>CM048927.1:9627275-10233775 GCA_026686955.1 Epinephelus cyanopodus
TGTGATATATATTTTACCACGATATAAAATTACCCATACTATTATAGAGGATTTTGGCCATATCACACACCCCTATTATTACCTGCTATTATTTTTTACTGGCTCATAGACACTGTATCTACACTTGTGTTAAATCCTCTAAAACAGATATAAACACCCCTGCTTCCATTGTAAAAAGGTGGATGCATATACCTCACAGTTAAAGCCCAAATTATCTGCAGAGCTAAATACCATGAGAGGCAAGTGAGGGTTTTCTCTTTTTTTTTGTATTTTGAGTTAACCTTTAAAGATTATAAAACACACACTCTAATTTTGCAATAGTCACCCTCAAGACAAGATTAGCCTGACAATTAAAGTGTCTGCGTTATCGTAAAAGTATCTAAATGAGAATAGTTTTAGCATGAAAGGAGGCAGCAGGAAGAATTGTGAGGAACTAAGATTCTTAGCAAAAATCCTAAGAGCTTTTGAGCTAATAGGAAATTTCCACACACAGGGAGTATAGGCTTAACACTGCACACATGCACATGTATACATGCACATTACCCCCCAACAACCTCCCATTGTAGAAGAGCTTTCAGAGTCTCGGCCATCCCGAGAGGCTGCTGTTGGTCGGTGGCTGATGTCTAGGCTTCATACATTTTTAATGAGGCCTCTCACTTTCTCCACAATAGGCACTATACCACTAGACTGCAGTGCGTCAACACATCCTAATGCTACTCGCACACACACCTGAACACCGCAGACAGGCGTGCACAAACAGTCATACACATGCACCAGACAGCAAATGCTTTGTGACAAACCTTATTTTTTCCCCCATTTTCTCTCACACACACCAAACCATTTCTTCACACATTCTGCTGATGGCACAAAGGGGTTGAGAGGCGTGTGAATGTGTGTACTGTACATGTGTGACGTGTGTGTGAGGATACTTTCTTAGCAGGATGTGTCGTATTGATTAGTTCCCTACGATTATTTCCCTCCCATCAAAGCCCCCACCCGCCCTCAGACTGTCTGCTGGCTCCCAGCTGAAAAGGCCACTTTGCACACATGTAAACACTCACGCGCACACACACTCACACACACACACACACACACACACACACACACACACACACACACACACACACACACACACACTATGTAACATACACACACAGCAGCTGAGGCCAACAGATCCTCTGACTGCCTCATGTTGTGTACAAAACCTAAGAAGCAAACCTTAGCAAACCAACTGAACATAGCACTGATTTTCATAATCCTTAGCCTCAAATTTCACTGTAATCCTTTGAAGAAATGAGTGAGAGAAGCAAACAGGCAGACAGGGAGGAGAGAGCAGAGAGAGAACAAATCAGCAATGTTGAGATAAAAAGAAAAAGGGAGGGAGACGATACTGTATGTACATACAATATGTGTACAAATGATTAAGGGGGTCAGGATGTCAAAGCCTCTGTTTGAATTGACTGTTAACAATTATGGTTGGAAAGGCGAAGAGGCAAAAAATAACTACAAAGCTGTGTAAAACGATGACAAAGAGTCGTAAAACAACCAAAAAAGATTGCAGACAGAAAGAGATGCAAAGAGACTACAAAGACTCACACAACAACTGCAAAGAGATGTGAAAAGACTACAAAGTCACAACATGACTGCACAGAGATGCAAAAAGACTACAAACACTCATAAAAATGCAAAGAGATGCAAATGAATAGAAAAAGTCACAAAGTCATCTACAAGGAGATGCATAACCTCCACAAAGAAAGCACAAATTGACTTCAAAGAGATGTATAATGTCAAAAAAAAAAGAAGAAGACAAAAAAGTAAAATAAAATCAAAGAAAAGAAAACAACCACGAATTCATTCTGGATGTCTTGTTCGTATGTAGCGGGAGGGGCTTGTTCAGGTCTTATCCTCTTGCTCTCTGTAGAGTCGGGCTTTATTAAGGATACGTGTGCCGGCTATGAAAAGCCCCTCGGTCCTTTCTCAAGAGGTCTAAACGCAGTGCTCACACAGAAAGAGTCCCCCCAGCCCCTCTCTATGCTAACTCACTATTTGCTCCTCCTCTACCTTAATTCTATCAACACTGATGGGTGCTATTGATGAGTTTGAAAGCATGGGTTTTTGAGGGTAATTACAGTTTTACACCACAAATGGATCTAAATGGGTTTTCACATCTCTCTATTGATCCTTGAGGGCTAAATTGGTCTTTTTTGCCTGCTGCTAGCCTCCAGAGTACAGAGCTACAGCAGGATGGTGTAAGGATAGCGAGTCTTTATGCCACAGCAGGGTCAAATGCAGTAAAGTTCAGCCAAAATAGGTTTAACCACCTTACAGTATTTCAGTTACACCACAGACCACATTTTTCTCTTCCCTTTATTTGAATTCAGATGGTGAGTCATAAATGATGGCACATACAATCAAAGGGATGTTGATTTCCTCCTGACCAGACTGCTCAGTGAAAGCATAATTTCTGAGCACATTATGACAAAAACCCTTCATTATAATTGTCATGAATTCTTTTATTCTGTCAAAATGTAAGAGCATAATGATCAGGTATAAGAAATAAAATAAAAATATCAAAGTGTCTTGTCATGATTGCACTGAAGAGCACATTGGTGGTTTATTTCCCTGAAGGCAAGAGTTGTTGATGCCACAAGCAGTTACAATGTCTGGACATTTGTTTACGTTTTAAGAAAGTAATGCGTTCATTGCATAGTGGCTTTAATGGTCCTTTGAGATTAGCCTAGTTCCAGACTGAATTGCTGACTGAATTGCTGCAGTCATTTTTCAGCAGTTCTAAGAGGCTAATGTTGTGCTATCAGCCAATCAGAACTTTTAGGTCAGATAAGGAATGTGGAGGTCGTCTTCCTGTGCTAAAGCCAGAATAAGGGTAAAAAATACTAACAGGTTGTTGACTTGTGCAAGGTTCAGAGCTCATTATCCCAGTAAAGGTCCGCTCCCACAGACATAGGGCGACAGGAACAAAAATGAGCACTAGGCATTGCAACAGCTTGTTTTATTAGTGGAACACAACAAACGATACGACTAGCATGGCAGAATTTTTTTTTTGCTTTTTTTTTTTTTTTTCCCCCAGCAGTTTAGGATTGGTCAGGATCTATTGTGTGGCCATGTCTTTTTGGCCAAATTACAGCAAGACTTTATGACTTAATGATTGCCTGATCTAACTCAGTGACCATATTGTCTTATCCCAATAAAGTCGACAACTTTTGAAGGAATAGTTTGAAACTCTGGGAAATACATCTATTCTTGGATCGATACTACTTTCAGAGGAGAATGGTATCAATCCTCTCATCTAATTCTAATACCTGGGCCACACTGTCTGCATGAGCAGCGCATGATGGTCCTGCAAATATTTCACAATTAAAAGCCTCTTGTTAACAACTGAAGGGATCCTGCCAACAGAATTGTCATCAGAGGGCTTTTATTTTGAAACTGAATTAAGAAAGACTGAGTTAAAAAGAAATATTTATATTTTTTCATGTCTGTGACAGATAATGACATTGAAACTGCAGTGAAAGGGTGTATCATGTCAATATGAGTATCAGAAAATCATTTTCACTGCTTATTTTCACTGAAACTACGCATTGTACAGAAAAAAATAGGCAAAGCTCCAATTCTCTGGATATTCTGCAGCTGAGCAGCAGCCGAGCCAGGAGCGCTGTGTGGCTGTTCTAACCTGTTCACATGGGTGCTGGGAAGAAAAAGCAGTTCTGTGACGCAGTGCTCACGCAGGCAGTGTGGCCCGCGCATGAGACAGTGAAGAAGTGAAGACAATATTCCTTGGATCAACACGATAAAAGTTACAGCTACAGTTCAACTTTTATAAAAATGATTTAATGTCATACTTGCTGAAACTGTTCATAACCACACAGCAGAACATGAAGCAGATAGTCTGTGAAAAAAACCATGTCCCTCCCTCTCCTGCTGCTGCTGAGGGATTTGCTAGAATCTACCGCAGCTTAAAGAAAACAAACACTCAGAGCTGAGAAGTCTCTAATACAGCTGTCATCATGTCAATCACTGCTCGTGAACTGTTTAACTAGGCAGTGCTGGTCAAATACAAATTGAGTTGTTGATGTATGTTCCTGCATTGCCTCACATTGTACTGCTTAGCTGGTCTGGCCAGTGGGTGGAGCTTGGTACTGTGGTTGACTTTTTCCAGCATGGTGGCCAGAGGAGGAGAAAGGAGGCAGGGGAACATGATTTTTTTTAACAGATTATGTCTCATGAACACCAAATATGACAAAAGTTTTCTTTTTTTTTTATAAAAGTTACCATCTACAGCTTTAAGTTAAATGCTCTTGGCCGCCTTCACTGCAGCATCTATGTCTGCTGGAAATAACATTGACAGGGACAATATATGTTCGGATTGGTCAGGGCAAAATGGAAGAAAAAAAACAAAAAACGCTCCCAAAGAGAACATGACAAACATGAATAAACTTCTAACTTGAATAATGAAGTGAAAAACAAAATGGCCCTTCAATCTTATAATCAAGCTACTTTGAGTCCCACATACCTTGGAACACTTGATACAGTGTCTTTCAATTTACAAAGCACCATTCACTTATCACTTTGTATTGTTTGTATGAAAATAAGAAAAATGCATTATAATAAACACATCACTTAGCCGTCACCTGGCTTTTGATTACAGTCATCTCTCTCCACTCATTGTTTGATTAACTGACAGTTTGTTTGATTAAAATCAGCTGCCGCCTGATTGGAATAACCTGTCATTTTAATCAAAATGATCCAGCGCTACTGCAGCGGTTGGCTGCTGTTTGATGAAAATTACCTGCTGTTGGGTTGCAATCACCTGTCTGATTATTCGCCAGAAACATTCTTGTCAAAACACCTTGGGGCTTTTGAAAGATTAAAGAGTACTCGTAGTTTCCATTTTATAGGAAAGGACTCTGAAATATTCATATGTCTGTCGGTGTCAACTGCTTTTTTAACGAGCTACATTATTGAGGTAGGCTGCGTCTCGTCTTATCTATTGTCTTCTGACTGTGGGGGCAAATGTCCCATGATATACATTGTGTAACTGCATTTGTTCAAGTTGTGCTGCACATGCTTGAGGCTCCATTTTCTTTTATGTTTTCAGTTTTGTGTGCACACATCATCTGCAGTGCCTTGTGCTGTTGTGACCTTATGAATTCTACCTCTGGGGATTAAGAAATTGCCAATAAATCCATTTGTGCGTTTTAGTGGAATATTAAGGTGCATTTGTGAAAGTGGGTGGCATCAGGAGGAGTGGACTCCAGCTGTTTGGTATTTGCAACAAGGCTCAGAATGCATCATGAAACCATTTGTCGGCATTACGGTTATTGCACACCAGGGTACATTATCTTTCCATTACATCAGGCAGTTTGATAGAGTCATACTCTCAGGGCACTTCTAATTTCCAGCGGTACGCCTGGGATTTCTTATAAGCACTGCCTTCCTTTTGCTGATACCAGCTGATCCTTGTTCCACACCAAATCAGTAATGTTGGTTCATTTAAGTTTCACTCATGCTGTAGAGAGCAAAAACACTGATGCTACTGCCTGGTGTTGGAACGAGTCCAACAGTTGAGTCTGGGCTAGGGCAATATTATGGGCTGAAATATGTGCCACCAGAAACTGAATTTGAATCATTTATATTTGAATTTGAATTTCTAAACATGAATAAATGCATTGAAAAACTGAATTTGAATCCCATAGTTTGAAATTGAATTTATTTCTCTATATCTTCACATCAGTTCTCAAATTCGATTTCAATTTAGTGTGACAGACATCCGGGTAGTTTAAGGATGAAGGAAGAGCAATCGAGAGCAGATACATAGGACTCCTCTTCGGCCAATCAGCACCTACGATTTTGAGCACATAGGAAGAAGTGCTCGCCTTGATCCATAGACCATAGACAATAGGCTCGTTGGAGATGAACTGCGCCTCGCCTGAAAAGTAGATGAGGGCAGGCGGCCGCAGCAGGGGGCGGTGACAAAAAGCTGCGGTGAAGTCGGACAGTTTCCCTACAGTTTCCAGCAGCCTTCAGTCTGTACAGGAAGTCACAGACACACTTACATCCTGTCTGGAATGATGTCAATTCATTAAAAAAGTAATCAGACCCATATATCAGTTTGTCTCCAGTTGTTTTAATTATGATAGATTAATTTATTAAAATGCTTTACAGGTGATCTGTAGTTTATGTTCAATGGTTTATATGATATCTTAAGTTACACATTTAATGTAAAATTATGTATCTAATGTAAAGTTTTTTAGATTAGGTTTCAAAAAAGTCCTTTAAAATGGCTCAAAGTTTTCTTGGTTTCCAAACACCAGTCTCCTGGGGGTAAAGTCCTGTGTTTGTCTGACCAGTCCACCACTTCAACCTGACTTCTTACACAGACTTTTGCTCTTCAAACTACTTCCTTCTTTACTCTCATCACTGGTCACATGATCTCAGCCTTCCTGATTATGTGAGTTATACATAAATAACTGGCTCATGATTACGTGGCTTACATAAGAGTTGTGATGCATTACTTTTCGTAGGTATACGTACAAACAGTGCATGAAAACAGTCTGCGGTGGTGTCATATCCCCTTTGCATGGTCTGCTAGAAGCTATCATAAAT
Organism: Epinephelus cyanopodus; assembly: GCA_026686955.1. NCBI lineage: Eukaryota > Metazoa > Chordata > Actinopteri > Perciformes > Serranidae > Epinephelus > Epinephelus cyanopodus. The sequence continues at coordinate 9,633,900 of CM048927.1, forward strand.
TTACTTTTTATCCAGTTTTAATCCGCATGTTTTCACTAAATGTTTTAGCTTTTGCTTGTTTTTAACTAAATGTTTTAAGTGGACAGAGGATTTTAATCACTGGATGTCTGGATTTTAAGTTATCAGAGAAAAAGGTGAGCAAATGTTAGTAGCAACTAGGCTCAAGCCCCTGACATGCCAAACAGAATCAGAGAAACACTGATTTTAACATGAAACTACTTAATTCAGTGTTTTACAGGTTTAAATCACAGGTTCTGTTTGTTTATCGACATCTTTGTCGATAATTCGGCTCACAGTAAAAACCTCCTGAACATTTGGATCTTGAGTAATCAGAGAAAAAAGGTGAGCACACAGCAGGAGCTGGGCTAGTGGCCCATCTGCGATGAACCAAACAGTGTCGAAGTATCACTAAGTCTTTACATGAAACTGATTTATTCAGTGTTTAAACCAGTTTTAATTACCTGGTCCGTTTGATTTGGAGAGGAGGAGACCTCTGCAATAATTGGGCTCACAGTAAAAACCTTTTGAACAATGAACACCGAAAGAATCCTAATTGGGAGGAAATTACTGCAATAATGGTATTGATCTTTCTTTTGTTATTGTTTTGACTGAGAGTACACATTGTACTTTTAAAACCATATTACGATATTCAAAATCTATGACCATATCAAGTCTCACATTACGATATTGATACAATACTGACAAATTGCTCAGCCCTGGTTGAGGCTTCATGTAACTGGGCTCTGCACACATGTTTGTTACGTACCCCTGGGGATGTTTCTAGTGCTGTTTCTTTCTCATGCATGTCAGGGAGCCGATAACACATTACCTGCATCCGTCTCATCCTCAATGAATGGTTAAATTCACGACAAACGTTATTTCTTCACTGAACTAGTTTTCCTTGTGTGAGTCAAAGTCATTTTTGGCCTGACATTGGCAAGTCCTGTAAGGATAGTAATTGGATTTCCAGAATAAGCGAAAATCTCCTTTCTCTCTGTGCCCTGCTCTAGTAATTGAGGTTAAATGAAATGGTCAACCATGCACTAAACCTCAGTGGGTGTTCAGCGGCAGGATGTGTGCAGTATAAAAAGAGTTCTAATATAAATTCTTAGTGTTCAAGCTCACTAAAATGTTTCAAATAACAAATGTAGATGGTATTTTGTTTGGATGGAAAACATTAAAGCGTGTCAAGATCACTAGCTTTGTTGGTTAACTGGTGTCGCATTTTGTGGTTGTGTTTGTGTGTGCAAACTCACCAAACATCTTCTGCATCCACGTCGCACTCTGCCCCAAACTGGCAAATATCACAGGTGGACGTTTCCTTCTGCCCTGCCTCTGCTGAACCCTCTCCTCCTAAAAGTGACAGAGAAAGACAGACGAAAACATTTAATGCCTGTTTCACCCAAGACAGATTTTCAGTGTGTCTGTGACTATATTTTTCTGACAGCCAGCTGGTTCATTCAGAGGGAGAACAAACCTGTAACAAAGGCCCGTAACAATGCACCTCTCACAATGCAATGTGACCGTGAGAAATCAGCCTTGGACAGTTCAAGTGCATTTATATTCTGCCATATCCCGCCATAATCCCATCGAAACTATCTCCTTCATCCTTTTGCTCCCTCCCCTTTTCTCCACCCTTCCTCTGCTCCCTCCAGACTCTACTCGCCTGACTCTCATCTATCACTTCCAATATCCCTACTGATCTTTTTGGAGTCCCTCTTTTATTTCATCGTGCTGATTTTCTCGCGCTGTGAGTACAACGACTCCTTGGTGGCGGGGTGGGTACTGGCGTCAGGCTTATGGCGGCTTAGGGACCCCGCCGGTGCATATCACGCCTCATGAGCGGCCGAGGGGGATAAGGAAAAAAAAAAAAAAAGCAATCTGGCCAATCTCAAATTGCATTCTCCTACCACAGAGGACTCCTCCAGTCTCTGCACGCTTTAGCTCTTCTTCTCTTTCCCCTCGGCCCTCTTCTCCATTAGAAAAGCTCTATTTTTAAACTTACTAGGGGCCCATGAGGACAACTTTGGAGAAGACGACGAAGAGGTGGAACTTGGCATCATTTCCACATGTCATATCTTTAATCTCCCCAATACACATGCATACACAGACACCCGCACTGCTGCCACCATGCATCGCTCCCTTGTGTCGCCACTTTCATTTTCCCCCTGAAACTTTTGTTATTTCTTGTGATCCCCAGCGTGTCGCTGGATAAAATTGAAAAGAACTCTGGTAGAGAGGTTTAACCTGATTTTCCGCTGCCAAGCTTAAGTTGGGTATGACTTGTATTTTAAGGTCAAAGTCAGTCAATGTTACTTCGCTGTCCTTCACTGTTGAATCTAGTTAGCATGTGACTTCCACCCCTATAACTCTCAGCTTGGATTTTGTGGCTGTTGGGTCAGATTATCCTAACAGCTTCATTCGCCTCTTTTGCCTGTGTCCAAACACACAATGCATCCTGCAAGATTGAAAAGTTCCTTTGCTGAAGATGTTAAGCTCCTTTCAAACACCCTGCCTTTGCTTTCAGTGTTTTTTTTTTCCCTTTTGAAGCTGTGTCAGAAGCTGCAGGTGTTGGAAGGAAGCCATGATGGTGAGGCAGCATGTCTTTGAATGCTGAACATTTGCAGTCAGGTGGCAAGATGTACATTCTGTATTCACAGCTTTGGTTCGCTTTACCTTCAGGTCACAGGACTGAAAGGACTACAAGGTGTGAAGCTGCGTTGGCACGAAGCCCACCAGTGGAGCTCGAACGCCAAATCATCTGAGTACTGCAAAAAACCATCTCACCACATACTCTCATACATAATTCTGGAGTCTAGTCCACCCAAAGCTCCAATGGAGCTTCACTTGTTTCCAAATTATTCTCATATTTTCTCCAAAGGCTTCCTTATTTGATGAAAAGATAATTAAGCATCTTTCTTGCATAGAGTATAATGAAGGCATCTCGAAATAATTGTCTGTCAGCTGTGAAAAACATTTTGGCTTATAGCTTCATGGCATGTGGAGGTACATACTACATGTGCTGGCAGCGGCGGTACATGCAAAGCTGGCAGTAAGAAGACTCTTTTACTGCCACCTGTCTCTGCTACTGATATCATGAACCTCTTCATAGTTTGACTAAACTTTATATGAGAACATTCAGTTTGCCAGCGAGGCGACGAGGAAATCCAAGCTGCTTGGCGAAGGTCTACGCTCTCTGAGTGCTCTAGTTGTTTTTGTCTTGTTAACAGTGGTGATGGCAGTTAGATTAGGTCATCAACCACATTTTCTCACTACTTTCAGATATGCACAGACTACAGGTCATAAACTTCTTTTTAAAATACAAAAATGGTTAAAAATATCCATATCATACATCTCTACAAAAATCCCTAACATCTGCTAACATTTGGCTTTCCTATTTAATGGCAAAGGTTACAACTGGCATTTACTCCGAGGTTGAATGACTCTGTAGTTATGGGTATTTATCGGCTCCAGCTCAGATGAAAAAACGTTAAATATGAATGCCAATGTCCTTCAAACTCTATGCCTCGGGTTTGTAAAGCAGGCTTTCTGTATAAACTTAGTGTCAACACGGGTGTTAATATTTCCTCCTGAGCCACAGGAGACATTATACACTTCGCAGTACTATTCACAACCCAAGTGCGGCTCTCTGTGACTAGTAAACTGATCTTGATGTGTAGAATCAGTAAATTTCCCCTTTTAAACTCACTAATGCAGGCAACAAATCCATGTTTCTTAATTCATATACTTCCAAGGCGTGTTGTCAGTGCTGTTCTCAAGTGCTCAACTGTGCATGACAGTTCAATTATACAGACTTGTTTTTTGTCTCACATCAGAGTGTGAGGCACAGTAGAAGCGGGCACTGCAGCTGATTGACTTAGCCAGTTGCAACTCTTTGACCGCTGACGTAAATGTAATTTCCCCTATTTCCACCCGTCTTGTATGTCGTGGTGTGTGAAATTTTCACAAGGCTCTCGTGGGCACCAGAGCTAGCCAGTCTTTCTAGCTGCTTTGTACTCTGTCAAATGATCAGCTCCACATAAAGGCCTGTGGGCAGGCAAGCATGTAAGCTCTCCCACGACTCTCCGCTCCTACCAGAGAGAGAGAGAGAGAGAGAGAGAGAGAGAGGGACTGTACACGATTCTCTAATGCCTGCTTGTATTTCTTACCCGTGTGCACGTACACGCAAATGCCAACATTGTCTCCTTTCCCTCTTCTTTCTGTCCTTTGCCTCCTAACACTACAGTTAACACATCTTGTATGCACGCTCTCACACACACGCACACACTCTTCCCCAGATCCCCGTACACGGTACTGCAGGCACAATTACCAAAGGCGACTGGGGACAGGCAGTGTTTTCCACTTCTCAAATCCCTGATAGAGTCTCCTGTAGCACTAACACAACATCTCCCCTGTTTCTGCGTCTGCTAATCCCTGGAATCAGGAGACACGGCTGGGTAATGACTGAAATGATTAGCCCATCTACTGCCCCCGCATTCACCCCCCACCAGCTCCTACATCACCTAGTATCGATCTGCGCTAGGGCCAGACCAGTCGACTAGCCTCCTTCGTTACTGTCCTAGCCTCACCTTCATTTCCACCGAATCCTGTCTATGCTTTGTTCCCTTCTGTGTCAAGCAGTTCACGTTAAAAAACACCATGCTTTCTCCTTGTAAGTGTGTGACTAGAGCAGAACAGTAAGGGGAAAGAAGAGGAACAAGAGAGAGCAAAGGCACAAAAAATGTAAGAAGAGATGAGAGTGAAATCACGATAAGCAGGATAAGAGCTATATCAAGGAGCAAAAAATGATGGATCATTCACAGAGGTGCTATATAGCTTCCTCTGGGAGGTAAAGAGTGTATTTAATCCCCTTACTTGTCTCTGGAGATTGGCCACACTGTAAATACTGCACAAATGCATGTATGCACACAAATTAGAAAAACATAAAGGAAACTTCTGTGATGTCTGCATTTAAGTGACAGATTTCATTATTTCCTCTCACCTATCTTTTCCCACAGAAAATGGGAAAGGTTTTTTTTCTGCTACTGTAAATAGCAAAATAAGAGCTGGCACTAAAGGGATAGAAGCAGCAATCTCACAAAAAAATATCAATGATGATCAAGCGGCAACCTCCAGGGCTGAAAAATGAAGCCAACACTAAAGTGCCAAAAACTGCAGTTCTTTGTACGGCAGCTTGAGGCTGGCTCCAGAGGCCTGTCAGTCCTCAGAGACATGTTAAATATGATACAGCAGAAATAAACACAGATTTAATGGTTTGGGTCTCCATAGTTAATTTACATCTTTATGACAACTGCGCAGGGGGTGATTTTTTTTTTTTAAAAACTCACCCGTTTATTTTATTAAGTCTTAAAGTTATGCATAATTAGGAGCAGCTGCTTTGAGTAACAGGCTGTCTGCTGATAGTGTCCTCGACTTCTCAGTCAGATGCACCCCTCGCTCTGCCACAGCATCAGCCTTTCACCCAAATATGATCACTTCTGGCCCCAAAAACCTGAGATGGCGACGGCCAACGTGCCAAATTCAAGGCTTCAAAATTAGGGTCCGCAAACCAGTGGGGAACATCAAGGTCATTTTTACAGCCTATGGCAATGTTATGGGACACAACTTCAGTTTATGAGCTATCTAAAATGAATTTATCAAAATAGAAGCAATAAATGTACATGCACATTAGCTTATAGAATAAAAAATACACTAAACTAGCATCCTGAGCAGAGAATGAAGTCAGGCTCCCTCTGTGTTTGTTTCAAACCAAGCTTCTTGGTCTGATGACGGCCTGACTGAGTGTGTATATGAGTGAATATGAAAGCCTGTGAGTGTGTCCTGCTGGCTAACTAATCATCGCTGCTCTGTACTGCGCTCATATAGTTGTTGGTGATAATAACTGAACAGCATGGTTGCAGAAGCATAGCACCCCCCCTTTAGTTTCCTCCCAGGTAAAGTCCTTTGTACACTGAGTCTGTTTTTTTCTTCTTCCGAAATTGTTGCATGTCTAAAAATAAATATGACCTCATGTTGTATCAGTCACATTTACACAAAGATTTTGGAACAAGTTTGATTTTCTGCATTCCTTTCCATCCCTCAAAAGCTGTTCGTGAGTTGTTTGACCAAGAAACAGAGAAAAAACTGTGCCAGTGGGACACATCCGGAACAAGACAGAGGAAGAGGTTGCACAGTACCCTTTATAACTCACGTAGCCTACTTTCAACAGGTCAGATAGTAATATTCAGGTGGATGATGATTACAAGGAGGAGGATGAGGACTGCACACAGACAGAGAGGGAGGACAGCTCAGCCTCTTCATGCAGCAGTGGTGCCAAATACAAGACACAGGGAGAGAGTGACAGCCAGAGAGGTACTTTTAGTGGAGACAAGCATGGTAGGAAATGTGTCTTTTGATTTTGTCTCATACTGTGAATTTTCGCAACTAATAGAACACTAAAATGCATCAGACTCAGTGTGCAAGGTTTTGGCGCCTCCCTAGAGTAGTTTCTCTGTATAATGTTTTTTGCAGTTGATGGATTACAACAAATATATACCTAAAAAAGAGACTCAGTGTGCAAAACCCTCATCACTGTTTTGACAGCACTGTTGCTGTTGTTCCATCTATTCATCCATTATCTATAATGGCTTATCCTATTCAGGGTCATGGCAGGGCTGGAGTCTATCCCAGCTGACATTATGCACAAGGCAGGGTACAACCTGGACAGGTCGCCAAACTATCACAGGGCTGACACATAGAGGCAGACAACCATTCACACTCACGTGAACATCTACTTCTTTAACTTGTGCATTGTAATGTGCTTCTTTTCTGTGTCTCCTTGTGTCTTAGCTATTGCTTTATGCACGTGTTTCCAGATGGTTCTGGCAATCCATGGTTTTTGGTTGTGGAATGATTTAACTGTTCAGACATCCTGACCTCAACAAGACAGCCGTATGGTTGCTTCTCAGGAACACAACACTGCTCTACCACCGCCTCTAAATGGTGTGTGGCCGTGATCCACAGCAGGAATGGGACAGCATCTCATAATACCACTGTCATACAGTCCTTATTCAGCGTAAAGCACACACCCTCTCTCCAGATGCGGCGCTATCCAGGATTTAGCCAAGTGTCGATGAATCAAAGGATATCACCTTTCCTGATTTCCCACTGGAAAATTATGCGGCATGGAGGTTGTCCTCTTTATTTCTAACACCTGTACGATGGCTAGCAGGATGCTAGTTCAGCTGGTACTCATTGTTCTTCATCTTTCCTCAATATTTACTGACGTTACATTTGAAAACCTTGATCTGGCTAGCTTGCAGCTAGCTCGCTAATATATGGCAGAAAGAGAAAGACTGGCAAGTTGATCTCCACATCCAGATGAGTGACACAGCCACATGCCACCACCATTCAACGCAAACCACAAAAAGCACCACCAAGACTTGGAAAATAGACACAAGAGCCTAAATTTAGCACAGTTTAGCGGAGCTGACTGGGAGGCAACTGGAAACATCTGCACCTACATTGCTAATTAATCAGTTTTCCATTGTTAGTGTTATTTATTGAGCTGCAATTAGCTGCTAATACATCTGGAAGGCCCAACAGCTTATCAGTCTTTTTTCTGGCAAAAGATTACAATGGGACTAAAGAAACATTCCAAAAAATCTGATGGTCCTCTCAGATCAAACCTTACACAAATTATTACTTTGATTATTCATGCAATTTTGACCACTGAAGTGTTTTTGCAATGTGTTTATTTACCTCAAGTACAGACTGTACAAATATCAGGTGTAGCTGTGAGCTCACAAATTAACAAAAGTCCAGGAATTCCCCTTCTTTCTATTACTCTCCTTCATGTCCATTTGTACTATTATTTATTTATTTATTTTTTGCACTGACTTTATTTGCAATCAGTCAACTCCATTCAAATTGCTTTCAGGGGAAAGTCACTGTAATAGAGCAACCCAACAGGTACCATTTTGATATAAAGCATGAATGAAGAAAATCACAAAGGCCCCGAATGAAGAGCAGGAGTGCTGTCCTCAAAAAAATGTCACTGCTAGAATGGCACTGGTGAGGAAGGCCTTATTCCTCTTATTAAGCTACATCGTTTCATTGCTAAGATGAGAGCAATACACTGTTGCCAGGGCGACTCACCTGTCGCTGCTTTATGGCTGTTACAAAAAAAACTCCTATGACATCTGGGTTAGAGTTTTCCAGAGGCCATATTGTCCTCATGCAACCTGACAGAACTTAGGTCCTTTTGCAGAGAAGAATGGGGGACGAATTGCAGTGTCCAATTCGTCCCTGAGCTGATCGACCTATTGACATAGACCTCAGGCTGTAACTGCTGCCAAAGGTGCCTCGACTAGACTATACATTGACACGAGAGGTGAATGTTCTTGTGTTTGGCTTTAGTATTCTTTCTTGTTCTTTGTGTGTCTTTTTGTCTTCCTTGCGCTCTCATCTGCACTGCACATTTCAGTATATACTATGGGACTGTACAGCATACTTTTTCTACATAAACAAACACTGTATGCGCAAGAACACAGGCATGGTGTGTTGGTGCCTCTGCATGTAGTTGCATCAGCGAAACAAAAATGTAGTTTCAGTCAGAGAGACGGGAAGAGAGATCATTCATTTGAGCGAGCATACGGCGTGAACGAGAGACAATTTCTTTGAGTGAGCACACACATACTCACATGCACGCACACAGACACACACCCAAACACAGACAGGAGATTTAGGGCACTCTAGCATGCGGCTATCATACGGATGATGAATGAAGCCCACACACCCCTGGAAAACAGAGCAAGACCACTACGACCTTGGCTGCAAACACACCAGGGAGAGGAGAAGAGATGGGAGAGAGACATGGGCTGATACATCCTATATATGGCTGTGTGTGGTCACTGAAACAGATTCAGTGTAAACCCCACATGGCTCACTATTGTTACTGAGCCACCCTTCAAAATGTTTTACAGACATTTATTCAAGCTCCCTGGAGCTTTTTTGCTGATTTGTCTGGTTCATACGGGCAAGTGTGGTGGCAGTGTGTAGTAATATCACAATATGGCATTCAACATGCATGAAATCTGTGTTGTAAGCAGGTACATGGAGACTTGGCTAAGGATAATCTGACAAAAACAGTTAAATAAGTATTTCACTGCTAGTAAGCTGGTCTTTTCATAAAACTAAGCTGTCTATGGAGTAGAAAGACACAAATACTTTGGAAATTGGAGCTATATGACCAGAGAAAACAGAGAAAAGGGCTGCCACATTTGATTTTGCTTTAAGTTGTGGAAAACCTACAACTACCCTAAACACACTACGTGAGTACAACATCAAGACCCGCCCCTTCAATAAACTAATACAAGTGGGTGGCCATTTAGGAAACAAAAGCATGTGGTTGGGTTTAGGAAAAAAGAACAGGGTTTGGCTTTATAATCTCACGGGACACGAACACTGCTGTCCTGGGTGAAAGTTGGTGTTTGTTGGACCCATCCACGACCTATCCCACCCAACTTGGACTTTCGCCACCTTAACTTTCGTTCTTGTCCTGCCGTGTTTCTCCTTGATGCTGCTGGCCTTCGTTAAACTATAATGACAACTTGCCACCTATGTCAAGTTTTACCATTTGATCTTTTTAGCCGCCATTTTCACAAAGCAGGAAAAAGTAAGGCGCCCACTTTCTGTCCACAAATTCTCGTATTACAGCCAAACACAGTGGATTATGTTTCTGAAGACATTTAAGTCGAGAAATAGACAATACAGTAACAGAATCTGGGTTTATATTTCATCAGCACTGCTTTGTTTTACCTTTACCTTATCTGAACTTGGTCTGAGTTTGAGAAAGAGAGAGGGAGAGAGTGGCAAGTCTCTCTGTCAGCCACATCTATTGTCTTTGTGTCCAAGGCAACAGGCAAACAAAAATGTGGAAGTACAATCTATAGTTTCAGCAACAGACCTCAAGCCAACACAAATCTGCTGGATAATGCATTCATTTACACATACTACCCACATTGTTATAATTCAAAGCTGGCTGGAAATCAGTATCCCTTTAATGATTCATGACAGGGTCGATCACTGCAGATAAACTTATAAAGAAACCTCCTAGAAAGTACAATTGAACAGTGAAACACCCTGTAGACAGTATGCTATAGCCTACCCTCATCTTTCTAAAAGATGTTGACAAAATAGTAGAACAACTCTCAGTGTAACACAATACAATTAAACAAACTACAGCCTCCATCATTTTCATTAAGTTGAATCAATACATAATAACCTACAGGTGCAGGGCTGTTGAATTAACCTGTATTAGTATTACCTATGTCTACCTACTAATTTACTCCTTAAACATATACTCAATAATATTGAGTGTCCCAAAAGACTTGTATACAGGCCACAGAATAATTGCACCATGCCAGTGAAACAAAATTATGCCTATTGGCAGCTGTGATAAATCTTACCGAGGGCTGTTTTCTTCCCGTAAATGGACATGTGATCCATGAAAGGTGATACAGGAAGCAATAAACATGAGCCAAATAGCTGATAATGGCCCGGGATGATGATACCAAATCTATGGTACAGTCACATTGTATCTGCATCACACTGCCAGCGGTACACGCAGTTTGAACTCTGACTCATCTGCGATGTAGTCTTTCAGTTGTGCGGGGAGCTCCATTAAAAGAAGAGCGTGCTGACAATTAAACTATGAAAGCCATCAATCAAAATGGCATTATCAACGGGCCGCTGCCCCAAGTGGCCGATCCGACAGGGCGAGCTGGGCCAGAGAACAGAAGACAGCCAAATAATCCATAAACATAATGGACATCAATATTGAAAAGATGACAGATGAGACTGCCGACAGAGGCCAGGATTCAATTTCTATTCTTTCTTTTTTTTTTTTTTTCCTGCAGGAGACCATATCGCTTTTCACAAAGTCATTTGTCAGCCATAAGGCCGATGAGGAGAAGCCGAGCTCCTCCAAAAAGTGAGCCAAGGGCGGTTGTTCTAGTGATGTGAATGACAAAATGAATCAAGCACGGGGCAATAATGACTGTGATATAAATAATGACACCAGCAAAATGCTCGGTGGGCATTGGCAGGGAAAAACTAAACATAGTCCATGTAGTAGTACTCCTGTGACCAACAAAAAACCCATCAAGCAATATTTTAAAAGGTTGGAAATGAGGACACAAAACCCATTTTATTTTCATTCCACTGAAAAGAAGGCATCAAATTTTGACCGGTGGGGTTTGTTAAATTGACAGAAGGTGCACACCAAAATTGATCCCAATTTATTGAACACAGTTCAATCTGAGTGAACTTTGACAAGCAAAATAGCAAGGCTTTCCAGTGTCCAGTCAGCTCAAGCAGTGGGTGGGATTGACCTCTCTTTCAGAAAAGATTGATTATACATATCCTTTTTCATAACTGCGCAGTGAAATAATACAAGCAGCAGAACAGGAAGGATGCTGCTAAGCTGCAGTGGTGCAGTTTGCCATTGTTCACACCATAACTCAGATGAAGTCCTCACCAGGGTGGATTTATTACTGGCTTACTCTCGTGTTTTTAAGACTCAATCAGAAATGCCAGCAATCATTTGGAATTGAGGCATGCTGGTGCATGTTGTGGAGATGATTCACATGTGACCTTTAGTGTCACAACAAACATACTTTTGGTTTTCATCATTTCCCCAGCAGGTAGCGTGCGGCTTTTTGACAAATAATTTGCTTAGCACATCTTACTGGCTCCATTTATCACACAATTAAGATGGATTATTTCGTTTATGAGCAAAGCAACTTTTAATAATTCGTGATGTCACATTATTCCAATGAGCTGATGTCCCCTGATGAAGGCCACGGCCACTGACTGCATAATAAAGATGAACAATATGACAGCTCCCAAAAAGTGAGGCCAAAACATCAGGCTGGCTGCAGTATTGGTTAAAAACCCCACTTCTCTATGATGTTTCTGTCATTATAGGCAGTTATTATCACTCTGATGTATGTTAAAGTGTTTCTTTTTCTGAGGAGTTTGGTTTAATTAGTTATCTGATGCTATAAAAAGGGGTATTGATGTTTGCGATTGAAAGCTGTGTGTGCCAATCAGTGCGCTCACGACTGGTGATAGCATGAACTATGTACCATACTGTGCAGACTCTGACGTCACCAGCACATGATGGAAGCAGGATATTTTGGCTTTGCTTTTATACAATGGGAAGAAATGGGAAGGTATCATCCATCTTACAGTCACTGGTGGGCCTGTGGCACAGGAGGAAGAGCAAGACGTTCACAAATCGGTGAATAGGTAGCTCATCCTTGGCACTGCCAGTCCGCATGTCAAAGTATCCTTGGGAAAATACTAAACCCAATTTGCATGCATGCATGGTTAACTAAGTAGCAGGTGGCACCTTTTACAGTAGCCTTGGCCACCAGTGTATGACAGTGTGTGTGAATGGGTGAATGTGGCATGTAGTGCAACATGTTATCCGGAAGACTAGAAAGGCGCTTTACAAATGCAAATGTGTTCACCATCGGCCACAACCTGAAAGATTTCTCTCAGGAAATACATTGAGTAAATAAATAAATGAGGTGTTGCTGGAGTTTTGACTGCTTGCATACACCTTGCAAGTAGGAAGATGTGCCAGAAATCTCTACTCTACTTCTCTTCTGATGTGACACACCAAAACACTTCAGCAAATAACCTCCTGTCAGCATGTTAGCTAGTTAGGTAGCAATTAGCCCCTTTGCTTGACGGTTTGGGAATCATTAATTGCATTGTTTTTTGTTGCGGTTGTATCAGTTGTCACTCAAAAACTTTCTCATTCTTTCAACTTTTTACTACTCACAATAAGAGACTGGGTTCTGAAACAAACTCAGTGGGACCTTCAGAGGAGTAAATTCAGCAGATAACATGTACGAAGGTGACTGAGTGGCTGAATGAGTACCTGACTGACAAACATTACTAATGCATTTTGTGCAGAGTAGCTCTGACTTTAGACAAGTTTATCCTTTTGAAAACGTAGCCACTTAATTTCAAAGATGTCAGCTGTTGAGACAGGTAAGCTGTCAGCGCAGCCTCTTTTATTTGTGCTTTAACAAGACACACAGGCAGCACCATTATTTCTGAATGAACAGGAGCAGACAGTAATGTATACTTGCTTTGCTCTGTGGGATGGATCTGGGGAATGCAAATCAAGATTTGTGCTTCCAGGGAAAGTTCAGCTGAGTCCGTGAGTGTTTGTGTAAAATCCTCCCTGCTCCCTGTACAAGCCAGGGAGGTGCAGCTGTGGCCAGGTACAACTGCTATTGGTGGTGACTGTGCAGCTGTTAACGAATCCTCGAACAAGGTCCCCAACTGGGTCAGAGCCTTTCTGAATGGATTAAAAGGAGGAATTATGGCTTTAAACCTTCATCTTTCCCAGCTTTGAGAGGATTAGACCCTGCATTCTGTTCTCCTCACGCCTGAATGGCCCAGTGACTGTCTTTCAATCCTGTCACCTATGCGCAGTCAATGAGAGCTCTGGGAAAGTGTTTCCAGGTTTGCCCAAAATACTTCAGGCTGGTCTGCACCTCCTGTTTTCTTCATTCTTATCTCAACCTGAGAGCGGGTATGGCCGATGTGTAGGGCTTGATCGTTAAATAGATGCAAGCGATTTGTTATCAAATTTTAGGGAATATTGATATAGGGCTGGGTATAATTTTGAAAATCAGTACCAGTACCAATATCAGTACCCTTAAAGTAATATCATTACCAACAGAGTAATTCATTTGATAGCTTTTATCCCCCTACTTCAGTCGATACTAATCATGTGAATGGAAACATTCAGTTGCATAACCAGACACCACAGCTGTGTAGTATAGCCATACTTTCAAATGTTTTAGTGGCATCCCAGCATGCTGGAGTACACCATGCTCGACTTCACCACATCAGAGACTGTATGGGTTGTAGCTGCTGTGGTAGCAGGCCAGTCATTGATATTACTTGCTGCTATACTTGGTACCTTAAAGGTGTCAAGTACCAGAACCCAGCACTAATATTTAGAGAAATTTTTTCTTTCTCAGGCACCTTGTTGTGTCCTGGTTAGAGCTGCGTAGATGTACATTTTTGGCCAATTCCAACAGGCAAAGTGTGTATTTTAGATGATTATACACTCTCTTTATAGGAGTGAGATGAGAAGATCAATACCACCCCATCCCATCCACTTGTTGCCAAGAAACACTGCATTACTCCCCATAAAACCATAAATTTTTGCTTTTACTGTTTGGATGCTGATTAAAATAATGAGGTATGTGTTGATTAGTGAGCTTTAGATGTGCTGGGAGGCGTATTTTTGAATGAGCTAGCAGCCCTCCCCCCTCTGTTTCCAGTCTTTGTGCTAAACTCAGATAATTGCCTCCTGGCACTGCCTCAAGAGTTAATGCACAGACGTGACTAATATCAATCTTTTTATCTGACTCGTGGCAAGAGAGCACATTTAAGCACATATACCATAATGCCTTTCATTTTTGGTTCCATGGTAATCTGTCTTTTTTATGCAAAACATTATTTCCTGTGACAGAATTCCAACTTGTCAGATGATCAGGATTTAATTTAGTTGCAACACACGTAACCAGACAAAACTTAACTTGAAAAACATCCAACACTCCAGTGGATAGAATTTAATCTGAGACCAGTGTATACCAGTGTGAGGTTCAATAGTAGTCCATCAAATGTCACATGAATCAGTCATGACATCACGCTTTTTGGGCTGACGGACCTACTCGGAGAAATGTCTGGGGTTGTCTCTTTATAGAGTCCCACAAGCAGTAATGTGTCTTTACAAGATGAATAAAAACCGCTGTAAATACAATACATTTTTGTTGATTTGTACCATAAAAACTACAATTTATGAACCAAGTATCGGACATCTGGAATCTGGAACAGCTCAGTATTATGCAAAAAGCATGTCACAGTGCACTGCTTTGGCAACAACAGGGTGTGGAATCGGCTTTTGTGCCTTTCTTCCTCTTTATTTGCTACAGCCCCCTTTTTTTTGAACAGTCGCTTCCTGTGTTGTGTCCCAGACAAGATTCCTGTTTTAATCCGGAAATAAGATGAACTAGCCTAAAGCAAGTCATATTGGACTTCAAATAACAGAGGAAGAGAGCAGAGCGGGCCATTCCTACCTAAAGAGGACACTCATTTATTTCAAGTTTGATTGTACTAATGCATTATGGCAAAGCCACAGCTCTGGCCCACAGCACTCACTGTCTATTAAACTGGTGGCTATGATTTTTTTTTAATCAACCAAACTAAATAATTCATGCCTTTGTTACTGCTTAATTTCAAGTTTATTTAATTTTATATTAAGGTGGAAGAGAGCACCAGCAGGACTTTAAAATACAACAAATCACCATTATTTGGCCAATGTTTTTTTTTTTTTTTTTTGGGTCCATCTCTCCTTCCTTCCATTACTCCATTATTTGTCCTCATACACACAGCTCAGAAAGATTTTGAATTTCCTCTCCATATCTCACATCAGCATGCTTGTTGGAAATTCAATTAAATTCCCTCTCAGTTCGCACTAGCAGCTAGGCCTCTCTAACCTTGGCATATTTACTCTCCAAGCCCCGGCACAATGTGGAGAATATACAGGAATGAGCTGGCAGGGAGCAACAACATCCTCTCGCTCCCTGTTTCAATCGTTACCCATTCAACCTTGTGGAAAACTGTGATGCTCTTGTTTGTCAAGTGGTCGTACTGCAAAACACAACCAGTCCCATGTGGCTTGTATAGGACAGAAGCAGTACACCTTGATCACTTAAGAGGTTTAATGGATAGGTACTGACACACATTTGGTACTATGGTGAAAATTACCCCAAAATGATAAACCCAAAAGCAAAAAAATGTACTGACTAGGAACACACACACAGACGTTTTGAGTTGGGCTAATTGGATCTCTGCCACCAGAGTGTTCGGCCACTTGTCAGACCACAGCTCTCGAAACTTAAAGCAATACTTTGACATTTGGGGGAATTTTATTTGCTTTCTTGCTGAGAATGAAATAGATCGATTGATGTAATTCACTCATATGTTTGTATCATATGGAGTTAGAAACTATAAGAGCATTAGGTCGCTTGGCATAAAAACTGTGGTGGAGGAAACAGCTAGTTAATAGGGATGGGAATTTTAAGTAACTGCCATATTCCAGGACTCGCATTAAATTATCATAGAGTACTAAAGTACTTACAAAAAAAAGAGAGAGAGAGAAGTTAGTATAAGAAAACACTTAACTTAACACTTAAGTCCAGAGCCGGTCTCCACCCAGTCAGTTCAACGTCTGCCTGACTGGCATGAGCTAATGCAGCAGTAGGGGCTAACACCTGACACTTAGCCATTAAACAATGTTACACCGACACCAAACTGGCTTGAAGCTGTCACTAAACTCCTGAATAACCACGTTTAAGCTTTTCAGAAAGACCAGTGAAAGAAGGCTTTTAAGCTAATCTCAAACCTGGTATAGTTGGTTCTTTTTGATTTTAACTAGTGTAGTTGTTGCTCTCCATGTAGAGTAGGTGATCATGGTTATCATTTAGGCCAGCTGGTGCTGCTGACTTGGTTAATGGCTTAAAGTTCAACCGAAAGAAACACCAATCCCCAGATGGAGCCCAAAGCAAATCCATCCATATTTGGCTGCTTGCTTGGGTTGTACTGTTCAGCTGGTAACTCACCACACCTGATTGCCCTCCTTGCAGATGGCGAGCTCACATGGCAAATGAACAAGACAGCAGCTGACTAATGACAGCAAGCTAATACTACGTTTGACCAGCAATGTAATTATATACTGTGTCATTTGCTGTAGTAATTACTGCTAAAAATGACTAGCGTGGATACTTAGCTAGCTTTCAGGGCTAATTTGGGGATGCAAACAATGTTTCAAGTGCTTTCCGACTACACCATGAGTGGCCACTGTTTGGTTGCTGAGTAGTTCATCATCACAACAGTAGGCTATATAATGAGAGTCATTTTTGTCCCTATGCTCAAGCACTATATCACTGTCAGCCAGTGGCTTTGAACTGAATTATCTTGTAGCAAAGATGACAGCTGTCAGACATTTTTGTAGAGCCAGTTTTTTTTTTTGCATTGCTTTTCCAAAAGGACAATCTGATTAAAAAGCAGCAAAATGGCCCTTTAAATCTGTCTGTCTGTGTATATCCCTCACGCTGCAATAAAATGCCAGAGAGAGAAAATAGAATGAGACAAAGCACGTGCATATGCAGTTTTATTGGAATGTTTTTGTGTGATTCTCTATAGCTATGAGGACCAAAATGTCTTTACAGGGCTCAGAAATGAGGATGATTAGGACCACAGCTATAATTATGTTTGGGTGTTTGATATGGCAGGGATCGTGACTGAGCTTTACTGTTTAAATGAGCATGAGGACTGCATGAAGCTGTGGTTGATGAAAGCATTTCCGATTGTGGCTAAAGCAGTACAAATACATGCGTGTTCTTGCTTGTAAATCTGTGTTTCATGGAGACAAAGGCCCAAGGCATATGGACCGGATACACACACTGTGCACTTGTGACCCATGTTGGAAAGTCAAAACAGCAAACAAAAAAAACCCCAAAAAAACAAAAAAAAAAGTTGCTGATTTAATTATCCACTTTGCAAATCAATTGATAAAACACAATTTTGCCTCCTACACATAAATATGTTGTGTTTGATGCTTTAGGGTACTTTGGCAGTGATATTGGGTATTTCAAAGCCTTTACTGACCCTCCATGACTGTAAAAAAATCAAACGTTACCAACATCCCCTCATTAACAAATTAAAACTGACTCTTCCACCCTTAAAACGCCTGTTTTTACTTGCTGGTGCATCAGTTTAAAAGTTTGCTTTGACTTTGGCATCACTCCAGGCTTGAACCTGATCTTGGGGCGTGCCTTTCAAGCAGATCTGTTAAAACATGGCTTTTTTATACTAAAGCAGATATCAGGAACGACTATCCAGAGTTGAGCAGCTCTCCTGTTGGAGGCTACCATTAAGAAGCTTTTGTGCTCACCCTGACTTTCAGTATTCAACATTTGTTTCAAAATCCCTGTTTTTATTTTGTTACTTATTGCTCTGAACAATTTAGGAGCACAACAAAATCTACATTTTTTGCTTTCAGGGTGCAGAGAAGACATCTGGAGTGTCAATTTAGTAAGCAGAGCTACAGCGTTTTACTTAAAAACTTCCAAGATGTGAAATGAGAAACTTTTTGACAGCACACAGACCGTTCCAGAACCAATCTTCAACAGTCATATAGAATGAATAACCCATAGAGCTGGGCAGTATGTTGACTCTTCAAGGTATATCAATATATTTTCAAATCAGGTATAGGCTGAGACAATATCATAGATATAATTTGATTTTACCTCATAAAACTGTCAGTGTTTGCATCTATCCTTTCTATCATTCTCTGCGCAACCCAGTGATGTTACTCGGTACATGTCCTGCATCCCCGGCACATTAAATCGGAAAAGACGCAAGAAGTGGTTGGAATATTTTATGAACACCAGTAGAGGGAAGAGCAGCAGGATGAGTCTGTGAAGGAGCTCACAGCTCTTACAACCAACCTGTCTATTGGATAACAAACTCATCCTCTCAACTGGCTTGGGATATCATCACAGATGACCTTCCAAAACGCCCCACCCTCAAAACGCTCCAGAGCCCTTGATAGTAAGTCAGGGGGGAGATGTCTCCAAACAAAACAAAGTTGGATTATATTGCTGCAGTGCATGGCTACAGGTATGTATTACATCACTTCCCTGGAAATAATTTCACCTGAGGGATTAAGATTTCAGAGATTTTAACACTTTTATCTTCTGAACTAAAGCCCAGACAGGAAGAGGTCAAAGTTTGACCTGCTTGGCCAATCAAAGGAGGTGTTCTGTGTCTCTGCAGAGAACCTCACATGGTCCAATTTGGATTATCACTGCCCCACAAGAAAGACAGAGACACACAGGAGGGACTGAGAGAGGGCAAACAAAGTTGGGTGCGCACACACACCTGGAATAAATTTATTTGAATTAGATTCCCCAGAAAATTGGACATATTTGGAGCTAGGAGGGTTCATTTACTGTTAACTATCTTGTTATTCAAATTCAAGAGGCTTATTTTACATAGACATTCAGCGCACAGCACTGTCCACATGGAGAGGAGGACACACAAAGAGGGCAGAGAAAAGAGAAGAGGAGGTGTCAACAGGGTGCTGGCAGGAGGAGGTAGGTTCTACCTCAGCTGGACATCACCCTCAACCTCACCAAGGAGGGAAAGCTACCACTTGTTAGCCTTGTTAATCTACTATCCTATGATCATAATTTTGAAGACGAGATCTGTGTCTTTAGGAGGGGTGGTTGTCCAGTGTGGGTCAACTTTATGGTCTCTTGTCTCTTAAATACATTCTGGTTTCCCATGAGTCTGACCAGTCATAGTAATCCCCCAAATATTGGTAACAAACTCACTTTTTGTTTTTGGATGTGAAGACATGCAGACATGTTTGACATAAATGTCTCACATTTACCAACAAAATATACTGCTACAGACCATACAAGGCGATTCTCTGGAGTTCTGCACAAAAGAGTGGGGTAAACTCTACTACATCGCATGCAACATTGTGGTGGAACACAATTTTTTTCCCCTACAAAACACACCTGGTGAATGGCTAAAATATGCTGACAACATACAAGACAAATAGCCATGACAGAGGCTGTTGCATACAGATCTGTTGTACGTGCTGAGAGAATCAAGGTGAGTTAGATTAAATATGCATGGTTAGTGGTAACATTAGTGTTGTACATATATAACAAAGGTAGAACAATGCTCTTTTTATCCCACTGGAACAAGTTGCCCTTGATTTTTCATGAATTATACAAAAACTATAAAGGTTGTGTGCCTCTGTGCACTAGTCACAGTTCCCTTTCAGTTTACATCCATGCGCATGAAAACATGGAAACTTCACACATATCTTCCCCCCGTCTTCACATGAGATGCATACAATCAGCAGTTTCAAGGTGGGCACCCAAAATTAATGTCATCAATCAGTATTTGACCAAATGTCTCCTCTTCTGTTCCTGAGATATGATGTTAAATAATGGCCAGAAAAGTGTGTCATGCACAATGCTATCATGTCACAGTGATGCTAGCCTTTGACCTTTTGGATGTAAAATGTTATCACTTCATCATTTTGTCCTGTTAGACATTTGTGTGAAATTTAGTTATAATTTACATAAAAATTCTTGAGTTATGGCCTAAAACACGTCACGCTGACCTTGACCTTTGACCACCAAATTCGAATCAGTTTTTTCTTCAGTCCAGGTAAAAGATTGTGCCAAATTTGAGGAAATTCCCTCGAGGCAGTCTTAAATATTGCATGTACAAGAATGAGACAGATGTATGATCACAGTGATCTTGACCTTTGAACACCAAAATCTAAACAGTTCATTGTTTAGTCCAAGTGGACATTTTGCCAAATTTGAAGAAATCCTTTACAGTGTTCTTGAGATATTTCATTCACTAGAATGAGATAGACAAGATCACAGTAACCTTGACCTTCAACCCAAAAATGTTATCAGTTCATCGTTGAGTCCAAGTGGACATTCTTTCTGCCAAACTTGAAGAAATTTCCTTAAGGTGTCGTATCTGGTGCAGCCAGGCCCCATAGAAATACAGGAAATGGACACAAAGTCTTTACAGCGTGATGGTGGGCATGGACTTTGCGTAATGATGCAAAGTACTTACGTGATGACGCAAAGTATGTGAGTTTATGTCACTTACTTCCCATACTATGGTAACCAAAACCACAACCTTTCCTTAAACTTAAGCAAGTATCTCTAAACCATAACCACGTGCTTTTCTTTTCCGAAACGTAACCAGCTGTCTCACAACAAAACTGTTTGTAATAGACTTTGCATTGGCATTTTTATTTTTATTTTTTTTGTGTTGCCAGCTTTCAACACATTTCGTGCCTTTCACCACGTGATGCATTGTTAAGAGGTTGTGTCCATTTCACATATTTCTGTGAGACTGTGGACACTGAGCCTTTAAGAGTGTATTTTTGCACAGAACCAAGACTGTGGATTTTGATCACGATCTTATAAGGGTGTTAACTCATGCCATATGGTCAGGAAAATTAATTACAGTGACCAATTACTCTTTCAACTTTCAAAAGCCATTTTTAGTTTTGTGTTAGGATAAAAATAAAAAAACAAAAACATAGACTTGAGTAATATTCTGCTATGTATTGATATCAGGTCACCTGCATGCACACCTTCTCTGAGCAGATACTTCTCTGACATCCCCATCTATTGACCTCTCTGTCCTTGGGCAAACACACACTTTAGTGATCTTGGCACAGCAATGCCCCTTCTGTCCCCATCACCTGCTTGTTCCATTATGCATCGGTGACAGAAAATCTCAGGAAATGTCAGCCTCCAGCCTGCAACTACTCTGTACCAACTCCACCGGTGTTCGGCTGGAAGCCCACTGAGCCCCACCATGCCACGTCTAATCTCGCCACCAGCCTGCGGGGCCAATCTCACACCACTGAGTGTTGGAGAGGAGCCTTGGGCAGCCGTATGGTGGGTGAGTGGTGGCAGGGTTTGGTCTCAAGGGAGGAAGAGGAAGAGAAAACTACGGGCTAATGGCTAATCCTGTGTGCACAAGACCACCAGAGAGGATTGGCCAGGGCTAAAGAGAGAGCTACAGGGGGATAGAGGATTGGGGATCAGACCAGGCAAGAGGAAAGGAGCTGGAGAAAAGGGAGGAAGGGTGAAGCCTTATCAGGTTGTGGAAGGGAAGGGTAGGGGGAGAAGGATGGAGAGGAGGCAAGAGCTGATGGTCACTTGCTGAGATATCTGATAGGAAAGATATCTGTTGTTAAGTTAATTTAGTAGCGCAGTAGTTTGTACATCACTACCTCATGCTACATACAATCCCCATTTTACCATGACAAGAAATGAACTTGCTTAACCCTGCATTAACCTTAGCAAACTGTGGCATATTTACAAACATAGCAGATACAAAACAACATTAGCATTCATTTGGAGTTTTGTTTCTGTCCACCTCATAATTTGAGATCAATATTTATTCATTCATTATTCATTTAGCTCTGGCTGGTTCTGAGACTGTCCTTCCAAAAAGAATGACGGCATCAGTCTGTCAGCAGTCTGCTGGAATTATGATGGGAGCAAAGGAGGGTGAAAAGTGACACTGTTATAAAGTAGAGTGACAGAGTCTGCACAGGGAGGATCAACAAGCTTAAGGACTTTAATATGGGAAACTGCTGTTAGTTTCCTGTTTGCAACTGACAGTCAAAGCTGTTTTCTTTGATGCATGACCATGATTTAGGGAAATATATCAATATCATATCAATATCATACGATTAGACTAGATTTGGATATCCTTATATGATAAATGTTGTTTTTTCCTTTTAAAGGCTGCATTACAGTTAAGTGATGCAATTTTCCAAATGACCAGTAATAAATACATGAGCCTTTGGCTTGACTGTATTATGAAGCAGCTGATAATGTTTTTCTAATGTTAGATCAACCATGTTCCCATTTGCCAGCTCTGATTAGTTGAATTTAAGCTTAGTTTGCAAAATACAGCTTTCCCTCTAACACCCCTCATTTCACTGTAGCATTATTGAACTGATTTTGGAAAGACTGAAGTTGCAATCTCGAGATTGTCATTGGTGCACTGCAGTTCCAAGGAAGAAATGCTCAGCCATGCTGTTGACTGCTTATTTGACTCATGGTATGTCTTGTAGCATAAACAACATATGGACATGTTAACAAGGTCTTTAACAAAGTCATACATTTAATCCAAACTATGATCTTTGCCTGAACTTAGCCAAGTTGTTTTGTGCCTAAACCTAGCCAGACCTTAACTGTAGTACTGTGCTGTTCTGTAATTATTTTAACACTAAATTGTACCAGTCAGGGGTGTCACATCAGAAAAAGTTATAATATGTCATTATAAACGATTATACTAACAACTTATTTTCTTGTTTAATTTGAAGGATTTGTTGCTGCGTCTCCATCTCCCAGAAGAAATACAAGTTTAATATTATTTCAGTAATTGTATGGTATGAATTTAACAGGAAACCCAAGCCCAGTGTCACCTTGAACCAGTGTTTCACACACACACACACACACACACACACACACACACACACACACACACACACACACACACACACACACACACATCTAACAGACAGAAGACCAGTCCATAATCAGAGGACAGCCCCCATACACAACCCCCTGTTTGCTTCGAAAGGAAAGACCTTCAACAGCCATCAAAAGAGCTCATCTTTAACACAGGTTAAAAAGAATGAGGCAGAGGCAGACTGTACAACACTTTTTAAGATATTTCTCCCCTCCCACCAGTAGCGTCATGTTATTTAAAGTTATTGTTGAGAGTGACAGAAACAGTCCAAGAATAAAGATGAGACTTTGCAACAAAGGCTATACACCATTTACCTTGAGCTATTCAGTTAACTCTTTTCTTCTATTCAATATTTGCCTTACTTTAATATTTTTCATTTATGTAACTCATTTAAAATATTGATGTAGACATAAGCTGTCTATAAAGCATTTTGTTGATTTGCTACAAAGTGTTATACAAGTTTTGTTTCGTTATTGATTGCACTGCATGGAAATGTATTGATTGCAAAAACATGAGAACATTCTGCCAAAGAATTTTGACAAGTCTGTTCTTGGATTGGCTGAGTTTTTTATGGCAGTGAAAAGCATTGGAAGGAAAAATGTGGCAGGGCAATATTCCAGCAGAAAAAAATAAGCTCAGACACAAAAGTGAATTCTGTGGTTGTGAACATTTTTATCTCCGTATGAGCCATGCTGGTGTGTTTTGCTGCAACACAAATTAATTACAGTTAAAGAGGCTGACGGAAGCAATTCTTCAAAAGATGAAAATCTCTGCAAAATGTGTTAATTGTCTTGGTGGCCCTACAATCAACACCTACTAATGTCAGCGACAGCTATTTAACACATCCTTGCTATTCCTTTCTCCTAACTTGTGACACTCTGAAGCCACATTGACACCTATGATACGTGTACTGTCATACTTGTACTGCAAGAATCTACATTTCACACTTTACATACATTCAAATTTACATTCATACATATCCCCTGTTTATTCCAATTATATATTGTATACAGCTGATGTCACCAGAGAAGTGTGACTGACAAGTTTTTTATTAGATGGATTAAAAAGGCAACTTACTGATGGAGTTGTGGAGCAAAGCAGCCAACACCAGTGGAAGAAAGAGGAATAGTGTTGTTAACTATCGACATTATAAGAGAAACCTCTGGGTCTGAAAAGTGAAGCCGGTGCAGAAGTTTCTTAAACCTGCATTCTTTTTAAGCAAGCAACACCCAATGAGATTGAAATATGAAGTTGACATGGAAGTGCCATAAACTGTGGTTTCTCTAATGGCCACTTGAGGCTGGTTCCAAAAGTGAGTCAGTCGCATCGACCCCCATGTTAAATGCCCAACTGTACAGCAGAAATAAACATATTTACAGCCTGGTAGAAAAAAACGGTTTTGGTCAAACCACAAATGACAACAATGTTGTTTAGGTAACAAAACCATGGTATAATTGCAGATTCTATATAAGTATAAGCGTAGCCGCCCTGTCACTATTTCAATGTGTTTCCACTAATGAAAATTTATTGTAACATTTCTGTCGCCTAAACAGGTCTTGCTCAGCATTTGGTTGTATTGAAAGACCCTCTAAGGAGTTGGGTGTTCAGTTTTTCTGGTAAGTTCATTTATATTTTTAATCATTTTAAGCCTGTTATTCAGTAGCTTAGCATTAGCATTAGCATTATCACAGTTAACCATAGTTTGTAAACACATTGTGCTAACCAAGTTAATTGCTAGTGTTAGGGTTATCCCCACCCTCTCTTCTAAATATGGTCACTTGTGACTCCAAAAAAAAAAAAAAAAAAAGAAAAAAAATCCAACAAAATTGCTGAACTCAAGGCTTCAAAACAGGGGTCCACAAATCAATGGAGGATAACATGGTGGCTACATCATTTTTTTTTATACAGTCTGTGGTTACAAATTGATTGTAAAGACCCTTTAGAGGCTGATGTCACAATGGCATCACTTTTAGTAGCTGGAGGCAAAACACAGCTCGCCACCACAGGGCTGTAAGCTACAGATGAGTCTTAAAATGTCATCTTGTTCTGTTATTGGGTGTCAGAATAGAACGTGTCATGGCTCAAAACTTAAATTTTATTGCATACCAAATGCTGCTGCCTATCAATAAAGACGACTACAACTATGGTAAAAGACTAAAGGACTGGACGAAGGTGATCATCCAAATTGCTCACATGTGCAGCCCACACTTTATGTCTGGTTAGGGATGAATAACGTTATGTGCATTAAGGGTTATCATGCCCACCTAATCAGAAATTGGGGTGGTATTAAGAGGAATATTGGATTTCTCTGTAACGCAAATGTTTTGGTGCATTACCTAACGTTAGCTTTGATAGCAAAACAAAAAGGGGGAAAATGTTCAAATGTCGCCCTCCTTTGTAAGGATCTCACCTTCAGCAATCCTGTCCAATCATCCATCCACTGAGTAAGAGCATACACGTTGGCCAGGCTGGTGCTGTTGGTTGGTGTTTTATTCAAGTAACAGTCACAGTCCGGGAGAGTGTCCGGGAGAGTGAGTAACCTGACATGGTGCGTTCGTAAATTCAGTTTGATGCTCAACACCAAAATGAGGGCCCTGTTGGTTGGAGTGTTATATTTCTATAGGAATTAACAAATGGTTAAGTTATTAAAACATTCACTTCGCTCAGTGCTCGGCTCCTCCATCTGACCCAGACGGAGTGCCCAGATTGCACTCTGCCACTCCGACAGTGTCGTGCACTGGATGATCAACCAACTTGGTACTTACCAAAAGTGCTACGAATTTATCAATGTTGAGCTCCGGCACTCAGAGTGTGTTTATCTTAATGCATCACTCACATCATCCTCCTCCACTGTCAAAAACAAGCTAACAGAACTTGCTAGCTAGTTCTAGCTAATGTCTGTGGAGAATTGTTTTGCCTCCAGCTCCACCCAAAAAAAGGTCATACTGTAACAGTAACAGGTTCAGTATAGGTCTATGAGAGTTACCCTACTTCTCACTGGCTTTATTACCTTGGTAAAGATGTCTCTAATGAGCTTTTTGTCTCTGGTTACAAGTTATCTTCAATACAGAATGATATCTATTTGTAAATTGTGGTGCCATTGAGAGTAAAAGAGACAACAGCAGGGAATTCTTTACGACGTGGCTACCTAGTCAATGACAGGCCGCTAACATCGTGACCTGCTATTCAGGATAGAGGCACAGCAAATTGTATCCTTCCCAGCTCCATCTTCTTGTCCAGATATGATCTCTTCTGTCTCCAAAACGCCAAGATGGCGATGTCCAAAATGCCAAACTTCTTCTTCTTCTTTACAGCCTACATTAAAAACTTAAACATCCCTTTCAGACATGTTTCAAGAGCTCTAAACAAACTGTGGAATAGTGAAGGGGGTCTTTAACAAACTCTTTTTAAAGGCAAAATACATCGGGATCATTTTATTATTATTATTTTATCTTAGAAAGAATGAGGGCTTCTTTTTTTAACATGTTATTTAGCATCTACATTTACAACCATACAGGAGGAAAATCAACAAAGAAGAAGCAGATTTTCAGTATTATCTCCATCTGTTGCACAGTTGAATACACATACTCAAGCGGTTCTCACAACATATTTTGGGAGATATGACATCAAAAGAAGAAAACCTAGCAAACTAACTGAAGTCGAAGATTAGGTGGACTGACCACACTGTATGGCCTCTGCTGAACAAAAACATCTTTTCATCACTAGTCTTCACTTCATCAAGCAGCACTTTCACACTGCGTCTGTTGATGCAATTTCAGAGAGTAAATAAACACGCCGACTGCTCCTTTACTGCCAATACACCATCCCAAACCTCGATATGATCTGCTTCACTAATGTAAACAAATCACTAGCCATGCGGGGCATTCCCAAAGCACAGCCTATACGTTCTGCTCTCAAAACACAAAGCCTTTAGCACGCACAGAGTTTCCCCTCTCTTCAGCGCCACAAGGGATTCGCCCACTCCTCCAGAGAGGAATGCTGAAGCCCACAAATAAACAGCCTTCAGATGTTTACATATGGAGCACAACGCTGTCGAAAGCCTGCAGAGAGTGAGATGAAAGCTCATTTGCACTGTTGATGAGAAGAATCAGAAATGGCTGCCATTGGTTTATGGTGTTTCAAACTGTATTTAGGTAGCAGAGGGAAATACTACAGGCACAAAAGGAAAATATTATATGCCGAGGCAAAACTGGTGTGAATTGTTTTTCAAATTCTACATTTTTGATCTTACACAAATACTTTTTCAAACCAATCTTAGACCAATCAAATATTAGCCTGGAAATCCAGATTCAAATCTAGAAAGATTTTGAGTCTGGCCCTCACCAATACACCCTTCCTTCCCAAGGAGGAAGGGTGTATTGAGGAACTGAGGAATTTCAAATGCCGCACACAATTGGATAGCACGATAGCCAATCAGAGCAAAAAACAAGGTGACGTATTCATTGCACTAAGCCCCATTTGTTTGCTGAACAGTGGGTCTAACTCATATATTATGCTTTTGCCGTATCCTGTCGGCAAAACAGCAAAGACGTTCAAAGGCTTCTAGGGCAGTCTTCTGTTCCTCCCTCAAGGAAAAAGATAAGTGTAGTTGGCTTAGCGTTTCTTCCAAAGCTAAACTGAATTTACGCAGTCCTTCGGCAGCTGCCATCTTGACTGATTACTTTTTGACTCCTACGGCGCAGCGCTGTCCTCATCATGTTACGCCCGCCCAGAGCCCGCCTCTGTCAGATAGACTGATCTGATTGGTCCGATAGGCGATTCAGCGGGCTCTGCTCGTCGGGGCCAGATCCTCGTGCAGTGCAAATTAGAATTTGCTAGGGGCGGGGCATCTGGATTTCCAGGTTAATCAAATATTCTATTGATGATAAAATCAACATTTTGCTTTTTAAATTTAAAAGTGACAGTAGTGTTGTAGTACTCAAGATTGGTCTTAGTCTTGAGACTGGTCTGGAGACTACTTCTTTAAAGTTTCAAACTCATCCCTGATTTGACCAAATCATGCCCTTTACGTTGGCCTCTGCCAGTCTTCAATTTCCCGTCTCCAGCTTGTACAAAACGCTGCTGCCCGATTTTTAACAGGCACGTCTAGATGTGAACACATTACACCCGTGCTGTCGTCACTCCACTGGCTTCCAGTTCGTTTTAGAATTGATTTCAAACTTCTGTTATTTGTCTTTAATGCCATTAATGGCCTGGCTCCCTCCTACCTGTCGGAGATTTTAACTGTCCATGATCATGGCAGGGCCCTGCGTTCTTCCGGTCAGCTTCTGCTAGAAGTCCCAAGGTCGAGGTGCAACCAGTGGGGTGATCGTTCTTTTGCTGTCAGCTCCTCGGCTGTGGAACAAACTGCCCCCCGACATTCGCACCACCACTGATCTCGGCCTTTTTAAATCGAAGTTGAAAACACACTTTTTTAGATTGGCGTTTAAACCCTGACCGGGACAGTCTTATGCACTTTGTTTGTTCTATTTTAATGTATCTTTAGAAGGCTTTTTAATTACCTGCAGCACTGTAGCACTTTCCACAGTCGAAACCTGTGTTTTACGTTCTGTTTTTATGTACTGTTTTTCTGTACTTTTTTTGACTTTGTTGTAAAGCACTTTGGGTACCTTTTTTGGTTACTGTAAAGGGCTATACAAATAAATTTGATCTGATTTGATTTTGATTTGACCACATTTTTACTCAGCCTTGTCTTGCCTCGGACAAAGAGGGCTCAGGAATTTAATTCAAGACTGGTTAGTACCATAACAGCTACTAAATTGCCAATGCAAAAATGGAGTGTTGAATAAGTATGGGTGAATTCCTTTTGGCCGCTTAGTGTTTGTTGTATTTGTTTTCTCATAGGGAACAAAGGGAAAAAAATCCCCTTTCTGCAATGCCTTTTGATTATTTTATCCAGACTTTCAACCCAGTCACCAGCAAAAATGTTGGCATTGTACATTTCTGCACATCCAGACATTTGCACATTATTATGTAGCAAATAGGTTGAAGCTTAATATTTTTTGTGGTTAACACGTGGTTAGGTTTAGGCACTATAAACACTTGGTTATGGTTACAAAAAGATCAAGCTTTGGCTTATATTACCTAGTAAGATTACCATTTTGTGGAAATATCCCAGCTGGAAAAACTCTGATGGGTAACTAAAAAACACCCACGTTTAAGGGCTAAAAAGCCACACCAAAAAACAGTGATAAGTCCCTCACTGGTACACTGATGGTACACTTACACATACACACATACTATAGTAAAGCTATCAAAGAGGTGGAGGAAGAGGAATCTTCATTTGTTTTCTGTGGATGATTTATGTTAATGTTATCTCTCATATCGATTTGAGGAGCGCCTGTGGTTTGCATGTTCCTCATTTTATCCTAGGTGTGTTATGCAGCGTAGAACTCGCACTGGTCTGGTCTTGATCACGACTTGGTCTTAGCCCCTCAAGTTCTTGCTCTTGTCTTAGTCTCAGTACACTCTGACCTTGGTCATGACTTGGTCTCAGTTTAGATGGTCTTGACTACGGCACTGAATGACAGTGTTCTGGATAAATTGTATATCTCTAAGCCATGTTGTGATTTCTAATGTTAACTGTAAAATAAAGGCATTAATAGAGCCCACCGTTGAAACACTTGTATTGTAGCTAATCATCTGCTCAACTATCACGGCTTCTGTAAACAATATGAAAAGGAAAAAAAAAAGAAACAAATATCTACAGGGTGTCCAGCAGATATTACACCTCAGCTGTGAATATAAGTCTCATATAAAATGACCTGTTCTGGGTTACTGCTCAACTGAGCATCAGCAGAATAATAACTGCTGCAATTATCTTCAAGCAAATGAGAAAATGTTCTCCCTAGTAAAATGACCCACAAGAGAAACCTCTCTCTCTCCATCTCTCTCTCTCCCTTTCTTTTCTCTCTCCCACATTTTTCCTTTCATCATACCTGGAATTGAGGCCAACATCTCTCTCTCTAAGTCCGTAACTCAAATTACTTTGCTAGCATCATCCAACCACACGCAGCCTCTAATGAGCTGCGCTAGCTAGCTGCTGTAGAAGGAAATGACAGCTGGCATGATTGCAGAAAACTGGGACTTGACCAAAGTGTAACTTAAATGCAAAATGATCTGGGAAAGGAGAAACTCTAAAAAAGGAACATCAATTGAGTTAAGAATCAAATATTTTGAAAAGGAGATGGAGGCGGTGGGGGTGGGATGGTCTCATAGGAATATCACCATGGTGACTGAAGACCTATGATGTTGTGAATAAATTGGGTATGTTACAAATAACCGTAGTAATCATTATGGATACATTTCAATATATTGGGATACTGTAATCAAGGTGATACATTGCAATTTTTAAAATATATTTTTAGAAAAAACTGTCAACACCTGTGGTGCATCCTGCCTGTTTCACAGGCCTGTGTTCTTTGTGCTTACGCTAGTGACATGTTGTTACGTTGCAGTGAAGGTGTCAAATGGCTGAAGATAGATGACAACACCACAGAGCCCTTTGGTTTAAACATCACACAAAATGAACCACTGCCATGAATCTTTACATGTAAACTATGCATTAAAAATCCATTCAGTGTTTTTGGAAAGTGATACAATCTGACAAATCATAATACTGCCAATCCAAACACCAGGAAAATGTTGGCATTGTACGTTTGAAAACCATATATATGTTGCAGGTATGCTGAAACTTTATCTTTCAACAACATAACATCTGATTAGGTTTGAGCACTCCTTATTTATACGTACTTATCCTTTTGCACTCTCTGCCCCGTGGGTCAATTCAGAGTGTTTTGTGTTGTTGTTTCGATTCTCTGTATGTTTGTTACATAACTGTAGAACTGAAAATAAAGCCTCTTGAATCTTGAAAAATGTTGGCTTAAAACTACCCCTGTTTTTGGGGGGGCAAATCCTGGCATTAAAAGCAGCTTTGTCCTGGTGAAAAAAACAACTGCTATTCATGCCACAGTGGCAGCAGGAAAAGCCGCACTGTCTCAGTGAAAAACAGCGGCTTTTCGTGGCAAAATATCCACAGTAACGAGATGTAACACAACACCCTCATTTGGTGCCTAAGAAGCTGCTGGAAACACAGCACTCACTGGCTACATCTCAAACTGGTTTTCTTTGTTGCTCTCTAACAGTGATCCGCAGCTTGGCAGGCATCTCGCCTAGTTGTCACCTAGGTTTCTCACCTAGGTGACACCTTGGCATCCCGCATAGGTGTCTTGCCATCCACCATCCCCTCCACCTTCAGATGACAAAGTCAGCTCATATATTACATCACTTTAGAAGTGTTGATATAAACATGCTAATGGACTCATGGTTTGCAAAAATGTGCAATGCCAACATTTTCTTCTGCCAGCTGGGCTGATATTGTGATACTTAAGTGTATCGATATTTTTTTATACGCCTAGTTATAGTGGTATTAATAGATGTACTTTTAAACCCGGAAAAAGAGAAAGTGGGCTGAGATAAGCATTAATGTTCCATTACAAGTGTTTTTATCAGGCTTACATAAGAAGGCATGGCCTGAAATCCCCAGGGAAGGGCCAAAAGGTTGGGCGATGTCTCCACTGCTGCAGTATGAAGGATTATGAGCCTTCATTTATCTGGGACATCCTATCTGTTTCCCTGAGTACAGTCTTTACAGCCATGACACTAACACTATAAGACTGTGTGTACAGCAGATGGTTACAGCACAATATAACTGAATATCACCGAGCTGATATATAGGATGCCAGGTTTCCCCGGAAAGTGAAGATACAATCTGTCATTTGTTTTATTATCCACTGTATGTTTTGACATTATGAGAAACTGCTGCTATATGTGCACTTTTACAATCTACTTTTCTCAACTTAAATATGAAGATTTACATCTGCTGACTGTCAGTTACACTGAATCTGGAAGGGGCAGTTCATAACAGTTTAAAGTCCATCTGCGAATATGCCCCCTTACACACACACACACACACACACACACACACACACACACACACACACACATATACACATTTACACACAACACAGCTTGAATTCTTTCTTGAAGTGCCCACCTGATTCCCCTGTTTCCTCTCCTAATCCCAGTCAAATCCTGCCATTACAGAAAAGAGCCCAATCCTCCCAGCTCTCTATCCCAATATCTGTCCTTTTCTCCCTTTCTGTCCATCCCTCCATTTCCGTGGCCCCCAATTTGGCGCAATCTTGCTCCCCTCCCGCGCCACTCTCCGTCTCAGCCCTGTTCCATTATTTTCAGGATGACAAAAAATATATGACAATAAAATCCCTGATGCCGGTGAAGAGCGAGGGCTGGCCCAAAGGTGACCCTGCTATTCTCATCAGCCTCCGTCCCACTTTTCACCCACCTCCGCTGATAGCTGTGACACACAGCGCCTGCCACTCGCCACTTACGTTCTCTTCTCACACTAGATACTGTCTGAACCTCACCACCACCACCACCACCCCAACTCATCTCATTCTGAGCCCCTGCTGAGCACACACACAGGCAATGGAAATTTTAATAATAATTTCAGAGTGGTATGATTGGATACGTTCCCGTGGAGAGACGAGGGAAAAGCAAAAGCAGCAGAGGTGAGCGATGGAGTAAGGAGAGTGAGCGAGTGAGAGAGTGAACGTGTGTGGATGAAGGGATCTAACGACTTTGCTTCTATCTCATTTGCAGATCCCATCCCTCTCTGTCTATATCACAACGTTATCCCCGTGCCAAAATAAGGGCTTATCGGCCAAGCCTCTCTCATGTGCGCTGCCTGAACGTATGCTCTCTGAGACCATGAGATAGATCTGTTTTAACGTAGGGACTATCTTGGTCTACATTACAATGAACCACATACGGCCTTCCATTTCATGTGCTGCACTCTGTGAGGAATGGGGCTCTTTGTGCATGCAACATGTTTATCAGAAGAAGGTCCTAAACCCTTTATCTTTATTTCACAATCATCACTTTCAAGCCTGAACAGAAATTGAGTGTTTAATGTTGCTGTTTGGTCGATGGTATCAAAAGAGAATTATGTACCAATGAAAATGTTATCATAGGAATGACATGCTGTAGCTTACTGGTTACGTGTTTCATG
The DNA here is from genome assembly GCA_026686955.1 of Epinephelus cyanopodus. NCBI lineage: Eukaryota > Metazoa > Chordata > Actinopteri > Perciformes > Serranidae > Epinephelus > Epinephelus cyanopodus. Next base: position 9,667,213 of record CM048927.1, read on the forward strand.
CACAAAGCTGCTGGATTTGAAGGAGGAAAGGACAATTTAAAAAATATAGATGCAATACTCTGTTGTAAAACATCTTATTAACCCACGGCATGTATTACAGTGACCCATGTTGGCCATTTTCTAACCACAGCCAATTATGCATCATCACACCACAGGCAGATGTGAAGCCAGTGTTAGCCTGTTTATACAGTCTGCGTCATCAGTGTAACTGCAAAAGGAAGACAACACAGTCCTACATTAGCATTTCTCAAATTATCTACATAAATATCTATATTATGTTCTCATTTCAGTCTTACTATGCTTTTCATTTATCTAATGTTTGAAGCTCTTTCCTGATTAAGGTTTGTAGTCCTGGAAACTAATAAATAAGCATTTACAATTTTGTAATTCTGCACTGGATAAAGATGTTCTTGTAGGCTTGGTCTACAAAGGTATGACCTGACAGTCTGTTTATCAACTGTCCATCAACAGTCTGTTGATGGACAGTTGATAACAAACTTACCATCACTGTCCATCAGTGTTCTAATTTAGCAGTGCCTTGTGGCGTCAAAGGGGGAAAGGGGCGGGGCAAGAACGAAAGTTCAGGCGGTGAAAGTCTGAGTAAAGCAGCTGGGAGAGTGGGTCCAGCAACCACCAACTTTCACCTGGGAGGCTGATGTTTGCTTCCTGTGAGATTGTGAAGCCAAACCCTGTTCGTTTTTTCTAAACCCAACCATGTGTGTGTGCTGGCTAGACTTAACCTTGTGTGATTGTTGTTGAAGGAAAAAATGTCAAATTGCCGTTTTATACAGAGACTGTATGCAAATGGTACATTTCCTGTGAAAAAGGAAGCAAATTTTGAAAGAAGAAAGTGCTTGTGACAGGCAGAACGTGACACAGTGTCCCAGAACATCAACAACCAACGCAACCAGGGTATCTTGCACCTTGTCGTATCTGGACGTGGAAAGTATGCGAGGTTGGAGTGAGGATGTGTGGATTAAATAGCAATGGTTAGCAGCATTACAGGTTAGAAGGCTCCTGCTACACCGACTAGCATGATAAGAGTGCAGTTATTAAACAGCCATGTTTGTTGTTATGCTGTGACTGTATAGGAGCTGAGTTAGAGGATGGTGGATGGTGACACCTAGGTGGGAAGTTTCATAATATCTGGGATAGGAAATAAGAAATTGTTGAAACAAGTCAAACTTTTCAGTTTACACTCAAGGTTCACCTAACCAGTGCAATAAAAGCAGCGGAGCTTTCCTTTAATGTTGAGGCTATTGGTGCAGAATGTCAACTTCAGTAAGGTTCAGACTTTTCAACAGGGCTGGAAGCCTATCTGCCCTTCGGCTTTCACCTGCCTATTAGGGTGGAACATATTGGCTAGATAGGTTCAGTGTGTGTGTGTGTGTGTGTGTGTGTGTGTGAGAGAGAGAGAGAGAGAGAGAGAGAGAGAGAGACATGCAGCATAGAATGACCAAATAGGACACGCACAAACACACACACACACACACACACACACACACACACACACACACACACACACGCACACACACGCGGGTGGGCTGGCGGTGGTGAGCCTTATCGCTATGCCACAAAGTGGGAAGATTAGATTACTCACTTCCCTAAACCTCTAACTTGGTTACCATAGCAATAGCAGTGTGACTGGGGCAGAAGCTGGTCATTGTGGGGGCTGCTGAAGCAGGACTGGACAGTGGAACAATCACCAGGGGAACCGCAGGTCAGCCAGCTATTTTACCTCAGTTACTCACTATCGCGCTCTAGTCTATTCTAACCTCCAATTATTTCCAGAGTCAGACCAGGCAAATGAGCTCATCTTACGCTCATGTACTTCAGTATCTATTCCCCACACACCAAACACGAGACAGTAAGAGCAGAGCAGAGATTATTCTTCATTATTCTTAATGTTAGCTAATATTAGGACTAATACTACAGTTTCTGACTGATTATGTTGCTCCACACTATTTGGAAAGTCCATAAAATAATAGTGTGGAGTGCTACCTCATATAATCATTTTTGTGCATTGCTGCATACCGAGCAAGGGAGATCAATTGAAATTGAATTCATAATTGCACCATAGTGGAGCCTCGCCCTTAATTCAAATTAATGAAGTGCTTGCAAATCCATAGTGTTGTGGGTTTGATCATTAGATTAATTACCCCAATCAGGCCATTGTATTTCAATTAAGCCAAGTACAGTGTTTATCTTTCCATTAGTCAACACTCAGAAAAGTAAAACAAAATAAAAAGTGGAGGCAGGGCATGTGCATGTGCACATGAATATACAAACGCAAATCTCATGCTATTATCCATGTAGAGATACTGTTGTGTCATCAACAATGTCAGGGTAGTGATTTTAATAGTCTTAGGACTTCAGAGATAGTACTGAAGGACCGGTGCTTAAAAAGCCCCAGCCTGAACAAAGCTCAGCAAATAATTAAAAGAGACACACAAAAGTAGCTGAAAAGACTGTGAGCGTCTTAAAAGAATGCCTCATAAATATTAGTATTGAGACTGCAGATAGACTGATGCTCTCTCACTGCCGCTAAGGACTCATAATGGAGTCGTTTTCTTACCATTCAAACAGAAAAATGGCTCTGATAAGTTACGGGACACTGTTTTGACCTTGACAAAGCACTTAATTTAGATAAGAGTTACCCTTCGAAACTGCAGTCGAATTAGGCCACTTTAATGCCGGAAGCCCACAGAGCATGACAGAGTTTAAATCTTTGACTTTGGGGCTTGAGGCAGGAGTGTCCTGCTGGCTCCTAACCAGCACTCTCCTTGGTTCTTTTTGTGACTAATTTGGGTCTACTAGAGGATTTTTCAAAAAGTACATATTTAATATTGAATTGAAAAAGCCACAGAGCGCACAGCTCTCAAGTACATTTCAGTCTTTTAAAAAGATAGTGATTAATTAAAGTTACTGGTTGGCAAAATAACATTTTAAAAGGATGGATTCTCTATAGAATCAGAATATTTTTATTTAGTGGTCAACTACTGATTTTTAGTCATGTTAGCTGTGCTGCTCTAATGACAGGCAGTCAGTCCACATGTGTGGTCCAGATTAAAATGTCTCAGTGAATGAATTGCTATTAAATTTTGTACAGACATTCATGGCTCCCAGAGGATGGATCATAATCACTTGATGATCACCCTGACTTCTCTTCCCACCATGTGGTTGACATTTGTATAATGTCATGACTGATAACATCTCTGTGTGTTAACTTATCAGAGACAAACATGCATCTCCTACCCAGTCCTCGCTGACAGCAACTCCTGCCAGTGGGAGCAATGAAAACCTTTGAGGTCTTTCCAACCACACACCTCTGATCAGCCACAGAAAAAGGGTTAGAAGACACACTTTCTGTAAACAAGTGACAGGTTTTTAGTCCCACCCCCTCTAGTTACTGTTGCTAGATTGGACAAGCCTGAAACAGAAACATCACGATGCTGATTCTGTTTAGCTGGGTACCCCTATAAGACGACAGCACTACAAAACATAATGTAGGATTCTAAATTTCAATCCCAGTCTTACGGGTCCGGAAAAGACTAACGGGTCAGACCGGTTTCGAGCAGAAAATATGTGTGCCTGTGTTGGGTAGGGCTCTGACTGTGGATGAGAAAAAAACGAAACAAAACATTATCAAAAAAAATAAATAATAGCATTCTGAGAGCAGCTCCTTCTTGTCTTACCCTGCAGACAGGGAGAGGAGAGGGAGCAGCCAGGCTCCGCGCCAGGCCCTCTGTCATTCCTCTCGGCTGGAGCAGGGAGCTTCTCTCGTGGGGAATACAGCGTAGGGAGTCGGTGATCCACAGAGCTGGTCCATTTTCCACTGGAGACATGCATGGCTTGTGCCACCACACAGCCAGTGTGTCCCGGGCGTAGAAGCCCACTAGCTTTTTGGAGGGTTCGGGCTTGGTCGGGCCGGGGATCAGTATTTCATGCGATGATCTCAGATGGGCCAGGTTTGGGCTGCAACTCATAGTGCACTGCATTTTTCCATGCTTCTCAGTGTGAATGCACTTATGCACTCAAAATATTAAGTGTAAGCGCCGAAGTACGCGATTTGAGCTAGCTTAAGATGAGACTATATACAATATAATGTGTCTGTCAAGACTGTGATAATCCCCCAGCAACATTTTTTTACCATGCTGAAAATTTGGTTTTGTTGTCCGGGCTTATACGACTCCACGTATAACAGGAAAGGGGCGAGTCCCTCTGTGCTCAACTGTTAGTGGAGCAGAGAGCCAAAGGGGTGGGACTTCTCAATCTCACTATATGGGGAGTTGTCTTTCTCTGTATTTGGTATAAGGCAGGGAGAGCCTCTCTCTTCCTCAACTCCATTGTCTGACACATTTGACGACAGCTCCCACCTGTACAAAATTTCATGGCTATCCATCCAGTAGTTGTCGAGTCGTTCCGTCCAGACCAAAGTGCTGGACAGGTTGACACTGCCATCTATGAAGCCATGCTACTGACATGGTTAAAAATAAAGACTTTTCTTTATAACACACATTTTATCAGAAATCCAACACATTTTCAGCTGGTGTCTCTCTCACAGATTGAAAGTGAGCATCACAGCTCCACAGAGCTGCCCGCACGATTTGCCTCGCTTAAAAATGCACTTGTAAAGGACCTGTTGAGACCCACAGAAATCTCTGAGGTTTAAGTCTTGGTTGTCCTTTGTCCCTCCATGATCATGGGAGTGCAATTCAATTTCTCCACTGTACAATTTGATTTGGACAAATGTCTGATTCTGACTAAAGGGCCATGTGACCAGACTCATGTCCTGAGGGCCTCTCCCTGTGCAGTTGACTTGTGGTCTTACTTATTAAATAAAGACATCTAAAAGACACACAAGAGAAGACACTAAGCACACATGCGGAGCTAGCCTGCACACTCCACACACACATTCACACATATACAGCCAATGAAACTGGCAACGACCCAGCTGACCGGAGCTTTATGTGTGTAGATTTATCATCAGATTTATCATTGGCCATTAAAATACATTTGATTTTTACCAGAATGGCTCTCCACTGCTGGTTTCCTCTATAGGAGTCCGACCCTCCTTTTACAACCACTTTCTTTAACCTTCTCCCCTGCTCATAAAACACCAGCAGCTCTCCTCTTTCTCCACCTCCCCTCCTTCTTCCCCTCTGTCTCTTCTAGTGTATCTCTCCATCTATTTTGACCTCTGCTATGATTCTATCTTTATAGGGTGTGTTTGTGTTTCTCCTCCTCCTGTCCTTGCCCTCTTCTTTCGCCTCTCCCTCCTCTACTGCACAAATACCCTCTCTGCCCCCGAGCTATTTTTTCTTAATTGTCTCTTTTCCTCCTGAATGATCGATTCGTCAAATTTATCTGACAGTTTGAGAATACAGACAGTTCTCCAGCTTCTACTTTAAAACACCCAGAGGTCTCGAAAGGTGAGCATTCATAATGAGCTTTCATGGGGATATTCAAAGAAAAAATGGCTTATTTTAATGTGAATAATGACACTAAACTCTTCACCCTTTCCCTGCCTGATGCTTCACTGTCCATTTGTGCTCCTCTGCCTTTTTATGATACTGTAGCCTCATAATATATTTCTATGGGAGCAAATATGTTCTAGTGTAGAATTGTGCACTTACGATGTACGACATACGGAAATGCATTTACATCCAGCTTACTCCCTCTTGTAGTTCTGGACTATTCACTAGGAAATGTTTACTTTTCAACACTCTGTTTATGCTCATTTTTTGCCATATCTGTCACATTAAGCCACTTTAAACAAATGTTAGGTGAATGTAATTATATTTTAACATTTTGGGAGCTTAAACTTGATTTACTTTCTTGCATAAGTCTGCTCATTCGTGGAACGTTTATGAAAAGTTTGTGGCAGGACTGACCTGTCGCGTGTATTGACAGAGTGAACTTAAGAATCATTGTTGCTAGAATGGAGCATAAACAGCATTTATGCATGGGAGATGCTGTAGCTGACCAAGCAACACCTCTTTTTTAACAGAGGCTGGATATTTGGTTGTAATTTCACATGCTGTGTTTCACCTTCAGTATTACGACAGCAAAGGCTTTCAGGATGAGGACTAACTGAAGTGTTTGGCAAATGTAACACTATCTCTGGTAACATTGCTGGGGCTGCTGGAGTGTGAACTTCCCGAAATTGAATAAAGAGCAGCAAAGAGCTGCTAATGTTAGTCTAAACTCTGAAAGCATCAAGGACCAGCACCCACACAGTGGGCAAATAGCACACAGGTGGATGTGCTATTGTGAACAAAGTTTGCAGCTTGTGTTAGAGCACATTAACATTGTTCAATCAACTTCCAACACTTTGCAAACAGTCAAATGCAAGTAAATGTTTATGCATGTCTACATTTTGATGTAATCATTTTCAGGGCCGTTATACAGCTGGATAAGCTGTTTACCTATACAAAAGATAAATGTGAAAATGAGTGGTGTCCTATATCTCATTCCAAGAACCAAACCAGTCCCATGTTTGTAACACTACACTGGCCACCTGTTAGGCATAGAATTGGTTTTAAACTTTTACTAATTACTTTTAAAGCCCTACATGGCCTTGCATCTCCATACATTATAGATTTCCTCACACCCTATGAGCCTTGCTGCTGCCTGCTCTCCACAGGTAGCACTCTCCTAACTGCCCCCCCTCTTTACAGAAGGAGACCAGGTGTTTAACATTAGAGCCCCACAACTACTGAATAAATGAAATCTCCACACTCTCTGAATAGTTTTAAAAGACAGATGAAAAAATGGATGTCGAGTAATTAAAGCAGCTGTGCAGAACTTTTTACCATTTATAAAACTGTCCCTAGTTTGTATCACCCCCCTTTGAAGATCCGCATATTAATTTGAATCCAACAGCAACAAAAAAGCCTTTTTTAGATTTAGATTTAATATTTAGATTTAAAGGATAACTTCGGTATTTTTCAACCTGGGCCCTATTTCCCCATGTGTATGTGTGCATATGATTTATAGGTACAACTCGTTCTAAAATTGGTTAGAACGAGTTGTACCTATGAATCTGTGACTGTGACCATGAACACAAATATACAGCAGGCAGTTGTCCTCAGTTTATAAGAAATTCAGAGCTACACCAAAACATTTATGATTTTCCTCTTGCTCTCCAAAACAAATGCATGCGGTAATTGCCGGTTGCAGTCGAGATTTAACGAATGAAGCTGAATGCCGGCTGCAGTTGGAATTTTATACCAAGTTGTGGGTGTCATACCGCTTCGACCAAAGGGGGCACTATAATCAACGAAAATGTAAAGTTCCGCACAGCTGCTTTAAGTATTGTGAAAGCTCCTTTCTAGGACATGTCTAAGTTTTGTTTCTGAATTTGAGTGTTTTTTTTTTTTTTTTTTTTTACTATATATTTTTTATGTATGTATATATTTATATATTTAGTTGTATATATTTTTTTCATTCGGTGTGTTCATGTTAAAATGGGATAGTGTCACAATTTCCCCACGGGGATCAGTTATGTATTCTGATTCTGATTCTGATTCTCTGATTATTAGCATATACATGCCATTTCCTTTTCCTGCCTGCTTTCTTGCTTAGACTTCTAGACTGCAACGGACATAAGTCATGTGACTATATTGCAATTTCCTGATGAATTTTAGTAATGTAAGCACATTTGTGTCATGTGTTTTAATATATGGAATAAAACCAATCATCAACAGTTTGGTTTTTAATTTATTTCCTGACAATGTTAGTCATCTTTTTGTGTCTTACTTTTCATTCTAGACTTTTCCCTGGGAAGGCACAGAGTATTTATATAAAAAAGATCCTGTGAATGCTTTTATTTCTCTACAATTGCAGGGAAGTTATGATGGCGCCTTGATGCTGAAAAACACTCCCGGGATGTGTGATCTTTGTCCAATACACAGCACAGCACAGACTTAAATGGCATCGCTTGACGGAATAAAGAGAAAAGAGACAAATGCTCGTGTCAGTCTTTACAACCCACATGTGAATAAACAGTGCAAGTTTAGCTTGTGCTTCTTGCGCTGCTGCGTCACAGGAATCCTTGTCAAAAACTACATTTGAATGTAAAACACAGCAAATGTTGTGAATACTGTGTTCAGAAGACATATGAAAATGCACATTTCATTTTGTTTCTCCTTCCTCATGTTTCTTATCGCTGCCTGCCCTCCTTCTCTCCCTCCATCTCTGTATCACTCGCCTTCTGTTTCCTCAGTTCTGTTATCTATTTTGCGACTTTCCTCGGGCCATTTCTTTATCCACCCCCCCCCCCCAACCCTCTGCTTCCCTCTCTCTCTCTCTCTCTTTCTCTCTCTCTCGCTCTCTCAGTCTCTTGTTGACCTAGCACCAGTTTCATTTCCGCTTGTTCATCCGTCTGTCTGCCGTCTTTTTTTGGGGGGAACTAATCTCTTTTCCAATCTCTCTCTCATATATGCTTGCTGAAGCTCCATGCATGACAGTTAATGAAGGAACGGCATGGGCAAACACAGGACGGCAGATAGAGATGGACCAGAGTAAATATATGCATTCGTACAAACAAGCACTGACACATGAGCTCGACTAAAGACTGTGTACTGACTGGGCTGACATTAGAGCTCAGTCTTGTTAGTCAATTAGGCAACAAATTAGAGTCTTACTTGAATGACGCATTATTATTCTGCTGGAGGTTTATACATGATTAGTTACTCACACAAAAGTTATTCATAAAAAGTCACTCGCAGCCCTAAGCTCTTCTCCATCATTACAATAAACTCTCAAACACTTATCATCCCCTCCTAACTCACATCCTCTTTTAGCTGCAGCATTTATTATTCGCAATGTTGGTCACACACCATTCTGAGAAAACAGCCACTGTGGCTCCCTTTCATTCAGCAGTGTAAGGAGGAGAAAATGAAACATGTGCACAATCCTAAATAAGAAAGCTGAAGTGATGAGGTTTCCGTGACACGTGTAGTCTTTGCAAGTCTTTTATAAACCAGCCCCAAATGTTTGCAGTGGGACAATTACAGAGGCAGTGCACATGTGCTGTGTAAGTGGATTTGTATTTTGAGCCTCCCATGTACAACAAAAAAACCCTCAAATTAATCAGTTCAAGATTAGGTTTCCCACAAGGCCGTGCCAATAGTGCTTTAGTAAACTGTGTACACAAAACTTGTGTAATTGCTGACCGTTTTCCAACCCATCCTATCAGTTTTTCAAATTACTTCCTGCCTTCCAGGCCATAAATTTCAGGATGATCTGAAAATGATCTTGCTGAGGCTTAAAAATAGCTTGAGACAAGAAATCCATCACAAGCCCTTGTTTTTATTCGAATAATTTTCTGTCACAGTTACATTATCATTCACTGCAGCAGTCGTGAGCAAAGACCATTAAAATATGAATCAGCGTGTACATATAAACACTCCTTTATGATGCAATCAAGGCTACTTTGACATGTTTTTTTTTCTTTGTAAACACTCCCTGCTTCCTGCTGAATTACCCTGCAAATATAGAAATGAATTTGACAAAAAATGATTAGGCAGTGAAATGTGTATTGAAATAGATACAGCAAAACAAAGAATGTCAGCAGGCAAAGGAAGCTCTTTTATTGCTTGGAGAGTTGTCCCACCTGGCATCAGATTAGAAAGCTACATTCATGAAGACTTGTGTTGTTGACTATTCATTCTAGCAATGTTGGTAACATAGACTTGCTGACTCTAATTTAACTCTTATTTATTTATTTTTTCTAGATTTATCCCAGAGTTCCCCTTAGTGGACCAAGAAACCTTTATCTTATCTTATCTCATCTTCTCACAAATGGCCATCTGGGGGAAACATGCTTTAAAAACAATTGACATATCAAGATGTTAGAAAGTTGCTTTGGTGTACGTATTAGCAAATAGTTGCCTATTAACAAATCTAGAGGAAATGGTTTCACATTAGTATCAATATGTGGGTCATGTTTTTAAATTTATATGAAAGATATATCTTGTTAATGAGGGGTCCACTATGTTCACTAGCTAGTCATTAACTGAGTTTTTTGTTTTTTTTTTCGTTAAAGACAGCTGCCTGTGGGGCGTCGGTAGCTTAGTGGATAGTGCCAGCGCAATCCCCCCACTCTCTCTGTCCTCTGTCCTTTCACACTGTCCTGTACATTAAAGGCAAAAAGCCCCCAAAAAATAATCTTTAAAAAAAAAAAAAAGACAGTTGCCTGCTGCATCTGAATGAGTTGTGAGAAAGAACCAAAACATGCATTGCAGGCCATCAAACCAAAACAATCAGCTCAAAGATGCTAAAACACTGTTGGCTGATAATTATCACTAGGTATGACCCCTTTCACATGCAAGTTGTCATGTGATCAATTAATAAAATAACAGTATTTATTATAGTAGGGCTGCCCACTGAAAGTTGGAGATCTAAATCATAAGTCAAAGACCACTAAGTTGACCCAGATTCCTTCAAGTCGAGCAGTCATTTTTGGGGGTGTTTCAGCCCTCAGATTTGGCTGCTCCTCTCTTTATTGCTACTCACCAGTACAGGCAGCTGCAGACACAGAGGCAGCTTCCTGGACGGATTGAGACTTTGTCCAGTCAGGCAGATATCATCTGCCTTCTGCTTAGAAGTGATGAATTTACAGCTCACTGCAGCTTTGTACAATACAGTCTCTGGCTTTTGGTTGATATCTAGCATCGGAGAAATTGTTGTTGCACTTTGTTGTTCTGTCTTTAGAGTAGTTAGTGTTTTTACTATAGGACATGAAAGTCACTGTTGCACTGAATGTCCTGCAGAACCCCATTCAAACTTTTAAAATCTATATGAAAAAATATAGTCGACTATTCATGTTGAACAATCAGTTCTGATTTGACATAAGTTGGAGTTGAACACAGCCCTAGATTACAGCACCTTTAAAGTAGAGACCATTTTTTGATGGGATAACTCCAGCCGCGATACATTAATACACAACCTTCTTCCTATCCCCCTTGCTCGGTTCACACCCATTTTTGCACTTCATTTTGATCTTAACTACACACCTATAAATGCACAGTTGCTATTGTGTTGACAAAATCTGTCACAGACAAACAGACAGAGAGACAGACAAACATATACACCTGTTAAAATACTCAAAACTGCTTCTGTGGTTGTTCCCACTGCTATGTTACCAAGAATATTTCCCCTGGTGAAACACACACAGACTAACTTGGTAAGAACAATACCAGCTGACAGGGATTGTTGAAGTTGGTAATTAAAAAAAAAAAAAAAAAAGATGTATAGTTGCAGTAAAATACAAAGTAGCAACTGAACATTATGAATTAAGAAAACATACATTTAAATTATTCCAATGTGTTCTGTATGCTCAATATATTTATAATCTGATGTGTTAAATGATTGAATGATATTTCGAATTATAAATACATTCAAATCAAATTTGTTTGTTCGTTTAGGGGCATGAATTGTGACAATGTCCTTTATACAAACCCAAGTTGTCTGGGCTCACAGTTAACATTTCTGCTCATATGTTACTGAGCTGCGGACAAAGTGTCAGTGGAGGAAGACCATGAGCACAGAGAGGCGCATTAAAAAGCAATGCATGTGGAGTCAGAACAGAGGAGGAGGAGATGAGTAATCTTACCGTCGTCTCCTGATCCTGAGCCCGCATCTGCGGAGGAGAACAAACAGTTATTAACCAGAGGCTCACACAGCCACAGACATTAGCTGAATAAGCGTGTGTGTCTGCATATGTAAGTGCGTGTCTGGGCTAATGCTTGTGAGTGTATGTGTGTGAAGACTGAGACACTTGTGGGTGCATTTGAGCGGGATGAGATTTCTCTGAAGATGGTGTGGAAAAGTGACACTGGGAGTCAGATTTCAGAAAGAAAAAAAGTGCAGGGTGCCCTGAGGCTTCAAGCATCTTCTCCTTTCTACAACAGTACAGTGATGATAACACCTCCAACTGTGGACTTTTCGGCTGTAGGACTGTGGGAAGACACTCACGACGTCTCCAGTTGCCAGTGTGTTCGTGTGTCAGCGACTTCTTCTCCATGGCTCTCACACTGAATCTGTGTAAAGCTCCCTCAAACACATTGAGCTCACTGAACTGTTTAACAATATGGCTGTGAAAGGGATACTGATGAGCACTTCGAAGAACAGGCACCGTGTAACTTGAGCTGCAGCATAAAGCGATCAGCTAAAATGCCCAGGGCCAGAGACCAGACGCAGGGCCTCAGAGGACTAGAGGGGGATAATAGCTCAGCTCCATATGAATACTCATGTGAGAGGGGTTTTTAAGAAGAGGTGCACGCACTAAAACAAATGGAGTCTGACCAACGAGCTGTCCTGATACTTTAATGACACAAGCTTTGGGTCGATAAAATACATTTCTGACGGGATAAAACCATGTCTCCAGTGTGATGATTCTTTGAGGTCAGTGCAGCAGACGGCCAGATGTGCCAAGGGAAAGAGAGTCTCAAAGCTAACGGTCAAGATCTGATAAGAATTACTGAGGTGGGACTGCCTCCAAAATGAAAGCAGAAATGTATTATTTTACTGGCAAATTTGAAATTCTAATTTTAGTAGAAATATTTTTTCCTTCTGATGGACAGATTTCTTTTTATTGAATAATTTAGTCTCTTGTATAGCACACATGTGGAAGTAGACGTGGTAATATTAAAAAATACACTTTGAAAGACAGCAATAGATGCCCTCACTCCTTTCCCACTCAACTTAGGGAGGGTCCAACCCAAACACATCAGTATTCTGACTTTAAAACAGACTGCATGAGGTTTCACCAGGACTGTAAATCTTGTTTATACACAAAGACTACCATCTGAATACATCACATACAAAGTAGCTTTAAGATAAATCCAATACTCTAAAACTCATCACAAAGATACATTACTGTACATTTCTAAAAGCCACAGCCCAATTTTATGAATGAGTCAGTATTTAACACCCTGATTGTGCTTCAGGATTGAGTTATGATGCAAAGGTGTTGGGGAAGGTGGTGTCTAGATGTCAGTACTAACAAAGCAGCACATTCTCACTCCGACCTTGTCACATATCCCTGCTTGGTCATAGACTTTCCAAGTTGACATATGACGTGAAAGGTAACCCAGGTGCACTGGTTGTTGATGGTTTGGGACGCTGTTTCAACTTCTGCCTCTTATTCTATACACTTAAAATACACTTGTGTTGTCACAGGAAATGCACAGTTTGCATACGGTCTCTTTCACAATAAACATACTACATCTGTAAAACACTAAATTGACATTTTTTACCTTAAATAGCAAATGTACTTAGTTACGTTTAGCCAACACTCACATGTAGTTGGGTTTAGGCAATAAAAGCAAGTGGTTGGGTAAAGAAAAAAATAACAGGGTTTGGCTTTACAATCGTATGGGACGCGAACACCAGCCTCCCGGGGGAAAGTCAGTAATTGTTGGACCCACCCACCCTACTTCGACTGGTCACCAATTAACTGTTGTTGTTGTCCTGCTGCATTTCCCCAATGCCATCAGGCACCAGTACACACTGATGGCGTCCAGTGGCGAAAAATGCAGCTGCTAATGGCCACTTGAAGCTGGTACAAAAAAAAAAAAGGTTATGGTCTCTATGGCTAATTTCAACATGAATGGCAACTGTAATGGGGGTGAATTTTTCTATAGCTCACTGTAACTTATATTTTTTACATGCATATTTGAAGGCATGGCCACTTTGAGTGACAGGTGGATGGCGTTCGTTAACAAGTCGCTACCACAGCAACAACATTGATTAGGTAATAAAACCATGGCATTACCAGTTTCACAGAGTAGCCATAGCTCTCAGTATTTTAGTGTGTTTTCAGTTCATGAAAGTTAATTGTAACATTTTGGTTGCCTAAAAAATGTCTGGCTTGGTTGTAAGAGGACACCCCTTCCCCCTTACTCTTCATCATGGCCCTGGACCGTGCACCTTAACACCAAGAACGCTCAGGCGACTCCCTGCAGCAGTCTGAACAGACCCAGACTAAGCAGAGCAAGCACATAAGCTTTTGAGTAGAGTGGAGATCGAGTGTGCCGAGGTTGGTCTTAGGCTAAATGCCAAGAAAACCAAGGTCATTACCAACAACATGCTCCTGCACTGTCCACCTCTAAAGACATCAGGAGGTACCGCTCTGAAAAAGGTCAGTGACTTTAAATACCCTGGCTCATGGATGTACTCGACAGAGCAGGACAAAGGCTGTAACATGAAAGGCTCTGAACGGCATAGTCAGTGTGTGGAGGTCCAACATCTCCAGACATACTAAGCTCAGCTTCTTTTCTTTTATCATAGAGTCCATTCTCCAATACCAATGTACACTGGACCCTGAAACCCACCCTGCAAGTCCCTGAATGGATGATTCACCAGAATGCTGCATGCAGTACTGAACAGTATCCAGGGCGTGCAACATCACCATCAGGAATCTATATGGAGAGCTACCTAGGGTGAGCAAGAAAATAGCATTCAGGAGAATGAGACTGGCCAGTCACTGCCAGTAAAAGCCCCCAGCCAGCAAACTAGTGCTGTGGGAGCCAACGCATGGACATCATTCACAACGGCGTTCCACCTCAATATATGTGGATGTCCTAAAGAGAGATGTAAGAGCAGAAAGCACTGGGGATGACTGGAGACGCTGATGGAGGGCTTGTCTGAGGATGACCGAATGAATGATTAGTTGTACTGAAAGACCCTCTAAGGAGTCAGATGTTCATTTTCCCTGTAAGTATATTTAGTTTTAATCCATTTAAGCCTTTTTTCCTGGCAAAAATCAGTGTAAGCATAACTGCAGTTAATTAGAAACTGTACATGCACCATACTAACCAAGCTAGCAGCTAAGAGTTAGGGTTAGCTCCACTCTCACATCCAAATATGGTTATTTCTGGCTCCAAAATTCCAAAATGGTGACCACCAAAAACTTGAGGCTTCAAAACATGAGTTCACAAATCATATCATATCCATTATTTTATACAGTCTATGATACTAGCATCAAGACCTGAAAGCAGAGTATCACAGTGCAGCTAACTGAACTGAAAAAGGGGGACTGTGATTAATAATTGGCTCCTGTGAGGTCAGATGAGAGACTCTGCTCATCTGGTTTGGGGTTACTTTACTGGATACAGTGAGAGACTCAGGAGTTGCCCACGAAGATTTTAAATTGATACACTAACTGCAACAAGATGGTTGGCTCACTGTGCAGGGAGTAGAGTCATAGTCAGAGCAGAGCTGATGGCAAAATGGGTTGCAAGCATAAGATACTGGACTAGCATGCTAGCAGTATCATTCTACAAGATGTAAATGATACTTTTTAAAGCACTTTTACTGTCATTGCTCTCTATTCCAGTCCTTGCACTCACTCCTCGCACAGTCACATAAATAATACAGCTGCAAAATGGGAAGTGGCGTTTCTATTAAGAATATGCTCCCATCTTGCAGGTTATCTAAGCAACAACCCTATTATCTGTAATAAAAAATGTGCTCTTCTGGAAGTACGTACAATTTTCAAAAACTGCAGGGGAGGAGAGCTTAATTTATTGATCAAAGCAAGGAATATAAATATATATCAAATAAACTCTTGTGCACTGAGACAATTTAATAGAATAATCTGCCATACATATTTAACATATTTAAAGAAACAACTGAAGTCAGGCCCATAACATCCATAGGCAAATAAATCTTTTGTATGTTTCTCTGCAGTATGTACTGCATGTGTACATGACTAGAAATGTATTATTATTTTAATATTTTACTGTTTATTTGTTTTTCTGCCATATACTTGGTTTTAATGGCATTTTATTGTGCTTGTGATAATGTTGTATATTATTGTTTTATATGCAATGTAAGTCAACATCATCATCAGTCAGCACAACTTGTGTATACAGTATATTTTAATATGGACCCCAGGAGGATGAGTTGTTGCCAAGGGAACAACTGGTCCAAACTAATCCAAGTAAACAACAATAAACCTACTCAGCATGCAGTCATAAAAATAAGGGCCACAACGGACTATCACTACTTGCTGAAAGAGGGGTCGGTTCCTGCTGGAAACTGTCTCCACGGTGGATCCCTTTCACAGGTTTCACAGGTGTGTTTCAAATTCAATACTAAGCTCTACATGACGAATGAGGCAAAATCAATTTAAGAGATGAAGCAAATGTATCGCAGCCCTATTCTCCAGTGAAATAAAGCAGAAGCTATATTTTTGTGTAATATGCTGTAGTGAATGGAAAAGTAGAAAACTGATCTTTTGTTACAAAAACACTGTTTTTGTTACAGGGCTCTGTAAGGCCATAGTCCTTGTGTAACCTCAGGGTACCAAGCCAGAATTACTGCATGTCTAATTCAGTAAACAAAAACCAAAATCAATTGAAGTATTTAAAGGTACCAAGGTTACTTTTAGCACTCTGGAGTGTTGTTTAAATGGGTTGACCCTTTTTAAGACTGTGTTGTGCTTGCATAAAAGGATACACTGGCACACATGCACATCTGGGTTATGCTTACACATTCCCTCCACTGATTTCAGTTCGTAAAGAACGTAAAATTTAAAAACCATCATGGCAAGTGTTTAATTACGAATGAAATGCACACAACACGTTTGCTATGATAGACACTACATTTTGTTGAGTGAGACTCAAGGGAAATAGAAACTTGTACAATTTTTTGTTTGTTTGCAAAAAATAAATAAATAAAAAATCACAGGGCACCTTTAATGTTGGAAAAAAAATCTCAATGCACACTCTCTACAAAAACTGCCCTCCTCTATCTTACCTCTTTTTAAATCTGCAGAATTTCAGTGACCTTGGTACACGTGGGACACTAAATGTGCAGTGTTTCATGAAAAGGCTTAGCTTGGAGGATCAGGCAAAAGTCAGAAGGGGTCCATGGGAGATCAATAAAAACCTTTAGTATCTGTACAAGGGCAGAGGTTTCAGGAGAGAAAGACTGGCATTAGAAAAATAGAACAAAATGGCAAGGGAGATAGGCACAGGCGTACTTTTCTGCCCGCTTGTCTGCCAAATGAAGGGTCACAAAGAGGAGATACCACACAATTTTATTTTGTGAGAGGCACTGAAGAGCGAGTAAGAGAACAGAGGAGGAGTGCCAAGAGAAAAAAAAAACACAGACAATGGATGAATGAAGTGATTTTGTTTTTCTCTAGGTTTTAGAGCAATTGATTAGAAGAGGGAAGAAGCAGATAGAATGAAAGAGGAAACCTGAGGGAACTGTTATTAACCTTACTGTGCTGCTAACATCAGAGGCATTGCACACACACACATACACACACACTGCTACTTGCTTGTATGGGCACACTTTCCACCTTCTATTGTTAATGATTGTAAGCTGGACATCAATAGAACACATGGGTGCAGTGATGTTAACGGACACTCTGCACAGCGGGCGGTTTCGTGTATCAAACTGTTTGTGAGTCCATGTAAAAATGACACTCATATTCTTAGCTGTGAACTCTTGTAAGTGATTTTTCTGTGATACACGACCATACTGCTTCAGTCTTTGTACAAAAACTTAAAATCCCTGGGGTGCGTAAATCCATATAGTACTTATATCACATTGGTTGTGTTTGCGAGTATATATTTCCAACAGCAACAAGAGGCAGATTATTTCCTCACATTTTGTGACGCTGAGCTGTGGCATGTACAAATCTAAATCTTCAGTATTTGCAGCTTTAAAGGCTACAGTGGCTGTCTGGGGAGATGTAGAGCAAGTTTTTTTGCACCTTTGAAATTATGCTCCATCAAAGCAGAACTTGATAGGAACATTTTCAGCTCAGTAGGAAACATGGGTTTTTAATCCGCTGACCCCAGGGGTTGGCGGATCCCGGGATTCTGCAAAAATCTTTTATCTTCCTGACCAATTAGCTTTCTAGTTACAACACAGATCCCAAATTACAATCTTAGAAGTGGTAGACAGTCCAGCCATCATTATATTCCACTATAATTTGCTCGAATTGCTGAAGTTTCCTTGCTGATTGCCATTAGAGAATGCTTTCAGCTGCACAGCCCCAACCAGCCCAGTTTCTTTAGGATATTGGATGTGCATATTGGATGCTTCTGCATATTACTATTTATGTCCAATGCTAACATGACATTTATATAGCGAGGCAGAAAGCAAGGGTGCAGACAGTGGTGAAGTCTACTTTAATGTGGTGTGTATACTGTGATCGACAAGGGGTAGAATGGCCATAATCACTCTGATACAATGTTGACCCCCAGTTGCAAAAACAATCAAGAATAATTGGAGGCCTCTGTGTGGCATTTTTAAAGTTGAGAAGGCTGTAAATGTTTTATTGCTTACAATCAATTATAGCTGCATATTTGTCTTTTTCAGAAAAAGGAAAACTACAGCCTGTTTGAATAACAACAAATCATCTAACACATCGATATACAGATATACAACACACTAAAACAGGATTGTTGTGGAACTTAAAATGTTAACTGTGCCAATATTAGTCTATACACATTAGACGGATCAGACACCAAATGCGATTCCTTAACTCTAATATTGAGAGTTCTCAACTAGACGACTATAAGCTACTACAACAGCATAGAAGAATTCTTGAAATTCAGTTATGGCTTTTAAGTAGCTCTATGAAACATTTCTGGGAGCACCACTGCTTGTTTTTACCTCCAGGGCCAAGGTTAATACCAACCAGCTTCACTTTACTCAGCATTTAAGAAGCAGGACTTTAGGACTTTACTTGAGGCACTGCAGTGTTCATTTAAACTTAAACCTACACTGTACATTTACTACTACTCAACAATTTTACCACTGCGTGATGAGCTCAGTGCAGTGGGGGCGAGAAAAGACATACGAGTGTCTCTGTATGTTCTGCAGCATTAGTTTAGTTTACTATCACATGTCTCGACCCTTTGTTTGCATAAACAAGTTACTGAAAGTTTACCGGAGTTTTCTAAAGCGGGATTTATACTTCTGTGTCAAATCGATGCTGTGCCTAAGGCGTGGAATAAGCTCTGTGTGCCCCTACATTGTAGCCACGGCATGGCTTGATGTGCACCACTGCAAAAATGCAACTACACATCGCAGCAATGCAGACCTATATTTTTGTTAAGCGAAAACCATTATCCTCAGTGGAAAAAATGTGTCTTTTACTTTAACTTCACAAATAATAAAGAATGAATTGTAAAGATGATAGACCCCCCACACAATGGCATTTTAAGTTCCTGTGTGGCTACCAGTGTTGGGTAAGGGCTACTTTAAAAGTAATCAAAGTATGTTACTGCGTTACTTTCTAAAAAAGTAACCATTTACTTTACTGTGTTACTCCCTGAGTAAAGTAACTCAATTACTTTAAATTACTTCCAGCGTTACTCCCTGAGTAAAGTAACTCAAGTACTTTTAAAGTACTTTTGAGTATTCTACATTTCCTATTGGGCAATGGACCACAGGGCGCTAAGCCTACATTTTTTGTCTCCAAAATTAAAGTTATGGACCACTTGCCCTTCACTGAGATCCAATTCTCCCATCACAGCCGTCACTTTGACCAGTAGAAACACAGAACAATCTGCTGCTGTAGACACTGTATGACAACAACACCCCAGCGTTTTTAATATTTCCTCTAGGGATGTTACCACACAGAGTAAAAGGGGGAAATGATGGTGTGAAACAGCAGAGGCACTTTGTCAACCCGCTGAGTTAACGTTACTGTCATTAGCATCAAGCTAGCAAACAATGCTACATCCTCACGGTCGGACATAAAGTAATAACATTAACAAATAGCGGCGGGGCTTTTACTCACCACAACTGCAGAGGCTCCCAGCTTCATTTGAAACAAACTACATTATAGACGCTCCGTTATTTATTAATCCCTCTGTGTGTTTATATATTTACTTTTTATCCGCTCCCGTTGTCTTTATAAAGTTAACATATTGCACTGTCATTTCAAACTCAACACTGGCTTCAAATTAAAAGCCCCTTATAAGCTCGGCTAGAGACTCCCTGAACAGACACTGACTCAAATAATAGTAAAAGTGATAACAACAGGACAAGAATAACCCGATGACATCAAACATGCCATGAAAGACGGAATAGACTCCACCATAGACAACGGCAGCATTTCTCCGACCACATAGCGAGGTATAACGCGTTACTTTGTAATGCGTTATACTTAACTCTGGTGGCTACATACTGGTAGAGAAAAAGTCTGCTAGCTGCAAGGCTAATTTATACAATGTGTAAAGCTATAGACTTGAGCTGTTAACATCAGCATGTTGTATTTGTGGGGAAGATGTGTTCTGCAAAAGACAACTGTTTTGTCTGTGAATCTTGCTAGTTAGAATAAAGCCGTTTTGTGTACTTGAGTAAGATAATGTCACTATTAAGCCATGTTTAATGTGTGTTTTAGATGTGTTTTGCATTAATCAAACTTTGTGGCACTTCACAGAAACCTGACGACACAGACACATCGCCACACAATGTGTTCACAATGGCACAGGCTGCAGTGGTGGTTCTGCATAGAGCCAACATACAAATCCACCTTTTGTGGGTATAGGGCATATACTTACATATCACAAAGACTATACCACTGATGTGGAGGTGGTGGGGAGTGAACAGGTGAGAGACCCGCAAGTAATGCTTGCATTTATATTCCTGACCCTAACTATACCGTAGTTCCCATGCTAAGATACTACAGAGAGCACAATTCTTAAAAATGTGTTGCTCCACAGAATTTTGCAGAATCATCTGATGTTCCAGTCTGGCGACAGTTTCCTAAAATGTCCTTGAGAGAGACCTTCAATCCCCCATGGTGTGCTTCTCTGTAGCTCTTCATCACCTCTGACCTCCCTGGAGGCCAGCAAGCAATAAGAAAATCTCCCAGCAGATCAATAATGTATTAGATTATCATTACTTAAAGTACTTAGAATTCAGATTGAATTTGCAGCTAATTAGCAATGAGGAGACATGGATTTTTTTTGTACACAGAGAATTAGTGGTGTATTGATGACTTCTCCTGAACTGTATGTGTAATTATACTGACACCATTACACTGATTCTCATTTAGCTCCAGGTCTACACAAACCCAGAGTGTGCTTCCTAAATCATCATAAACATATGGCTCCTGTCATCTGTTGGCGCTCAGGGACTGCAGAGCGACAAAATGGTGATTTAATATGTCATCAACATTTTAACAATGTGTCAATTAAAACCTCTCCCACCTCCCTATTTAATGACTTCCTTAAAGTTACACGGTTCAAATATGTGAAGTGAGTCAGAAAGTGCTATGTTAGCGCTTGCCTTAGCTTAACTCTCTCCTTTGGGGAAAATAGAACGCTTGGTTTGTTTCACTCCGCTAAGCTCATGCTCCTCACTGTGCTGGGCTAGCACTTGATGTGATAGGAAAGTGGTACCATCCTGTGGTAATCAGCTCTCACTGGCTTTGTACCGCTGAGAGCTCTTCCTGTTATCGGCCTCTAAATCAGAACGTTCTTATCTGTCAGTGACATGAAGGTAATAAAGACTAGAATGAACTGGAATAAAGGAAGTGTAAATTTGCTTCTTCATCTGACAGATGTTGCATTGAAAAAAGTCGATAATGGGCTAAAATGGCCACTTTGTAAGATATCACAAACCCAAACCTCTGTGATATAACATTTTGCATAATGTCTAAACTTTTCTACAGCAGCCTTTCCAAGAAGCATTTCCTTGGGAACAAAAAAAACCCAGAGGGTTTTGTTATCATGTTTGTCTATGCCTCAGTGTCGTCACTTAGCATGAAACTGACACCTCAGCAGGCTTCCTGTTTACTGTTTGGAATGACAGCAGACTCTAACGTCTGGCTGTTTGGCCTCAACAGCATCCAAGAGGGTTAATGAGAGCGCATGAAACTCTGCTGTCAAGTGGCAATACAATAAACATGAGAAGAGATCTGAAAAGGTTTACAATCAAATAGGATAAGTAAATAACTAGTGCTCTTCCTTATCATCTATACAGTGGAGGCAGTATATTATGAAGTTTCTTAAACCCATTTTGATTCCACATCAGTACTCAGTGGCTGACAGTACTAGCTGTAACATGGCTGTGTGTACAATGCTGAGAAAAAAAAGGAAATCAGTTTGATAAATTGTCATAACTTTTGGCTACTATATCTATAAATTGATTGTACATGAAGTATATAAATAAGATGTTTTCAGTGAGACCCATTTAAACTACCTGACCAGCACCAAACAGCAGACAGACACAGTTGTGCATAGTACAGCATTTAGCTCTAGACAGATATCACCTTTAGGAGTTGGCAAAGACCAAAACAGAGCTAAAAGGGGAGTTAATAATAGACTTACATTCATCAGGTGACCAGAAATACATTGTAAAATTTATGCTGATGTAGCTCTGCAACTGCTGGAGGTGGTAATGTGTGATGTTGCGCATAACTACTTGAGGTGATGATTTAAGTCTTAAAAGTTCAACTTACACAATATTCCTTTTGGTGATACAAAAAGAAAAAAATAGAAAATGTAGCATGGAATTGTATCCATAAAACTTATGTAAGTGCTTTCTCATATTAGGGACAATTTATTCGTACTGTGCCCATTGTTCTGTACATGTGTACACTTGCGTTTTCATTTGCGTGGCAAATTTAGTTTTCACTACAATGTATGCATGCCAGTCGCAAAATCCCAAGCTCATGCAACACTGTAGAGGTGACCTTGCACTATACATATTATGTTCATATTTTGGAGACAATATGAAGAACGACCCTCTCGTCTGTCGTCCTACTTCAGAGCCTGAGATTGGCACATGTTTTGCGCATGCATGGATAATTGAGGAGACCAGCAGTGTTGAGAAATGCCTTTGTGACTCTACTTGCCGACTACCACTTGTTACATAGCAGTCACTTCCATGTTTTGGTACAGTTGATTTTCACACTTGATGCCAACTGTACCTGAATACACATGAACCATTCTCTAGACCACCTTTTCAAGTGGACCTCAGTATGGATTGACTTATCATTTATGGTATGGTGCACAGTATTCACACTAATCAAACAATGTCATATGAGGTATTTATCTATGGTCAGTGTATAACATAGAGTAGATGTCAATCAGCACGCCTCAGGTTTGGAGAAGCAGGCAGGAGCACCGATAGAGAAGCTGAGCAATGTACTGCTGTGGATGGGGTCAACATGTCAACATGGTCAATGTGTGTGTGTGTGTGTGTGTATATACATATGTATATACACACACACACACACACACACACACACACACACACACAGATAAGATAAGATAAGCTACACCTTTACTGATCCCACAATTGAGAAATTCCATATATGTGTGTATATATATATATATTTCAGCTTGCTTAACTAACCCTTTTAAACACCAAAGTCACACAATAAAACAAAATAACTGTTCAAGGCAGACGTAAACCAGCAACTCCTGTAGTCAGTGATGTTTATTTCAATGGAGTCTGGCTTTGAAAAGAGGGATATAATGGCTTCAGTGCCCCATCGGAAATCACTGTCCGATGGCAAGTTAAGCAGTGAAAGTATTCTAAATATAGCGTACACTTGAAACGATATTGATTTTTTTGGGCGACTAAAATATGTTTTGTTGCTGACTCCTTCACAGCAGTACATTGCTTTGCTTCCATGTCACTACTCCTTCCAGCTTTTCCAAACTGGGGCCATGCCAACTACACTGACTATGGATAAAAATCTTGTACGGCCCCACTTCAAAAGAGCTGAACAATCCCTTTTAGGCTGATTGTACTCGAATCTGGGTCCCTGATGTGAAAGCCTCCTTAACTTCTTATGCTGATGAAGATCATTTGATATAAGCAAAAACTACTAGAGATTGTTTTCTCAACATTAACAATGCAGGACTCCCTGTTGTTTTTTTTTTTATACTGATCCACTAATATGACGAGTGTTTCCCCCAGAGATGCCTGTTTCATGATGTTTCTCACCCCAGCAAGGAAAACAAGTACTGGCACTGGCAGGCTGACATATATCCATTACACTGTGTACTGTTGGCGCTAATGGGATTCTGGAAGATGGAAATGGAAAGGAGGACAGGGAGAGCTTGAGAGAGGGAGGGAACAAGAGAGAGAAGGAAGGTTTTATGGCAGTACATGTACAGCTCTGGTAAAGTAGTTTTGACGCTTGCATTCCTTACAATTAGTTACTCGTATCACTGGTATTCGTGATATCTTAACATTTTCCACCGCTGCACTCATTTAGCCAAGAGTATCAGCTAAACGGCTAAGTGGTGAAGAGAGCAAAGAGGAAACTCTTCAGAAGAAGCTGCCTGCCCTACTTTTCCACATGAAAGGTTTGTGTGTAACACTTGCTTATGTAAGAAAGCTCCCACACAGCAATCTCGTGTGTTTAACTTTCAAATAAAAAGCAAGCGTTTGAAACTTTAGATATCTTCATGATTGCAAAGATTTCAAAAGTTCAGATTGACTATATTAAGAACTTTTTTTCAAATCACTGTCAATTCCCTCTTGATATACAAAATCTATATAAGATAAGACAAATTTAACCAAAATAAAGTGATCGGCATCCATTTATTGGTGTATGTCTGTGGTGGATTTTAAAATGAATTTTACTTAAAAACATCACTCCGCTATGTCGTGATAGCTTACTGGTTTGAAATGCATGTCATTTCTTAAATATTATTATATTTTCTTATGATTAATACATTTTAATGACTGCATCTGTTCTTCACGAACCTGTCCATCTCCTAATGAAAGCTGTTTTCTAGCTGCCTTTCACCTTTTGGAAGCTACCACACACAACCCAGTAATGCTCACATTATGAGTGTTGATTACTAAAGCCTAAATAAATGAATGGAAAACATAATGAATGCAGATGCTTCGCAACAGACCATAAGGACTCACTGAATGCTTTAATGAAATGTCAGTGGTATACTTTGGCCTTCACAGTCACTATATGTTAACCTCAGTGAATACCTGTCTGAGGTTTCGAAGCGGTCTGTTTGTTCAGTGTAATTGGCAGTTCCTAAGTTGCAGTTTGATTGACATGCTTAAGCACAGGTTTGTAGCATTTACTTTTTGTAACACAAGGTTGTAGAACTTACACACAAGTAGCACACAAGTAGTATCTAGTATGGCACTGGGACACGGCAATACAATTTCTGACCAGGAGATAAACCTCAACAGAGGGGGTTTATACCTTCTCTCCTCTTCAGTTTGCTTTTTAAAGCTCCATATGCCATGGTAGTTGCCCATTCATATCAATGTTCTTACAGAGATAGGGATCAAACTTTGCAGATTTTGATTAGTTAAAACAGGTATTGATTATTATCAATATGTTTTTTGTTTGCTGCATTAATTTTCAAATTTAATGCTATCAAATTTCTGTAAATGCATTTTTTCTTTCAGTCTTTAATCATTTATTTGTTTGTCCCAAGGTTACATCTTAATTACTTACTTTCCTCTTACCTGTAGTGCTATTCATCAGTCTAGATTGTTTTGGTGTGTGTTTCCGAGTGTTAGAGATATCGGCTGTCGAGACACTTGCCTTCACTCCAACACAGTGGAACTAGATGGCACTTGGCTTGTGGTTCTCAAAGGGCCAGAATAAATAAATAAATAAGTAAATAAATAAATACATTTGAAAGACTCAACAGCAATGATTTTTTTCATTCCTATCGAACCGTAGATGAGTAGATACACACTTCCTTCTGCAAGGTGATATGATTGGCAGGTGGCAACAAGCTCTCTGGATTATCTTGAGTAACTGTGTCATGATTTCGGGAAAGACACGTCGCTGCTGAGATTTTCAAATGTATTTTCTTGGTGCTTTGAGCACCACAAGCTGAGTGCCATCTAGTTCTATTATATTGAAGAGAAGGCAGACATCTCTACGGTCGATATCTCCAGCTCTCTAAAACTCACACCAAAACAATCTAGACTGGTAAATAACACCACAGGTGAGAGGGGAAATATGTAGTTTTGATTTGGGGGTGAACTATTCCTTTACTTTTTTTGCCATGTCATACCCAGCTTACCACTGCTCCCCATCCAAATGTAAGAACACAACCACACGAAAAGTAGTTGAAGTCGCAAACTTACCCCAGAATCAATATTTAAAATTAAAGCAACTGTGCTATACTAAGAAAAAGAAGTGAGTCAGACTCTATTTAATGAACACTGATGGAGCCTTGTTCTGAATAAATGCCAGAATAAAGTGTACATCTGAGTGTAACGTGATGCTGAATAGAGCATATACTGTAGAACCACGGCCTGTTTGTTGGAAGACTGCGCCACAAAAACAACCTTGTTTGAACCCTGCATTAACTTCTCAAAAGCACTGCTTGTTGCATGAAAGAAAGGGGTCTCTGTCTCTTTCCCTTTCAAAAGATACACAAATCCACATTACACACACTGGCTTACGCTATCACATGTCATGAAAAAGACCTCACACACAAGCCACAAACAAGCAATTTCGAGAAAGTGCTGGATATTTCATGTGACTGTGCACAGTCCTGCCTGCTGCCACACAGACACCACCGCTGTTACTGCACTAACATTTCCACCTCGTTCTCCACATGTTCCCTCTGCTGAGCTGAGCCCATTCAAGGGCCTTTTAATGGACTTCTGCCTGCTGCCTGTCACTGAGGGTAACTGAGTCAGCGACTGCTCAACTCGAGCCGGCAATACCATCTTAGCCCAAGCACTGATTCACATATGCCTCAGAAATAACCAACATCCCCTTGCCTGTGGATTCACCCATTCACAACAAAGCACATTATTGAGAACATGACTCACTAATTTGTAGATTTATAAAGGATTCCTTTGTGGGTGTGTGGGGATGCTTTTTCTGAAGTACATGCTCATTCATTTAGATTACTATTCATAGGATTATACACAATACATAGGTCAAACCTAATTACACATATTCTAATGATATAAATACTAGATATTAAAAAATTACTGCCTGCTTTTGTATGTGTACAAATGTCATGGATGTCAAGTGTGCTTTATTGGCAACCAGTGGTTATCAACAGATAGTTGTTGTGAATAGTGACCAGTGGTTTCTGTAAAGGACGACCTATATCTATAACTGTATCTGAATATTTTAAAGACAGGTCAAGGGGTGTGTGTGTGTGTGTGTGTGTGTCTGTGTGTGTGTGTGAGAAAGAGAGAGAGAGAGAGAGAGAGAGAGAGAGAGAGAGAGAGAGAGAGAGAGAGAGAGAGAGAATAAGAGTTTTGTATCAGTAAACAAATGTGATGGTTATATGCTCAAGTGTGTGTACGTGTGTGCTGGTGTCACAAGTATAGTTTTTTTTATCAGATAATGATAAGATAAAACCTTCTGGGAACAACGTAAGACAGCATTGACAGAATTATTGGTTTTGGCTCGACTAGACTGACCAAAATTTTCAATGTAATCTGATGTCTAAAAAGAATAGCAGTCTTCAGTGACTAAAAGTACACTAAAATAGTTCCCCTTTTCTCTGACTAAGATCAGACTGAAATGTTCAGAGTTTTCGTTGCCTAAAGCTTGACTTGAAGAAAAACTAACAGGAACACGTGGCACAGGGCTGAGACAAAAAAAAGAAGCTGACAAAATGAGCACTAGCTGCGTCAGTACATTTTACATAACACAGAAATACGTGAAAATGGACATGACCTCTGAATGACGCGTTACGTGGTGGTGGGCACGAAGTATGTTAAATTGTCATGCTGGCAACAAGAAAACAATGCCAATGCAAAGTCTATTACGTATAGTGGCAGTTTTGTTGTCACGTTTAGAGAACAAAAAAGTTCTTGGATAAGTTTAGGAATAGATCACGGTTTTGGCTAAACAAAACTACATATGGGAAGAAAGTAAAGTTCATGTAAACATAATGTAATTTGCATGGTTACATTTAAGTTCCATTTCCACCAAACACTTTCAGTTTGGTACCCTTGGACCCCTGAAGACACGGTACCTAGAACCTCGGTCCATTTAGCATTTCCGCTGCAAACAGTACTCTAAAATGTAGGCAGGGTTGTTGTCACTCACTGCTCCGTCCAGCACTCGCTGTATTCCCTCACCACTGTTGAGAAAGAGGGAAGTCTGCACCTCATGTATTGTCCACGGAATGGGGGTGCATGCTGACATTTTGGCAGAACAAAATAGAACAGAGTGACCCTCTTGATGGGATATTTGAAAATAGCGGGTTTGTGCATTTAGTCCAGGCAAGCTCAGGGGTTTGGTGTTGCTGGAGCCCACTGGAATGACGCTCTGCAACACTTTTTTTTTTGTTCTCTGAGTGAGGATTAGAATATCTGCAGTTCACATAATGCAGTGGAAATTAATGTGTATTTTTAAATGCTTGAAGATCCACTTATTACTGAAAGAGTGTGTTATCAAAGACAGACAACAAAAACTTATGGAATGGTCAAAGTTGTCATATTGAAATGTAAATTGTGCTGATGGATTCATGTCATCAACTCCTGCATTGAGTAACATTACAAGTAAATGTTCCACCTTAAAAGTTGCCAGTGAATTAAGTTCTTTTTTCTCAGTCTGCAGCTGCTGTGAGAGGCAGCAAAACATCCTTTCATTTTATAGTTATATTTTGCTGATATATGTAAGACAGCACAGTATGAACAGTGGTTACATAAGCATCAAAACCAGCCATAACTCAGCCCTGAGCAGAGTGACCTTCTGCTATTGACCAATCAACAGACTGCAGTGTTTCTATTTTCACCTTTTAGTACCTGTCTGTGTGCGAGGTACCCCAACAGAAGGGACAGAACAGTTCCATTAGCACCATCCTTTTCACAGTGAAAACAAAAAAGTTCTGAACTGAACTAAACCGTAACATAGTGCTTGGTGGAAACGGGGCTTAAGTTCATAAAATCTTGTAACTACTTTTATTTTTGGTTTCACACTGGACACAAACAATGGGTGTCTCTTGGTTGAAAGTCCATGTTTATTGACCCATTCTACCACCGCTTTCACCCACCTTGCACAGACTTTCTCACTCTTTATAGTTAATTCCTGTGCCCACCACAACAAAAGACCCTCACTGACTTATCATTGGCATTGTTTTCCACGTAATGCATTGTTAAGATTTAGTGTCCATTCCACACATTTCTATGAAACCGGGTGAAACCGTAGTTTTTATTCAGTTTTTTGAGTTTATAACATTCCCAGACCAGTTGTTTAAGCTACATGCTCCAGGTGCAGTTCATGGTGAAAAAAACTAGGTGTCCCTATTGAAACAGTCCCTGTCTCTGCTCAGTCACTGGTATAAAATGTAGTAATTTTATGAGGAGCTTATTTCTACTGCTACCTATAGAGTGAATTTCCAAACCTTTTATGACCAAGAACCTTTAACTTTATGGCACTGCGTACTCTGAGGCAGCAGTACTGGTCTCCATAACACAGCTAATGAAGTGGCTGACCTTTTCCAACCAAAGACGCCCACTCAGCAGCTTAAACACCAAACTATATCAGCAAACAGCGATCCCAATTATGTTAGATAATTACACAGAGTGCTTTTCCTTCCCAGCTAAAGGAAAGATGAAAGCAATAGATGATGCCATCGTTGGAAAGGAAACTATATTCTTGAACAATTGGGTATTCCCTAAATAAACACTCACCAGAATCTGCCAAGTCAGACACAAACTAAAGCTAGATTTTTGCACCACAGTTAAAGACTGCCAGTGTTTTGGCATATACTGTATGACTGTAGTGAGTATTTGTTTGGGGAGGGGAAAAAAGCAAGCAGCTTCAGTGAATCCCTTACAGAATTAATTCAAGTACTCTTTGAAGGAGATAAAAGAAAAAGAAACCTCCCAGAAAAGAATGAAATGGCCATCAAGATGATGTGTGATTCAGCCATTCAATTTTCTGCTTTGTTGAGCATGCCTCTTGGCAACAGTGTTACAGTAACTACCTATGACAATTTGGCAAGTATTTGCATTTTATGCCTTTTGACGTTCATTTAAAATGTTACATAACTAAAGGTCACAGCTGTCAAGCTTCCTTCCACTTTCTGTTTAACACTCCAAATTTAAATAAACTGTAAAATTAACTTGTTCAACACTGCGCATTTGGCCAAGAGGCCTGCTGAGCAACACAGTCTTCACTTTCTTGTGAGGACATTGTGTGGCTATGATGAAATCGTCATCTGTTCAATGAGAATACTTGTCACTGTCATTGTGGTTGTGCTTGTTACATTAAACTTGGGAAAATTACATCAGGCTGTCACCCCTAGCAATTTTTTCATCATACATACATACATACATTTCATCATCTCATCCCTTTGAAGTAATGCATCACTCTGCAATTATCCATCCCCATCCACTGGAAGCATTTGCATGAATTGATGATTACAATAAATAAGCCTGGATAATTGACCTACTGTATGTGCACTGTTCATACTGGATTAGGTTTACATGTCTAACATCCTAGCTGTGCATCATCTGCATGCTTACAAACAACTATGCAGGAAATGTTCAGTGAGTGTTACCTCCTTATGTGAGTATTTTCTGTCGGTGTAAATGATGTGTGTACTGCAGGGGTGAGCTCCTCTGCGTGTGTGTGAGAGTGTAATGTGTATTTGCTTGTTTATAAATCTGTGTAGGTGCCTTAATGTAAATGTACATACCTGCAGGACAGGCGCCTTCTGACATAATAAGTACTTCAGACTGCTGCTTGCAGGCATCCCTGCGCAGGAAACACTCATTCTGGTAGTTTTGATTGTTGGAGCCACACACCGGGGCATAGTCATTGTTGCACTGCAGAGAGGAGAACACGGGTAAGAAGATTAGAATAAAAAGCTGTGGAGGTCATATTGAAGTCATCTAAAAACCCATTGAGAGTGTGTCCTAAAATAAATCTGAATGTTCATTCAATATTCAGATTTCCAGGGTAGATGTCATTGTCTTGACAGGGTAAGTACTCACTTAAGACTGCTAGGTACTTAATCGTACGCTGTGTGTGAGGGCTTGAAGGGTCAACTCCATTTCATTAATGCAACTTTAGAAAACAAATGTGTCAGATTTTATCAATATTTGCATTTTGCCAATTTCACTGTTGACCCTAGAGCACCCTTTCCAAATGGAAAAGAGAGATTTTCTCAAGTACAACAGTGTTTCCCACAGAATTAAACTCTGTGTGGAGGTGACCAGGGTGGGGGGACTGGGAGGGGATGTGGCTGTTTCAGCAAACTTTCTGTTACTGCTGATCTTGGTAATATGGTGGTTCATGGCCAGAGAAAAAAAATGTGTTTGAAACCCTGGACAAATATATTCCACAGATTTAGAAAGAACATATGCATATAGCAAACACTGAAAAAGGGAAAGTCAAAATGAAATGCAACAACTTGAAAGGAACCATTTGTGTCAACATTCACAAAAGACCTTTAATGCCTTTCCTTATTTTCTACCATCTGCATAATGTTATTGTGTCAGATGTTTGTATTAAAGGTAGCCAAAGTTTGAAATAATGAGGTAAACTCACGGAAAACTTTCAGACTGCTCTGTTTCAAATCTTATTTCCTACTTTTGAGACAAGCTGACGTCAGCTTGTGACATATTTCCTTTGCTCCAGGCACATTGCTGCCAAGTGGCAACCTCCAGGGCTGATAAATGAAGCCAACATAAAAGTGCCAAAAACTGCAGTTCTTTGAACAGCCACTCGAGGCTGTCTCCGGAAGCAAGTCAGTCCCTTTAGGCCCCCATGTTAAAATGGCCAACATTACTGCAGAAATAAACATGTTTACAGCCTGGTACAAAAAAGGCCTTTAGTCTTTACAGCTAATTTCCCCTTTCATGACAACTGTACAGGGGGTGAATTTTAATATAACTCACCCGTTTACATGTTGTCACATCTTAAAGTTATGCATAATTAAGGGCTGGCCGCTTTGAGTGACAGGCCATTTGCTGATAGAGTCCTCAACTTCATAATCAGATCCACCCCTCACTCCTCCACAGTTCTAGCCTCTCACCCAAATATGGTGACTTCTTGCTACAGAAAAATGAAGATGGCGACTGCCGTAATACCAAACTCGTGGCTTCAAAACGGGAGTTCACAATCCAGTGGGTGATGTCAAGATAGCTACATCCATTATTTATACAAGCTGTCTACAAGTTTTTACATTAAAACACTCGCCCCTTTAACACTGCCAGATTTACCGCAAATGTTGGGCTGTTTTGGCAGCAAGCTGCGAGCGTTTAGACACACAGAGCCGTATTGGCGAGTTGATTCGAGGTGTCCAATTTTCCCCCTCACAGGATAGTTTAACCAAAGATACTGGATTACTACAAGATGGCCCACCTACAAATTATCTTTGGTAAAACTGCACCGATTTCAGCAGAGGAGATATCTGTTGCCAGATCTTGCGAGAGCGTGTTGTTGAGACAGATAGGTCTTGAACAAAGTAAATTTTCTCTTGATTTGTCCATTTGAAATTTGCCATTTTGGTATCGGAATGTTCTGAAGATATGTGGCTTGTGATAAACGGGTCCAATATTTGCTTCCGTGACTATGGGACGAAAGAATCGGCCATAATCTGTAATCAGATTCATTTCTCCCACTGAAGTCAATGGACTCAGGACCTGCTGTTAGTCTCCTAAAGGGGCGTGGTGGTCGCGAACCTCACATGACACTGATACAGGAAACTGACTCGCAGTGGACCGTCTTGGTTTATCCACCATCTTTGGTTTAAACAGAATGAGGCGCCCTTCTGCAACGGGAGAGGCTGTTGAAGACTTGTGGGAGGAGCTGTTGATGATGCTGCACGTGCGACCCACTGGCGGTGGATAAACAGGAAACAGCTGATAGCAGGAATTATCGAGCAGCTAGTAGCAAAAGGGAAACGCAAACCTGACAGACACTGTAAAGATGAGCAACTGGGGAGACAAGGAATTGCACATCCTCCTTGTCCTCACAAGCGAAGAGGCCATTAACCATCAGATGACGAGGATGGTGAAGAACAGGCCAACTTACGAGAGAATCGCCGAAGGACTGACCAGCCGCCACTTCCCTCCCACGTCACTGTTTACATCAAACATTGAGCTTGGATTGGATAAAATAAAATAAAAATATTTCATTATTATGTGTGATTACATGTAGAGGGTTGATGTTTGGTTTTTTTTGTCTGATGTTGTGCAAAATGTAAGCTGTGTAGTATATTTTGTCAGTGTGAAATATATTAAGGATATTTTGAGCCCGCTTTGATAGCACAGATGCAAAAGGTTTTTGGTTTAACTTGTAAAATAAAATGAGGATAACCAATCTGCAGGGAGTCACTGAACAAGACAAGAAGCACTGTTGTACACAAATACATACAGCAATTAAATTGAGCAGAAAAGACCAGATTCGGGATACTTTAATCATATTGAAACAGACTGCCGAGTTGGCGGTTTGACAGATCTATAAATTAGTTTGGAGATTTACAGGGTGTACATGTGTTTATCACCAGCTATCCACATTCAGTTATAAAGAACGGTTGGCCGCTTGCCTCGTCAGCATTGTATTCAATTATGGAAGTGACATAACACCACAATTACAATCACATCACAATTCTAAAGGCCGTAAAAACATATTTTCTTAATCAGCTTCTCACTGTGAGTGATGGGATCCCACAGTTTTGTTTTTCACTGCTTTAGTGGACAGGGCTCAGTTGGGAAAAGGTTCACCAATCAGATTTTAGCAGCATGTGAATCAGAATCTGATAACAAATCTCATCAAACCACACCCACACAGTCACGACAAAGCAGATTAACTGACTTTTCGAGCTTCAAATTCTTGCTATATGTTCATTTAAATGTGTCATATTCATGCTGCATATGTCTTCAGACAAATGGCCAGCATCTACTGCTGCTCACCTCTGGTGTTGCTCCACTGGAGCAGCAGCAGGTTAAGTGACTTGCTCAAGGGCACTGAGCAAAATAGCTGCTGAGGTACGGGAGAACATTACTCATTCATTTCCCCACATGGTTTGTTGGCTTCAGAGCAACTTTAGATTTTTCAGATGACTGATGGCACCGGAGCACCGAGTCTTAGTTTTCATTTTTTGGGGCTGCAGAGGAGAGATATTAATTTGATTTGATATTGATTCCCCTTTGCTACACCGCAGGAATAACAAACGTGATTATTCAATTGAGAAATATTCCCTTCTATTCCCTGGGAAGAAGGAATGGCTATCAGATGGTCCAGAGAAATTGGCGCTCCGTGGTCACAGCCCATAACCTGATTAAATTTAAATGTGCTGAAAAATGGGCAATGTGTGAAAATGTGTTCCTGCTGGGTGTGACATCGCAAGGACAAGGGGCTCGTTTGAGAGCTCCCACAGGACCGAGGCTAAGGAGCTCATGGCTCTTTGTCTCCACTTCTGTTCCCCTATAAGTCTCTAATGGATTGACCTGGAATTTGTTCTCTCTGGGCCATATCATCTGTCTGTGACCTCGCAGAACGCTACAGGCTCTCACAAAAGCTCATGATTACAGGAAGGCATTAACAAAAGTGCGAGCCTGTGTATGTTTGTGTCGGCACTTCACATACATTACCTGCAACACAGTAGATACAGGCAGAGTCTGCGTTCACACTAAGCATGCATGAAATTATATCTACCTCATTCTATTTTGGTTCTCCACTCACACTAAGCCTCATATCTGAACCGTTTGGAAACATCCACCAGAGTAAATACATTTGAAAATGCCTGCCTCAAATTTTAGAGTGGACGGGGGGGAAAGGGAACTTTAAAAACAATGGCATAATCCTGCTCTGCATAGTAGTAATATATACCTTTAAATAGTTATTTAAGTGACATTTCAGTGGAGTAGCACAAAATTTACTAGTCGCAGGGTTTTTTCAGGCAGCATTTAGAAGCAGCAATTTTCATAAACTGCACTGAAAGGTAGCATGGGAATAATGAGGAGGACAAACTATAACACTGGCACTAAGGACAAAGGGAACACAGGCAGCCATTTACTGTACAGTATCTGCATACTAAGGAATGGAAAACATTAAAAAGAAAACTTGTCAAAACAACAAATAACCCATTCTCCTCTGTGCTGGAGCTTCAGTCCAGTCATTCTTTGTATCCCTGCGCAGCACCACTGTACTCATAAACATACAGTGAGTCTGCCTTTCCAGTTTAAACCATCCTATTGGGTGAAGACTCTACAGGTCAAAAAAACACATAGTCATCGCTTAAACTGGTCTTAACAGCAAAGCCTCAGGTGTTGTTCAGAACTCCTGCATGAAAACACTGAAAATAAATAAATGTTCTAATGTTCTTTAATATTGAATTTAACTTCATTGCCGCAAACTGATACTTTACATAAGTGATTTTGTTGAGACAGATTCCAGGCTTGGGCAATATCATAGAATACCAGGTTATTTAGAAATCCTGACGGTAATATTTTCAATGCTGTCAAAAATACAGATGCTCCTTTATCTATTAAACAGATAAGGAGATGCTGTGGTGATGTAGTGCACAGCATCATGTCACCAGAGGTCACTGTCTACTGGTGGAACAGGCAGCTGAGTTAAGAAAGATGGAACCTGGGGGTGGTGGGGATAATGTTACAGGACTAGTGAAACGCTGGCCAGAGAGCTGGGAAAAACAGTGGCAGAGCTCGTACAGTTTACTAAGTGATTTACGGATTTATTTCAACCATACTGTTTAAACAGTGACTAACTTAGACGGTTTTGGTAACTTTATTTTTTTATAAATGAAGTGTGTTTTTTGATGAGATAAAAAGGTAGTTAATCTAGTTTTAGATACAAACACAAATACCGTTATATATTGTAATCATCGACGATTAGTTAGGAAGGTGTGAAGCTATGAACAAGTAGACTCCACCCAGGCCTAGAGGCAGAGATGTGGACTCGCATCACATGACTTGAACTCAAGTTGGACTCAAGTCACGAAATTGATGACTTTAGACTCTAATTGACTAAATCAAAAAAAGCCTTGAATCAATCAATTCAACTACTGTCATTTTCATTTTCATTAAAGGGGCAAAAAGCCGGAGCTCTGAGCCCACCAGGCTCACGGAGAAGAGTAGGGACATTAGCTCCTGGAGTTAGCACTAGAGCTACTACGGCTACTGGAGTAACTTACAGCTATGGAGCACTTCTACCAGCTCTTCTAGTCACTGAGCCTTGTCTCCATCTCAGCAAATATATTAGCCTACATTTATTACAGGGACCATCATCATTGAAGTAGGCAGGGGAACAGCTAAACACAGCCCACCAGGCTGCCCGCCGGGCTACATTTTACAATGCTAATTGCAAATGTTAGCTGGGCTGCCGGCACTGTTGCCAACTCCAGAATAGTAGCTATTGGCCGTCCTAAAAGTTGCTAGAAGTCGCTAAATGACGTCATTGCCTAATTTGCATAATTGTCCATATGCATGTAATTGTAATGGCTGCACAACGTCGTGGGAGAGACAAAAACTGAGTAAAAAAACCACCCTGAATATGTTTAAATGAACCTTCTTTCAGTGATTTATATTAGAGAAGGAAAATTTTACATTTACATCCCGCCCTGACTGTAAACCAGGTCGGGATCAGCCAGCGGAGGTTCCGCGCATGCGCGATTCACTTGCAGTCTGGACGTGGAGGGGTTAACATCTCCTGCTCTGACTGCTGCTGGGAGGGAGGACTGGGCCGTCAGTGAGTGCTTTGGGGCAAGAGAAGGGCCCATGGCAGCATCCGCTGCTCGTTGAGAAGAATAAGAATGATACATGCTCTCACAACAGATTCTCCAGAAGGCTTCAATAACATCAGAAAAAGTTGCTAGATTTGTCGCTAGGAAGAGTTGCTAGAGGGGTCTGAAAAGTTGCTAAATATATGAACTTGCAGGCGGACCAGCTTGTAAACAATGGGCTGGAGATCAACACAGACAGAGGGTGTGTGAGGTCATGCTATACTCCAGATGAAATTACACCTCTAGTTCTTCACGTAGCAATTTTTTAATTCCTTCAGTCTAGAAATGATGAATTTATTGCTCCTTTAAGACATAAAGCATTCAACAACATACCCACTTCAAAGGGTTGAAAGGGAGAATAATCTTACAGAAAATTTCTCAAAACTTTGCAAAGAGAGCATCACAGATATTTTCCCATTATGAGATTAAATATACACAAGACAGGACAGAAACACACAAAATCTCTTCTGTTGTGGTGCTGGTTAATAGTGCTGTATGCTATGAAACTTCAATGTCAGCCCTACTTTTTAATGATTAAGTTCTGTTTTCAGTAACTTTAATACCTGATTTCTCTGTTGTAAAATGGCATTACATTTGGTCAAAAGCACATTATGATTTGTTAAGGACTTAAAACTCAAAGTTTAGGACTTGGGACTTGACTTGGGTCTTGAGTTCAGAGACTTGAGACCTATTTGTCACTTGCAAAACAGTGACTGGGTGTTACCGTAGTGGACTCAACAGTGGACTTTCTCTGACAACCATTTGGTACTTATTTAACATTGTTTTAACCAATAAACTAAATTTGAATTTGAATTTGAATGATAACTTTAAACCATTGTTTTAAGCAATCCAATGCTTGTATGTGAACTTAAAATTGTGTCATCTTCACCTTACTCTTGGCAGTTTTCTCTCTAAATAAAAAGGCCAGATAAGAGATGAACTGAAAATGTTCAATATATGGTTTAAGAAACAGTTGGAGCTTCATCACGCTCGATCAGGTCTGACAACAGAAAAATGTGTCAATGACAACTAAACTGGGAGCAACAGTATAGTGTGTGTGATCACAGGGAGCAGGAGGGGATTGAACGTAGAGTTAACCAGCTGAGACTCAGCACACTCAGAACGCAGCACAGACTGTTTGTCCCACTCCTCACCAGCTGCTGGGGTTGACTTTCGCTGTTTGACCACCAAGCGAGGACAAAAAAGAAGAGATCTAGCCGTTTCCCTATCATTAAGGTGTTACAGTGTGGGCAGGGATCTTTAAGGAAAAGATTTGAAAAACAGTAGTGTGATTGCACATTGTTTTTGCACATGACATCAAATTTAGCAGGCTTAGTGAGAATGTCATCTTAGATGCACACAAGGTCTGATGGCCGCTGGGAGAAGCGCAAAAATAACCACGCCATTGATTCAGGAGCCCAGGAGCATTATAACGATCAAGTGTGTGAACACTGTTTTTAACCCGCTGAGGGGTAAGACAGCAGAATACACACAAAGAGAGTAAAAGGAGGAGGAGGAGGAGTATAGAAGGGAGAGAGAAACTGCACACTGGCTCCTGATCAAAGGGATTGAGATGCAGGAAGGAAAGAGGCTGTAGAGAAGACGAGAGGCAAACATGATGAGTGAAATTGGGCTTAGGGGGGGGAAGAAGTCAGTGGAAAAGGATGAGAGTGAGACAGAAGGGGACTGAGGGGTAATGAAAGTAAAGAAAAATACAGAAGTGAGATACAGACAGCGAGAGAGGGAGGGAAAGAGAGAGAGATGGAACCCTGGCTCAACAAACTTGGCACGATAAAAAAGAACCACAGTGCCTGAAGAAACCAAGGCAAAAAAAAAGGAACATCATAAAATAAAATAAAAAAAGAATGAGAAGAAGAAATGGGGACACAGACAGAGAGAGAGGGAGAGGAATAGAAAATCCCCTCAAAGGAGAGCGGGAGAGAATGAAAAAATGGCAACCCCACAAAGGCGCTTGGAATAGCTTACTGCAGGGCCCGCACATTTTTTTTTTTTTTTTTTTGTACCATCCTCTATCCTTCCCCTCTGTCTCTCCCCCCCTCCCCTTCCCCTCACTCTCACACTCTCTCCCATCTGGCTCGGGCTGTTCTTAACCTGGGGACTCTCACTTTATGCCAGGCATGATGCAACGGAAGGGAAAGCTGCCCGGCAGAACCCTGCGGGTGTCTTTTAAGAGTGCCTTCTCTTCTGTGAAAACTCCCCCACCCCATCTCTTGATCTTCCCCAGTATTTGGCTCTCACCCCTGCGGAAAGGAGAGGAGTGATGAGAGGATGGGTGATTTAAAAGCTCCGTCTCTCTAAGAGGAGGTAGAAGACAGAGGCTGCAGCTGTGTGCAAATTACAGTCACACCCAGAAATACTTATATGTGGGTATAAAGGAGGATCCTGTGTCTTATGGGCCTCTTAAAGCACGCTGCGTGTATCCTTTTTATATTTTAGGTGAGGCAGACCAGAAGTGAGTGACTTAGACAGGTACAGGGCGGAAATAGATTGCCAAACATAAAATAAGACGAGACATAAAACATTGCGCTACTTCATCTCAACTGAATCTTTCAACTGATCTTCAACCACTCTAGTTGAAGAAACTTTGACACCTATCTGCCAAGTTTCTTATTTATTCATGTGGGACTTCTCTTGACGTGACAGTGAGGAGGAGAGCGAGCCGAGGTTACAGATTTCAAATTTTCAAACTGACTCGCATTTCTTCACACAACACTTCTTTACACAGCACATGACCGTAATAGAGACAAAGGCGTTCTTGTTATAGCCTCTGTCAGGGCGCTGCAGCTTTGATCCTGGAATTCCTTGATAACTAGCAGCGTGTGATGTCGGCGGCCTGCTAATATAAGCTTTGTCAGCTGTTGCACTTTACTGTTAGTCGGCCCGGATGACTGTCAGCTCAACGTATGTGAAAAACAGACAAAAATCTGAGCTATGTGTTTGACAGACAGGGCCATTTGGAGGGAGATTCAGGAGGAGGAAAAATGAAGTATGTTAATGAGAGAGGGTGAATGAGACAGAAGGTGAAAAAATTTGATCCTCAACAATTCTCTGCAGACAGGGGAGCAGGAGGGGGGGCATTCGCCGGGCCATATGGCACGGCCTTATGTGCCCGCTGGCTCGGGCTTAGCAAAAGTCGCAGACACTGCCCCACACCTCTGCTGTGACAAAACCTGGACAGTCGTGTGGCGTCTCGACCGAGAACACAGCGACAGCAGAGGTGTTGATGGTCCTGTGTGTGTGCTCGTGTTCTTCTGTGTGACTGGAAGGGCTTACTGACAGGAAATACAGAAGCGAATTCATCTGTGTCCATGCAAGGTGAACCTCAGTGCACCTGATCATACATTCTGTTCTCCAGAATTACATTTGCAGTGTCTCGTGTGCATTTAAGTTTGTTTCTAGTCTGTGATCCATCTCACATCCCTTCCCACCCATTCTGTTTTTTGTCACCGGAAATTTCCACAAACCTCCTGCAGGGGCTGCTGTGGTTCTGCCTACACCCAACTGTCTTCATCCAAGTTCCAAAAGCTAAGCTTTGGGACTGCAGCCAGGACCTGTTGTCTCTCTACCTGCCTGGGATCGGTGCATCACACACATGCACAGGCACAAAGACACACACACACACACAAGGCAACCGACGCATTCCGCCGTCTGAGCACTTTGTACAAAAAACGGCATCCGTGCCTTACCAGGTCACAACACACAACAACCTTGCAAAACAAGCAGAACCATCATCATTCATTCTGTGCCTCTATAGCAGCTCCCAACGCTGATTTCACAGAGCGTCCAACATAACTGCTGGCTGACAGGGGTGGAACAAAGACAGGTGGTGGGAGGAGGAGGAGGGGGAGGCAGAGGAGTAGGGGGAATGCAGAGTGAAAAGCAGGTTTGAAGAGGAGGATGTGAGAAAAAGGAGGGAGGTGTAAGAGACAGAAGACAGGAGATGCGGGGAGGCCAGAAGGGTGAGGGAGTAGAGGAGGTAAGAGGGATGTAAGGTGAAAAAGTGCAAGTGATGGAGGATGATAGAACGACAGCAGCGACAGGAACGAGGAGTACAATGCGGGGGAGTGGCGAGGGACATGCACAGCAGAAACTGCACGAGAGGAGACCATACGAGTGGGAGACAAAGGAGGGGAGTGATGCAAAGTGAAGGCGAGTACACGCATCAGTGCGTGACTATGTAGCGGAGGGAAGGAGCATGCCAATTTGAGGGGTAGAGCTCTGCAAAATTCAGCGAGAGCAAACATGACAGGATATCAGCATCAATAAGCGAGAAAACAAATGACTCATCCGTCCGTCCAGAGGAGCTCCACTCTACCCAAACCCTACAATCTCCACATATGCAAAAATGATCATCATACCACACATCAATTAGTCAGATACTTGCAGACTGAAGTCACACAGAGGCATGTGTGGACTGCAGCGCAGCAGGGGACATCATTCTGAAGTGAGATATTCATTGTACAAAACTACTAGTATTGGAGCTAAAGTTAAATTTTGGGTAAGGAAAAAAGAAAGTATGTGTTTTGAGTTGTCACATCCATTGAAATAAAATATCATTCTATTTTTAAAGTCACACAAAACACTCCACCACCTAACAAAAATGTGTTATTAAACACCCAGCTCAGTCTGAATGACTAAAAAAATTGTCAAGTACATAAAGTCAGGTTTCAAATCATGAAAAAATAAGCAGTATTCTCTGCTTTGAAATGCCGGGGGCTTGTACACTGAAGGCCAGTCTTGCTGGAGCATTATGAAAGTGATATTGACGTGTCACAGCAGCCAGCTGAAGCAGTCAATTCAGTGTCTGTGTGACAAAGTGACAAAGCAGCATTCCAAATTTCATAGTAACTTACAGAAACACTGAATGCAACAGTCCACCTTCCACCTTCTCTTCCCCTCTCTCTGTCGCTCTCTCCCTCTAAAACACAGGCAGAGCACTGCTCAGTGTCCGTTGCGGAACTGTGTGCTCCGCTGTCCGTCTACACCCACCGGCTGTGTTTGCTGTGCGGAGCGGTGCAGCTCCCTGGACAGCGGGAGTCACAAGGACCCACGAGATCTTGCGAATTCACGCATAATCGCACGATATATTAAGATGTAGTTTCTATAAACAGAACCACAAAACCAGAGGAGTAGTAGGAAGACATCTGGTGCACCTCCATGATTAACATCTCCTCGTCCATGGTGTCAACAGGGTGAAATGATCTGGAAACCTCTGAACTGTTGACTTCAGGCCTGCCTCTGCCCACGAGGACGTTTTCAAGGCGTAGTGAGGGAAATATGATCCGCCGTGAACACTGTGCGTTTTATTTTGAAAGTTAACCAGATGTTTTATTTTGTTTCTGTACAAGACTTCCTGCCCGCACGATCCGCTCGGTGGTGAATTGCTGCATTGTGCTCCGGTGTCCGGCAAAAACAGAAGTCCTGCGTATCTGTTGCGGAGGGCTCTGGAGCGCCGCAGCTGTGACGGAGCCACAACACAGCACAGCAGCAGCCGGTGAAAGCACACATATTGAAACATATCGGCTCCGCTGCTGTTCCGGAGCGCAGACGCAACCAACACGCATCTGGTGGAATTTAGGGGTCAGTCTTCAGCCTTGACAGTTGTGCTACTACAATACATTCAGTTGGCAGTTTTTGGGTCAGGTGGCTGACTATGGCATATTTTTGTAGACTGGCCCTCAAAATGTCTTGTATGTGTGCTCTATAATATGTTTCTATATTGTATGGGAGGGGTTATGGTAAGATGGCTCCAGTGCGCTGTTGAAGCCCGCACAGAAAATCCTGCACAAAAAAAGGGTGAAAAACAATTTTACAGTCTAACTTCACAAATCAACGATATATAGTTATACAGTCTTTTCATATTTTTTCAGCAAGTATTTTCTAACAACTACAATGTCTTTGGAGATAAATCTCTAATTTAACTTTGCCCTGACCTTGAATAAAGGATGGAACATTACAGATTTTGAGACTTAAACTTTGTTACTTCAAATGATGCACTCATTTATATTTAAATAGTCACCCGAAATGATTAATTTAGCTTACATAAAACATTTAGATTCCAAGTAAAAATTGGAGCTATGGGTCAAGACACTAACAACCAAAGCTTGATAGCAATCTTTAAAGCGAAAAACATTTCAATTTGAGGCAGTCTGATGACCTCGCTGAACTTTGCTCATTTTGGTAGGTTTTATAATTAATTGCCTTGGAATATTAAAGGCAGTATACTTGTACTGATGAACAGTTAAACATCTTATGTGTGGAGCCATCACATTAAATTCATAGAGTTACATTTCTCTCTCTGGTGGTATTGTTAAAGCACACTGAAACAGCATGAGAAGAGACACAGACAGACTGGGGCACTATCTTAAAGAAGGTGGACACATTTGTAAATTGAGTAATACTGCCGTAGGACTCCATCTGACAGAACAAAGATGAAACTTTAGTAGGTATTTGCAGCTACATTTATAAGCTCCTCACGAGAGATCCAAAAGTGCTACCCTCTCTGCTGGGAGTCCCTGCAGACTGATGGTCCCTGCAGTGTGGCCTTGGTCTACCCCATGTGTCTGATGCCAGGTTACTGGTACTTTAAATACCATTAAAAGGGAGGCTTCCAGTGGGACAATTCACCAAGTGCCTAACTGCCTGAAGCAAAGTTTGTCAGTGTAGAGAAGTAATATCCAAAGTCCTCTCAACATCCCTGGGCTCCTTTTGGTCAATGAACAGAGATTTCAGATGAGGTAACTTTGCCAAGTGTTTGTTTAAGCAACTCTCATCCTGTATGACGCCCACAATACTGCAGATCTAGCCGTCATTTGATCCCAGGATCAATTTTACCCTCACTTGTAAATACAACCACAATAAACCTGACAACCTCCACAATACAAGCAGAAATCTCTTTTCTTTCTACACTGGCTCAATCACAAAGGTTGACCCTCACTGCATTGTGAGTTTATATATATATAGATAGATATTTTTTAAAGAGTGTGGACACAGCTGGCCTGTTTCAGGGCCATACTGCTCTGTCCATTTGACATTGCCCCAAATATCTGCCTCACATTTTGTGATTTCCTTGTGGGAGGGGGGTTGATTTTCCAAAACCAGTCACTGGAGACCAACGTATCTGCCTGATTCTAACATTATTTTAAGTCCACACTGATGCACAGCTATGCCAATATACTGGTTTGCTGGGACTGTAAGAGTGGAGCAGAGCGAAATAAAAAGAAGCTACGATTTCAGGCCATATTGGGAGGACATGTCGATTTAGAACGGCCTTGATAGCAATGTCTATCTTGTCTTTATCAGTCCCGCTTTCATGGCACTGATTGTCTAATCATTAGTTCCCCTACAGCGCTCATTGGATCAATTGTTTTTTAACCAAGAAACCGCTGTTTCATGTCATGATGCCAGATGAACCAGCTAACTCAAGTCAGTCGCACAGTTAGCATGAATTGGGCCTTCATAAGTAGCTATGCTGCCTCCACTTTCTCTTCCTATAAGCACAGTTTGCCATGTGTATATCTGGTCAGTGGAAGGCCAAACAGCTGCCCCTTATGAAGAATCTGCATCTACAAAGCATTCCACCAACACAGCCAGGTGCTGCACTTTACTCTGCCTGAGCTCTATGCTAATTGCAAGGAAAGTCAGCAGCAACACACTCAGGCAGGGCCTCACCATTCATGGCTGATTTTCAATGCAGAGATGCATAAAGATGAGTGGCTAAGCATCTGGAGCTCTGTGAGAGGTTTCAGAGTGTGATCATTACATAAAGGGTTACAATGCATAAAGATTTTGGAAATTAATGGGTGAAATTTCAAGCACAGCTCGAGTATAAAGTCTGCCCAGTCCAGAGGCACCTACATACTGCAGATCATCATATCCTCATACAGTGATTCATATGATATCTTGTGAAAATGCACATACAGCAGTTCATATGATATCTATGAATGAGCGCCCCACGAATTACATTACTTACTTAATGTAAAGTAATGTCAGTTAGGTTTAGGAAAAGAAACATGGTGGCAACCTACCCTAAAATAACCCAAAGTTCTCTTGTTTTCATACAGGTCCAAACACCAGTCCCCTGGAGAAAAGTTCTGTGTTGTTTGACCCATCCATCACCCCAAC
Source organism: Epinephelus cyanopodus (assembly GCA_026686955.1). Taxonomy (NCBI): domain Eukaryota; kingdom Metazoa; phylum Chordata; class Actinopteri; order Perciformes; family Serranidae; genus Epinephelus; species Epinephelus cyanopodus. The sequence goes on from CM048927.1 coordinate 9,712,023, forward strand.
CTACATACTTAGACAAGCTTTTGGTCTTTATACTATTTATTTATACTTTTATTACCGTCAAAGCATTGGTCACATACAGTAATTACAGCCCTCTCAATTACATGAGATATATGAATTACTGGCTCAGGATAAGCATTAGAGAATTCAGCTCAGGACATAAATTAAACAAAACCTTGCTTTGCAGTCACCATTGATACAAGCTGCTGTTAGACCCATTCTTTTTATAATATGCTGAATTACTAAGAGCCTGCAGGTGCTTAACCTTCACACAAGGTTGATGAGCAGCAAACAAGCGATCTGAGAAGATTTTTGATTCCATTTCAGACAGAGGTTTTGACTCAAATAAAAAGAGAAAATGAAGTTAGTATACATACATATATATATATATATATATGTGTGTGTATATATTATACATACATATATATACATATATGTATGTACATAAATGAATGTTGGTAATGTTTTTGTCATCATGATGATTTTCTTTTTTGGTATTTAAAGATAATAAATAAACTCTTGAACCAACACTATGTATGAATTGTAAGATAAATATAAATACTATATGATCTTAGATTATGTTTAATTTAATAACTAATAAAATAACACTGACGTTTTAGTACCAACGTATTTTTACACCACGTGTGCCATTCTGCTGTAAGTTTTCTTCTTTATATGGATGCTCTTGACTGATCAAATGAAGCATTATGTCACTGCCCAGATGCTCCAGTTATGACAAAATGTCTTAAGTAGTAAATTATTTGATAATTGTCATCAACAAGAGATTACAGGCACTTCTCTTTCTTGAAAAGATACTCTAACGTTGTCCTCGAACACAAGGTCCACAGATTCCCCTGTCACGTTGCATTTAGACAGCAGCTGCACAAGTATCAACAGAGACCATATCACAAGCTAATGATATGACTGGCTCAGTAGGGCAAATTTAGAGTGCTGCTATGCTAGCACAGCAAGGGACTGTTGCACAAGCAGGCAATGTGGCAGATGCTATTCCACGAGAAGCCCTTAACTGAAATGGACTTACTGTGGCAGCCTTTCTGTCAGCGAATGTAGTCCCGAGACAGCGCACTGGTATGGACTTGCATCGAGGCTGAATGCCTCCACTCCCAGTGGCACATGCCCAAGACTAATGTCTAACTAGGACCATCTATCTGAATGACAGCCCTGCAACTTGAAACCTGTACAAAGCCCTGACTGATTTAGAATCCCTATCTGAAGCATTCTCCGTCACCCCCGTGACTGCCTGTAAACAATCAAAGAGTGAGCTTTACTGTCTCTTTACAAGCGCTATGTTAGAGAGAACAGGTTGTGCTAATCCTACAGCTCCCCAGTACAGTCACCTCACTACAGAGTGTTAGTTCACACGAGGTCACTCTCACAGCTGGTCAGCAATCCGCAGCTGCCAGCCTGCAGCATAATCAGGAAGTATGCGTCACCATGGATACTGATCAATGCCTTAAAATGCCTAAATTACATTAATGAGTCATTATTTTTGCCTGAAACTACAATTAAAATACTACTTGTCTAATATAGTAAAGGTTGTTTCACAAAACAGTGATGCAGAATTTCAGTCATGGCATACTCTTTCTTTGACATGTGCATTTGTTTTAAAGTTCTGTAATGACATCCTGAGCAGAGAATGAAGTCATGCTACTTCTGTGTGTGTGTTGTATTCCGAACTTCTCCATGGTTTGCTGTGGTAAGCTGGTCCGGCTGCGTGTGCATGTTAGTACATGTCTGTATCGACTGGCTAGCTTTGCACTGTGCTAATACAGCTGTTAGGGAAGCATAGTACCCACCCTGTGGTTTCCCCGTGGCTAACACTAACACTTTATACAGAGAGTACGCTATAGTGCTGCTACGAAGTCCCTTCTTCATGCCGCCTTTGCATTTTTACACAGAGCCAAACAATAGCGGAATCGTGCCACTCCAGTGTGTGATTGTAGACAGGAGCACAGGAGCATGCCGGCATCGCTAGTCAACCTCTAGTCTCATATATTACATATGTGTCGACAGCGCTTTCTAAACAATAGCATTGGCATTAACACAGCAATAACAATCATTTACCATCCCTGTTATAAGGTTAGGAGGTTAAGGAGCTTCTGGACCTCATCGTTTTCCAATTTGCAAACATTTTCAGCTGCTGTTCTTATTCTTTGGGTTAGCTGCTAACTGCTATCACCTGCTTTGAAATCCCCTGCGGTGGGCAGCAATCATAATACAATGTCAAAACATCACACCTATGCTGCCCATGTTGTCCCCTAATACAGACCTCGTCTGGGCGGTGTTGCTATCTCTGATGCAGCCATAAGGGCCATAAAGTCAACAGCGAAGCAGATTTGTGCTGGAAGGCCCGGCTGAATTGGCCTTGTATCATTTTAGCTTATCACATATTATTTCAAAAGATATCTTAAATCATCATATATATGTTTACATCACGACTACTTCATTCAGTGTTTACTACGGTTGTGTATGGTTTTTGATACTGTACTGCACTGTTTAAGTTTTAGAAGCTGAATCTTTTCATATTAGAGTCTTCATTTTCACATACCTAAATGTATTTTTGTTATTTTTAGTTGTTATACTACAAACTAATTTCCAGTGAGGTTTACTATATAAAGTAAAAAATACTGTTTTACGTACGTATGTGCTTTTTTTTTGACAATTTCTTTGTAAGCTTTATAGTTGCCTGCTCAGTACACCTTCTCTTTAACATCCAAATTTAAGGGATCAACATCCCTAAAAGTGATTCAGATCAGATCAGATCATACATTCTTGTCATTGTGACATTTTTAGAATCATATTATCAATGTTGGCTTCAAGAAACCAGTATTAGTCAGGTTCTGGTTTTCTAGGTTACGTCCACTACCCCTTAGCAACAATTAGAGAAATCCAACAAAAAAGAAAACCAACAGTCTACCTTATACTTCTGTAAGTTGTACAACAAGGCGAACTCAACAACTTTCACTTTTACATAGCCTATCTCCAGAGAATGATGGTGCATGTGGGCCTGTTGAGTATCCTCCTAAATACAGAGTCAGTGGCTCAGAACTGCTGAAAAGGGATTTCATTCAGCTGAAGGACACTCTTGGGAACCTTTCTGTGCAAGCATCTCAGGCACTACCCCAACATAAAACAGGGGTATGAAATGCTTCACTACACCGCTATCCCTTCATCAGCATGTGTGGCATATAGAATGAATTTCAATGACAACTTTGACATTTTCTGGGGGCGCAGAAAACTGCTTCAAGAGGATGGAATCCACTGATCCCAGCTGAGAGCTAAGGTGTTATGCAAGAATTTATTACATGGCCTTCAAATCCTTCCTTTGAAACGTCTGAGAGTATCCAAAGCCATCTGAGGGGAGACACAGAGACATATGGAGCTCAGAGCAAATCTGACACTGTTTGTGCATCAATGAAGTACACCTAAAAAGTAAATAAAGTACTGGCGCCCTCCTCCTCCACCTGTCGCACACTCCTACAGAGTTTATCAGAGATCATAAAGCATAAGGTAAAAGAGCTTTTAGATTTTTAACTTCACACGAACACTTTGCTAGATTCCTCTGCAGCACCCTCAGCCTAACCTGATAATTAAACTGAACTGCCTTTTTGTTTTACCTCAAATGTGAGACGTGGGTGTGATTTGGACGTCTAGAGGCAGTCTATCATCAGGATTCCAGCCAGTCTATCTCTTAAATTTGTCTTCCAGACTCCCGTCTTCCCAGTTAAATAGATTGCTAGGAACTTTACCGCTACATTATGAGACAGCAGTTCGTGAAGGACTGCTCAGACTATAATGTTTATGAAGCTTCTGTTCTGCCAAGGCCACCTACAGAAACAGTTTTATTTACCTAGATAAATAAGTGACATATTCTTTTAAAATGTTTCCAGAAAAAATAAGAACAGCATCGACATTTCAGCAAATGCTTAAATTTGTCAAATGCAACACATTTAGGCCTATACTTTTAAGGGTCAAATCACTATTAGCTGTAGGAGGCTGGAACTGTTCATCAGGTATAAAGGAATGTAGCGTGCTTTTCGTACAGAGCCACAAAGTTCGCAGAAGAAGAGGTCACAGGGGATGGAAAACATCAGACATTGACAGATATGTTTGCTGTTCCTTTACCATTTCCATCAATGAATTTTAGGTTATTTTACCATTGCCTAGCCTTAAAGACAAACACCGCCTAAATTCAGATGTATGGAGCCTGATCTTATGGACCCACAGAATGTTTCTTTTCTCTTTTATACCCAAATGAGCTTTATTGTATTGTAGTGTTCTCAGTTCTGAAACAGAGAAGTACCCATATACTCAGAGCATTCCCCTGGGTGCCCTGTGTGTCATCTATAACATTTTTCACCAAGTCATTGATAATGGAGCAGCTCCAGACTTCATTCTTGTTGACATCACAAATTTGAATTTTAGCACTTTTTTTTTTTTTTTTTTCAATTTGGAATAGAATTTTTTATGTTAACTTATATTGTTTGACTGTCTTACATGGATTTATTTTGCAAATGAGCATAGTTCCCCTTTAATCACATTATATGACCACAAACCCTAAGCAACCATAACCAAACCTTAAATGTTACTGTGTCAGAACAGAAAACACTTGTATATTGTTCTGGAGGGCCATGGATTTTATTACCTCCGCCAAGGAGGTTATGTTTTCACTGGCGTTGGTCTGTTTGTCTGCAAAATAACTCGAAATGTTGTGAACGGATTTTGACGAAATTTTCAGGAAAGGTTGATAATGGCACAAGAAGGTGATTGTTTGAAGCGAAGTGGATAAAATCGTAAAACGGCGGGAAATCCAAGCTGCTTGGCGGAGGTCTGTGCTGTCCGAGTGCTCTAGTTTGTTTTTTTTTTGTTACTTTTACAATTCGCTATGGGTCTATAGAAATACATATTAGATACATATTAGGTGTGATTATTGTTTTTCAACAAGTAATTCCATGCAGTCAGTGGAGAGAAGAGGCTGAGCTTCAGCAGCCCTCATGATCAGATTTTTATTGTTTCCATACTTGTACAGAAATTTTCTGAAACAGCAGCTAAAGATTTTTAAATATCATTTCAGGTTTTCCTTATTTTTGTCTTGTATGAATGTTTCTTTGAGAAAAATAAATAAATAAAAAATTCTCCACGGTGATGAGGCCACACACAAACTAAGGGTGCTACTGTAGAAATGATTATGGGTGCAACTCCTGTGAAATAACAGAAGCAGCAGTGAACTTGTTAGTGACAATGGCTGTCTACGGTTTGTCCCAGTGGCTCTCTCTTACTGAATCAGTATGGGGCATGATTTGCACCCCCGCCCCCATCCCCCCAAAATGTTTCACGTTTTATTTCCCAATCACACTAAAAAAGAGTGTTAGCTTATTGTCACCTTTGGAAAATGCCGGTTCAGCACTGGAAGTCACAACCATAATTCACACAAGGTAATGTGGGGGTTAACACTAAGTATAAGACCACTGCCAATTTGTGAGAAATTGAGGTAGAAATGCTGCAATACAAAAAGCAATAGACTTCTTTGAATTGACCAAAAACTGTAAGTGGTTGTGTCACTTTGGTCTCATCAGTCATTACTACACAATTTACATACAATTTGTGAGGTGTAAATATGTATGGAATGGCTTTCCTAAGACTTGCTTATAGGTGACTGGAATTACTGAACTCATGTTTCAATGATAATTAGGTTTCTGACATGACCACAAGAAATGCTTCCTTTATACAATAAATACACATGTGCTTTAGAGGCATAGCTATCCGACCAAGGCCCAAGCCAGACAGCAACACATTAGGAGAGGATGTAGAGACATCAGAGGAGAGGTGAGTTGTGTACAAAATGCTATATTAACGCTTAAAGCTGTTCCATCTTTTCAAGAGATGGAAAGGGGCATCTCCGCTGATAACTGTGTGAGGACAGTAAGAGAGAGTTTAAGTGTCTATCAAAACAAAGCCCGAAACACTGTTTACAATCAGTGTTCGCCATCTCTGATTTACAGAGACAAGAGCGTACACAGATAATCAAATCTGCAACAGAGGGTCAGGGTCAGATAAAAAATGGAGACAGACAAGCACATGTATCCACATAAACAAATATATAGACAGAGCGAATAATATTCTAGTCACTTAGCTCCAATACAGAGCTTATAAAAAGAGTAAGCTGTGCACAAAAGTGTTTAAAGGGATTTATGTACAGACTATCACTGGGGTGCTGCAGCTACATATTCTTGTTCTCTGTCAGAAGATGCATGTGACTGATAATGATGAAGAGATGACTGTCCACAGTCTTTTTCAGCACAACACTGTCCAGAACTTTATTTGATCATTTCAGAGATGTACAATGAACACGTGGAATGGTATCTGGAAATACCCAACAAAAATTATAACTGAATACTATTTGTAAAGAAATACTTACACCGGGGGAGTCTAGTTTCTCCACATCTATGTACAGTAGAAAGGGAAGAATAGTGAATGCATGAACAGTTAGCTGCTTTATGCTGCCGCCCACTGGCTAACCATCCATGGGTCATACCATCCGTATTTTGAAAGTATAATATCTTAGATATGTATAACAAATACTGAATATTTCCAACAGTAGTAACGAGTAGCTAAATAACACAACCACACTAGACTTGGGCAGCATCATGGTATCATGGTATACTAGGGTATTTAGAAATCCCGATGGTATGTTTTTCAATACCGTCAAAAATACAGATGCTCCTTTTTCTTTTAACCTCATACTAGAGAGGCCGTAATGCAGATTTTTATTGCATGTAATGCACATCACTTGCCACCAGAGGGCAGTCTGGTGCAACAGGTAGCTGAGCTCACTGCGAGTGGTGGGGATATAGTTACAGCACTGACTGTAAACAGCAGAGAGAGAGAGCAGAGGGGGCACAGGGAAAACAGCTATTTTCACATCCAGCTCTGTAAATTAAAAGTTTATTTTTACCAAACCAAAGTTGGTGATTGTTTGAACAGTGGTCTATCTAAACGACAAACAAGACTAACGGGATGGCTTGGTGAGTTTTATTATGTTTCTGTTGAGTTTGAATGAATTGTATTTCACAATGAGTTAACAAGGCAATTTAACTAGTCTTAGCTCAGTAAAAGAAAGAAACATGAATTCAGAAAGTGTATGCTGTATCACCTTTCTTGAAATTTGTGTGTTTATCTTGTTCATTTATTAGACTGTAAATGCACAGAGAGCTTGCAGAATGTTGCAAAGTTGCCACTGGAGTTTCAGGGAAAGACCACACAATGTCATCGAATACAAAATACTACACTGAAATTCCCAGTATGGAAGGTATGAAAGTGTGAAAAAATAGGTACTGTCCAAGCCTATACCACACACAGCAAGCTTTAAGCTATGCTAAATGCTAAATTCCTGTTACATGCACGCATACACATGTCCATAACATGAGAACTACTTATCACTGAGTCTATCACTGGTTCAAAGGAACCTGCTCGAAATTCCGCCTCCCAGCTAATTTATTGTAGAGGAGTTGTGCTGTCACTTGCCCACGACTGTCGCTTTCTGGGCCAATGAACAAGCTGGGCAGAAGAATTTCAATGGAATGCACAGAATTCAAATGCTCACCCAGGTGCATCACTTGTTCATGCATGAGACTGTGTAGAAGTGTTGTAAATAGTAAAGCTTTAGTGAAAATGCATGTGTTTGGGAGGTACTGAGTGTAAGACTGGATAAATGAGATGTGGATTATATTGTGCAAGTTTGCAAACAGATGTTTTGATCTAGTATTGCTGCTGTTCAACGTGGACCTCCTTTCAAGAATTTTTGCAGTTTTTGGATTCTTCGTTCGGAGGCAAGGTAACATGAGGTGAGTCATTTTTTAACAAATGATCCTTTGACACTGTGGACTGACCAGACCAATGCTGCCTGTACACAACTCAGTCAGTCACTAACACTGCTAGGAGTGATGTGGAATAGGGCAAGTCGCAGCAGAAACAGAGGGTTTATTCATTTTTATTATGTCAATAACTTAGTTCAATGAGTCAACAATTAGCAATGAAGTCAAGTTAAAACGAATAAAACAGTTTGGGGTGATAAGTTAATGTGACTTTGATGCCTTCTTTGTAATCTAGTGTCTACAGTTTGTGAAATAAAATCCTGGTTAACTCATGAAAACACATTTATAAAAGACAATTTCAAATGGCTGCAATTGTGGGTATTACTGTGGAGTAATGGCTGGTTGGCACACTGATGTCTGCGCAGGTGAAATACTGATAAAAGATTAACATAAAAAATTATTTATCCTGGGGGAAATTGCTGTGCAGCAGTTGGAATAAAAAGTGGGAAGAATGCACGTGATCAACCTTTGCAGTGATCAATATTACATGATTTATTCGATGTAACCAATTATTCAATTCATCCTCTTAACCTTTATTTTCAAGTGTGCCGTATTTCATTTGCAGTATTTTTCTGTCAGATGATCTTTCCGGACTCCTTGGCCTAGAAAGTGCCTAAGCCATGGATATCCACTAAATCCAGAACCCAGGTGTTTGATATCAACTATTTCTCCACACTACTCAGTATTTTTCTTCTTTTTTTTTTCATTTTATCCATCACACACAGGCGTCCGCAGTTGAAAAACATTACTCTAAATGAACTGAAGTTCTCTGTGCTCATTCTAGCCGCTTATTGTACTTACTTGGGAAAATCTGTACACCAAATGATCAATACCCCTGCAAGCACACTTGACAATATTGCTCCACTCAGGACAAAACAGACATTATGTGCTAAGACATCATTGTGATCAGGCAGGTTTGTGAAAAAGTACAAATAAAGCTTCAGAGCAGCCAAAAGAAAATGGAAGCATTATGGCATCTATAAAGAATCAATAGTTGCCTATAACAACGTTGTTCACTCAGCAAGTGGAGCTAATGGTTGCACAGGCTGGATTCCACTCCACATTATTTTACCCTACTACTTCATGCAACTAAACCCACAATTAGCCACTCTTTAGAGCATAGTCACCAGTATTGCATACATTTGTAATTGATGGTGAATGAGCTGTCTCAGTCCTAACATATATTCTGTGTTCCATTTTAAGGTAATTGTGAGTTTTTAATCAACTCAACAACTTCCTAGTTGAAAATAATATCCATCAGCATATACTTTCCGTCACTTCACAGAGTTAATTACAGCACACGCTTCTCTGACCGAAATAATTAGTGGTCTGACATTTAACACAGGAAAACGTCTCTGTTGATCCTTTCAGACCTCAGTGCAACCTTCAGCATGAATGTTTGATGTGCGTTTCAGACACATGTTTCAGCATGAGAGGTCTTTGTTAGCCATGAGGGATAAACTCATGATATTGTATATCCCAGTTATCTCTTCTGAGGCATTTTCATCAGACCACATGATGTACAATGCTTAGCAGTTCAGTACATACAGATAGTCAGAGCTTTGATATTTGTCCATCATCACTGAGTGGATTAGCGTTATCTTCTCCAAAGGCCCTACACACCCACAGCACACCAACAAAGGTGTTTTCGCTCATCATGTCTGATAGACCTCTTCTGAGGACTGTGTGGACATATGCAGACAGTGCTTGACTGACATCTCTCTGACCCTCCTGCTAAATCAGTCGCACCTTTTGGAGTTAAATCTCTTTAATTCCTATAAGTTCATGTAGTTTGGTGACCTCTTTTAATTCTTGTCAAAAAAATAAAAAGAAGAAGCACAAAAAGTAATTAATTTAAGACCACTTTAGTCAAAGAAAACTTGAATTCCATTTGCAGAATTATTTGGCAGGGTTAGGGAAGGAAAAGCCTGAGGCAGAGAACAAACCTCCCTGCCCTTCCATGCGCCTACATGGAAAGTCAACAGCTAGGAGAGCAGCAGTAAAGACCCCTCAGGAACAGAACAGAATCAATCCCGCGAGTGGGCGTGGACTGAATGGCTGCAGCCTGGACTCACGAGACAAGAGGCTGCAGACATACCTCCCAGCGTTTCACAGCAGAGAGAAGTGCTTGCTTTTCCATGATTTTGAGAGCTAATTTTATATACTTAGCGATTTTTTTAATCTTTCAAATTTGGCTCAGTGATTAATGACACATATTTCCCTGATGTGACAAACTTATAACAGACATTTTTTGCTGCTTTACAGGGACTTTAAAAAAAGGCCTCCCTAAAAAAATCAAAATAATTTCAGATGTACCCTAGATTGAAAATATGTTCAAGGCTTTACCTTGCTGTCAGACAGTCCTCTCCTTTGGCACTACATTTTCCCAATCATAGAACTTTCATATTCCTACACATCTGTTTGGCCCATTCTCCCTCCCTCTGCAATATTTTTTCTGTTTACTCTGATTCGTGAAGGTATCCTTTTGTCTCCGCAGTGAACAGCATTTTGTTGTCACTGTCATAATGACTCATGACTTTATTTAATTGTATTTGGTGAGTCTTCCATAAACCACTGCAAGTCTGACCCAAACAGCTGGCCTGCAGCATAATACAGTGCGCCGCACAGTTGTGCTTATGCATAGAAGCAGAAGATGGAGGACTGAGGAAATGTAGTGCCAACTGAAAATGATGTCTAACAGCAAGGTAGAGCAGTGAAAATATTTTAAAACTGGTATACACTTAAACTGATAGATTTTTTTTTTTGTGGTCTTTTAATGTGCCTAAAATAAGGTTTTGCTGTTAACCCAGCAGCAGTACTTTGCCGAGCTTCTGTATTGACACTTCTGCCTGTGCTTCCCAAAACTGGCAGCATAGCATGTACTAAAGGTCATACGCTGATTACCTCCTTCAATCCCACTTCAAAAAAATCCCAAATTTCCCTTTTAAGCTTAAAACGTGCTTTCAAAATATGTGGTTCATTACTGTGTTTTTTATTAGTATAAATCAGTGAGCACTACTAAGATAACATTAGGAGACCACACTGATGGATGCACAGTGTTCAGAGTGGTTGGGCAAATACATGTTAAATACTCTAACCCAATTAAATCCTTACGTGATCTTCTGTATATCAAAGTGGTGTCTGTGGTGTGTATTATTTAAATATGGAAGCAAATGCTGGAACAACAATTGTGTTCAAGCTGATTTTAAATGTATTTCAGCTCGGTCCATAAAAAGCATAAACACACCTGACATTTCATAGACCAGTCCTCTGAGACTATTGGGTTTTTCCTGTGTATGTGTGTGTTCGCGCGTGCTTGCGTGCACCTGCATACATTTAAGTATTGTGTGCTGTGTACTCCCACTGGGAAAATACTGAAACCTTCTATCTTCTATTTTTCCAGGACTGCGCCGAGTTATAGCCTTTAAAATGTAAAAATTGCCCTTCTTCCAGATTTCAAAAATGCATTTGATTTTAAGTAATGACTTCCACACAATGCATACGATAAGGGATTCGCTCTACGTGTTGATGTTTAGATGACAAGACTATAGTGTTGTCCAGCTTCCGCACAAGCACACACACACACACACGCGCACACACGCCCCCCCCACACACACACATATGCATGCATGGACGCACAATGAGATGCACATACAAACAAAGACACATTCTTCATCCACAGAGACCTGACTGATAGCCTGATCCATTTCCTGTATCCATTAGAGGCGGCTCTAGATTATGCAATTCATCCCAAGGCTATCATCCACCTCTATCAATAATAAACATCTCCACGAAACTAGGGCTAGCCTCAGAGGATGGAGACGGCACCGCCCAGCACGTTCTACTTCTGATGAATCCCTCTGTCTGCTCGGCCCGTACTGAGCACCGCATTTGCTTTCCACACGACTTGTCTTCAGTCGCTGAGACCCCCAGGCACAATCTTTACTTATGCCTTCTCGCACTTATCAAAGCAGCGGCTTTATCAACTCTGACAGAGACGTCTCAGTGCTTATGGTGGTGGCAGAGAGCACCTGTGGCTCATGACAAGAGACAGACGCTCTCGTCCAAGATTCCTCTGCGTCTCTGATGCGCCCTCTTTCTTTCCATCAGCTAGCCCTGTCTTCATGTGACTGACGTCTGGTGCAGCATTTGTGACATGACCTGGTGCTGGGGTCGGGTATCAGGGAGCTCAGAAAAGGAGGAAGAGTGTGTTTTTAACAGAAAGATGTTGTGTTTGATGTTAATGAATGCACTCAGTGGAATGCATTCTGTTTAGCCATTCATGTGAGACTACTGTCACTTCCTGAGGCCAGATTTCATTCTGAATATAGCGTGATTTTTTTTTAACCAAATTTAAAAAAAAACAGCAAAAGAAAATGCAAATTACCACATGTTTCCATCCATTACTGTCGTGTGAATATTAGTAGTTGGGCGCACCAAGATAAACAGATGGTGACATTAAAACACAGCAGAAGCAGGTGCAACAAGATGAATAAAAAAGTACAAGTGAAACCTTAAATGGTGGAAAACAACGTGGAAAACGTGATATAAATGTGGCGGTTATGCTACTTACAGCTTTCAGGTTGTGTAAAATTCCTTTTTTTTTTTTTCATTTGTTGAACAATCAAAAGGGATGGCAGGATCGATTTTATGTAAGAACATTATCTCTTTAATTTGTGATACAGATAATGTCACTGTGTTAACAATATGTGTAGAAAAATTCATTAAAAAAAAGTCTAAATTAATTGGTTTGTTGCAACAACATGTCCATCGCTTAGGTAAAGATTTCATTAAGGGGAAAAAAATCTATTTTATAAACTTACAATGATTAATTTATTATGGCTGCAGACTGACCAAGTAAAGTATTTATAATTTGCATCCCTTTAAACATTTATTCCCACTACTTCTATGTGTCCCAATTACCCTTAACTCAATAATTTCCTAAAGCGGTACGTCAAGCAGGAGTGTAAATGTAGACTGTGTAGGCAGTGTGGTTGCACTGGGTCCCACGGGACGAGGGGGACAGACCCTCCAACAGCATGTCGTCTAGAGAACGGGCTCTTGTAACTCATTCAAATTGCCACCTCACAAATACACCCATGTTCAAAGAACTCGTTAAATTAAATAAAGTGAGGCCACTTGCAATATATGCCCTCGTAATGACAAACCCATCTCCATCATGGTGTCTTTTTTCTTTTTTTGGTGACAGTCAGAAGCAGTCTATTCTACAACAAAACAGATGTTTACATTACATAAACTTTGAAACGATAAATACAATATAGAAATATTTAATTATATGAATACTTTCTAACTGTATTTGGTGTTTTTGTGATACACAAATTTGTGCTGATGATTGCTGGGTATGTAAATGTGTTGTCCAATGTCAAGTTGTAGCTAGTTGAGGTACAAAATCTTGCACTAGGGCCTTTGTAATAACATGAACCATCTGCCACTGTTGTCAAGCAACCCTAAATTAGATATTATAAAGACGAGAATTCTATTGTTTTACAGTTATTGATAGTGAAGGATAGGAAGAATAGGCGAGGAGGTGAAACCTTTGATCAGAATACTCACACTTTTGACTTTCACACATTCACTTCTGAAGTGAATTAAATACAAAATAAACTATGCCTCATTTTTCTTGAGACTCCCTGGAACTCCCTCAAGGACCAATGGAGAACCATGCACCTTGAAACAAGACTGGGTCAGACACACACTGCCCTTCTAATTGATGTCGATGTAGTGTAGTCAAGTGGCTAATAACAAAGCATTGTAAAAATGACCGTCACTCATTCATCCATTCAGATCAAAAACTGACACCTGTGTTGGCTGGGAGAAGGGTCACAAAGCCAATTGGATAACATGTGTAAAGCCCATTTAGGTCAACCTGGTTTATCCTGTGTCACTGTGTTGGAACAGGTATGTGTCAGATCATTAGCCTCATGCTTGGGGACTGACCTTCTTTCATGTGGAAACAACCAACACCCTAATGATGGCTCACTGAGGATGAAAAGAAGTGGCCTGGTGTGTCTGAGATAATGGTCGCTGACAGAGTTGGGTCAATTATATGAATCTATTATATCAAACTTGGTTTCTCAGGTGTCAAGTGTTTTGTTCCACAGGCCCAGCTTCAGAAAAACTTTAGCAGAGCCATGCCACCATACCCCTGACACTGAGAAGCAGTTGATGTCAGAGAAGGTGAACGGGAAAAGAACCAACAAACCAACAATAGATCCCCAAGGAGTGCCGTCAGAGTGACAAATCTGTTCTGTGCCTGACACTGTGTTGTATTCCGCAGACCGCCTGGACAGAGGGTTTGTCAAACGTTGTCTGAGTAAGTGACAAACTCTTCTCCCACGATGCCCTGCCCTGTTTACGAACACTGGTCAAGTCCTTCCCATGGAAGGAGAGCCAAAGAGAGAGTGGCTGAGGATAGAAACAAGGGAGGGTGAGCTATTTGGACAAGCGAAGGAGAGGAGGAGACAGACAGAGAGTAATGGAAGAGATGGGAGTTACTGTGACAACGGGAAGATGGAGAGAGATAGAGGGAGACTGGGAGGTGGCTGGCTTGTGCTTCTGCTCTTTAACTGCTTGGCAGTCTTCTCTTGATTAGGGCCTAGCCCGCCAGTCCCTTCGGAGTCTCCCCAGCCGAGTCACAGGAGACAGGCTCCTCTGTAATAGTGTCTGACAGGCTAGCCAGAGCCACAGAGGAGCTGACACAGACGCTCCGTTTTTCAGAAGAGACGGCCGACACAATTCCTCCCCAAGTCCCGTGTCTCCCGTCTCCAACTTGACGAAATAGTCTCAATGTAAAAGGCAGCTCCAAGCCCAAATGTTTGAGAAATACATTCTGTCATTGATAAATGTACGTCGTATGCAGTATATCTTGGCACTAGAGCTGAGGTGTAAAGCAGCAGCCTCCCTTGCACACATTTAAATCAAGATTATTGGGGAAAAAAATCAAGTTGTGGTTACAATCACCTATTCGAAACTGGCAACCCTGAGATACATAACTATGGAAGCATAATGCATTAAAAAAAATAGATAAATCTGCGCTGATTTTCCTGAATTAACAAGGTATTAATGGAGTTTATTCAGAAAAACAGGATTTTGCCACATTATTATCTAGTTAATTTAGAAAATCAGAGCTGACTTTTTTTGTCTGAATTGAATGCATTAAATACCAAACACATTAACAAAACACATTAAAACAAACAACACAATAAAACGTGGAATTTGAAGACATCACCTTTGAATGCTTGAAATTTTTAACATTTTTGTGACAATTCAATTGCTGTGTAGATAAACAGATAAAAAAAGAATAACTGTTAAAGAAATATTGCATTAAATTCTATTCTATTAAGAAACCAGAATTACTGCCCTGCAGTTGTACGCCTCCACACACCACTCAAGTTTCTCTTACAGTTCACATCCATGTCGTGAAAACATGAACGCTTCACACACATTTTCCCCCTGGCAGCACAGCAGATCTATACAATCAGCACAGTTTCAATGTGGGCACCCAAGAGAGTCATCAATTCAGTATCTGACCAAATGTCTCCCCTTTTGTTTGTTTATTTGTTTATTTCATGGAATAATGGCTAAAAAAGTGTTTTATGCATATTATTATGATGTCACAGTGAAGTTTACCTTTTGGATATAAATGTCATCACTTTATCATTATACCCTGTTAGACATTTGTGTGAAGTTTTGTCATAATCAGAATAAGAATTCTAGACTTATGGACAAAAGTGTGTGAGGTCACACTGACCTTGACCTTTAACCTACGAACACCAAATTCTAATCAGGTCATTTTTCAGTCCAAAACATAATGCCTCGGGCCACGGCTATTGCCGGCGCAAAGGCATACAAAGAATATCACCTCTTCTCCCCCACCACTGTAGTTGCAGCAGTACTTTACTGTACAAACACTGGAGAAATTCAGTTCAATGTTGTTGAGCTTTGTACCTCAGGGGCCACTGTACTCTAAAGCTTAGTACACATTCATGCAGCTTATAGTTTGGTCCCCCGATCAGACAAACCACATTTGCAGGTCGCAAAACTCCAGCAACAATCGGACAGACCACTTTTTTGCAGCCAACTAATGGTGTCTGCTGCATCCCTGAAGCTATATGACTTTACCAACTGTTGTTACCATGTTCTGAACAGAAAATAACAGGCCTTGTGGCAAATTAGGGCAGTAATTGAGATATTGGATGCTCTGCTAATGGTGAAAGTGTGCTTTCACCATTAGCATAGGCCAGCTGCAAGACATATCTCAACAACTGTGGCCTCAACTACTTTCTGACATTAAAGATTAAGTTTAAGGAACTGTTAGCTCGTGTCCTTTTTACCTGTACTGCTGTTCATAAGTACTATGGTTGGTAAAGTCATATAAGTGCAGGTATCCAGCAACTGCCACCACTTGTTTGTTCTCATTGCCACTACAGAAGGCCCGCCAAGCTCTGTGGCTAAGACAAGTTTATGATACTTACAGGTTTTGTTCAGTGAGATAATATGTACACCTTTCATACCGCATTTGAAGCTTAAATGCAATCGCCAGAAGTAAAAAGCTGACGTTAGGCTTTAACGGACTACGTGACTACTCCACGGTTGCATGACTCTTGACGTCACCGCCATTAAGCTTTCAACTGATTTCGGCGGCTTTATTTTAAAAACATTGTATAATGGGGAAATCAGACTGTTTAAGCTAAATAAGAAGCTGTAACGTAAAAGCTTCAAAACATGTTTTATGTCATAAAACAAAACCTGAAACTTGCTTAAGCTTTTGTTAACCACAGACCTTATTGAGGCATTTTACCAAAATCCCATTCAAAAAACGTCTTGACTTTTAGACGAGAGAACCAGAAGTGCTAAAAGTGCTAACGGAGTTCCGGGTTTACTGGCACACTCTATTGGACAATGGGAAAGAAGACAAATGATGTCTGGTGTTTTAAGTTTTTTCAAGTTGAGGCACTCAGGGCGTTCCTGCAAAACCACAAGATGCATAAAGTGGAAAAATGCAAGGTGCACAGCAACATAAAAGTAGCTTCACTCTCATTGAAAACAATTAGATGGAAAAACACCCCAGGCTGCTAAAAGTTGCTCTGTCCAATCAGGGCCTTATACATGCTGTTTCTTACTTAAATAAAGAAATTATCTATCCCTGTCAGAAAGAAATTAGCAGAATAGTAAATAGCACATAATAGCACGTTACACAAACATAATTATGTCAGCACTTCACTCTATGAAGCAGACCAGCATGTGTCAAATACTCCATTCTTCATCATCACCTGCCTTGTTTGAGCTGCATGCTCTCACATATTCAGACCAAAAATATGTGGCTCAGAAACTTGCCTCCTGTGCTAACTCGTCTTGCTGATTTTAATTGGTATATTTATCATGCAAAGACAAGAGGCGGTGGTGCCTCACCGCAGACACCTCTGACAGGAGAGATGCAAGAACCTGAACAATTAATTGACCCAAATTACAAAAAAGGCAAACACACTTTCTCACAGTTGGTGTTTGGCCCTGCGGATTGTTTTGGTTTACCCTGCTGTGGTGTTCAGATATGCAACTCGGATACTTCTGCCGCCACTCCAATAAAACGGAGGAGAATGGATTCACTTGTCCTCCTCAAAGTAGCGAAAAATTAAACTCAGTAACCTTTCCAAAACGACTCAGGATAATCCAAAGATCTTCACAGAGAGTATTTTTTTCTGTCTAAAGTCATTTCAATGATTTCGAAGCCGAACAAAATGCTTAGAACTACAAAATTCCATTCACCCCCATTATATTGCAGTTGCAGCAGAAATCTCAGATGGATATCTCAAAACCTCAGCAGATAAAATTAAATCTATTTGCATGGAGAGAAACCACTAGGGGTGAACTGAACTTCAACAGTTCAAAGGCTCACAACTCTCCTACAAGCACAGAGAAATAACAAGAGGGCCACATACACGGGAAGAGTGACTGGGAAAACACAGATGAGAGGATGGAAGAAATGGCAGTAAGTTTAGGAGATTCAGGGTTGAAAGAACTGGAGTAAAGAGGATTATGCTGTGCAAAATACTGATGAAAGGATCCAGTGCTTATCTTATTGTAAAGAGGACTTCATTCATTTGTGTGGCTACAACAATGAAGCACTGAATTGAAGTTATTCACCATTCAACACCAATTCAACAACAAAACCTTTCATTTTTTTGAGGATATCCTTCTTTAAATTTATTTGTAATGTTGAAAGCATGTAACAGTGTGAGAACAGCTGATGAAATGCATCAAAATTTTAAAGGGACAGTTCACCTCGCCTATCACAATAATTATGCTATTGACTTATCCTATGATATATGACCTGGATCTTTTTGCTGACTTTGATATTGCCTCTCACATTTAAATGCATGTTTGTTTACATAAGAATGTCACCAACATTTTTGCCAACATGACAGAATAAAAAGCAAAGTTTTCCCAACCATTATAAGAATACCGGTAGCCTGCAGCTGCATTTTTGGAGTGAAACACAGTCTTGACAGTTGTTAGCCTGCCAGCCCATGGCAACGAGCCACAAAGTCTGTTGTTTGTACTTTACCCCTTTAACAACTTCGTCCTCCACTTGGTAAATCCACCAGCAAACCGCCTGGCTCCCAAGCCGCCCATTCCCGAGAACCGACTGCAGCACACCGGATTACACGCTACTCTAAGCTTGTCTATCAAGTGCAAGAGGCGTAACTTCATTTCGCTTTTGTTGGATACATTTTGTGCTAAATCTCAAACGGAGTATTACTGGGCTACTCCAAAAAACGCACTATGATTTCACATATACCCTCGTGTATATATTAACAATTGGCACGGAGGTACAGTGGTTAACACTGTAATCTCACAGCTAGAGGGTTCCTGGTTCGAACCCCAGGGTGGGGGAGCCCTTCTTTGTGGAGTTTGCATGTTCTCCCCGTGTCAGCGTGGGTTTTCTCCAGCTACTCAGGCTTCCTCCTACAGTCCAAAGACATGCACGTCAGGTTAACTGGTGACTCTAAATTGCCCTTAGGTGTGAATGGGAGCATGTATGATTGTCTGTCTCTATGTGTCAGCCCTGTGATAGTCTGGTGACCTGTCCAAGGTGTACCCTGCCTCTCGCCCAATGTCAGCTGGGATAGGCTCTAGATATGTACCGATACCACTTTTTCCTTCCCGATACCAATTCCTATCCCTGGAACTTAGGTATCTGCCGATGCCGAGTGCCGATCCGATACCAGTGCGTAAAATAAAAATGGATGGGATTTGAATTGTTGTATGTCTCAACTCCTAAAACTAAATACATAATAGTAGAATGAATGCCATAAAACTTTTTTTTATTATTATCATCCAGTGTTGACACAGATCAAGACACAGGTTAAAGTGCAGCCACACAATTTGGTAAAAAAGACATTTTAAAGGCTACAGTAGAATGTTTTTTAAACGCCGCTCCTTTTCCGTTGTATTTGCCTGTAGCGTGCGTATGCGTAATGACGTGAGGCATTACGTGGTATCAGATTGGTCATAGGCTGTACTCGCCGATACCCAATACCGCATTTTAGGCAGTATCGGAGGCATTTCCAATACTGGTATTGGTACAGCTCGAATAGGCTCCAGCCCCCCGCGACCCCCAGCAGGATAAGCTGTTACTGAAAATGAATGGATAATTAATTTTTTTAAAAATTTGTTCGTTTGGTTTTTTTTACTTCAGTTCCAATATGAATATTCTTAAGCATTAAGAGTCCATTGCTTTTTGAAAAGGTACACTTGCATTATTAATATGCTATTATATTTCCATTACATCAGTGACATAAAATGCTCTAAAAAATGACGGTAAGATCGTTTATTGCAACTTTTTTCTAGGACAGGACCACTTCTCAAAATCAACAATACATAGACTATTTTTCCTCCTCTTTTACCTGTAGTGCTGTTTATCAGTCTAGATTGTTTTGGTGTGACTCACCGAGTGTTGCAGAGAGCGGCCATAGAGATATCCGCCTTCTTCTGAATATAATGAAGCTAGATGGCACTCAGATTGTAGTGCTCAAAGAGCCACGAAAAATACATATATATGTGTATATATATTTCTTCTGTGCAGTGATACGGTTGGCAGGAAGCATTTTACAGTAATTGTTTTGTTTTTAGCAAAACCAGAAGCTCCAACTAAGATCAGGTAACAGTAAGGCATTTAATGCTATTTATTAATCAATACGAGATTAGCTTAATGTTACAGAAATGACTGTTATGCCTGTGGATGCTATCGAAAGACTTACTTCTTCGTAATGTAATATAAGAGGGATCTTTTTACCTTGGGGTAAATGTGGCCATAAACAAATTAAACTGCAAAAATGTTGTTAAAAATGACTTATTTTCACCTAGTAGGGCTTATCCAATTGCATTTAGCCGTTAGCTGTGACTTCAAAATAAAGTGAAGGACCCTCTTCAGCAATCTCATCATCACTCACTATCAGCGCCTGTAATTGATTTTGTACAGTGTGAAAACAAAGCTGCATTCAGTTTTATGAAAAGTCTGATAAGCAACCCTGAGATGAGGTTGGCATTTTACATTTTGTCACCTTAGTCACAGATGAACGCTCATCATCATCTTTGTCGGGCTCCCTGCTGTTACAGCTCCCAAGTGCAGCAGCTTATATGGGCCAGCATCAGGAAATAAATTCACCGTTACTCAGAATCTCAGTCCCAGTCCGTTCACATGGCCCTGGATAAAAGGATGATAAATGAATGCAAATATATGGAATGGGGTCTGCATCAGAAGCCAGTGTCAGTGCCACCTGGGCCTGTGTGAATGTGTGTGTATCTGTGTAATCATAGGTATTTCATTATTTTACATAATTGTGTGGATGTGAGGATTTCTTTGTTTGTGTTGTGTGTGTGTGTGTGTGTGTGTGTGTGTGTGTAAGGAGAGTCAGAGACAGGAAGGTGGAGGGAGAGGGAGAGGGAGCGGGAGTGAAGTACAAACATTTGTGGCCTGAGTGTGTTTTTGAGAGGTGTGTACCAAAGCATTTTCACAGGTCCTTGTTTAGTGCAATATGAAGGACGCGCTGCCCTTCCACACCCTCCCATCAACATCATATGAACCCACATTAGCTCTCATCCCTCTTTGAAGTGCTGCGAGCTTCTGCAGTCCAGCCATCACAACCCAAACATTAGACAGCTTCCGGCAGTGAAAGGCGGGAGAGCAATTTGAGGTCAGGCATTACAGCGAATAGCAGCCACATCAAACAACCAGCAGGGAGCATATTGAAGGCCAAATGTGCTGCCAACATTATCTTTTATATAAAGTCAATAACTATGCTATACTGACAGAATGTACATTATGATGCATATTAGGATGTCAGAGGATACTGTCTGCATGTAGAGAGATGATTTTAACCCGCTAATGTGTGAACTAATGTTACATAAGCTGGAATGATACATTCCCAGTCTGTGCAGCCGCGAGGGTCCACGTGAAGTAAATTTACTCATCTGCCCACGTCCGTCAGGTTCTGGTGTGGAAGTGTGTGCAGCCCAAAATTCATGACAATGTACACCAACTTAACATGTGATCGCACGTCTAAATATGCAGACTATAACTGGATTAGTACTGGATTTTTAAGGCAGACACTGACACTGATATATTGCATATAAAATTGTGATACGGATCCTTTTTTTTTTTAAGAATTGTGACCGAAATAAATACTGATGGAAACGTTTAAATGTCTCTTGTTAAATATCATATACTCATACAGTATATCTGCAATCAGCTTTCATTTTGTATTATATAACCATAGGCATTTTTTGGCAGGAAATGAAATGATTGAAACTGAACACCAGATTTAGCTGTGAAATCCAGTGAGATTAGTTGTATCCTGGAGCTAACATCTCGAACATTTTGAAAAGGCAGGCTTTCTGTAAATGTACTATAAATCATTCAAACTATTTGACAACACAGGCAAAATAAGTTAAGTATGAGCAACTAAAACTAGTTAGTTAATAGGGAAAGATGATGGAAATTGTTTAAAAGAGACCAATGTTAACAGTCGGTAGGAGACAGAATGTGCACAGCGGTCTGCCACCCACCCAAACCTCCTCTCTAAGATCTTTTGCAGCAGATCAACATTGTGTTACTTCTGTCTTTGCTGCTGAAAGAAAGCATACATTATTTGCATGCTGACCGGTCAGTTAGGTCTAAATATGTTGTTTTTAGTATTCATGAAGAACCGATGCTGTTGTGTTTCTGGTGAGCACAGTCTTAAATGTAATAACAATGATTTGGGCCCGACCAAAGGATGTCTTCATTTTACAATATGAGCATCAAGACTGCCACTGAGCGAAGAGTTAAACGTACAATTAATTTTTTGTGACTCAAAATCAATGGCTGCAATGGTGTTTTAAGACGCTACTTGAAGCAGCATTAAGTGAAATCTTTAGGGCTGTTGTGTTTAGAAAAAATAGCCCAAAGGAAGAGACATAAAGTTCTCTGAGTTATGTTGATTTTATTGCCTTTTCATTTAAATTTAACTGCCATTTAAACACGCGCCTGCACTCTCACATTGTGGTAGATATTTTGTTTAATGCATTGTGAACGTGGGTGAAACCTCATTCTGTGAGCCTGCAGTCACAACAGTTATTGCCTTTTGCATTTTTACCAGCAGAATGATGGAATTTACCTGAGCAATTGTGAATGATTTGTAATAGTCATTTGAAGTTGCATATATAGAAATATGGCACTGCACGAGTTTTCTAACATGAGTCAATTATTCATGAGCACTTGGCTTAAAGGGGTGCAAGATTTTTTGAAGTGGGGTCGTATGAGGTACTTATAAACAGTCAGTGAATTACCTACAGCGGATGTCAGTCGACATGCCCCCAGTTTGAAGAAGCAAGCTGAAGTACTGATACGGAAGCTAAGCCATGAACCGCTGTAGACTGAGTGGCCATGCTCAGCAGTCAAACAGGAGTCATGTAGATTTCTAGGGCTGGTACCTGCGGTTATTACACAGGCTAATAACAAAGTGTGGGATCATTTTGAGAAGCTGAAGGATGAACTCAAGGTCATATGTAAACTCATCTTCGTTGGTCAACTACAACCATAACACATCATCTGAAACATGTAAGTAGCTACATGCCCATTAGCCACTTAGCACAATCATTACTGCTTTGCCGACAGCGTCATTAACAGGCGGCTCGCTCAGTGTGTGACGTGCACTTGTTGATAAATTATAGGCCTATATTAATGAAGGTTCATTAGTACGGTTTTGTATTTCTCTGTAATGTAGCTTGATGTTAACAATGTTACTGATACTATTCTTTCTCACACGTTCAACTCAAACCATTGTGTTGCCCCGCCCAAAATATATCATTTAATAATTAAATTAATATCGTAAACATGTCTACTAATAGCCCTAAATGACGACTATTGGTCGAGAAAATTCAAAGTCAGGGGCAGCCCTAAAAAAAAAGTCCCATTTCAAAAAATCAGTTTAAGTGTATACTAAACTAAGAATATTTTCACAGCTTTACCCTCCCATCAGACAATGATTTCCAAAGGGGAACCGAAAACATTATATTACTTTCTTGAAAGCCAGACTCCGTTGAGAAAAATGCTAATTGAACATTGCATAACACAGGAGCTGCTGGTCTACCGCTGCCTCAATCAGTTATTTTTTTGTGTGTGTTTTTGTGTGACTTTGGCCATCAAAGTAGTGAGTCAGGATTCACCAAAGTACCACAGCAAGACAAAAAACTGAATTACTGTTTTTCTCTTTCTGAATTACTGTTTTTCTGGAATCTGGTGGCTTTACCGAGCATAGATGGAGAACTGAAGTCGTCCTCATTGGAAAGGTCTGTCTGACAGCAAGTTAAAAGGGTAAAAACATTCTCAATATATCGTACACTTAAACTAATATTGATTTTTTATGGTGGCTAAAATATGTCCATATCAGTACGTTCTTTTGCTTCCGTGTCGGCACTCCTGCCTGCATGCTGACTACCATCTACTGTAGTTAATGGAAGTAATCATACCTCATACAACCCCTCTTCAAAAGATCCAATCTATTACTATAATGTGTCTGACTTTATATGACAAACATGCCAACCACCACTGTCTCTCCTTCACAATTATGATTCTTACATAAACAAACATTTATCATCATTTGGCCTCAATGATAATCAGCATCATCATTCAGCATAGTGTCACGAGCTGAACTGTCACAACATGTCCTAACAAACAAGCTAGATGTGCTTTACACGCCACAGTCAGCATCCAGCAGTGCTGGGTAATAATACAACAGCACCATGACCCAGTGAATCACTACCTACATATGAGTGTGTTTGTCTTTATTCTGCAAAACGTTCAAAACAAGGCAGCATCATTCTGAGGTCAAACCTAAAGATATCCTACCAGGCAGCAGGCTGTGTCTCTGGTGCCACAACTCTGTGTCCTGACTGTGAACCAAACCCCATGCAGACATTATTCAGGCATCCTATAACAGGACAAATAAGTTGGTGTGAGGTTACCGGTGCCAAGCATAGAAAAAGAATTTGCAGTGACTGGCTGAACTTTCTTGTACTCATTTTATTGACATGTATTAAATCCATCCTATCTGGAAGACTGGAAGTACTTTTTGGCCTGTTGTCAGCAGCACTGAGCTGTAAGTAATCCTGACATAAATGACCCATCACATTACTTACATCTGCTGTGTTCACATCTGTCTCCCATTCATCTGCGGAATCTTCCACAGGAGTCTCCTTAAACCTGGGACGTTTTCACCAATGTTCCACTCACAATCTGCTGCAATGTAGCCTCTCATTTGTAAACAAACCTGCTGCATCTATCCCAGTTGTCCAAGTCCCTGCCCTTTATGACTTGAATGCCTTTCAAAAAAATTAGCTACATCAAGACTCGTTTCTGCCAGTTGAACTTTCAAAAGATGTGCAGCTGGCACACATTTTATTGGATGCTTCGCTCGTGTCTTTTGCCAATAATCTAGCTTCCAAATTTATTTTCATGATTTTTTCTACTGTTCAACATTTTAACTTACAGTTGGCAGACTGTCTTTAATAAATCACTTAGAAAAAGATTTGATAAACAATAAATGATAACTTAAGGGCAACGTGTGTCACAGATGTTTTGAAACTGTCTTTTAGCATTATGATTTAAAAGTTCAAAATTCGAATACATACCATACTGTTTTATTTTTAAGTCCTATTTCCAGACCTCCATGCATGCATGAATTATTTTGCTGCTAATTGGCTAATTGGTTCCTTCGACCACCCTCCTTGAATGTGCTTGCACCAATAAGTAAACTAAGCAGCATTCACATTTCAGTAACCTTATGTCTTCACCAGTAATGTCACAGTAGCCAACTTAATTATCAGAAGACAAAAACTAACTAAGTTATGGACCACTCCAGCCATTATACAGCGATCACCAACTTAAAGCAAATATGGACCAGGGGTATAAAGTTGGGGGTCCAGCTCCCCCTACTTGGACCATTCATTTTGATATCAACTATACATATGTAAAGTTTAACTGCATCTTGCATGGTTGCAATGTTATTACGTCAACAAAATCTGACCACACAGAGAGACAGACATCCAAACACCTGGCAAAATACTAAAAGCAGCCTCTGTGGCAGTTCTTGCTATAGTAGGTGATACCAGGATCACCTTTTGCCATGATGATACACACACAGACTCACAAGGTGAAAGCAGCAGCACCCATTGTGACGTTATCGCAGCTGGTACGAAGAAGCAACAGGAAGTACTGGGACAAACAATGAAAACACGCATGCATGTGATTCCTATATTTAAACTGTATTCATCCGGAAAAGAAACAGGTCTTTTGTACCAAACGCTGCACACAAGAGACCTGCGTACAGTTTGTGTGTTATGAGAAACAATTCCAGTGACTTCCAAACCCCAAGAATATTTACAAAATACCATTACAGAAAGCAATGAAATGTGCCATTTACCCTTTGGTGGACGGTTTTAGTTGAAGTGTTTCACAGCGCCATGAGTGCACATATTTTTAGAATGGACGACTCTTTTGGGAATCAGCACCGTGACCTGACATTAACAAACCCAAACTGGCAACAATAGCTTTTCCCCAGCAGCTATTGTGAGATGAATTACAAAGAAATGCTACGTGATTAGTCAGGGTATGGTGCTGGTTGACAAAAAAAGCAACTTGTTTTCAGGTAAGTGGGTACAAGAGAGTATAAGTTGCTTTGTAGCAGTTTGACTCCGGTTAGTGAGTGAAAGTCTTGGCTCTTTCAAGAGCCAGTGTGAGACGAATCTAATGCATCTTGGCAATGAATAGTGTCCATTGATTCCACCACATCAAACTCACTTCCTCTTCACAGAGCCCCTTGCATGTCTCTTCCTTCGGGTTTTTTGTGTGTGAGAGTGTGCGTGCACGCATCGATAGATTCTGTTAGAACAAAGAAAATCCATCCAAGATGAGAATTTATACAACTTTCATGTCTCCTCTGACAGTCCTGAATGAACTGCCAACAGGAGAGAAAGATTGGACCTATTTATTTGACACTGATTGAGAGTGACTGATTATTCTAGGGCATGGCAATGGTTGCTAGGCTAGGAAGGTCATGTTTATGTTGACTGATGAAACAAAGGAAGCTTCCACACAAACAAACAGAAGATGCATAGATGAGTTGACCTCAGATCCATGGTATTAAGCCAGAAATTGTGGTATGACCTGCTCTTTTCTGAGAGCAGAGAGAGCGCCTCAGTGCACAGCGACAGCAGTATCAGTGTGAGATCTCCTGAAGAGGAATGGAGCTGTAATGTCATTTATCTACAGGCCTCTGTTAACGTTTGCTCCCAGGGAAGTACGAAATTGAGATAAAAGCTGGTGACCAATCGAGTGTCAGCCTGCCTAGTGCCTGGCTGCGCTGATGACGTGCTGATAAAAGCGACGGATGAGAACACATGCTACGTCTTCAGATCTCAGTTGCTTCATTTATCTGGGGCTCTGCATTGCATATTAGTCGGCAGAGCTTGCAAACGTTATACCAAAATCAATACTCGGCTGACTGGTTTGCTCCTTTTTTATTATGGGTCTGGTCGTAAAGTTAAGTATGAGTCATTATCAAGAACAGCATAATTTCCCAGATTTATGCCATTAAAGAGGGCCTTTCAGTCTTTGGTCTCATAAGTGGCAGTCTTGTTTATGAATGTGGAGAGCATACAGTGGTCCAGGGTAGTGACATGGGGTTTGACAAGGAGCCATAAACTACCTTCTCATGGGGCTAATATTGTCCAATCAAGACAATGGACTTCGATCCAGCTGATTATATATATATATATATATATATATATATATATATATAATATAGCTCTTTGAAAATATTGTTTCACTTTAATAATATATTACCATTGAACTCGGCGTAGGTTTTCACTCCAGTAACATATGTTTTTATTAACATATGCTGCACTTGGCAGAGTTTTTTAAACCTACGGCCAGTTTTTCTTCTTCAAGAGCACTTCAGAGTTCTGTGAATCACACTGTGTAAGCACTTGACATGTGAATCATTTTAAGTTTCAACTAGATACAGTAACATATGCTGTTAGTAAGATGTCCAGGACGTGCCTCTCTAAGCTTCCTGTCTTTCATGGCTCTTCTCTTTTGTCAGTGCACTGTACAACCACACATCCATTTCTACCGTATATTCAGCTAAACTCAAATTTATGAGATAAAACGATGATTGAACTTCTTGACAAAACCAAGTAGGAGTAAATGGCAAACCACAACACAAGCTCTCAACTTCCTTGACTGACTGTTGACTAAATCTAAAAACACTGCCGCGGCACATTAAGTGTCGCCCCCACCTCATCAAGAGACGAACACACAAAATAAACAGATCTGTATTTCCTCCACCTTTGAATTAGCTGAAAATAAAGTGCGGACATTCCTTAATCAAACTTGATTTCTGATCTGAAGAGCCAATCTCCAGAGTTCTGACTCACCAAGCAATAGCTTTCTGGCCATTGTCTTTATAATGATGGGATTGTGGATCATTTAGATATTTCTTGGCCTCAGCAACAAGTCTCTTCACATCCATTCTTCCTCACACACAAGACAGCAACAGCTGCAGATTTGTCTTCATACAATGGTGGTGAGGAGAGGAGTCGAGCTGCCATAGGTGCAGAGAAAAAGAGCCGCTATGGGAGCCAGTAGAGAGCAAGTGGGAGGAAATTTAATTCCAGGGGTGGTAATGCCGGAAATAGAACAGTGGCGTGAAGTGCTTTGGGGCAGCGCGTCCAGGGGTGCGGACATGCGTCTAGCCATCAGATTGGGATTGTACATTGAAAATAAGCGGGCCATATTTTTTGATGCACGCCGTTCGCCCACAGCTACAATTTCCGTGTCTTAGACCTATATCACATTTTGCCAGAGCTGGAGAAACATCTGGCTGAAGCCATCATAATTCAACACCAAGGGGAAAAAATGTTGTTTGTATTTCTTCAAACCAATAACAATCATCTATCTAAGCCCACAACAGAGTGACTGTGCTCTTGCAAAAATCAGAAGGGAACCCTTTTTTGGTGGATAGCCGAGCCCTGGCTTTTAAATGACTGATCCCTGCAGAAGAAAAAGCCATATAAAACATTAAAAGCTGTCCTAGCTAGGAGGTTGTTGTTTCACGCACAGAGCTAAAGGAAGTGAGGACCCAGGTCTGGCTTTGCAAGACTAGTTTCACGGAGTGAGAGGGATTTTCAAATTGGCAACAAGCAGTGGAAGGGGAGGGGAATTCCATCTGAGCTTGGCAGCCATTAACAGCCGTATATCAGCAGTCTACATCCTGTGAGCAAAACTACAATTTTTGAAACAAAAAACAGACTTGGCATTTCAAGCAAGCCACTGTCAAGTTTGCAGGCTGAAACTGAAACTGTCACAGATTTTATCAGCTGTGGCAAGTTACCTAATTAAGCATTCTTAGCTTACTTGTTCATATTAATGAAAATCATTAAAATAATAAAATATCTTTTCACACTCAACAAGATGAAAGGTTTGTAAGATGAGGACTGACCACTGTGTTTGACAAATTTAACATGTAATTCTGGTAATGTTGGCTGGGCCAGTGTCATTTAAGCAAAATACAAAGTTGCTAACATTAGCCTACACTCTGCAAGCATTCAGGACCTGTTCCAGACAATGGAGGAAAAACTACTCGGTGGATATTGAAGTCATGAACAGGCTTTTTTTGTGTGTGTGTTTTCCTGTAACCCCACATACTAAAATAGCTAATATTGAAATTGCCTTGGAAGCAACACTTCATTAGGCAGTAAGCCAGTTAGTCATGCTAACCTCTGCATCTTTTGTAAGAGAAGATAAATACCTATTTAATCCAATTCGTCCACCCTTCAAACTCTTAACTAAATACAGAGTATTGATCTCTCTACAGCTCCATGCACATTGCTTCTATGCACTGAGGAATCCAATGCTTGACAGGCCTAATTAGTTACAGTTTCTAAGCTATGATTGGCCAATCTCTGTCCTGAGAAGGGTTTGATGAACAGTCATTGACACCAAATGCACCTCAAAAGGATAAAAAAAATTACAGGTCTTACCTTGAAGTCGCAAATACATGTCACCATATTCCCGATTCTTAGACACTCCCCATCGAACTTGCATGTGTTGGTGTCGCACAAGAACAGGTCTGTGTCCCGGTCATCAAAACCTGGAGGACCAAAGCCAACAAGAGACATCAGTGACGAAGTGCTTCTCTGTTCAGCCCTCAGGCAACTTTAACCTGAGCCCCATCCAGGGTCGTCCATAATGAGTGTGCACCATTAGTCATGGCTCCCACAGCACAATACACTCTTTGATCACATACTGTGCACTTTAAAAAGACAATGCTAGTACACAGTCTTGTCCTTAGCTGCCAAAATGATGAAATACATTCAAAAAACACCAGTCTCTGGACTCTACTGGAGGGATGAACAAAATCTATTTCCCCATTTGGTGTTTAGATGATGGTGATGGACAGCACTGTGTAATACGTTGGTCCACAATCTCCCTAGGTGTTCAACAGGGGTGACACCTGGTGACTGTAGAGGCCATAGCATATTATTCACATCATTTTGCCATGTATGAAAGGATTCATCTTGTTTCCCTGCTCATTTATTCAGTTTTTTCCTGTGATATTTGTTTTTGGTATTTGTGTAGAGCAAGGCTGACTCCGGGGCGCTGTCCTGGAGAGGCAAACCTGGGATATGATCCGATTCAGGCTGCGTTAGGGATCTCAAATGACTCCAACAAAGTATCCTGAATCAAATCAAAGAGTCACATGGGCATGAGACTAGACTGAGCTCGGGGCTATTAGTCTACCTGAACTGATTGCTTACAAAAAGCAACCCCGTGTACATGCAGGCTTTTGCATTTCAAAGTGCATTCAACCAAATCTCACCTGACATAGACCTGGAAATCCTTTCATTCACACGTTATAATTTATCTTTGTTGGGTCCTATTTACCCTACAGTATAATGTTGTTAATTCAAAAATAAAAAAAAGCGAAGCTGATGTTTTATTACAAGTATGCTGCTGATGCTAATTCAAATTATTGGTGAGAAAAGTTAAACTCTTTATGATATGATACTGGAGATACTGGCACAGGCCACAGTAATGTTATGAGGGGCAAAACATTTCCAGTATTATCGTTTTATCAAACCCTTTAACTTCAGCTGTAAAGGGGGAAATATTTAATGAGAAAAAATACTCTGTGGTTATTCTGATGATGAACTACTAATTGCCTGATGATAACACGAAGGGGGCTGATTACACTGTTTTGGGATGTTGTGTAGTCCTGTAATACTGTGAGACTTGTTTTTTTATTCCTCTGATTCTCTGCTTGTCTGTACAGTGTGTGTATTTGAAGCGCTTAGTGCGCTCATTTAATTATTATGCATCTATAAAATCTGCTGCATCAGCTTTAAGAGACACTGGTGCCTGACTGATATACCAATTATATAAGCTTATCACAGATATGTCAGTACCTGCATTAATCTGCAGATATGCAAAACAAAATTACAGTATATGCATGAATGATGGGCTGGTTCGCTGTTTGTGGTTAACCCTAAATTTTCCTTATGCCAAGTATAACACTTTGTTGTTACAGTCTTTAATTTCCAGTACATGTTTGACTGATAACAATATAACTGTCACATTTTAATGATCCTTGCCAAAACTCTTTGTGAATATGCTGATTACAATGACATAGAAGATATGTTGTTACCAAACGTATACACTCAAACGTGAAAATTGCTGTCAGCCCTCAAAGGCCATTGGTCAAGCTCTACTCGTCACCTTCAGCTCAAATGCACTTGCAGGGCAAAGAAACAAATGTATTAACTGTAGCTTTGTCTCTAACAATTTAACTGTCACTATGGATGCACATTTCCTCCAAAGCATGAACAACAACAACAGCAGCAGAGGGAAAGAAAACAACATATTTTTAAGGGTTTATCTCTACCAAACCAGGGTTGGTGATTGTCAGCACAGTGGACTAACGTAAAGACTAATAGGAATAACCATGATCATTTTGGTGAGTTTCATTTTGTTTCTGTCACGAGTGTTTTAGCGTGAGTTAAGGAGGCAATTAATTTAGTTGTAGTTCGGTGAAATAGAGAATTTTGAATTCAAAAGGTGTACAGTTGTATTTTTCTGTTTAATAAGGAAAATTTCTCTCTTGACATTTTGTCAAGAAAGGTATTTTTCTATTGTGTACATATTATGCTGTCAAAGCCCAGAGAGCTTAGGGAAATGAAGAACTCACTGGCCAGGGGGTTGTTAGCGCTGCACCATTCGCGCAACCCATCCACTGTATTCGGCGTCTGACCTCTGGCAGATGGCAATACAGCCTCTGGGAGCAGACCCCCTATTTTTTGGCATTCCGGTTTGATTTGGGCAGAGGATGCGAATTTCCGTTTCCGACTTCCATTTATATATGAGTAAATATGCTGAACCATTGCAATGGATTCAGAGTCTGCAGTGACGCCAATTATGCTCCACCTCATTAGTTCACCGCACGGACCATTTAACCTGGCAACAACTGCAGCCGGCTCAAATGTGATTGGTCAATATCATGCAGACTACAAAGAGCCTACAACCGGAAACCAGGGCTCTTCCGCTCTTCTTCCGGAGGCAAGATCCCCGGGGTTTACCTACAGACTCTACATTCACTGAATGATGTAGAGTCTGTATATAGAGACTAGCGCTGCGCACTAATACGTCACAAAACTTACACCATGGTGAAATTTCAATTATGAGCATATCAATTATGAGCATATCAAAAATTATGTATTGCCCAAGCCTTGTGAAGAAGCATGTAACATGACAACATGACATTATGCATATACGTTACTTTTGTTTTCACAACAAATACAAACAGTGGTCTCCTGGGTCAAAGTCCCACGTTTGTTTGACCCATCCACAACCTACCTTTGCATATTTAATCACTCTTTGTACTACACATGGATATATAAAGAGAACTGGATAATGCTGGTACTCCGGTTTAGCCTTCCACTAAATTGAATGAGGATAAAATAATTTACTTGTTCAGCTCTTCTAGACTTTCAAAATGTCCAATTTGTCTGAATGGATTAAATTCCCACTAGTAAGTAGGGGTTGTGACACTGATTTACAGAGACCTCTTTCGCTATGTAAGTCTATGATAAAAAGTCTTTTTGAGCCCAATGGCATCACATGACAATTTGACCACTGTGTAAAATTGGTTTCAAAGCTGAGACAATGTGTAACTGCAGCCATGTTCCCTTTGGAGCCTACATGATACACAACTACAAACTGTGCCCACCACCAGTACAAGACAAACCCACTGGTGCGGCAGTTATTTGAACCCTGCTACAACTCAACATTGTTATGAAAAATATGAGGCCAAACTTCACAGTAATCCACTTTCTAATTCATTATACATGAAGACCCGATTCCCTATGTAACCCTTACCCTAACCCAATCTTAACCACCTCTCTTTTTACATGGTAGGTGGGTCACAGAGCTGCTCTGGCTGAAGGTATACCTACTCATCAAAGCCTGGTGTTGTTCCTGGAGGCTTGATATTGCATCACCTGACGTCTTTGTATGCTCCTGTCATATGACATACAACAGCTTGCAGTACATAGGTCATATGATCAACCTCACTTTTCACCACAAGCACTATAATTCCCCTGATGCACTCTAATTCACATAAACCGATGTAATTCACACAACCCACATAACAGGTTTGTGTGAATTATAATGCCTTACTTTTCATAGGTATAAGTACCAACAATACAAACAACAGCCTGTGCTACTAGCACAAATAAGCAAAAACGTCTTTAAATTTCATACTGTGAAGAAATGACAAAGCTGTCTTCCAACAATGCCTGCAAAAAAAGCAAAAGAAGGCCACTACAGCAAAAGAACACAGAAGACTGTGGAGGCAGATCCGATGACTGGATATAGAGATGCAACACCTTACATGTTATTGTGCCTGCTGTTAAAGGTAATTAACTGAAACCTAAGATGAAGTTTTACGTCAGCTGTGGCTTTGCAGCAGCATTTGGGCTTGGCAGTTTTAAACATTCATATAATGTTTAATTAAGCATTAAATATGACAAATACTGTAATTCAAGAAGAGCCTGAAGATCAGAATGCGTGGTATAATTGGAATTTGAAGCAAAGATACTTATCTTTGATGTTGACAGATGAACAATGTGCGGTTTGTTCCTTTATTTGTCTCAGTTCATGCTCTACAGCCTCATGAGAAAACTGTTTAAAGCTATGTATGCAAAGTATTTTACCTATGTACTTCACATCAGGTGAAAATGAATTCAGCACGGTAAGGTACAAACATCTCTTAAAGTCATATAATTACATTTCAGGTTATTTTAATTTAATTTATTTAACCAGACATCTCTAGTGTGAACTAAAATCTCCTAATTGAGTGCTTAACTCATCTCACACAGATATTCTCCTTTGGCATGCCATCCTCTGGGAAACACAAATGTCAAATTCAGCTTGCTAAAAACTCAGACTGGAGCAATTATCATGTCGGTGTCAGTCTGAAGGATACTTAAGCAGCATGTCTTACAATGTTACACTCTTACTATCCATATAGAGTGAGCATGTAGTTATAAAGTATGTTTTAGTCGTACTAGGCCAAGGTTTTATCACTCAGTTAGTCCCATTAAAATAATAGCCACTATCCAATCTACATCAGCAAAATGCAAGCGGCAACTTCCAGGGGTGGAAAATGAAGCCAACATGAAAGTGCCAAAAAAATGAAGTGCTTTGAATGGCCACTTGAGGCTGGCTCCAGCAGCGACTCAATCCCCCATAGACATCCATGTTAAATGCTGAACTTTACAGCAGAAATAAACATGTTTACAGCCTGGTATTGGTCTCCATCACTAATTACCCTGTTCATAACAACTGGGGATGAATCCTTATATTACTCACCCGTTTAAATGTTACTAAGGCTTAAAGTTACACACGAGGGTCTCTTTGAGTGATCAAGTCGGTACTCAGGCAGCAAGGTTTGTTAAGTAATGTAATGATGGCGTAACCCCAGATTCAGAGTATTAGCATAGTCATAGCTGTCGTTAAATTGGTGTGTTTCCAGTTTATGAAAGCTATTGTGTATATATGTAATATTTTGGTTGCCTTGTTGGGCATTTGGTTGTACTAAAAACCCTGGCATCTGATATTCAGTTTTACTCATAAGTACATGTTGATTTCATAGTTTTAACCCTTTTTACTAGCGAATAATTAGCATTAGCTTTAGAATTATCACCATAGCTGTTAAGGCATCATGCTCACCAAACTAGCAGCTAGCGTGTACATTATGTACACCCTCTTGTCCTCTAAGAAAGACTGTGACAGCTTCAAAATCAGCAGTCCACAAACCAATCGGTGACGTCATTGTGGCGATGTCGATTATTTCATACAGTCTACACCAACAACACAATGAAAAACAGCTAAAAATAAATTTGCTGTTTTACTGTATAAGTGATAATCACTGCGACTTCATTAAATGAGAGCACTTTGGAACTACCTTTATCATTTTAAATGTTCCAGGTGCAATCGATACCAAACCTTACAAGTGCTGTCAGCCTATATATAAAGTTTAATGAACCTAAAATGAACCCCATATCCCTGGTATAAAACAGCCAGACTTTGTCACAAAAAACCTCTTTCCCTCAACATCACGA
This sequence comes from Epinephelus cyanopodus, assembly GCA_026686955.1. Lineage (NCBI taxonomy): Eukaryota > Metazoa > Chordata > Actinopteri > Perciformes > Serranidae > Epinephelus > Epinephelus cyanopodus. Next base: position 9,747,155 of record CM048927.1, read on the forward strand.
GCCAGGAATTTTACAATGCTATTTTCTATTCATAGATAGACTTATTATAATGGACACTTAGACTCAGCACCTTCTGTAACCTAACTGTAATAACCGATGCCCCTCTCCACTTCTAAAAGCCCTCCTTGGCATGGAACAACCTATCAGGCAATAATACCCCATGGAAGAGAGGCCCAATGTTAAAATGAACCTGCTATTTGCCAGGGTCCTGAATGACCATAAAGTGCAAGCTCTCTGTGCAAATATACAATCATCCAGCCAAGAACAGTGACATGAGAGGTCTCGACGCTTGGAGTGCATGGATGGAACAAAGCCCTTAGCCCAAAGAGGGCCATGCAAGGCAATCTGGAAAGCCACAAAAAAATTGGCACCCAGGCAACTGGCATGGCGATGCCCACGGGAGAAAGGGATTGTTATGATGACAATCATCCTACTGGCTAGGTGTATATAAATAGGAAAATATCAGATCCACTTCACACCAGCTGGTAGATTCTTTGTAAGATGGGGAATGTTTTTGTTGTTTGGAAAATTACTCCAAGCTACTGATTTGATAGTTTGATATTTCCGTTTTTCTTTTTCAAGGTTTCCTGGCTAGCAGGCTATGGAAAACCAAAACAACAACAAAAAAGGGAATTGTTTTAAAATTAAAGGAAAAAAGAAAGAACGTGGCTCCTCCTTGTGTCATTAAACTGTCTTCTGTACCAAGAAACAGATGTGCAGCTTGGACTTCTTCTGTAAGACGAATACATGTATCACTTGTAAACAACAACTTAAAGGGATTCATTACAGATGGAGTCACCCTTATGAACAACAGTACCATCAAAAACTACAGATAAACTGAAAAAGACACTTTGTCTACACTAGAATTACAAAAAGCAATTGTTTCCGTGAACTGTTTACAAGGTTGCAAGTGACGTATCAGCTTTTGTTAAAGCTGTCAAGCCTCTGAATGAAACAAGTAGAAAACATAATAGAATAAATGTCCCAGATGATCTCCTCTCAGAAACGTCAGGGCCAACACGGTTTTGGCTTCAAAGAAAATTCAGCGCAAATCTCAATTAGTTATATGACAATGATTGCCTTAGAGCGAGTACAAATATACATTTACAGAACTGGTACAGCATGAAAGGCAATTTCTCATACTTGTCAGTTAAAGGCTCAGGGAATGCAATATTCTTAAAAATTTTGTTACTGTCACAGTAATAAATGACACACAAGCACCCTGATGTGCAAGTAAGTTTTCATCATCATAGGAACATTGTCTTTTACCCATAATACAAATTTGGCCATTGCCACAGTCGTTTTTCAGATTCTGTCAAGTGGCAGCTGTTTTGAATTGTGCAATCGGAGTGCATACATTTGGAAAACATCAACATCACTATTAACAAGATTTGTTGTTAAAAAGCAATTTCTTCATACCGATAAAACAGGAGCAAAACTCATGCACTAAAATAAGGGCTGTCAGGGAGATTTTTCTGCAGAGTGAAACTTGTTGTTAATGTAAGAAACAGCTCAGAGCGAAGTTTAAATCTAAACATGATAAGTGGATTTTTTTTGTTCAATAGCCCCATTTCAAATGTCTACATCTCCTACTTGAACCTCTAGGTTTGTCCAAAGACAAATCACTTTTCTTGCTGAGCAGATAAAGATACTAACCCTGACAGCTCTGCACACCCATTGAGTTTTTAGAGAGTGTAGCATCCACATCCGCACCATTTAACAAAGTAAAGCATTTACTGTTATTGTTCTGTCTCCCAACACCTGGGATCCATTTCTGAGCCGAAACTCAGTTCTTATAACTACAGAGTGCCTGTCTACAAAAACAGCAAAAACAGAGTGCTTGTGTAGCAAAAGAAAAGAAATCAGAGACCTGACAGTAAATGTTGCAAAACACTTTCCTCTCTCCTTCCAACACTTGAGCATGAATCTCAAAAGCTTTACATCATGACTACACAACATTTTATGTTGTTCCGTATTTGAATTATCTTTAAAGATGAGCATTTCCAATTGAAGAAATATAATTACCATAAGACATAAATCAACCATAATTGTCATTATCTGACAACTAAGTCTTTTGATGGAGGTTTTGGAAGTATTGAATATCAAACAGGGTCTTTGTAAGTCATTTAATCTTTATTCAGTCATTTAATATGATGGGGAATACTGCTGCACTGTGATCACTGTTAAATACTAAACCCTGATTCAGAATTGGAGGTTAAAATAGCAGTTCTTAGGATGGCATCTCCAATTCATTCATTCACATATGAGGAAGTCAGGGACATAAATACAGACAGTGCAGGCAGTGCAGTTACACAGGGGCCCATAGGGTGCAGGGGCCCATAGAGAGAGCAGACCCTCCAATAGCACGCTGACAAGAGAACGGGCTCCTGTTATTAATTTAGACTGCCACCTCAGAAATACATCCATGTTCAAAGAACTCATGCAGGGCCAACTGCTATCTATGGCCTCTTAAATGTAAACCCATCTCCATCATGGTTTCTTTTCTTTTTCTTTTTTTTATGAGAGTCAGTAGAAATATTTTCTACAATAAAATGTGTACAATACATAAACTATAAAATAAAAAACTATGGAAGGAATATTTCAGTGAATAAATATTTTTCTTATTTTATTTTGTATTTTGTCATAAAGAGATTTGCACTGATTATTGCTGGGTAATATGTATGTTGATGTTGTCAAATGTCAGGTTGTAGCTATAGATGTGCACTAGGGCACATTGTATTAACGTGCACTGGGGCTCGTCCTAACCACCACACATATGTACATACACTTCAGTGACATTTTTGTGATGTAGCACTTCACCCAACGACAAAGGTACAACAAAAAACTCAAGTTCAATAGTAAGAAATCTGAACCCTAATGCTAGTTCTCACACTGAAGAGGTTGAAAATATGTATTTATACGCACAATGGACCAAGGTTCTTCTAAGCCTTCTAGGTGCCCAAGAGATGATGTTGAGTTGTGGTGTGAGGAGAACCAGTGGAAACCTGGGCAGGTGTCTTATGTCTGGTTTACACTACACAATATCAACCCGATTCTAGCCCGACACAGCGAAGTACGGTGTCGGCATGGATCGTAAAGGACAATGAGTGTTGTACACGATAATATCATATAATATAATATCGATAATCCATCGTTTCATCTCGTGAAGTGTGTCATAGTAGACGACAACTGACGCCACGTCTGGGAAGCCTCACAACGTTCCGACAGAAAGTCTAGTGTGTTTGATTTTCTTTTTGTCTTTCACGACATCTCCCATCACTTTGACCAATAGGAACACAGAGTGATCTGCTGCTGTACAAACTGTATGTCAGCAACAGCCCAGCCTTTTGATATTTCAGCATAAAAAGGGAAAAATGATGTCATGAAACAGCAGAGGCACCTTAGCAACCTGGTGAGTACTTTCATTAGCACCAGGCTAGCAAAAAATGTTATTTCTTCATAATGGAGACGGCGGGGCTTTTACTCACCACAACTGCAGACAGTACCAGCTTCATTTCAAACAGACTATATTATAAGGGGCCGTCATTTATAATCCCCTCTGTATTTTTTTTTTTTATTTTTACTTTATATCTCCTCCCGTTTGCCTTGATAAAGTTAATGCATTGCGCCATCATTTCAAACTCAACACTTCCTGTACATGTATAAACTTAAAAGCCACTTATAACCTTCATTTTCTAAACAGGCTTTTATTGTGAAATATTTGCAGGAACTTGTTGTGGAAGATTCAGTGACTTGCATCGCATTGCAGTGACTACAACCACATTTCATCTGGCTCAAAAACAGACACAGTCAAGGCACAACTTTATGGCTCCACAATTGCGTAATGTGACATAGTGACTGTCAGAATGGACAGAAATTTCTTGTAGTGTGAACCAGACATTAGTGGGTGACTGTCAGTATCTAAAGAAACCTAATGCTGTGACATTTTACTTTAAAGTGTGGAAGAGTTTATAATCACGTATTAGGCAGTAACAGAACTACAGTAGTCATGATAATAGTACCATAGTGGTTATCTCGAGTTCTGAAAAGTGAAGTCTATGCAGAGGTGCCTTAAACCTGCATTCTTTCTAATGGCCAGCAGGGGGCAACTCAACTGCTTAAAGAAGTGTGATTGTAGAAAATGGCACTACTTCTCCCTTGATTTATTCCTTCAGTAAACATTTTCCTAATAATTTTATGGTCTCAGTCTCTGCTTCTCTTCGATAAAGCATGATTTTAATTTTGTAGATTATGGTCCCACTGAGAGCAAATAGATGATAAAGCGGGGTATGTGATTGACATGCTGCTATCATGGCAACCTGTCCATCCTACGTGTATCATGGTTTTATCACAAAGAGTTTTGCTAGTTTTTTTTTTTTTTCTACAAGCCACAACAGTGGGACTGGTATTGCTTTCACCTTGTAAGTCTGTGTGTGTGCTATCATGGCAAAATGTGGTCTTGAAGACACGTATTGCAGCAGGACCTGCCACAGAAGTGGACAGATTTTGTCACTGCCACAGCATCATGACCGTGCAAGATGCAGTAACAAAACTTTCCAAGTGTGTATTTGTGATCTCAGTAAAGGCTGTGTTCAAAGATGGGTTTGGTGCGAGCAAGGGCTCAAGAAGAAAGGTTGATAGGAAGTAGGGAAGGGGCCATTGCCCTCACCACATACACACTTTACGCCCCCGGCCCACATTCATTTAAGTCACGGATCAATGCATCGCAGCTAAAGTGATCCGATCACAAGATGGTCTCTAGTCTTACTTTGTATGGGTCTTGTTAATGTATTCTTTTGTTGTAAGTGCACAGATTAGAATGAAATCTCCCTCCCTCATCCCGTCTTAATGGATCTTGGTTGATACAGGTTTTGTGCACAGCCCAAGTTGCACTGTGTCAGAAGCCTGGAAAACTTACACTTCCTGCTCCTGCCCTGCCGTTCCAGGAGGAGATTACAGTGAGCTGAATAATTAACGAAAACAAGCTGGCAAACATCAAATATTGAAAAGGTAATGTTTATATGCTAACGATTAAGATGGCAAGCGAAGCACTTACTTGTCTAAAAGAGAGAGCTTGTCAGCCAAATGCATCTCCTCCTACCTACCTGGAATTTCACAACACTAAGAAGAACAAGGAGCCCTCCCCCCCTGTTTTAAGCATTGTTCTGATCAATAATTAAGTAGACTAAATTAATAATGAAGGCTGAACAACCACAGCGGTGAGACATCCTTTCTTGACCTCACTCATGCTGGGCCTTTTTTTCTATAACTTCGCAACAGGTTTTCAAATGTTTGTCATAGAGAGAGTTATAGTTCAGCTCTCTTTATGTTGGATTATTAAAAGGCACAATAACTCGGAGCGCTAAAAGCACTCAAATCATAATCACAACAGGTACTTTAATGACAACAAGTCTGAAAATAAAGCATTTTTCAGTCGAATAGCTCCCACAGACTCCCTCAATGCAGCCAGTTGCCAATTACAAACTTTTGATCCCTTTTTGATTAGACCTCCCATCCAATGCAATGTCTTATTTACAGTTTTCTGCCGCTGTTTTCTCTCAGAGGTGTGGATCTGCATGCAAGAGAAGCACTTTTGACCTCTGTGCTGACAAATCTTGGAAGCAGATGGCTGATTCTCTCCACACTACTGGTAATTCACTCCACTTGATGGGATTTACAGTGGGCTTTGCATATTCTGTACTCATCCCTGTCACTTCAACTATCAAAGCATCTCATGGCCTTTCAGAGTGAACAACAGCAAGGAGGGTCAACAAAGAAGGAATTGTGGCCCCTGCTCAGAAATTTTCCCACAGGTGATGTAAGGTATATTGCTTTGTAAAAAAAGAAAGTAGATTTTTACCACCATTAACTCTGCAATCTGTGACTGCGACTATTCTCATTCTGATAAAAAAATAAACTGAATTGGGCTGACTGAAACTGGTACTCGGGGATGCAGTCAGCAAGAGATGAATATTAACATTCTCAGCTTCAACTTGTTTTTGATATGGATGAATAAAATGGCAAAAAGACATGAGCTGATTTTTGGCCAAAGTCTGCAAGTGCACCTATTAAAGATAACACAGACTTCGCTCATTTATCTAAAGTGATACAAGCCAAAAAATTACAGGCAAAATGCCACCAATGGTTTGACTGTGATAATTACATGGAATACACAGTCAATTGTGCTGGATGAATATAAAAACCTGTCCAAGTTGTTTGAAAAGAGTTGGCTTTCCATGATCATTTACATATATAGAAACTTAATTAATGAAGCACCAGTTTTCCATGTGCAGGTAAATTACAACCACCACATTTATTGCTGCAGCATTGGGTAAGTGGTTTAAAAAAAAAAGCCTTGAAGTTGCATCAATCAGTATTAAAAATAGATCAAATGACTGGTTTTGCACATAGTAATGAACCCAGACCCAGAATTATCACCTGACTGCAGTTGCACCCAGCTTTACAAAGTGTTTTAGCATCTTTCAGCACATTGTTTTGGTTCAGTCTCACCACTTTCATCGGTGTTGCCTCCAGCAACAGCAGACAGGTGTTTTTAGCAATAAAGCTCTGATAAACCGACCGGTTTCCAACTAACTATTGACCATAATGGAGAATTTAGCAGCTTACGATACAGGTATTTCCCCCAGGAGTTGGTTGAGACCAAACCAGAGCTTAAAGGAAAGTGAATATTGCACTAACATATACCAGGTGTAATATATAAAGCTTGTTTCTGCAAAGTTTAATATTTTTAAATAATTTCCAGTTAATAATGTACACCCACAGTATGTCAGAATTAAAAGCCTCTATGCCAAATTCATCATTCAGAGCATATGAGTTGCGTGAACAGGCTTCTGGAGGATGCATAGGGCACCCTTTATTTAATATGTGTGATGCCCATCTAAGACACATTACAGCATATGGTTAATGTGAAACAGTTGCAGTTAGATTTAGGCAACAAAACTACTTGGTTAGGTTTAGAATAAAGATTATGTTTTGAATTAAAATAGGGATGTTAGGGTGCGATACGTTACATTACATTACGTTACATAACGTTGCGGCGCATTACGTTGCGTCGCGTTACATCGCGTCGCGTCAAGTTGCGTTGCATTAAGTTGCGTCGCGTTACATCGCGTTGCGTTAAGTTAATACATCTTGTGTGTGATGTCAATGCATCACGCATGACAATTACATAACATTACGTAAAACAACAAGAATTTTCTCACTTTTTACAGGAAATAAATTAACCTCTTAGTCAAGCATTGTTGTGGATGGGTTTACACTAGAGTTAGTTGAAACCCTTGTACCTCTCATCAAGACACTGAAGGGTGCCTTTGTCAAAGATACCCTTTGACCCTGATAACACACACTGAGGGATGTGACAAAGCATCAGTAGTTGACTACCTAGGAATAATAACAGGCTGACCCGGTACTTACTCAATGAACAGCACTTAACAGTCTCAACAGCGCTGAAAAGTGCTGAACCACAAACAATCACAGCGAAGCTCTGACTACAACACACACAGAGGTAGCGTGACTTCAGTCTCTACTCAGGACAACATTACTCCACTATATCTTTACAGCATAAACAGTTGTTTGCTGCTTTATTAATGATCAGAATGGTGCATATAAAGAACTTTTAATGCCACTTTTTTTTTCTCTAGGGTTCTCTCTTTCTAGCAAAATCTTACTTTATACCATTTCCAATCTATAAATAATTTGAAAAACTCTCTCTGTATGATCAAGCAGGTCTTTTTCACACTTGTCACAGTGGAAAAGGGCACAGGTGTTACCGTTGATGTTAACAATGGCTGTGTCCTGGCCATTCATAGTATCCCAAGAAGCCATGACAGTGTGACAGTGAGCCAGCATGCACAATACCTGAAGCTGAAGCAGCTAAATGGAATTAAACAGTCATTAATTTGATTTTTTACGCCTGGGACATGTCAAAATGTCTTCAGTGAAAAGGGGTTGAAAGTTCCTTTCTCTAATTTACTCAAGACCTGTTGTTTTATTTTAGCAGGAAATAATTTAATTACAGATGCAGGAAAATCTCAAATTAAGACCTCATTTTCTATATCACTGGTGGTAATGGTGGTAACAAAAATATATCACAGTTCAGTCATCCCTTTTAAGTCTTGGGTGTATTATTTTGGCTCTTCCTATGTGTAGATTACTGGTTCCAATTTCCAAACATAAAGGATATGAAATTAATTTGCAAAACCTACGGCATGTAAAGAAGTGGGAACAAATGTTCTTTTCTGTTGCAGTCTCAGCGGTATGTGACGCATATATGAAGTGTTTTCACAAATCTTGCCTGGTGCAGCTTTACACTTTACATGTGTCACAATTACACACTGGCTTCACAACAGGCATCCCGTCACCAAGTCTATCTCTGCACCCAGAACAGAACAAAGATTAACTCAGTGTCAGGATCATTTAGGGATCCTGTGTTCTGCCTCAGCGTAGCCTTCAGTGGCAGTTGTGCATGGTCATCCACAGATGCAAACCAAACAGAATGACAATCTTTGTCAAACCGAGTTTTTTTTTCATCCTCTTTTAAATTCCATGAAACAGAATCTCATTTAGTGCTCATTCAAAGACAACACTGCTGAAACTGGTACCCTATTCCCATTTTCATGACACCACTGCCTGTAATTATGTGTCTTAGCACTGAGGTGACACTGAACTCATCACCAAACAGTTTTTCAGCCAGCCACATTCTCCCTGGGCTGAAAACTGTCACACATTAGTGTTGTTGTTAAATTGCATGATATGCAGGAAGGAGTGGATAATTAAGCCCTCTGCAATTACTGTCGTTTTTTTTTATTAGTAGTATTGAAAGGGGTTTATCTTTCTCACGATGGACCATGTGTCACATGTTCTGTCCTATTAATTCTAATTGATGCTGGGCGTGTGTGTGCATGTGTGTGTGTACTTTGTCCTCAGTGTATGCACTTAAGCCTCCTCAAGGCGTGTTGGATAAAAGCCTATGCATATGAGAGTGTGTCAGGAAGTGGGGAGGTAGGCAAGTGTGTATTTGGACAGGATGCGTACCATTATCGTTCATTACAAGCCAATCATCACCACCATCAACAGCAGCACAAAATGATCCTCCATTATAATACAATACATATAGTCATAGGTGTAGGCAGGGGACACGTCCTTCCCAATTAAAATGCATTTAAGAAGCTGAGGACTTTTATTTTGACAAACTGCTAGAACATGAGTCATAGACGTAACAATGCCTCCGGTAAAGTAGGTGGTGGCAGCATGCAATCTCAAAAGCAATGGTTTTAAGAAGAAGTTGAAAAGAAGAAGCAACTATGCACCGTTGAAGCAGGAAGTGCCATGACATTTCCACCATAAATTTAAGCTGCGAAAGGCAAAAATTTAAAATAAATTCACCCAAACTGAGTGTTTGATGCTCAAAAGTTCTTGGAGGAGGTCCCCAAGACACTTACTTAATATGTTTCCCCCAGATGAGGAAGAAAAAGCCTACGCCCTCGCACACTATAGGTATGGAGACAGTTTATCCAGTTAAGAATCTGGAAAAATAAATGCTGCGAAACAGACGAGCTCATTCATCACCACCACTGGCATTTGCTATGGATTCTTTGAGGACAACTCTAAGACTAAAGCTGTGACGTTAACAAAGCACCACCACTCTAAAGCTCCATTTTTAAATAAGTTTTCTAACGAATGATGACAACACTCTTAAAAATGTCAAATATCACAAAAATGTAATTTCCATTTGGTCTTGTTTGCGCTTTAATTAAACTTGTCATAATTAGCCTATTATCATAATAATAATTATTTTAATAGACTTAAATATCCAAATGAGCTCCCTGTCTTGTGAGGTTTTACTCTCTTTTCAGCTACCTAGAATCTTTGATGTTTGTAATATTTCATGGAAATGTTCCCCCCTTTCTTTATATTAACATCCCAGTATCCTGTTATCCAGGCTGCAAACAGGCAGTCATGACTCCATATTGATGTGTGGCTGTTATGAGCTATAATATCAATACTGCTACTGCCCATGAGTGTGTGGAATCGGCTTGGAGCTATTTTAAGGGTTCAGACTTGGACAGGCGACAGGGGAAATATATGGCGGCACAGTCGGCTGATTTACAAAGGGAGGCGAGGCGCTGTGCTCTGCAGCCCGGTCCGCTCCTTTTTATCGCTTTGGGCACCGAGGAGAGGAAAAAACAAGTTTACAGCTCGGTGGCCTATAAAAGAAACGACTGCGTTTATTTTTAAAGTATCACCTGATGAAACGACCTGAGATGCAAAATAAGCCAATCAAACAAGACGTGTGATTTCCCGGTGCGATTTGTTCCACAATTTGGACGGTTGAAGCCTCAAACAGCTGTAATCAGTATGAAATAACCAGGAGTTGACTATGATGTTCAAGTTCCGCAGCGGCCCCATAAAGTAGGCTATTCTGACTTAATGTCATTATTTGTATCCTCAAACTAACAGTGTTGGTGTTGTTATCATTGTGGCGCACATCGCGTTATTCTGGCGACAATCTCCCCTATCATCCCCTGCTATATTTCTCCTCAAATCATCCTCACCGCGGCTGTTTTTCACTTTGTCTCGGATCGAAATCATCGATCCCTTGCCTGCCAGGTGATTATTCTGACATGATCGGCGGCGAAAGCTTTGCTGTCATGCTCCGAGACCAACTCAACAAGGCTAAATGCACATCAAGCGACCCAAAAACTCTGCATCCTCTCATCACAGGGCTTTGCAGTGTGCAGGAATATCTGCAGCCTATATGCTCCACGGCACAAACACCAAACCCTGGCATGCACACATAAAGCAACAATAATAAGAATGAGGCGTCTGTTTTAAGAGCTCCTGTAAACTTTGATTCTGTCCTCTAATGCTGCTGAGTCCTGCTGGTTTGACTAATCTGTTTACTTGGACAATGGATGCACATCGGATAGAGCACAAACACAGCCTGGAGCGACACCGCAACTCTGCCCTAATGATATGACTCTCACCGGAGCAGTTCCAGCCGGTCGGCGTCTGGCAGTCGCTGAGGGAGGACGGGAAGGCGCGCAGCTGCTCCACAGGTAAAGTGGCGAGAAACGAGACAAGGGTGATCCTGAGCCAACCTCCCGCCGTCCCGCTCCACTGGCGCAGCCGTCGGGGCTCCACGAGCGGTGCCTGCGCCGCCACGGAGAGACCCATATCTCACTGGCCCCGACAGCACAGGCGAGGTGGGGAAGAGACGCAGACTCGCACCGACAACTCCAATCCCGGCAGGTTCAGCGGGGCGCCTAGAGACCGACAGCAGACCATTTTCCGTGCGAGACCGTGCGCCCCATGTAGCAGTGCCCCGTGTAGACTGACCAAATGGGTTCCGCCCGATCCAGGGAAGGCTGTGGAGGGAGGGAGAAGCTGCCGAGGGGTTGGTGAGCGATGGAGGAGGTTGTGTGGGATGGAGTCGGGTGGAAAAGTTAGCCAGGCAGGCAGGAAGACTTGCGAGAAGGGGAGGATGCTCAAGGATGAGGAGAGGGGAGGAAAGATGAGAAAGAAAAAAAGGGGGTGATACAAAGAGGGGTAATCAAACTGTAAAACTGAGAGGATGTAGCCAGAGTATTCCTCGGACAGGGTTAGGAGAGGACGGTAGTTGTGTGATAGTATCCAACGGGTGAGACGAGCAGATCTCCTGCACGAGCGGAGCGGTCCTCTCGTTTACTTTGTATGTGCGCTGCGTTCAGGGGCGCAGCGAGTTGGTCTCTCTCTCTCTCTCTCTCTCTCTTTCTCTCTCTCTCTCACCAGCAGCTGGTTTCTACCGTGGTTATGATCACGTGGAGTATGATGCCATGAGGGAAGGAGGGGGTTGCTCCTCCGTAATAATTGGAATATCTTACTGGTGGAGTAGGCAAAAGAGAGGATGGCAGAATGACAGAGATAGGGGGAGAAAAAGAAAAGAAAAAGGGAGGAAAGCAGAGAAAGCCACAGTGCTCCAGGCCTAGTCCTATCAGTTAGCGATGCCTACACCATAGGCAGTATAAGGGAGGATACACTGCCTTTATAATTGGCCCGAAGCATTTAAAAATTCTGCAGGAATCGATTCGTCCAGCCTGGCCTTGGATAATTGCTCCGCTTTGAAACGACACTGACGCTATTCCTGGGTCTCTGCCTCCAGGCAATCCGGAGAGACCTCAATATTATTCATACAGTTTTGAACATAACCCACTGCTGTCACGCGGGGCAGGATGCGGAGAGTAACTGACATGCTTTCGGCCATGAAAGTCCTCGAAAGTGTAGCGTCTGTGCGTGTTAAAGAGGCCAAGTCAAACATCAGGTTGAGAACACTCCGCCTTTTTGAACCAAGGAAATTAGAAGCCATGCGCATGGAAAAGTCCATTGGAAACAAAGGGGCTGCTGTTAAGGCCTGTCATAACGATAAAGACACTTGACCTCATGATATTGAGGAAGCTAAGCTGCAGCTGCCTGTAAACAACTAAACCTTTTATTGCTCTTTACTTAGTTAAAGATTATTGCATAGAAATATCCATTGTTTGTCTCTGCTAATGGGGTTCATGACATGCATGTTTTATCTGCTGCTGTAGCAAAGCAACTATAAACACACACACAGCTACAGACTGGAGGTCTTCTGTGTCATCGTAATGAAGAACAAATATGGATTTCTTCTCATACACACACAGAGGGGGATGGGACCTCGAGGTGCACCAAGACATTTCAGATGTTGGTGATAATAACTATGACTGTAATCATGGCTGTAACAGAGGGCGTACCTACTTCATTTGCACATTGTAAATTGAGAGTAAACATCTTGGGACACTTGGGTCATGCACCTGTGTTAGTTTGATACTGTCAGTCAGTAAGTTTACATTACATGGCATCAGAGAAAATCAATTTATTGTCGTAGTCTGACTAAAACCGGACTTTTTAAACACATGTAAACATGTTAGTCCAACTGAATTTGTACTAAATTAAATTTCTCAAAGTCATACTAACTCACAGTTGACTGGGAGCTGAGTTACTCCTGCATGTATATAGTCAATTGGACCCAAACTGGCCGAGGCGCTCTGCGCATGCTCCACAGTTTCCGTCCCGGGCTTTTACCCAGAAGTCAACAGAACAGAAGAAGAAGCTGGTAAGAACATGGCGAAATCTACATCCAGAGCCAGGCATTTTTGGATGGACAAAATGTACAAAAAGGTCCAATACTAACAAACTGAAAGGGGGCATATCACCACCTATCGGAGAGTTGAACATACTTTGGTCAATGATGAACCTGATAAACCCACTCTACCTGCCCAGCACCGAACAGCAGACAGACAAAGTGGCCGCTAACCACAAGCAGCACATATTTTTTCTCAAGTGGTGGTGGAAACTAAAACAGGGCTTACAGACAAGTCAAACTTTTGGACAGATTTTGTCAATGTGACTGTGGCACAACTGTGCTAGATGCAGTCACAAAACTTTACAGCTGTGTAGTTGAGATGGCAATGAAGGCTGAGTTTGAAGATTGATGTGTTCCAAGCAAGGTGGAGGGAAATAGGGGGATAGGAAACAGAGGATGGGCTGTTGGCCACCCACTTTATGCCCCTGGTCCACATTTGTTTTAAAAGTGTGTGCCAGTGTCGCTTTGTTTCTGAATTACATTAAAACATCCATTAACTGATTTTTTTAGCCACTTGGGGCAGCAAAAACAAGGTGTGAACACAGCACTAACATATCTCTTAGTTTGATATTGCAAATTCACTAGCAAACAATGGCATTTTTATACAGCTAGCAGATATGGAGGAACATTAGCATTTATTGGGGTCAGTTTCTGGATCCCTGATGAATATGAAATTCCACCATCTCCTAAGGGGAAATATCTAGTGCTTTAGCTGCTAAATGCTTCACTATTTTTATCAGTAAGTTGCTGACTTTGTCTGGTTTTTGTCTGGTGCTGGGCAGGCAGTGCACAGTGAGTATTTTGGGCTTACAGTTGCAGTTGCCTGTATATGACACTGATGTGACCTGTCAACGGGAACTAAAACACCTGAGTTGTGTGTCATCAAAAATGTTAGTCTAAAGACACAAAAATGCTCTAAGAGCAACAGGGGTAACCTTGCGGAGTCCTCAGAGTTACTTCGGGAGAGTGCCAAAATGTATGTAGTTATTTTTTCTTTCCAAAAATTGAAAAATGTTTGAAAATACATATTAACATGAATCCAACATATTTTGCCTGGTACAACAACTCATTATTGTGGAAGTGTAGATTCCTTCCTTCCCTACATAAAAAGAAAACAACAGGTCAAGACTGCAGCCTGAGATTATTATGGCCTTCTGCCTGGCAACCCCCTCCATCCAATTTAATATGCAACACCGTTTTATACAATATATGAAACAGGGGGTCCTTGCTCTATCTCTCTTTCAACTAAGGGATCCTTGGCCTGATAAATGTTGAAGGCCCCGGGTGAAGACAGTTGGGAGATCATTCTTAGTCACTATGAGCGATGCCTTTCACATACACGTAGCACTTTGATCCTTTGTTAATTTATGTATATTACAATATTGGTTGTATCAGCATTACCATAAGTACGGCTGTGCATCTATCGGACATACGTTTTGATGTATTTTGTCCACACACTGGCCAGAAATTGATTAAGGACAGAGCAATTTATTTTGGTGAAAGAAGATGTTTTTTTAAATGATGTATTGCTTCATAGAAATTTCACAGGTTTGCTGTGACATCAAGGCTTGTGTGTATATTTTACAGTGTGCACACAAGCCTTGATATTTAATTGTAAATGAATACAGTTTTGTTCATTATTGACCTTGGAAATAATAAATAGTAGTTTGACAAAAAAAATCTAAAAACGGGTTATTATCAAAAAAGGGAGAAAAAAAATCCCTAGTTTCCAGCTACAACTCATGGTCTTCATCAGTGAAAGAGTTTGCTTAGTTGTCATGGCGATGGCTCAGTTGATATGTATACAGAGGAAGACTGCAACTCCGTCCGCTGATGAAGGCCATAAGATGTGGATGAAAGCTTAAAAAAATTTCCAGTGTTGCAAGTGGACCTTGTGTAAAGACTTTTTATTTATCAAGATAGATGGCAGTTAAACAAAGAGCTGGTTAAAATCACTAGTTTCTTCTGTCCTCTCACTGAAGTGTCCTTGAGCAAGACACCGCACCCTAACGGCCGGGCCGGACACATCTGCAGCGCGGCGATGCTCCCCTACGCGACCTTCCAGCAGATAAAATCTACATGAAATAGTGTGCTAAACGAGTACAATGTGTTTTTAAATGAATAAACCATTATCAGAGTGATATGTGATGATTTTTTTTCATGCATTTACTCATGTTTATCCATGATCCTACCGTTTAAACTATGTATTTTAATACAGTTGAAACTGTTTTTTGTATTCTATGGAACCCTGCATAAAAAAAATAAAACAAAAAAGTCAATAGACCTATATACAGGCAATGAAGCCGATCCGAGGGGTGTAGTAGGGTGAGTACTGATGCGAGGTGTGTGGAGTTTGTTACCTGCTTGTTGCTGGGGGTAGGGTCAAGCACACGGACATCTTCAGTGGAGCTGACAAAATGGACGAGGAGAAACTGATTCTCGAAGTTGAAAAACACCCCGAGTTATAAGGTACCTCCAACAGATTTTACAAGCACAACCTCAAAAAGGATGCAATATGGAGAGAGGTAGGTTCTGAAATGAGAGCAACAGGTGAGTATTTGTTTTTTTATCATTGTGTGATCTTTTTTTTTCAATCAAACCTTCAAAGAGATATCTAGAAGATGAATGTAATAACTTAGGTGGAAAATATTTTAACTTACCCATTTCATGCAGCCTCTCGGCTCAGCAAACTGTAAACAACCCCGCTGGCTTCTCTACGTGTTGCTTCCGTACGCCGTCAGAGGAGCCCAAATGAATATGCCGTGACGCTGTGTTGACGTGACGCTGACGTGACACTTAGGTTTGCAGCTGGTGGAGCCCAGCCGTAAGTTTCTCTTGATGTGCATAAATGTGTGGGGCAAATGGAATTTGCTTTAGACAAAAGCATCCATCAGATTATTGTAATGTTTAAAATGATCACAGACTAAAGACGTGTAGTCTTTTTCGGGAAATTTGTCAGACAAAATCAGAGTGTGGAAAGCAACAGAAGCCAGCTGAGTATGTATTGTGTGTGGCAAAAACTATGACAAGAAAAGAGGAAAAGAGAAGGCTAACTAGCAGAGTAGTGGCAAGGCAGCCCAAAGCTTTCTTTATACTGGTGCAAATTTGGAATTCAAAGTACGGCTTCTCTCTTTGCTTCCAGCAGTCTTCATTTGTCCACTGAAGCATTTGGGCATACTGTACAGTTGCTGCTTTCCAGGCAACCTTGTGTATAATCTGGTGTGTGAAATAGGAGTATAATAGGAGAAACTGGAGTTAAATATGCGTTTTAGTGTAATAACATTTGAGAAGTTGGTTAAACCATTTCTCTGTCTGCAATAGAGTCCTTGATATGAAGTGTGTGTGGGGGTTTTTCAGTCGCACAGCTGTGAAGAGGAAGCGTTAGTCCTTGCTTACATCAGTGACACCTGTAACACAGTTGCCAAACTTACTTCCACTATGAGTCCTCCTAATTCCTGGCAGAAGGAGAAGCAAAGCGACTTGCCAGCAGTCTGTTTTTTCAGCCATCACCAACAGGACCAGACTGGCCATTTTGGACCAGTTTTCCTGGTGGGCAGTTTCAAGCATTTTGGCTTTTGCAGCAAATTGCAGAAGAAAGGAAGGAATATCTCAGCACCTGGGGCCTGTGACATTGAAGGCTAGCCCAGTTGAGTGGCTCAGACTGGTTGTGGGGTGGAGAAAGCTATCAAATGACGATGGGTCATGATCAGACAATATGGTCATAACTCAACTGCTTTCAATACAGTTTATTTAACACAAGGCCATGTCAGTGAAGGTTGGCTGGTCTGAGTCAAAGGCCCAGGAGAGTTATTCATTCCCAGCCCAACCTATTTTGCTTGTGTATGTGCAGAGGCCAGTCACTACCACACTATGATCTATACCAGCAAAGGCTGACATTAGAATGGGTTCACTGATGAGGGTTTCATTTCACTGGCAGGGCTATTTTACAAGGCTAGGCTGTGTGGGTGAGTCAAAAAGCCAAGAGGAATCTTTTAAGAGTTTCCAGTCTGACTCGAAAAGGTTGGACAAACATGGCAGCATCTGGTCCTGCTGGTTTGTACCACAGACATAACTGGGATAATTTCACAAACAAAAGCACACATTTCTAGGCTGAAAGGGAGCTTTACAAAGTTTACTGAATAAAAAAAAATCACAATATCCTGAATAAAAACTGATCACGGTGTTCAGTCAGTGGTTCTAAAGATATGTCTGTCATAGTGGTTCTCTATGGGGAAATGCCTTCTGTACCAGAGAAGATATTTCTGCTGCCGTATTGTGGTTGGAGTTAGAACAAATGGAAAGAATCATTTAATATGAGGGAAGGAATTCATGGTTGCTAGCAGTTAGCACAGCTGCCAACACTTTTGGTGTAGTCACAACATTTACTTATACTTAGGCAGGGTTTAGGCAAGTAAGGTTAAGTAGGCTAGGTTTAGGGAAAGAAACATGGTCACAATGTATCTTAAAATAACCCAAAGTTCACTTGGTTTGACATGATTACTGGTTTCCTGGGGGAAAGTCCTATGTTTGTTTGATCCCTCCACTCCCCCAACTTTTCGCCTTGCGCAGAGTTTTGCACTTTATACTACTTCTTTCCTCCCGTCAGCGCATTGGTAACTTGACCACTGCCTTTCTGACTACGCAGCTTATATATGACTTCAGCAGCATTACTTTTCAGAGGTATATTTGTACCAACAGTACATGAGAACAGTCTGCACGGTGACATGTAACTGCAGTTCATACTGACATCAGTAACTGATGTGTGATCAGAATGAAGTCAATGAAAAGTATTCATTGCTGGGCAACATACACTAGTTGTGTATGATGCAAGTCAAAGCCCTGACACCTATTTTTCTTTTTAATGCACGCCCATTGATGGTGTCTTAAAATGTCCTTGCAGGTTAATGCGTGTCACCTCTTCAGGATAAATCACTGTCCTATTTCTCAGTGTCAAAACAAATCAACTTTTCAGAAAAGCACCAGTTTCCTTGTGTCATAATTATAATGAGCATCGTTATTTCAAATGGTAGATTGACTGCATTTATATAACACTTGCCTACCTTAACATACAGAGTTTTCCAATTTGCCTCTCATTCACCCATTCATATGGACACTCACACGCAGATGGAGGCAGAGGTGCCATGCAAGGCACCAGTCGGTCCATCAGGACCAACTTGCATTTCAGTGTCTT
Source organism: Epinephelus cyanopodus (assembly GCA_026686955.1). NCBI lineage: Eukaryota > Metazoa > Chordata > Actinopteri > Perciformes > Serranidae > Epinephelus > Epinephelus cyanopodus. Next base: position 9,765,511 of record CM048927.1, read on the forward strand.
AGTCAAGGACACTTAAACATGCAGACAGAAGGAGCTGAGGATTGAACTGCCAACCTTGTGATTAATAGAGGTGTGGGTAGGTTGGTGCCACAGCCGCCTCTTCAAAGGAGACATGTGCCAACGTAGCTAAAGTGATGATAAATGGGTTGATAATGACATTGGTGATAACAATGACGTTAGCCACAGTAATTTTGTCCCATCAGCATTGTATTTTGACTAGGGTGGCTCTGAAAGTGCTTTTTAGGCTAGTTGATGGTTGACCAACAACCAAATTGTCACACACACTGTATCATCCTGGCTCAAGGTTAGTGTTGCCCTACTTGCTAGAAGCCAAACCATCCATCTTCCTGAGGCAACCCCTGCAGACAGTTGTCTCTCTTTGTGTGATACAGCAGCAAAGCACAGTTCAAGTGGTAAAAAACATTTTTGCAACCAGGCTTGTCCTAAAAACATGTTGGTCTTGTGCACCATGCTGAAGTAACCAGTCTAGGTGGCTAATTAGATCAGCTTAAAAAAAATCGTATCAGAAGATGTAAATTTTGAGTCATGCACAGTGATTAATCCCTCTTTGGGTAGTAAATTTGTTCTGGCCCTCATTCTTGTCTTTGCAGCCAACAGCAGAACATTTGGTGTGTCTGGTCTTGCCTCTTCTGGGAGCAGAGATTTACCTTGCAGGTTGGCCAATAGAAAGTGCAGCCCTGCATTGTATTTTGTCACACAGGATGCCAAAGGAATTGGGGTTGTCTCATTTCACACTTTCTTGTATGTTAACCTGTCTTTTGATGCAATGCTAGACTTCATTTGTTATTTATTTACTTAACAGCTCACTATTTAGAGCTTTACATTTAACAATATTTAGATATAATAGAGACCTAATCTAAAGTTAGGGCTGGGTGATAAGGCAATAATGCTAATTATCTCAAAATAATTTTCCATGATAGAAATTTGACAAATATTACATTACAATATAACCATTCACTTATAGGAAGAGGGGGTGCACTACTACATCTTAAACACTAGTTGCCACCAAACTGGAAAAATAATGGATTTAGTTACCGTGATAGCACCTGTTGGTTTGTGGATTTAAGTTTGGAAGCCGAGTTTGGCACATCGGCTATTGCCATCTTTTTGTTGGAGCCATATTTCTGCTGTAAAGTTTGGCATCTTAATGTGGAGATCTATCGGGATTGACTTCCCTCTAGAGCCAGCCTCAAGTGTCTGTTCAAGGAATGGCATTTTATGGTACTTTGTGTTGGGGTCATTTTTTAGCCTGGTTGCTGCTTGGTTGCAACCTACCATTGAACAGAGGGAGAAGAAGTAGTAGTAGTAGTAGTAGTAGAAGAAGAAGAAGAAGAAGAAGAAGAAGAAGACAAGACCAGCCACCAAGCTAATGCACACACACACACACACACACACACACACACACACACACACACACACAAAACTTTACTGTAATTCTTAGTCTGTTAAAATAACTTCTGCCTGAGTCACATCAGGTAGACTTTCATCAGTCTATCTGAAGACAACAACTGCAATGATCCCAAGCTAGCCTACTTCAAGATGTTATCAAAGTCTGTCTTTTGTGATTGTTTAAACTCAGTAATGGCATAAATTTCATACTGTGTGTTAAAAAGTGCTGAACATGAAGTGAATGTCATGTTCTGACAATATATAAACCATCTCATTCACTTAGGAGCAAAAACAGTCCCTTTAAACTTGAAAGAAAAATGATTAGACATTTATCATGATGATTAATGATACTAACTGGTAAGAATTTTTTTTTTATCTTGATAACATTTCTGGGCCCACCACCAACTAAGGCGTCACTTACTTTACAATGATTGGTGCAAGACAGACATGCATAGCTTTGAACTTTGTTTCTGAGGCCAGGAGTGCAAATTCATCCTCACTTTAACACTCCTAAAGCGGTCAAGAGAACTTGGTCTGGTCTGTGTAGGTGGAGCCTTGCAGCGCAATTCCAGCCATACTTGAGTCAATCTCTGTTCAAAACTTCACCAACATGGATTTGCAGGGTGTAAAATGAAAACCATATTAGTTTTGGATACGCTTTACCTTAAGGCCAAACAGTTGTTCACAACTCCAGTAGAGTAGAAAAGGGGTAGCACAGAGCAGACTGGTATCGCTGACTCTCCTTTTGATTCCTCTTAAAGAGGAGCATTGCGTGGTGGCTGTAGAATATACAAGTAGCTCAAGCTTTAACATGGCTGCATCAGAATACGCTTTGCACTGCTGCTAAACACTAATTTCTGTCTGTGACTCATTTATCTCCGCATTAGTCTGACTGAATACCTAGTCCGGTATCAGTGACGCTCATGCAAGCGATGTGAGGAGGAGGTCAGTCTAACACAGCCTAGCCCCAGGCTAAAGGCTAATTACATTTCTGACTTGCTGAAATGTACACCATCTCCTGAGAGAGCATTCTGGAATAACACTCAACCCAGTATCAGATATCTGATGATTGATTTTTACCTCATAATTACTCTAATGTATTAATAAATCATCAATTTCTTTAGTAAATCGAGGGAATGACAATGTCATGGGAAACATTTGCTGGTGTATGTTACCCATGACTAAAGTTGAAAGGTTAGAGTGTATGTGGCAAATGCTCTATAAGTGTTCAAGCATGTTTTGGTGATTGCTAAGAGGCAGAATCGCAACGTGATACTGGACCTGTGGAAACATTGGTAGTTTCTGAGTGTGGGTGTTACTGGTGAGCCAAGAGCTTGTCAACTTAAACTTTTGTCTCAGCACACACTGATTAGAGTCATGACTTCAATGTGTGAGTTTCTCTGCTTGTGTAGCCGCAGCACTTTCAAACAATGATTAAGTGCAAGTTCTTGAGAAGAGAGTAGGTTTCCATGTGCGAACCTGCTGTTCCAGGAATTGTCATCATCATCACCATCACCACCTCCACCTCAAGAATCATTATTCATCATAATCGTCACGTTTATTGTAATTTGCTTTCCACCCTCTCAATCATTATTCTTCTTCATGCCCTCACTGGCCACAATATCTGTCACTGTGGAGTTATTAATTCAAAAGGCTTATTGCTGCCTGATGACAATGACACAACACACTTGCAAAACTCTCTCTTTTGAGATGTAGGCGATTGCACATGCACACCAAGAACCTGAGAGGCTTAGAGAAAATTACCAACAAATTTCAGATGACAGGCAAATTGTCCAAATATGTGGAAATCTTTGGTAATTTAAATGATGTCAGCTGCTTTGCTTTTTGGGGGAATGCTAATGCAGGTAGGCAGTTATCAGCGTGGTCATCAGTGGCAGTGTGAAAATGGTTTGTGTTGATCTACGTGTGTGTTTAGACAGCTTGATTACAAATCTTATGGTGGTGCTATTACCATAACGGAAATGTATGGCTACAAATTATGTGTATGTACTGATTTGTTTTCTTAGTTGTGTTTTGAAGGAAACATAATTACTGCCTGGAAGGAAGCAGTTTTATATAACACCTGCAAGTTGTAGGGAGGTGGTCTCAGTGGATGGTAAGCGCACAAAAGGCAGGACTTCGATATCCAAGATAGGGATCTTTCAGGTTAGGGAAAGCTCTTGGATTTAGAGTTTTGGTTTTCTGCCCGAACCCGGTTGGACCTGACTTGACTTGCCAGGTTTGGGCTGGGCAGGGCCGGGCTGTAATTTCTCAAAATTCCCTTGGGCTTAGAGCAGGTCGGGTTCACTCCGATTTCACTTTTTTTTTAATGCAGACGTTAATGTGTGTAATGTCATTAATAATGTATTGGCTGTGTTGCCATCAACCCATCCTGACTCCTGCCTTTCATTAACAAGGAAGGCTGTGTGGACCTTCGGTAGGAGAAGGTGCATGCCGGAGATCGTGTCAGAAATTTTGTTACTATGCTGAAATGACTTCAGTTGACTTTGGTTTGTCATAAATATAAATACTTTATTTTTTTACAGTGGAAATTTGGGTTTTTAATTGGACATGGGCCCAAATCTGCTGCTATGGTTCAGGCTCAGGAGGGGCTTAGACAGAATCTATATGGGTTCACAAAGGGGCAGGCCTGATTGTTTTGCACTTAATCATAGCTCTGCTTGATTAAAGTTAAATGTTAATAAATCAACTATAAAATAATCCAATGCTTTAGTTGTTAAGTGCGGATATTGTGCCAAAGCAAAATGTGCTGTCAGCAAACATTTTGCTAATACAGTATGTTCATTTTGCTAATATGTTCATTTTGCTAATATGTTCAACATCAACATTTTACAACTTGGCATATGCAGTATAATTTTTCCAATGAATTATACTTTAACAAATTCAACTTTTTATAAAATTAATCAAGGCAGCATTACCTCTCTTTCTAAATGCTGTTGCAAATTAGTAAATGTAATTTTTAGCAGACAGAGTGGTTACAGAGCTCAGTGCCTAGAGGGAAGGTTTGATTCTTAAATTACTAAACCTGTGCCTTTGAATTAATAACTAGACCTTACTAATAACTTTATTATTTCCCTCAGCTTCATGCTATTTGTATTCTACCCACTTTCATTACTTACCGGACTGTCAAGACCTCATATAAAAATGACAATGTGAAAACAACGTGACAATATGTAAGGGGTTGTTCATCCAGAGAATGGAGAATTATGGTGAGTTTTAGCAAAGTCTTTAGCGTTGTGTCGTTTAGGCCTACACATTAATACCTATTAATTATTACCTATTAATATCACAGACAATTATGTTTTGATATGTCTTTTTTCTTTTCTTTACCAAATACAACAGGTAACCACAAGGCCCCCCCCCCGGACTTTTTGGGCCCGATCTAAGCTCTACTCCAAATGCCTTTACATGCTCTTACAACACATATAAGAAACTAAATAGAAAGTTGTTAAGATTATTTCTGGGGGCTTTTTCTTCTTTAATGGACAGCACAGAGTGAAAAGGGGGGAGAGAGAGAGAGAGAGTGGGGGAATAACATGCAGAAAATGGTTGCAAGCCAGTGTCAAACCCATGACCGCTGCAAGGAGGAATCACCTCTTTACATACGTGGGGCACCAGCACTATCCACCACACTACCGATGCCCCTAAAAGTGAAGTTTAAAAGCTAAGGACTAACTACTTCACAACACACATACCAACATACCTGGAGGTGTGAAATGCAAGACTTAAAATATTTCTTCTTTCTCTTCTTACTACCAGGAGGGCATCATTCGTCATTGTAGGTAGTAGTAGCAGTAGCTTAGTTATGTAAGGTGGCGCCACCTACCATACAGGAGTGGAACGACTACCAGCACTTTTTTTTTCAAGTGAGAAATTGGAGGTGTGGTGTGAGACTGTGTGAAATCAACCAATTGCGTGACTCTCGCGGCAAATTTGTGAGAGTTGGCAGCTATGGCTAAACATAGTGGCACATTTAGCAGCTAAAGACTCCAATATTTCCCTGTGGAGTTGGTAGAGACCAAAAAGAGAGCTACAAGAGAGTGAATATTGGACTTACGTTCACCAGGTTGACAGAGAGATGACTGAATGATAGCCATGTGAGATGCTGACAGTGTGATGACATATCAATGTTATGTTCACAACTTGTTTGTGCTGCCACACAGTGGACAAAAAATCTGTCACTGCAAGTTTAAATTTAGACTGAGAAATGTGGATATACTTCAGATTTGAACTTTGATAGCATTTGAGTGAACGCATATGCTGATGCCTTCAGCTCTATATACAATATTCAAAGCATGGCTACTGGACAATAGCTCCCTGTACTGTTTGAACTTTGTTATTCCTTCAAGAGGAAGAGAAGCATACTGAAGATACTGTATTTTTCTCAAGTAAGTATCCTCTGTACATGAATCAAAACAGGATCGAGTGCATCCATCCCTGAAACAAAGCCATTCAGTCCATGAAATATCCATCATAAATATCCCAGCGTGCTTTCAGTTTGGTGCATGCTTGAAGGAATGAATGAGGAAGTAGCCTTTTCCTCTTTCCCACTCATGGGAAATAATAGAGTTAGCCTGAGGGTAATAGCCTGCAGTAGAGGAGAAAGGAAGCTGCAGCACAGTAGTTACAGTCAAACTATACCACTTGGTGAATTCTTACACCTAAAGTGCCACACTGGAAGATGATCCCTTACATTTTTAGTATGGATGGTACCAGTGGGAGTAAGTTCCTGGCAGTATTAGTACTACTCTAGGGCTGCACAGGCCCACACAGTTAAGGGATTTTTTTTTTCCAGAATAAATAAAATTTGCCACCGCCCTGTGGGCAGCTGACATGTGATGTGCCTCTTCAGTTTAATACTGCACCCAAAACTTTTCTTCTTCTTTTTTTTTCTTTTTCTTTTCCTTAACTCACTACTTCCATTTCTTTTTTTAAAACCATCTGAGACTTACATTCAGTTTTTCAGCTGATGGACAACTTTGTTCGACTCACTTGTACAGACTAAACAGCCTCAGAATATAGAACGCGTGCACAGCACAGAGACCCTGAGCATACTTGGTAAAGTCCAATGTGTTGTTGAAATTTTGTACTGCAACAGTTCAGTTTGGCACTAAAAAATGTATAGTCTTCTTGCATGTGTCACCACCTTAATTGTGCTATTACATATGCATTATACTCAACACCTGGCACACACCTCTCTTCATATGTGTATGTACGTGCATGCAAAGTAATTAGATAGGAACAGATGTGGACACATGCACGTTTGTGACTAAGTGCATCAGCAACTTGCATACAGAGTGTGCCTCCCATACCTGCAATCCGGCCACCTCTGTGTTTGAACAGTGATTTTAATGAGCAGGTGCTGGGCAGAAGAACAAAAGGCATTAAGCAGCTCCTCTCTCCTGATTGCAGGCAGCCATGCTCCTGTGAGTGAGATGCTGAGGGAGAGATAAACTTGTACTATCCACCCTTCCTCACTGAGTCTCTGTGCTCTGTGTGTCACCTTCTGTTTGATTGCACTGATTGCCTTGGAATAACAACCAGTCGCCACAAAAAATTCACGATTAACTTATGTACCATGAAGAGTTACAATATTTATTCCACTTACCATGATTGTACTGATTGTGATACTGTACTAAGGTAATAATTTGCATATTCTTGTATGTTCATATAAATGTCTGGCAACATTATTTTATAGTTCATGGTCAATATTATAGTGCAGTTCTTGAAGTGCTCTTTTAGCAGTGAATTGTGATTAACCCTCAGCATAGATCTCATTGGGCTGCAGTGGTTCTCTGATCTTTCACTGATGTAAACGCACCAATACAACATTGCAGATAACAGTCATCCACAAGTAAATGTCTGTACAATACAATATATGTATAGTACCAAAAGTAAAAGTACTCATTATGCAGATTCAACCATTCTAAAAATATACACTATATACTCAGATTTAACTACTATATGTACTGCTGGATGGCTGAAACTATAATAATTCATCAGAATTTATTGATTGATTATAAATTTTTAAATTCATACACTTTATTAATCTTCATACTTTATTAACTTCTATTTTTTTTTTCACTCTTGCTGTCAATTACACACACAGATCCGAAAAACAAACACATGTACGACCTGTACATGCACAAAGTGGAGAGATGTCAGAGTGAGGGGGCTGCCTTGGTCAGGCGCCCCAGGCGGTTGGGGGAGGTTCAGTGCCTTGCTCAAGGGCACCTCAGCAGTGCCCAGGAGGTGAACTGGCACCTCTCCAGCCACCAGTCCACACTCCATATTTGGTCTGGACGGGGACTCCGGTTCCCAACCCAAGTCCCTATGGACTGAGCTACTGCCAACCGGTTTAATCGGTTTAATAATCCGAATCTGTAAAATAGCTAGGACTACAGCTGACAAATAAAGTGGTGTAATGTCTCCTCTGAAATGTAATAGAGACAGAAGGCAGTATAACACTGAAATACTTAAGTTATCCACAAGTACCTCAAAATTGTACTTCAATAGATTACTTGAGTAAATGTCACATTCTACCTCTCTAATGGCTCACAGAACATCTAACACAAGCCTCTTCTCTTTTCTCATAAATTTCTGAGGTGACTAATATCAGAATACCAGAATTTTAGCCCATTCTCATTCCCAGGTTTTTGAATGTCAAAACTTTGTCATGTCTCTTGTCCCATAGGATTGCACAGGGCACCCTTAAGTGTCTCTGTGTGATACACAGCTGAAACGCATTGTGGTTAGGTTTAGGCAACAAAAGTACTTGATTAGGTTCAGAAAAAAAAACAAGTTTTGTATTAAAATGAATATGTTTGTTACGTAACGTGACATAAATATATCATGTGAGCAATGTCAGTGTGCAACGACCCTATGTAGTTTGCCAAGTGTTACGTTAAAACAGCATTTACCTTATGTTTTACACAAGACACAAACTTCGGTCTCCTGGGTGAAAGTCCTGTTTGGTTTGACCCATCCACCTCTCCTCCCTCCCGTATTATTGACAGATAAATCTACTATATATAGTGCGCTGTATATTCCATATGAGCGCTTAAGTTGATGACCTAACTTTTGTTGATCTTTTTGATTGCAACTGTTGTAGACTTCAAGAAAACAAAGGATTAGCCTCCAGTCAAAAGTTGCAGAGGTTTAGACCCCAGGGTCCTCTGTAGTAGCTGGAACAGTGATTTTTAAGCTGACTGCTCTTAGCATTATGCACTTAAGTATGACTGAAAATGAGGTCTTAGAAGCTACAGCTGAATGTAGGCACTCGCCAAACAAAATAATAACCCTGAACAGAAGATCTATACAATCAGCACAGTTGCAAGGTGGACTAGTGTCACCAATTAAGTATCTGACCAAATTTCTCCCCTTCTGTTCCTGAGTTTTGACATTGACTAATGGCCAGAAAAATGTTTTATGCAGAACATTATGATGTCACAGTGATGCTGAGCTTTGACCTTTTGGATATAAAATGTCATCACTTCATCATTACATCCTTTTTGACATTTGTGTGAAATTCTGTCAATATTAGCATAGGAATTCTTGAGCTATAGCCAAAAACATTTTTCTGTGAGGTCACACTGACCTTGACCTTTGACCACCAAATTGCGATTAGTCTATTTCTCAGTCCAAGTGGACGTTTGTGTCAAATTAGGAGAAATTCCCTCAAGGCATTTTTGAGACATTGCCTTCACGACAATGAATGGACATCTGTAGATACAGACGTGCGGACAATCATAAATCGTCTGACTATGGCTATTACCGGCTTGGAGGCATAAAAAGGATGTGTTTCTACCTCCACCAACATAAAATGCATCTCTCTGTGTGCATCACCAGTTTTTTACTGTAAATAGCATCCTGCTTGTCTGTGTAAATGTGAAGCATTCATGGACTGGATATAGGTTGAATCAGTATTTTCTTATATCAAGCACCGACAAAGAGTGACAAAAGAAAATGTCACGCATTATTACTCAGAGTGGTTTCATGTGATAATAAAATATCACTGGTAATGTCAGTGAGGGCATCAGTGGCATCAGAACCAAGAAGCAGAAAATGCTACTGATGGAGTTCATGATCTGTTCTTTTCGTTGTTTGTTTGATATTTTATATTTCATTCGCACAACCACTACAGAGTGAGGCAAATAAATGCAAAGTGTCTGTCAGACAATACAAACAACTGTTGCACCACAATAGAAAAATGTGTCAGAATGACACAAATGCTGCCAAGAGAAGCAAAAAAGGTAAATGGTTAGAATAAAAAAGCAATGATGCAGATAATGATAGACAAATGACATGACAAACTGTATGTGTGTGTGTGTGTGTGTGTGTGTGTGTGTGTGTGTGTGTGTGTGTGTGTGTAAGAAAGAAAGAGAGAGAGAGAGGCTGCACCTGTCCCTAGAGACTGGAGAGACATGATTTGTCATGTTACTGGAACTATGCTATTGGTAATGGGAAGATTCATTAGTAAAGTGTGTGTACAGTCAGTGTTCCTGCAGTCAAAATCCAGTCAGGTGTGAACTTTGTCTAAATTAAATTTTACTGAGAGTAAATGCTGATGCAATGTAAAAGTATTTTTAAATGAAAATATAAGGATGATGATGCATATGTGGATGCCCTGGGTAGGCAGAAATCCACAGAAAATGACTCTTAAGACATTTTTATACAGTTTGCTGATGATATTAGCAGACATTTTAAGAACATATGAAATTGGTCTTTCGTGGTTGAAAATTTGTCCATCCTTCTATTATCTGTAACTGTTTATACTCAGGGTTCAGGGGGGCTTGACCCGATCCCACCTGACATTCAGTGAGAGGTGGGCTACATCATGGTCAGGTCGCCAATCAATCACAGACCTGACACAAAGAGACAGACAGCTATTCACGTTCACATTCATGAACTCAGGCAATTTAGAGTTGCCATTTAACCTGACCTAAAGAACCTAACCTAACCTAATGGCATTAAGTCTTTGTGTGAAGTAAGATAGTCTGTTACGACAAGTCCTCATGTGTGAACAAGTCTACGAGCAAGTCTCATCTGTGACTGGGACTGGATATCTGGCATGCTAGAAAACTGGAGAAAGCTGACATGACTGACAAAGAGCATCAGCCAATGAGAGGCGGGATACGTCCCACTTCAGCACGCAGGAACACGGTAGAAATGTGACAAAGACGAGCTGCAGGGTTGCCACTTGCCAGGTCTGCATAGATTAGCTGTGACTTTGGGCTTGCTTCTAAAGTGGAGCTGCTTATTTGGGCTTGCTCTCGAAACGTCACCTTTCTCTATTTATATCTGTCTTATAAGTTATTTAAACGCATGATAGTCGTTTCTTGTGGGCTTGTTTCCATAGCCCTGGTTGCTTGTTTCTCTCTCAAGATCTGGCAACACTGACAAGCCAGCAGGCAAGCAACAACAATAATGGCGGTGTCCACAGGATTACGGGGAGCACATTGTGTTTGGACCCAGGCCCTGGTGGATGATCTGATTCAACACTGGGAAGAATATCCATGCCTTTAAGATGCGTCGTGTCCAAGTTTGGTGACATCACTGCGTTATCTGGGGCTCTGTCAGCGAGGGCTCGGTGAAGAAATCTTATGGTGTGCACACACAGGTCGTAACGTAGTTGGCAAGACTCCCACTTACAGAAACACACATTGCCAGGTATAAATACTAAAAAGATTACAATAGTCTCCGTGACGCAAAATCAGGGTGAAAATTGTGCAATGTGAACTAGGCTTAAGGTAAAGTTACAGAATTTTTAACAGGGGTTAGGTTTAGGTAAGTAAATTTATCATAGTTAGGTTTACTAAAAGTAACATGGTGAGGGCGTACCTTAAAACAACTCAAAGTTAGGTCTATGTTCACACAATTCCAAACACAGGTCTCCTGGGTCACATCCCAGGGGAACACTGTGTGGGACCCCTCCACCGCCCCAGCCTGCCTCCTTGCTGGACTGCTCAGGACACCTTCTTTGCTCCCATCAGCGCATTGCTCGCAGCCTGACAAAATCTGTGGGTTAGGCACAAATTACTGGCGCGTCATTACGTGGAATATGCACAAATTTTGGTGCAATACTTTTCATGGGACGTGTGACGTGAGCTACATATGGTACAGTACAGTGGCATACCGATGCAGTAATAATTACACATCCCAGGCTAAAAGTTAGAATCCTCACCAGTTGATAAACCTTAAAGAAGACACGGAAATTGCATGGTACAGCTAGCTGGCTCTAGTGTTACAATGCTGTGGTATTAAAAAAAAACATTTGCATAGTAATAGACTGTTATGTTTATCAAAATAGCCTGTTTATTTAGCATTGCAACAAATATTTAAAAGCTACACAGAAGTGAGATTTAGGCTTTGTGTTTTTGAACAGTAAGTTTCACTATTGAAAGAAGAAAAAGAAAGAAGAAAAATACATACTTTATTTATCCCCATGGGAAAATTCAGTATTTTTACTCTGTTGTTATTTTTATACACTTCACACACCCAGGCCAATATACACACGAATGCACTAACAGAACCTATACACATACATTAATGGAGGAATGTTAGAGCAATGGGACTGGCCATGGACAGGCACCCGAGAAGTTGGGTTGGTCCATGCGGGAACAACACCCCTTCAGTTTCCAAGCCACGTCTCCAGGGACTAAGCTACTGCCACCTTTTATTTTTTTTAAATTCAAAGTGGCACACAACATCTTACCTGCTCTCTGGGAAGTTCTGGGGTAATGTTGTCTTGAGATATCCGGGGTCCCGATCTCTACATATATTTCATGTTTTTGAATATTGGGTGTTGTGTACCTTTCAGGACTCACTACCAACACGGATATATGTTGTATCATCATGACAGTAGCAGAAATAAGATATTACCTGAAGATGAAAAAAGTATTTAAAATAATGAACGTGAACAAAACAGTTCGTAAAATAAGGTGCGGTCACGCACAATGTTGGCATATTGCTATTTTGAGGCAGCAGAAGGTAATTGCGCTATTGACCAACAAAAACCTGGTCTAAAGTTCTTGTGCTGTTTAAAGGGTGCATTATGCAGATAGTAAGACAAGCCTACATAGGTGGGTAAATAACAGGCGTACACTCTGCTTGTTACACACACACTGATGTGCGGCCGGGTTCCTGCTGGGTGAAATAATACATTGTTAAATAGTAAAATATTGACTGCATCCTCTAAAATGTGAGCATAGCAGAGATAAGAGCAGAGCTGGAGCTGCAGAGCTACTGTCCAACTCCCTGTGTGCATTTACACACGAGGCGCAGCGTAATGTCATTGGTTACTTCAGAAGCTAAAATTTAGTTATTTCCTCTGTCAAGTTTATAACTACAGATTTTAGTTTTGCTGCTTAAATGTCCCATGATATTTGCTGCAGTGAAATCATTGCTGTTACTGCATGACCCTCAGCAGAAAACTACGTGCTTCTCTAGTTCACTGAATCCATGATTTAAATAGCAGTGCACCAAGTGCAGGCACACTTTAATTTTAAAGGGAATGGGAGATGACACTCACAATGGTTTGAATTTATGTTACACCCAAAACAAACCTACGATTAATTAAGGGAATAAATACAACCCCTTTGCCCCCTGTGCCTTACTTTGCACCCAGATTTTGTGTTATTTAACCAGCAAAAGTGGAGTTGGACACACCCTAAATGCAGAAGTGCCATGCACCTTGGACCAGGCACTAAAGATTGTTTAAATAGTGCCCTAAAAGTTTCTGACTATCAAACAAACTGCAGCAGTGGGTCTTGCCTAATTCTGTCAGCAGTCAAGGTAATATCCATATCATTATGGTATGACTGGACGATCAATGTTCAAAGGGGTTCAGTTATACTAAAGAAAGGCTCCTCAAATTGCACATTGTTGCAGCTGTAGAGGTTTATACATATTTTTGAGTGCACTTTCTTTTCTTTCCTTGCTGCTGATTTAATAATGGTGAGCTACTGGTGCCTTCATCAACAGAACTCAGTGGCCTTTCCCTGTCAAAAGGTTAGGGGATGACTTTCTTCGACATTTCTAGAGGCTTTACAAAGCTCATTAGTGAAGCATTTCTTTTTTACTCTCCTCACTAAGTGGGTGATGTTATCTATGTCATTGCTATAATAACCTTCATGCAGGGATCATTAATACAGTTTTTTGTGTGACTGTTAAATTTTCATTCTAAAGTTGAAATTCATGCTCCAAAAATATAACACGTGCATGAAAATAAAATAAAATTGAAACACTGTTGATTGATATGCATGGATAATAATGGGGTTTTTTGCCCTGTTTCTGTTTGGGTAAAGTGACACTAAAACAATTTGTGTGTGTGATTCCCACGTAAGGGCCGAGGAAATATGGTCATACAAATTGTGGAAACAGAGACCTATTATTTTAGCAGTGGGAAATTAATTACAGTTTGTTACAGTAAGCATGGAACCAACAGATACACAGTAGCACACATCTATCTATCTATCTATCTATCTATCTGTCTATAATATGTAAGTGCAAGTGGTTTGTGAAGAAACAAGTGTGTTGACCTCTAGTCACTGTGCTTTTAACTTTTTGTATTTCTAATTAGTTTATCTCTCAAGATAACCTTGTCAGTGCTTAACACAGCCATGAAACCAAATCCGAAAAGGTCAGTGAGGACAGGAGTGAACAAAAATCAATACTACTGGCTGTGATCACAGAGGACATTTTGAGTTACAATGGTTTTGTCACTTAGAAAATAACTTTGTGGCACATTGGGGGTAGGATAATATGATGTGTGGGTTAGTTTGTGACGGTGATTTTACAAATGCATGAAAAGGAAGCCTTTTTTTAATTTTTTTTTTTTTTTCAATACATTGGAGGAGACTTAAAATAAAACTAGAATTTCTAGATGTCGGCCCAATGGCTACATATTAACGACAGACATGCTGTTGCAGTATCACCTTCACTGCAGCATGCTCTCTAATAAGGTTTGTAGGGCACTCAAGCTTTGAGTGACAGCAGGCAGTTATGAGAAATTAGTGCAATAGCCAATGGCAAAGGAAAGAACTATATTGAGAAGATGTTATCTAGGCTACACTGCAGACAGAAGGAGAAGGGATCTGTTGTTGTCACACTTGTATCTTTATTTTCTGGGTTGACCTGGTTGATTTGTTTTTTTGGCACAGTTGACCCTAACTAATTTCTCACACTGGTGGACGTGACAAGAAAGACAGATGCCATTCCCCTCCAGGCTTAAAGAGAGTGCAGGGTTGGTGTGTTGTGCTGTCTTTGAGTTTGTCAGGCCATATTGAACATTCCTTGTGTGCAGGGACTTTTCTAACATATTAGCTCTGGTTTGTAACCTTGGAATGTTGGTGCTACCAAGAGAATCAACCCATGTTTCCCCATGTTTTGAGCAGAACCATGGTGATCAAATATGTGTCATCATCAGAGTGTTAGGCTACACAATGCACAATGGAAGTAGCAAGAAGGCGAATTGCGTTATATACCTGTAACCTTTGATATTTGTTTTTGGACAAGCTGGTTAAAAAAGTTGGCTCAGTGCTCAGCAGGAGACTGGACCCACTAAGAACTGTGGTGGAGAGGGGCACATTGAACAAACTGAAAGCTATAATGGACAATAGCAGACACCCTCTCCACAGCCTGCTGGAGTGACAGAGGAGCAGCTGCAGCAGTCGGCTCATCTCACTGCGTTGCAGAACAGAATGTTTCAGGAGAAGCTTTGTCCCTATGGCAATACGACTGTTTAACACTGAATCCAGTCACACACACACACTTACAAACACAACTGGCTGGACTGTGTAGTGGGCAATTTTATCTTCATTTAATGTCTATTTGTGAACTTATTTTATTTTAATGTATTTTATTATGAGCTGCTGGACAGCTGAATTTCCCTTCGGGGTTTAATAAAGTTCTTTCTATTCTATTCTATCGGCAGTTACCACTGGTAAAGCTGTCTCACCACTGATAACTATGTTAGCACCATTTACCCTGCTGACATTGCCAACGGTGGTAACAGAGCTAACAGCAGTTAACAGTGCTCAATGGAGTTTGCTGCTTACAATTAAGCTTCTTACTAACCACGAAGACTGGTGGGAGACTGGAGGGTGGCGCCAGTGTCTCCACAGGAACGTCGTTGGGTTAGGACATTTTTCCTAGTGGTAATAAAATTACACTTCAAAGCCAAACAAACGCTGCCTAATAAAACAGTATTCATGATAAGTCAAATCAGTTTTTCACCTTTAACCAGGAAGAAAAAGAAATAAAACACTCACACTGACAGATGAGATTTCCGGGCTTGGAGCACATTATTCAGTGACAACACCTTTTGGTGTACTGAGGTCAGGGATATACTGAGCATAATAATGCTTTCATCAACATCTAGCCTCTCCTGAGGCTCACCCAATTCAAAAGAGGAAAGCCCTGTGGAGCCATCATACTCTACTCTATACAGCTTTTCAGAATCAGACCAAGTATGTTAATGTGCACAACAAATTTGAACCCAAATATGAAAGCCTTTTCAAAATGCACTTTGCATCAAGGTCATGTTTTATATAGTTAGAATTATTTTTTACTTTATTTTTTAACTAAGGAGATAAAACACCAATACACAACCACAGCACTCTTTACAAAACTCTCGTTTTTTCGGGACAGCACATTCTTAAACACACAGTCCATGCTGTGTTAAAGTATAAAAGATGGCACAATGGCTAAATGTGGAGATTATTTTGCCACAGCCAGATGATTGAACTCTCAGGCAGTCAGGGAGTCACTTCACCTCAGCACTTTGTAGTAGAACATAATGTTGTGGTGTTAGGTGACCAGCCAGGGTTACCATGGGTTACAGCTTCTCTCCACTCGCAGACTATAATTTGCAAAAGGAACAGAAAATTGTTTGTTACAGGCTCCTTCATCATAGCTGAGCCAGCTGCACCAAACAGTATTCTAACCAGTACCGTCACTGTCAACTGTGTGTAGAATGTATAAGATTCATTTCCAGTTAAACAGCCTATCTGTTACCACCAGCAGCAAGAATATGTGTATTGCACCTGCAGTCGCCAGTTTGTTTGATGTGTCAGGGCAGGACATTCTTTAAGCTAAGTTTTTATGTCAGTGCATCATTTCAGGCATGGCTCCCACAGTGGGCACAATCTTCAAACACAACAGGATCTAAAGGTAAATGACCTTCTGTGTTTTTTATGAGCTGTCCACCACAGATTCAAACTTCATAAAGTGAAACCATTTATGCAGCAGCCAACTTTTCTACTTTGAGCATTTCCAAACCCCACACTTTCAGATGTTTCTGAGGTGCCACCTTGGCTTTAGCCCACACTGCATTAAAAGGCAGCAGCTGTGGTTGGTTACAACAATGTATTGCACTACTGAACCAGTTTCATCAAAACTTACATCAAAAACATCCATAGAAACTTCTCAAGCTCAAACTTCTGAAGCGTCGTCCACTTCTTTGCTCTCCAACTGTTAACTCCCTATGTTCCAATCACTTGTTATTGTTGCCAATAATATGGCTTAAAGGTATAGTATACAGGAACTGACAGTTACTGTTTGTAAACAGTATCGACAGTGAAAGTGAAAGCCAACCTCAACTTTGTCCACTTAGCATTTCGTCTCGCTATATTTGCATTTTTGGGACACTGTGTCTGCGATTTGTGTAGCTTTCTCTTGGTTGTGTGTTGCTTACAGTCTGGCACCTGGTCGCTACAAAACCCAACCTCAACTGCATACTGTGCCCAGGGGCCTCATTTAAAAAGCCATACGCAGGAAAGGTGACTAAAGGTGACGTACAAACAAAGAACAGAAAGTGCTTACGCAGAAAAATGTCCTGATTTATAACACAATGCACACACGTCTCATTATAAATCACAAACCACTCAAAATGTGGCGCAGGTGAGCGACCATCTTGCTCCATCCATAGGGCCAGTGAAACGCCCTGAATTAATATCCATTAACAAGAAACAGCTTGAAGGAGAGCACGGCAAATGTAGCATTGAACGGTAAAAAAACGAAACTTCACACAATGTTAAGTTGAAATTCTTGTTGGGGAGGTTGATAACAGAGACAATGTTGTTTGGTGGACTCAATATGGGCATTACTAAAGCTAAAAATGCAGTGGAGTGGCAGCTGGTAGCAGATGGTATAAATGCTGCCGCCTCAGACTGTGTCAGAAGTCAAGAAGAAGTGTTCCGATATTAAGGTGTAAAGGCTGCTGTGATTTATTTAGACAGAAAACTGAGGAATGTTTGGAGCTGACTGTCAGTTTCAGTGACTGTGAACTAAACACTCTATAAAGTTCCCACAGCTGTTTGACAAACAATCTGATTGTCTTGACTCAAATGATTTCTTAAAATACGTCTTTGATGCACATGGCAGTCAGAACCGGCTCATACAGTAAGCCACTCATCATCATTGGTCAGTCGGTCTTGATGGTCCCTGAATATCCCCTCCTTCTGAAGTCTCCCATCCACCACATCCTTTAACAGTGCCAAATATGCCATTGTGCGTCTTTACGCGCTGTGATTGCTGCTTTACATACTCACCTATCAACTGAATTGCAATTGATTGCACGTGAAAAGGAATTCCCTGAATTGAAACTGAGGGGCAATTTTGGCCAACGAACACGTGAGATGAATGTTAATACACGTTATTTGCTTACACTTTTTCTGACACTGTCTTTGTCAATGACATAC
This sequence comes from Epinephelus cyanopodus, assembly GCA_026686955.1. Lineage (NCBI taxonomy): Eukaryota > Metazoa > Chordata > Actinopteri > Perciformes > Serranidae > Epinephelus > Epinephelus cyanopodus. The sequence continues at coordinate 9,783,642 of CM048927.1, forward strand.
AACACATTTAACACACAGCGATAAAAAGAATTAAAAGCCATAAAACAAACACATTATAAAACAAAATATATTGGCTCATAGAGGATAACAGTGACACTCTGCACTCGTATCTGCCCGACTAAGGCATCTCAAATGGCAGCAGCGTACATTCGATCTTTCCAGCTGTTCACATCATTATTTCACGGACTAAATAGATCAGATTATCTAATGATTTTATAGAATAAAATAAAAGAATGAGGACTTATTTTAAAACAAAGATGTCTATTGCATATAGTCTCCTAACTTTTTATGTGTGCACACCAGTCACAGAGGTGTTTGTTCGTTTATTCATGTTTATCTATTTTTGTAAGGGCGCTCTTCATATATAAAACATGAGAGGTCATATCTGTCTTTATTTTACACAATGATATCAAATTCACAACACTTCTTAGTTTTCATCTTTCTGCCACAGGGGTTCCAGTTTCTCATGTCTACGGTTTTTGTGCGTACGCATGGGTCAGAGCCTCCGTGGAAGACCTCACATTTTCCCGTCAAGTTTGAGTTTCTTTAAATCGGCGTAGAAAGTGGCGTATGCTGCCTTTGTGCGCATGCCAATGTGGGCAAAGAAAAATATATTTCATTAATGTTGTCAATGGCATACAGGTACTGATGCTGACCCCTTTATGCTTTAAAACTATTGGAAGAACGCAATCCAGTGCTGTAAGCTGTCTTCTCAGCATGACAACAGTAAAGGTTTTGTAATACCTGATCCAAGATCTTCAAACCAATACGTGAATCCTTCTGGAGCGCATTTATCCCTGCACTCAAAGCCGATGCAAGACCATAGCAAGAGGAAAAATTGCATAATAAAAAGAAATAAGCCTATCTACTTGGTACTTAAGCAGAGGTCTGAATTGCAGCTATTATTGGTCTGAATTGCATCATTATATAGTAATAAGTAAAAGCTTCACAATCTTTCTCCGATCCTCTTGGCCATTTAAAACTCTTCAGGTAGTGCTCTTGTTAAAGTCAGCTGTTCTGGAACAGGTCAATTGAAGAAATTCAATTGTGGCCCCAGAGGGCAGAGAGGCTACATCATACTTCCAGGCCCCTTAAAGTAATTAATGTTGCAGTTGGCTCAGTCGCTGAAATCCTTCTTAAATCTTCTCATCTGTGAGGGAGGGCTCCTGCAGACCTTAGGGCCTGCTGCAGCAATGAAGCAGCCACAGACTGTTGTTCATGTCATTAGCTTGAGCAGCCCACTCGGCTAATTGGTAAGGCAGAGTTCATTTGGCTTCCTCGCTGATTTGGCTAGCCACTGGGGATAGGAGGAGTGAGTAATTAGAAACTCAAATTAAATGTAGTTTTCACAAATGGCTCAGAGGAGACCGATGGCACACAACGTGACCGTAGGTTGGCCTAAAGTGTGGTGAAGCTGTTCAAAAAGAAAATGGTCACAAGTTGCTAAAGAAGTCAATTAAATAAAAATTTGGTAAACCTTATTTTATTGCAGCAGTCTATGAACCTGTTTTCTTTAACAGTATAAAAGTTTTTATTAAAAGGAAACATGCTTTTTGAAGTGACTAGCCTGACTGCCCAAAGTAAAAGAAAAATAAATCTTCCTAACAACATCTGTAAAGCTCAGTAATTAACACCACTTAAAGAAATGAAATATAATGTTAAAGCCACAGTAGGCAACTTTTATTTAAAAAAAAAAAAAAGATTATATGTTCATCTGGCTCCTCCTGGTGCTCCTAATGGCATTTGCAAGAACCCACCACGCCTGAACAAAAACAACCAGTCAGAGCTAAGAGGAGTCCCTAACGCAGTGTCAATCACTGCTCGTGCACACGCCATGCTTGGGATAAAACAAGAGCAAACATCTAATTGGCTTTTTTAAGGTTGGAGAAAACTTTGGGACTTGAAAGGTCTTGTTCTCTTTACTTGTCTTTGCTGTATACACGGTTGTCGACAGTGGAGGAATGGACAGTTTTTTCATTGCTTGTGGTTGTTTCCCAGCCATTGTGTTCGCAAAGCTCCTCCTGAAGCTACATGCTGAACATTTAAAGCTTGACTGAGTGAGAGCATGCACAGGGAAGGGAGGCAGCACAGCCTGTGCAAGAGCAGCGACTGAAGCCCTTTTTAAATAGGAAGTGTGCAAATTTATGTGCCTTTTTTCAGGGCAATGGGGGGCGTGAGCAAGTAACAAAACATCTTGCTCAGCATGTGACGTAAACAGTGATGTACTCTGAGGAAAGCCACGGCTGGTCAGTTCTTCAGCGATTCTCTCATAAGTCAGCCCGTCCTTCACCGTTTCTGTCATTTAACAGTTAATGGCCTCTTCGTTTGCGAGGGCAAGGGGGGTGCGCAATTCCTCGTCTCCCCAGTTGCTCATCTTTACAGTGTCTAGTGTTCATCCACCGCCAGTGGGTCGCACGTGCGGCATCATCAACAGCTCCTCCCACAAGTCTTCAACAGCCCCTAACATGGCGGAATGGCGCCTCGTTCTTTTTAAACCAAAAAGGTTCCGCCAATATGTTTACCCCTACGCAGTGGAAAATTGGGCACCTCGGATCAACTCGCCAATCCAGCTCTGTGTGTCTAAACACTCGCAGCTTGCCAGGCAAAACAGCCCAACATTCGCCGAAAACCTGCCAGTGTAAAAGGGGCTTGACTCTGCTTCAGAGACTCTTCTTAGCTCTGATTGGTTATTTTCATTCAGGCATGGTGAACTATTGCAAATGCCATTAGAAGTACTAGGAGGATCCAGAGGAACCTGATTTTTCCACAGATTATCTGTCTTGTGTACTACTCTCAAGACATACTGACAGTTTCAGCAAATATAACAAAAAATAGTATTTATAAAATACAACTACTGTAGCTTTAATAGATGAGCTTTAGAAGTGCTGGTAGCAGGATTTTGTTATCTACGGACAGGGCCAGGCTAGCTGTCCCCCTGTTTCTAGTCTTTATGCTAAGCTAACTGTCTCCTGTCTCCTTCTCTTTAACGGACAGTGGTGTTGATCCTCTCATTTAACTCTTGGCAACAAAGTAATTTGACATATTTCACAAAATGATGAACTGCTCCTTTAACCAAACGGAAATCTGTCTCTTTGACAAGTGTCTGAAGTTACCCTACATAACTTAAATGAGATACTTCGTTGCAGGTGATTAAATGTGTGGCTGCTAAATTGAACTTAAGCTTAAATGCATATGAGGACAAAGAAAAATGTGTTAATTCAATGCAGTGCAGTCCACAGTAGCTAAGTAGCTAAAGTGACATATGATGGAAAAGGTGAGGCAATTAGTATTAAGGACTATTGTATCCAAGGTTTCGACCCCATGCGGCTGCTATTTATCTTTACAAGTGCCATGCATAATGTTCATATGAATGTAATAGGTGCATAAAAGATCAGCTAAATGTTCTTCCAGCTCACCAGGCTTTCTTTCAGTAAAGAGATTAAAGGTACAAAGCAAGTGTCCAGCTTGTGAAATGGAGCTCACCCTTCTCATATTACTCCAACAACAGCCTCAGTGGTAAAATATTTAAAGCACCGTGGAGGAAGTGGATTTCCCTTCATTTTGTATTTTCATCCTACAGACAACAGACCACCTACCAAGGCCGATACACTCCATTCTCTGTTAAATGTCAGAAAATGATGCACCCTTTACCCAAACTCTGCTTTTCTGTGTATCTGAAGAGGCTCTGCACTCCCTGCTCAACTGTGCAGACTATGCCCTGTAGAGGTAAGTTTTAATACTCTATTTTCACTCTTAGGTACCATGCCACTGCATGTCTTTTAAGCAAACTGCATAATGTCAGTTGCTCCTAAAAATAACGATGCTAATCAGTGGACAGGAATTTGACACTTGATCATCTCTGAGAGGAAGCTGAACACTTTGAGGCTGGCTCTGTGGGAGAGTGGAGCTGGTTATGCCCCTGCAGCCCTTCCACAGTAATCTGACATATGCAGTGCTTTGCACTATTACACGCTTTGAGGCACTGATCAAAGGAACGAGCTCTAACAGGGCCAGGAAACAAGGAAAGAAACAAATGAACAAATGATTTTGTTCCAACCCTAGTTTGATGTTTACCTCTTGCTCATCACGGCCTCTCCGCCTACTGACTTCACACAGCCATCTCCTTATCTTGTTTTCTTCATAACCTCAACCCCCCTCTCGCCTTCTCCATCACCCATTCTCTCATGTGTTTGACAAAAAAAATGAATACCTACAAAGGAACATCATAGAAAGCATCTGGACTGCAGGCCAGTGTGCTTCAGAGACTGACCAACACAACAACATAGCTGACATATAGTTATTAAATGTTTTAAACTCTAAAATATCAACCACTGTAGCAGCATGTTTTGATGTCTTTGAATGATATGAAGGGGGTAGTGCAGGGTCAGCCATAGTGCTGCATCCCTGGAGCAATTTGGGGGTTTACTGTAGGGATGGATACCGGCCACATTTGAACTGAAACCGATACTGGCACCAGTAACAATACCTGTAATTTGGTATTGGTACCCAGTTGTATCTTTTTTTGGTGCTTTACTTTCTCTGTATTAACACAATTTAATTCTGCTCCTCTGCTCTTTTCTTAGCAATCATAGAACTAATCTTCTGTCTTTGTCTCACTGCCTGCTTGTGTGTGTATGTGTCTGCTCATCTAGCATAAACTATCACTGAGGATCGACGCTGCAGTGATAGTTTTGGCTCATTGAAGCCAATGGAGTGGCTGCAAAGCTCCATGGCTGGCTTTCCCCACAGTCGTTTCCTGTGTGATGTTGAAGCTGGTGGCTCTGTGGAGCTCTGTGGCTGGCTTCCAGGATTTGTGGCTCAGCACTTCCGCCTCTTGGCCAAACTGGTACTTGGTCGTACCTACATAATTTGGTCAGTACCCTATAAAATGTGCAGAGCTCAGTATTCAGCCCTAGCTCAGTGTCTTGCTGAAGGGCACCACAGCAGTGCTCAGGAGGCAAACTGACACCTCTCCAGCTGCCAGTCCACACTCCATGCTTGGTCTGTGTGGGGATTTGAACTGGCGACCCTCCAGTTCCCAACCATGTCTCAATTGACGTAACTAGCGGAAACATGGCATGTTATCAATGTAAAAGTAACACAATATAAAATGAAATAAAGTTAATATAATACTTGCTTTACAGCTCATATGAGAGCTCTGTACATTCTCCATCAATAGGCACTCTTCACATGACAAAGAGCACTGAACCTGGTAACAAGATTTGTGCTTTTGTCAGTGGTAGAGGATGTTTCCACAGTCTCTACTGAACAGCAATACTGCAACGTAAAAACACTCCATTAAAAGGAATCGTGCATTGAAAGTTTCAGACGCAAAATGTGCTTCAAGTATAACAATCGAAAGTACTCATGGAGAAGAAAGGACAAAACATCAAAAGTGCAGTATCGAGTGGTTTCTTTACATTAGAAACAGCACTTTCTCGCTGCAGGTATGCAGCACACAATACAGTATATAACTGCCCATTCATTCCTTTATTTTTAAACAATGTCCCTACAAAGCAGTGCAGTGATGTTCACACATAGTGGCATCTTAGGTACATTCCACCAATGGCATTTGTGGAAGAAGTCCAAAGGACTGGGGTTAAATAAAGTACAACGACAAAGAAAAAAAGAAAAAAAAGAAAAGAAAACATTATCTCCTACCTTTAATTTCAGACTCTATTTGTATTATTAATATTATACCACAGTTAGTTTCTTTGCCAGGTCTTTGGTTGTCTGCTGTACATACAAGCTGCACATTTGCAAAGCAGGACATTTTATTTCCCTCTCAGGACTGATGTAATGGGCTGTCACTGTAAAGTAGCGCGCTGTACCTCTGGAGGTCCATCCATTGGTGTTGAGAGTAACGGAGGGGAGGGGGCCAGTGGATAATTCCTAAACAGCTTGTGCTCTCCATACGGGACAGGCACTGTGGGCTGACTGAAGTGTACACTTGAAGGAACATTCTGTACTCACTGAAAGACTTTGAAGATATCAAACTCTGTGTTCTCTATGGGTGAGTATGGTTGCACATCTGCAGTAACATTCTGTGCATTCATTGCTGTTCTGGATCAGTCAGAATATGAGGGTTTTGGTTTTCATATTTTTTACCAGTGCTATAGAAAGGACCAATGACCAATATATTGATACCATCTAAAGCCCAAGACAGGACAGTGCGAGACTGGCTTGACATTGGAGAGGTGACATGTTTGATGAGTGTGCAGAGACTGAAGCTTAAATTGTACTCCCACTGTCTGCCATCCACTTCCATGTCAGTCTATTGAGGCTTCAGGGCAGGTGTAGGTGAGAGACATTGCCCAAGGAGGTAACACATGCTGAGATGCAATGACCGCAGTAAAGAGGTGTCGGAAGAGAGTTGGCTCTGCACAGCAGGGCAACAGGGGACCTGGAGAAACAGGCATACCTTGTTAAGGCGACGAGAGAGACATGTGAGAACACTAAAGGGGGACCCCTGAGTAGTCCAGAAACAGGCAGGATTGCTCTGAGAGAACCAAGCAAGAGCCAAAAAAAAAAACCCAACAACACAGCTCCATTAAAACCAAGCCATCTAGGAATTGCAGAAATCAGCAATCTGCACAGGGCAAAGCTAGACATCAGAGGCAAGGAAGTAAAGGAAGCAGGACTGAACAGAGAAAAGAGAGAAACAAATAGATGCAGGGAACTTAATGAAAAAGACTATGTTGTTTGTAAGTATTATACACAGCCACTTTGTCATGAAAATTGAGGCCAGAAGTGTTAAACGATATTGCCTACATGCATTGTATGCCGATTGAATGTGAATTGAACTAAACAAGCAGACCAGTCCTGCTTTGTTTGTGATGTGAAAGTAAAACAGATAAAAAGACGTGAATGTGTGAGAGTAGATCCGTGGTTTTGAAGATAAATTCAGATGCTAAATTTATAGTAAATTTGTCTGCTGATTGTCAGTTGTTAAAAAGGCAAGCTCTCAATCAGGCCCACTGTCTGGGAGGGGGGGTTCAAGGGTAGGTAGGGGGGTATCATATTAAACTAGAGGACCTAAGGCATCCATTCATACTAACCATGTAATGCTATCTTGTTGGCAAGAAGGTGAAATAATGCTCCAAATTTGCACTTAATTTTGGCATGGAATACTGTCATTTTTCAAAATGGTGTATTTAAATATTTCTGCACACTGGGGTCCCTGAACAATCTTAAAATTGTATAAATTGGGTATGACTGGAAAAGTGAGAGTTCACAGCCATTTTCTCTTTACACTATTTCCCTTCTTCACACAACAATATTTAATCATAGTAGCCCTCAAGATTAAATTAATAAATGAAGAAAAAAAAGGTTCACTCCAGATTTGATTCCTTGCAGTAATTTCCTCAGTCAGAATTAGACTTCTCTCTAATCATTCAATGGAGGACATTTTTTAATTGGTTAATTGGTGACTCTAAATGGGCCGTAGGTGTGAATGTGAGTGTGAATGATTGTCTGTCTGTATGTGTCAGCCCTGTGATGGTCTGGTGACCTGTCCAATGTCAGATGGATAGGCTCCAGCCCCCCTGCGTGACAGCAGTTACAGAAATCAATGAATTAATGAGCCCTAACTAGCAAACAGTAGGTTAGAGTAAGAAATGATGTAATCTAACTAATGCCATGGCAACTTGTCAACAACACTGACTTCCTGTGTGCTATCAAGTCAAAATATCAGGCTTTAATGCGCTTACATCATACATTTTTCATGTCACTTTTCATTAATGAATTCCTGCTTTTTCCAATTTCTTGCAACCTTATAGATAAACTCCAAAGTGCTGATAGTGAAAAAAGGGTTTCACACGCCTGGCTGGGCTCACAGCAGCTTCGATTATTCAGAAAAGTGGGGTTCATCACACACATAAAAATCATTTGGATGATTATCTGCCCTCTAATTATGAGCACTCTTAAACAACAATAGTGAATAACGCCTGGCCATGATATATTAAGACTATCCTTCCAGTGGGTATACTGAGTGCTCACTTCCACACACACAAGCTCAAACTTCTCTCTGTTTTTCTGCTAATTTTTTATCTAGTCCAATATTATATTAGCTTAGTGTCTGGAATAGGCTTTATTGGCATGAATGTAGATGACAGAGTATAGAGTATACAATGCATACATTTCTCATATAACCGAAAACACAAATGCACATATTTGGTATTTTGTCTCCTTTCCTCCATCATTCCAACACACTCACCCTGTCAAACTCATGTCCATGTCGCTGTCCGCCAAATCCAGAAGTGTAACATATCTGCAATGCACAGACCCGCTTGTAATTAAACACCTCAATGAGCAGATTACGAGTTTCCCCATTTGGAAATTTCATTACCATTTCCATAATTGGATTCCAAATTTAATTAGTGCTCCTGGGCTAAACAGTATGTGATCCGAGGGTGAATGCAGATGCTGTCAGAGGTCTTGAACACTGGTTTAACCCTGCTTGCTCCTCTGACACCTTGGCAAGAAACAAACTGACCACTGTAGAAAATGTGATTACTTGTACTTCTTTGCCAAGCACCCATTTTAAAGGCAAAAATGTTATTTACACTTGTTCTGAAAATAGACTGTCATTAAAATGTATCTCCATAAAAAAGCATGTGTTACATTTCCTGCCATGGCACTCTTCATTATTCTCTAATCATGCACTTCTGTAACTTACCTCAATCTAATTAACACCATCTGAGCTGTGTTTATGGTGTGTTTACTTAAAAAATGTGTGATTCAAAAGATTCTTAATTGACCCTGAACTTAACACAAGAAAAATGACAAGCTTGAAAAGCTTGAAAACGGTTACTGTGAGGCTAGACTTTACTACAGTGATGCCTTGAGCTAAACACTGTCGTTAGCAAGCTGACAATGATAATGCTACAATGCTGGTGACTGGAAAGTGAAATGTTCACCCCGCTAACATTTGCTAATTACCACTAAACATAAAGTACAGCTGAGGCTGATGTATAGGCGAATTATGAGACAGATTCAGCTGGATGAGTAACTGTCATTAGTGTGCAGGTATTTGGTCGTAAACCAAAGTGCTGGACAAATAAAGTTTTTGGCCTTAAGATGGCACTAGATGAAAGGTCAGGGAATCACCAACCTGAATATAATGCCTCTTGTAAATCTTCTGGAGACATAAATGTCTGTAGTAAATTTCACGGCAAGCCATCCATCTAGTTTCATCCAAAACCACCAAAGGTCAACCCTTGTGGTGGCTTGAGAGGAAAAATCAGAGACTCAACAAAATCAGTAGGCTTCATCCTCTGGAAACAATGGATATTGTTACTAAATATTATGGCAATCCATCAGAAATTTGTTGAGAATTTCCAGTCTGGACCAAGTGGTGGACTGACGAACGACAGACCGACTGGCGTGACTTAAAACAACTTACTTACTGCATAACTCCAAAGAAATAACTGTGGATCCATAAAGTGGAAAGTAATTAGCTCTGAATGACTAAAGCCAAAGAATTTGTTTCCTTGCAGTGTTCTTTGTAAAAGAATTTTCAGCATCTGACTGGGAGGGAAATTGAATAAGTTCAGTGGACTTCCTGTCGCCAATCGGTTTTAATAGAATTATCCTAAACAGCCTATGTGGGTTTGTCTATGTGTAAACACATATGTTATTGAAAGAAAGTGTCATTCATTTTGAGAAATATGGTCATTTGTTTTTTTGAAGATTTTACAACCTTGGCTCAGGGGTGAAGCTAAAGTTCGATGAAACAAGTTTAAGTTCATAGAACAAAAATCAAAGAACAAACAAAGCAATGTGAGGAGATTCTTTCCTGCAGAGGCTGCTGAGAGGGACCAAGGCAGGGCCTTTTAGAGGAAGTCCTGTGGCCACTGCTTATCTGTTTAAGTGGGCTAAACAAATCAGAGGACATAACAAAGACGGTTGATACCTCTTTCATGCATGTATGCTAAACATGAAGCTTTAGTCAGCAGCAGGTTAGCTTTGCTAAGCACACTGGAAATGCGGAAACAGCTAGCCTACTAGCACCTCTTAAGTCTGGCACACCCTACCTCATTGGTTGGTTTGATTTTTAATTTTTGAATTGGGGATTTATTGATGGATCGAGAGGAACAAAAATCCAGAAGTTTACATGACAGCAGAAACTGTATCAGGTGGTAAATGGATGGTCAATAATAAAAAGCACATGTAAACAGAATTATTTAGTAAGAATTAATGGAAGCACAATTCCATCTTGCATGTGTTTTGTCACTTTTGGCACAATTAATGAACACACGGACAATATGAGGTGATATTTCCATTATGTTGATCTTCCATTATTACTAATGTATCCAACAGTCAACACAGAGTTCTCTCTCCTTTATACACAAGCAGAGCACCACACTCACTCTCTCCAGTTTTTCAGAAAGACACTATTCAATTTGAAACTTCTTGGCCAGTAATCAAATCATTTAATAGGATGCATTTTTCCACAGTCCAAAGGTTTCATTTCCAGTCAAACATATTTCCCCACAAAGAGAAGTGTGCATTATGTAAGCATTCTTTACATTCCCATAGGGGCCACACGTAATTGTAGAACCACCCCCCTTTGAAAAGTGAGCATCACAGTTGATGCCTTGGAATGATTATGATCATAAATTAAATTAAAGGGCCTTGAGGACAAAATAAACTCCCCACCAAAGTTAGCCCAGAACTCCACAATATGTGTGTCTCAAGTGATTGCAAAGACTCTGCAATTACTTGAGATATATAACACCCATGAAATTTGTTTAAGGAATAAGAGCAAGAAAAAAATAACCGGTACAAGAAAAAAGAAACCATTTTCAGTTCTTGGCATATAACTGGGACTTTCAGGAGGCTTTAGAGCCTGAGAGCTGCAGGCCCAGGCCTGACCTCCACAGGAACCGAGCCTAAGGCAACACGACTGTGCGGATGTTTATCTGAAACATGGGGCAGGTTGGGCTGCACATCAGAAGCACATTCCAGCATATAAACGTAACCTGTCCACCAAACAGTGAATCAGCCCATACGTCAGGTGGGTAGACATCAGGAGCATACTGAAGTGATGACATGTGCTTTCTTGCTCTTTTGAAAAAGGCCTCAAAGAGATGACTGTGTGCTGCTACCAAGGACTGACTTAAAAATAAATGTATAAATCAATCTGTCTGTTAAGATAGGTGGGTGGGTGGATGGATCACTGAAAATTAGGAATGTACTGTATCTCTGTGTGTGGTTTGTCCAAGTGGTGTTGCCATACACCAGCAGAACATGGCTCATGGGCATATTCAACTAACATTAATGTCTTTATTTGATTATATTGCCTGAGTAAATTCTCAGTCATTTACGCCCATATGCATAATTTATGTAGACAGTAGCAGTTTTCATTTATTGCACAGAGTATACTGTATAGATGTACTTTCGTATGATTAATAATATCCATAGTAGGAGATGAATTTTCAAATTTTGGAAATTGATATTTGGGTTGATAGATTTGACCCCCCCCCCCCCATTGTTAACTCAATGGCTTTTGAGTTTAATACGACAGTAGTAACCACTCCCAGCACTACTTGTTTTCTGTTGTATTAGATACCTAATTGCAATTGGCACAGGTCTAGGGTCAATTTTCCTTAAAGTCCTAGTTAAGGTTTCTCATAATAAAATCAGTTGCACAAAACACCCTTAAGGTTTCCTTCACTCTTGGACTTATGGTTTTCTCTTTGTCTTGGTGTACCTTTAAACCTACCTACCCACAAAAGACCTTGGCAAAAAAAGAAAGAAAAAACCCACACCCCAAGAAGTGTTGTTCTTCCTACAATGGTTTTCTGTTTTCTGGTAATTGGGGATCAAATTTACTTTGTAGTTTGTACTTTCTATGATTGCAATCCTCCAGAAGTATAATCTTTTCCACTTCTGACCAATTAGGTTTTCTTGTCTTCTTGTCTTTTCTTCTGCCATTCTTTTTTTTACTAAGTATAAGCCAACTTTGTGAGAGGATAACAGGCATCACAAGCATGAGTCCAAGCAAACAAACAATCTCTATGGAAACTTGTACCGCTGTAAAATCTCTTTCAATGTGGTAAATCATTTTTCTTTAAGGGATTCTGTGCAACTGTGTAAGTCCCTCAGCTGAGGAGAAATTTAGTTTTTAGTGTTATACTTAAGGAGAAAATGTAAGGTTTTTATGCAACTGGTCCCTGGTCTTGTTAAGATGGGTATAATTAAGACTTGCAGCCCTGCTGGTCCATTGGAACAGCAATAACAAGTACCTCTCAGCACCCTGATGCCAAACACCCATCCAGCACTATGAGAGTGAATTCATAAAGCATAAAAAGTGTTGATAAAATGTTCAGTTTCTGCCACAGATATATATTCACACATCAACTCAAACACAGCTAAACTTACAAAGGTTTGTATATAGTGGGTTTTTTTAACCCTGGAGAGAAACTTTATATCTCTTCTCCTTTGCAGCACGTCTCTTTCACAGAGCAGAGTTGTCAGACAGTTTAGTTGCCTCCGGCAAAGTTCGAATCACTTTCAAGTGACTTTGTTCCATCCCTGATATCGCTAAACTTGTCTTGAAATCTACACAGAGAAGGAGGGAATAGAAGCTGATATTGATTGGTGTGCTTCTCATGAAAGGCTCTGAGGTGAACTGTAAATACTTGTGGAAAGATGCAACAGATCATAACTGTAAGGTGATGAGAAGTCTCTCTGCAGATCGTTTCCTTCATATCTAATGAATTTAAACAACACTGTAAGTAGGTGGTAAAAGAGAAACACAGCTACTTAAGGCTTTATGGTATCAGTTAATTAAGAGGTTTCTGTAGCTATCTAGAGACACTAAATCAGTGTTTTATAGGGATAGATGAGGTTAGGAAGCTTCAAATTAAAATGCGCCTTGACTAACTGATTTCAGCTTGCAAAGAGTGGAATATTCACTGCATCAGTATCTCAAAAATAAAAAAAAATGGTGGTGTAACTAATGTTCAAGGGGACTGCAAGTACACCCAGGCCTTTGATGACCCCAGAGTTATCTCTGAAGTGGAGATGTGAGTGGGGCTAGTCTGTCTGTTCTCCAGTCCCTATGGCATGTCTGGTAAGCCTCAGGGTGCCAGTTCAACCAGATACCCTTTGGTTGCTTATGTCAAAGGTTCGTGTTGCTGATCCATGTTCACATTAGCAAGTCACATGTCAGTATTACCAGCATGTCACTGCTTCCAGGCAAAACAGAAAGTTCTCAGAATCCCCAAAGTGTGCTGGTGCTCTTAAGTGGCAGGTTATTTCCTAATTTCAATGCTGTGTAAGAAATAGAACTCAACATCTGAATGACTATATTGTTAAAGTTAAAATGAAATCAAAAACATATTTAGTGCTGCATACCTCCTCTGTGGGAGCAGTGATGAATCTCAGATGATGGATGAGTCCTTGGAATTTGTGTCATATTATGAATTCCACTGTGGTCAGTGCAGTAGTATTGAACTTGTTGAGCATGTTTTCAAGATGTTCACAGGTAACCACCACCACTACATATTTCAAGATAAAACATTTCTTTATTTATTTATTTATTTTAGAAAATAATGCTACAAGCTTGTCATGAGAGGTAATAAATAAACTGAAATGGATAACCTGATATCAATAACAATAACAACGCGTTTATTGTACCCTTGGGGAAACTATTTTTTTTCATTATGTTAGACACACACACGCTCATCAAATGTGTAGAGATGCCAGAATGATGGGTCACCGCAACACCCACAAGCAGTTAGGCATTTGGTGCCTTGCTCAAGGGCACCTTGGCAGTGCCCAAGAGGTAAACTGGCACCTCTCCGGCTACCAGTCCACACTCTGCTGTACCTGGTTCGTGCTGGGACTTGAACTGGAGGCCCTCTAGTTCCCAAGCCAAGTCCCCACGGAGTGTGCTGCTGCCGCCCGAACAGCCTGGTCTCTCCTTTCTCCAACTTTACCCTCATAAAATCTGCAAAGTTTGCTCTTTGTCAGTCACACCCTGCTGCTGTAAATACATATGGTAGCACACAATCACACCTGGAAACTACCCAGCATTATCACGCTCGTCTACTGACCACTGACAAGCTGAGTGGAAAAAACAGTTCATTGCTTTGTCCGGATGCATTTCAACGACAGAAGTTGAAACTCATACTCATTCTTTTCTTTCCTTACTCACAGCAACTCCAGCTTTCCTAACTTATCCCATATCACACACACACTTATCTTTGCTGTAAATTACAGCAATCATACCTCAAATTTTGCTGGCAGCAGTATGAAACTGTCAGCAGTGCCACCCGATCCTAACAGCCAAGCTGTGTAGTTATTTACTGCAGTAGAATATATGTATGTATGTAACCTTCCAGTCATAGGTTTGCCACATGAATGTCATGATCCCTGAGTTTCAGAGAGAAAACTGTTAGTCACTTGAAGCTTCTCTGGCCACTGAAGTAATGCTCTCCATTAGTCCGCTCATCAATAGTTTTGTTAAACAAATGTGTGTATTATACCACCACTTTGTGCAAACACCCTCACTCAACACTCTAATACATCCACCCAGTAGCCCTGGAATCTATTTAAATCCATCATCACACTATCCATTGCTGCTCCCACTTTGAAGCATAATTAATATGCAACAACAAAGCTAAGGATAATTAAATTTTCTTTCCATTTTCATATCGCAGTGAGTGCCTTCCAGTGTGACACTTGATGAAAGGAGAGCTCCTGCTGTCTGTGTATGCTGACAGATGCGTTTCATAGACACTGGCATAGGGTGGAGCCACTTTTGAGCTATGCAGTTTGTCCTCTGCAATGCAAAAATGAGGGTAAAGAAGCTTTATAGCTTGCTTTTGCTTTAATAAACAGTGCAATGTGCAACATCACAAGGGGAAGGCTGAAAGATGCCTAAGGTATTATATGAAATAAAATATCAATATAGACTGCAAGGGTAAAAGTGTATGAGGCGTTGAAAAAGTATTGAACTGGTTGTCAGTGAAACCATGTGATTAAAATTTGGATTTCCTCTTGATTAAAACAGGCTGGTCTGCATCAACAGCTATTGTTTTTTTCAACACACTACCTTCTTTGCTATTTATTCCTAGCACAGCATATTCTGAATCAGTGTGTGGCTTTTTGAAACATATTGTACATGCATTCTTAAAGTCCAATCCTACCTAATGTGTCTCTGTCAGGTAGTGTGTAGTGTAGCATAATTTTTCTATCAAAGATACACAGCAGGCAAAGAGAGCAATGCGAGTTAGGTGCAACACCTTTACTCAGGTTGTGTGTTGATGCAGGATGGAAATGCCACAAGAAGAAACAGCATGGAAAGTTCATAACTGTTTATATGTTCTTATGAGCTCGTTATTAAACGAGGTATAACAAGATTGTTTCCAATGCTCTCAGCACTGTGCAGCCAGCACACAGGGGCGGACTGGCCATCTGGAGGTTCTGGAGAATCACAGAACGGCCGGTACTGCAGGACGGCCGGCGGCCGCCACGCAGTCATCACTGTTTTCTCTTTTTTTTTTGTCTTTTTTCTTTTTCTCCATGATAATCTACTGTTCCACGTCCAGTCCGCTAGGTGGCAGCCTTTAAATTGGATGCCAGCCGGCCCATAGATATCTATGAGCTGGCCAGCCGCCAATCAAATTGAAGAAGAAGGAAGCACATATGTCACGCAAATCGAGCGGCCGTGTGCAGCAGGTGCAGATGGGAGGGACCGCGTGCAAGGTAACAATATGGATACTGGTATTAAGGGCCGTCCACACCAAGAACTATAAATATAACTATAAATATACAGTTTTAAAAATCGTTCTAAACTCAAGTGTTTGGCAGCGTCCACACTACAACTATAACGATAACGATAGTGGTGGACGATATCGTTTGGATCACTTTCAGAGCGATTTGATAGAAACACTGACAGCCAATCAAAATCCATCCGAAATAACAGGTCGAGACGTTCATCACGTCACATATACCCACTAAGAAAGCTCCAGGATTTCCATACACCCACTTAAAAATGTGCAAAGATCCGTAACAATATAGTTTTGTGACAGAACCTTAACTTCAGTGATTTTGTTTTGCAAATACCGGGTAAATAACTGCAATAAAATACATTTTGCAGGGGAATGCGTCTCCTCTTTTCCCCTCCATTCATAAAATTCAGGCGCCAGGATGAAGTTACTGAGAGGGGCAAATCTTTATTATGCGACATAGGTTCACACAGTGAGTTATAAAGAGCGCGCAGCCGTGCGTAATTGTCGCGCGTAATGACAGCTCGTCACCAGTGAAACAATAAACTGCATGTCTTCATTCATGTTTGTCTCATGACAGATGGAGCTTACAGACAGACAGACAGGCAGACAGCAAGTGGCAAATTGGTTTTCTTTTTCTGTCTCGCAACATACAGCAATAACAGGTCACCAATATCCATTTTATCCATCACTCTGCTCCCCTGCCGACCGCACCGCGCAGTGTGTGTTTGGCGTAACCTAGCAACACGACGATATCGTTCATTGGTGTGGATGCTGCCATTGTTATCGTTATAGTTAACGTTACAGTTATCTTTCTTGGTGTGGACGGCCCTTATCCAAAAAAAAACGGAAAGAAAAGGGTGGGGCTGAGAAGGTGAGGGAAAAAACAAAGGCGATTAGAGAGTGAAGCCTCTATGAGTTATGATAAATCATAGTGTTAAGAGGCTGTAATTATACAGTTTAACTTGAATACTCGCTGAGAAATAAACGACACAGTCCAGATGTCTCTCTGCTGAACAATACAATGCAGGTGACTCCCTGAAACACAACAAGACATGGTATGAGACTCATACCATGTCTTGTTGTGTTCATTTCTCAGTGAGTATTCTACACTCTGCTCCTAACACAACATCTACAGTACATCATCGGTGCTATTGCTATAATTTGGAAGGTATGGTATCATGTTAAGATTTAAGTATTTTGACACCCGTGTTTGGGGCTGATGAGTTTCCGCGCACCGGTTGTTGTGGGCTGGGCCGAGTCAAAGTCCAGGGCTGTTTTTTAGTCCCAGTCCGCCCCTGCCAGCACATATAATGTCAGCAGTGCATCAACTGATCACACAGTGGGTGCAGAGTCTCGTGGGTTCCACGTGGTAAATTGTCAGTTTGTGAAATACACCTGGGAAACTTGATAAATTATGACCCCATCATTTTCCCTTCAACACATCTAATATGTTAACCCTGACCCTGACATGTCACTTATGATTATTATTTATGACATCTGTTGCTATGTTCATCTTTTACTCTTCATGACAAGCCTATCATACTCATTTGCTCCATTATCCAACTATTATCCACCCAGCTAATTGGAAAGCTATTTTCTACCTTGTCAGCTGAGCGGAAGCCATATGAGCATATATTCACACCAAACTGTTTTGTTCGGGACTCGCAGTCTGGTGCACCCTCCGAAACCACTTAGCAATTCCAGTTGCATCATTTACAAAAGTTAAAGTTTCCCACAGTTGAAAGTTTCTCCTAAATGTGAAAAGCAGAACAGTCACAGTACTCTGCACTGTATTAAAGCAACCCTGCCTCTGTTCATCTCTGGACTCGGCCGCAGCAAACTAGGAATTCTAGTTTAGATCATATGAGTTCAATGGATTTCAATCCATTGAAATCAGTGATTTTCCCATCTCTAAAGTATTGGTTTCAAAAATCCCATAATTTTTTAGTGCTACTTTTAACGGCTATGTTTCAAGGCAAAGGGGGTAAGTATTTGATACTAAAATGCTTTGGCTAGAATATCAATTAACACTGCCAACAGGATGCAGATTAAAAGATAAACTGCTTAAATTAGTCACAAAGTAAATTTGTTATATAGTGCCAATGTGAAAGTGAAAGAGAGATTTCAAAATTTTCAGTTTTGGGAGGTGTTCCTTCAATGGTTGTGTACCAATATGAAAATGTGCTGAAAAAAGTCATTCACAGCAAAGTCCTGGACTACAAACAGTGAAAATCATATTGTAATACAGTATGTGGCAGCATTAGCTTAGTTGCATACCACTCGGCTTCATTGTTATAGAAGCACTACGTAGGAGAAAGTCTTTATGACCTTCATGTAAACAGATGCTCAACCAGAGACTCACCAAGAGAGAGAGTTACTGTAGTTTTATAATGCAGTGACATTCACAGATGTAGCTTGACCTGGAATGAATGAGCTCTGTGCACAGAAAAAATGGTTTGGAAATGTAAAGTATGAAATGAATTTCCACATAATAAATATCTCTTTTAGTTCTTGGAAACTTGAGAGACTGTGATATCAAAAGATACAGAAGAGCCAACTTCTTATTACAGGTGTACAATGATTTATGGCAAAAAGCCTATGGTAATATCACTTATTCTGATGATAACTGAAAAAAAATTAAAGATACTACCTTAAGAATTATTTTATGAAAATATGTTCTTGGGTTTCCCTGAAATGAATGCAGTCTATACAGCAACCCTACAATAAACTCTACGATCATGAAGGTTATAATATTCAGGTTTTTTTTGCTTACACTGTATATGTAGCTATATGTCATGGACTGCTCATTGTTCTGATGGCTCATGATTATTATTGAATAATAATTCCAAAACCCTAATAGTCTACAAAATTTTCAATCGGACTGAAAGTCCATTATCCTTAAAACAACAACAGCACATGATTTAGCCCATTATTATGTAGAATGAATCTTTCTATGGCAAGGCATGACCTACCCTACTCTGCCTCTCATTGACTTATGCTTGTTGCCTTCAGTGGTTGGGTTGGTTAGGTTTAGGCATAAGGAGTGAGACTGGTTAAGGTTAGGGAATAATATCAGGGTAAACTAATCAGGCAAGTAGGAAGGGTAGAAGCCAAGTCTGGTGATGTTATTCTGGAAAATAATTAGCCACCTGCTTCTGTCTGGGAGACCGTGTAGGCTATTTTTGGCGAGTTGGGCCCTTTGGTGCATTGCATGTTTGTTTTCTGAATACCAGGCTGTCAGACAAATAGCCTTTTGTCCAGTGGGACATTTTGTGGATTATTGAGGGTTCGAATTATAAGCCGTTGCAATAATGGCATGGCACCCGTATACCAGTGAGAATATGCTAAATAACAAACACATCTCTCTGTATAATGCTACTCTAACCCTACCCCAAACCCTTATACCATTCAACACCAACACAAACTATGGAATTACTCCAAAATGATAATGAAATTAGATACAGACTCTTTCTATGAAGACCACATGTATAATGCATTATGAGGCCATTCATAGTGAATTATAATGCGTTTATAACGCTCTCTGACTACACTGATAAACATACATAATGCTTTCTGATGCACTATATCAACAGTAATAAAACATAATAGATGTGACTTAAAATGAATTCTAAGTGTCTTATGGATGCTCTTGACTAGTTATAAACTAGAAATTGAGTGATAAGTCTTTATTGCATTATGAATACCTGCACTCACTTACACATTTTGACAATCAGCTGTAATAAGGACTCAGTCCATGCGGTACAGCATTGCCAGGTGGGAAATGTAGGATTATTGTACCGGAGACTCAAAATTATTGTATTTTGAAGCAAATTATCACACATCTGTCATAACCAAAATAACAATCCTACTGATGCGCTATTGGCAAATATAATCACTCTAGTGTGTACTTTTTTGGTTTACTTTTTTTTATTTCCTTGCTTCTGTTTTTCCTCTTCTTCTTCTTCTGTTTTGAATCTCATTCTCACTCGACTTCCTGATGGGTCCTAGCGCCTCGTGGGGCATGTACAGCTGACCATTCAGCCAATCCTGCTCATTGTTCAGAGACAAACGTCACCCGTATCTATCGCTAAGCAAAGTGCGATTGGCTGGTAACATGTCACATGGGAACAGATGCCCTAAGGGCTCACAAAAAAACTTTGGCATACTGATTACAACCACACATTCATGAAATAGTCAAATTACCGTACATTTGGCCTTTTTTGGGATTATTATTATTATTACTCTTGTACATCGTACAGAGGGCCAAATTATTGTACAAATACAATAATTATCGTACACCTTGCAATGCTGATGCAGTATCATAAGTTATCATTGTATGTTAAGTAAAGTTCTAAAGTAATAAAGTACTTATTGATGCATCTATAATAATGCATTCATCATCATAAGGTGTCATTGTCGGTTTTAAGTAAATTGAGGCATCATAAGTGGTTGATGTCTATCATATACTAGAATACTTTGACAATAATTTTAAAAGACTAAAGTCTGACACCCTCACACATCTAAAGACAATGTGTCATGATTCACAGGGCTTGAAGTCACAGAATAACTTTTTAAAGACGGGATCTTGCAGAATCACTATTTACAAGATTGTTAGCTTCAAAAAGAAAAAAAAAAAGTGGACAGACATTGCTGCAGCCATATATATTATACAGTCATTAGATGACTCATTCCTTTGGCTACTGTTCGTCTGCGTCGCCGCCACCTTGCAGCGGTCACCATGGTTACAAGTGAAGTCGGGAGTCAGTCAGTCAGTCTGGGTCAGTCACGGACTACACGTGAAATGAAGGACTTGAAATCGGGTATGGGTGGGTATCATCAAGTTACAGTAGGCCTACAGTGTTTAAGAAGTCCAAGCAACATACGGGACTCGTCATCGGTATGTTAAAACCTGTTAAAACCGACTTTGAGAGTGACTTTGCAAACACAGTGTGAAGCAATGCACTGATAATGAAGAATATCGTGATGTTGCACATCAAATTAAACAGCAGAACCTGGGCTACAAGGCTATAAAAACCCATGCCCCAAACATGGCTCAAACAGCAACTAAATAAACAACAACAAATCCAACTCCATACAGCACCGATATCCCAACCCATTCGGTATATTTCAGGCTCTAACTCGACCACATGTTATTCAAAAAAACACGCCGTTCATCTCAAATAAAAGCAGTCCGCTGTTTCCACACATTTGCGCCAAAACACGCTACCCCAAACCATCAGAGAGCCAGAGGCCAAAGAACAACAACAGAAATCGTTTCACCAAAATATATTCGTAATATTTCTCTTACCTTGTTGTTTTTGCAGCGAAAAGCTCATTCTGCCATTAAATCATGCTTCACTCCTATTGACCGACATGTTGCCCGTCATTCAAATGAATCCGGGCAGAAAATTTTATGGAGGTTCTGGGACTAAGCATAACAATGACCACTTACAGCAGCCGACATCTCCCCCACAACACATTCTGCTGACTCTGATTGGCTTATAGTGCTGTCAGTCTCGTTTTGGTGGGCATAGTGTCATTCTATTGGCTCTAACGAATCAAACGAGGTGCCAATCACTCAAATTCTGAAGCTGTCAGAATAGAAACTCAGTTTCAAATGTAGTAGTGTGTCTTGGTCAGTTTGGAGTGGGAGAGGGAAAAAAATAAAACGGAGAGTTGTATGTGTATATCCTAAACATCAGTAGGGATTTACAGAAACAAAAAATGAAAGATATAGGATTGTACATGACAAAAATCACATGCAAACATGGTGCAATTTTGGAGAGCTTGTCTGAATTTTCTGTACTAAAAGCTCTCTAATATTGTCCTGCTTCACTTTATCAGAATCAACCTTTGCAGAGTTAATGTTCACATATTGTACTATGATGAGATAGAGGTTTAGAGCTGCAGCTGCATCATTCCTGAGGGATACTGTGTGCCGTGTGCCATCTTCATTTACTCTTCACATATACTGATATTCACACATCTTAACAAATCTCACAAGTGTTCCCTTTACCATGACACCAAAAGTATTCAAATAGACCTTGTGGTTGCAGAGATATATATTAATTTCACAGGGAGTATGCTACATGCTATGACTTGCTAACTAGCTAACCAGCGTCCCCATCCCAAACAAGGTTAGCCTACTTGTAAGCAACTTGAATGTTTGCTATTAGCCTACAAGGAAACTGTACATTTCAACTGAAGATTTCTAGCTTCACTCATATAGAGACAGAGCGTGTCATAGTCTGAAAGCCAGGCCCCCAAAGGGAAAACCAGGCCCCTCCAAATGTATTTTTAGAGTAACAGTTAACTGTATTAATGTATGTTAAGCTAAAGCATTGACAGTATGAATGCAACTTCTGTTATAATTGTGTCCAGCGCGCCGCGATTCAAGCAGTCCATTCCAGCGCTCCGCTCCAGCACTTCTATCAATCTCCCAGCATGTAGAGACATGTCTCAAAACAACAACGTGTGGCGGTAGCAGGTGCAGGCTGACGGCTGAGCTGCCGAAATGCTCATCTTCTCACAAAAGAATCTCCACATCATGTTTTTTACAAGACGAGCAAGGTAAGGAGAAGGGACACTGAGGTAGAATATTAAGCTTATACCGTGGCCTCTCTGGTAGGTACAGTGTGCTAAAATAATCTCTTGCCATCTTATTATTAGCTAAATATTAGCTAGCTATAGCTAATAATTTTAGCTAGCTAGCTAGCAATTCAGGGGAGGGGAAAGCGAGCCTCGTCTCCCCTTTGGGAGTGTGATGATGATGTGATTTTTTTAAGCTAGTAATCTTTTGTTAAATCATATGGTTAGCTTTTAGGCTAATAATAAACATTTCAGTAGCTAACCTTAGCTTGCAAATAGCTTCCACAGTGGTTAGCTTGCTAGCTTTACCTTTGGCACTGTATATTTTGATGCTAATATTTGAGTATTTTTATATTTTGAATGCAGGACTTTTACTTTAACAGGAGAAATAGAAATGGAACATGTATTTTATTTAACATTTTCGATCTTGTTTTTCGGTTCAATAACTTGGAGACACACTTGAACATTTTTGTCAAACTTAAATTATTTTACATGGAAACAAAACCAACAACCAAAGCATCACTAACAGCGTGACCCATGGATGTCTGGTAAGTGGATTCATTTCCCCCAATATTTGTTCCTACGGAAAAAAATATTTTTTTGGTTGCAATGTAAAATCACATTTTGATAACTATCTAATTCTGCTTAGTTCACAGCTATTGAAGTTCATACAGGCAGATTCTTGATAAGCAGATATTTGGAGAAATAAGCTGAATCCAATCTGTCACCAGTAACTTTTTTTCACCTTATAAATCACTGCAAAGGTTCCAATTTGTATTTTTAGACTGCTAAAAATGATATATATACCACATGTACAAAATACATACATACAGCTGTGTTTGGGTACTTACTCATAAGCAGGGATGTGAACATGAATACAACAAAACATAGTTATTAGTCTATTTTGATATATTTTTAAGATTCGTGTCAATAAAAGCTGGGGCTTACTTAGCTTACAGTGTGGGTTCATTTTTTTTAATATTATCAATAAATATGCATATTTATTTAAGGAGTTGCTGAAGTAGAAGTAAGCAATATTTCAATATTCACTTGGCTTCAGCTTTTTACTATATGCATGGGTTCCAGCCATCTGAGAGGCAAAAGATGATGTCTCTCTTTCTCTTTTTCCTCTGAGGTGTAAGAAATCAAAAGCAGATCTCTAGCATGGATCATGACAGACAACCAGGTCTTTAAAGTCATCCTAGGAAGCCTGATTTCCTCCACCTCCTCAGACCATGAGGTGCAGGATCTCCTGGGATGTGGCATCTACGGAGCAGTCACCGAGTGCAAAAGGTTAGCCACCAATGACTAGTGGCTTTAAAAATCGTCAGAAGCACAAGTTACATTGAGGAAGCAAAGGAAGAGGTGCAACACAAATCATGTCTATCACCATTTTCCCAGTATAATTATTCTACAAAACATTGCAATCACACCAAATTTCATCTTATAAATTACTCAGGCGGAGATGCTCAGATGGATGAAAGATATAAACTTATTCAAGTTCGACATCTTCATGTTGAACCGACTCCTTCACCTTTGAGAGATGTTATTATCTCGAGTTTGAGGAACCTGGACATCAGTCTCTGTGAATTCATGGAGATGCACAGCGGCTCAAGGTCTCTTGAGTTGCAGGAGATCTGCCCCATCATGCAACAGGTTTGTGTTTTTAATACAGACCACAAATTGCATTTGTCTGAAACAGTTGACCTTTTATCAAAATGCATCTTTCCTCTTAAACTGCAAATGTAAGTGAGGAGATAAAACAGTAGTATTTTTACTGATTTCAGTTGGCCACTGCTGTGGAGTTTAGGAAGTGTGCAGGGGTTGTACACTCAGATCTCAAGCCAGAAAAAAAATGTGATGGTGGACCGTGTACGGCAGCCATTAAATGTAAAAGTCACTGACTTTGGCTTAGCGTGTAGAGAGCCCAAGAAATACAGAGGTGCAGTCCCTCAGATGTGATACAGGTACGTAACAGCACACAAATGTAATCCTGCAAGCTGGCAGGTTTTTAGTCAGGCTTACTTCTGACCTAAAGATTATATATTTCAGAGCGTGACTGTTAAGAGTAGACGGTAAGCAGTGTTTGCTTCTTACTTAGTCTCTTATAACCACAGTAATGTGTTTGTGTTTCTATTGCTTGTTTAAGATGTCCAGAGATACTGCTGGGGGATCCCTTTAATGAGGCCATCCACATGTGGTCGCTGGGCTGCTTTGCTGCCGAAATGTTAATCAGCAAACCACTGTTCCCTGGCAGCGATGAATATGATATGGTCATTATTACACTTGAAACACAACAAAAATATCAACTTCAGCCATAATGTCTTTGTCTTTTTATTTTTTACAAAAAAAAAGAAAAAAAAAATATTTTGGGTGACAGTAGCGAGAGCTAAGCCTTAAGTTAAGCATTATTTAAAAAGACATTACAGTTGCTCTTAGAAAATTATAGAAAATAGAATAAGACAGATACGACGTGTATTTAGTAGAATAGATAAGAATTAAATATAGAATAACAAAGTATTGCACAGTTAAATTATTACTGCACAAATATTTCGAGGGCTTCAAGTCAGTCTTGCATATTGTGCAGTTTTGCAGTTGAAACGGTAAATATTGCACAGAGTAAGAGCAACAGGCACAGTCGGTGCATGCATTGAACACTGAAGGCTTTTAAACATTTTCTTTTTCTTAATCCATACAGTAGTGAAATGTACACTTTCTGCCTGATTCTCAGATATCAGTATGCTTCTAACATGGAGATGCTTACTTGAAGCAATTTTGTGAAACCTTAAAACATGTAGCTTAAAGTTGTGTTGTGCCCACAGATTAGACATATTGGAGCACCACCAGCCCACCTGCTAGACAACGGAGTGTATACAAGATCATTCTTCCATGAAGAATTTACAGGACTGTGAAGATTAATGGAAACAGTATTTGGCATAATCTCTGTGTTTATAACTGTCTAAACTTTTGTGTCTTTGCTTTTGACTGGATCAAATCAGCTGACTCAAACGTTTGTTCCCTTCAGTCTCCAGTTGAATTGTGTAAATTTGATTGTGTTCGCTCCACAATTTCCAGCCTGGATTTTCTTCAGCAGGTGGGACATCTCTTTTGGAAAGCATGTTTTCGTAACTTTAATATTAAACTTATATATAACAAGTCAAGCTCAGTTTTTCTTATCGTTTTGTTAATCTCTGATCCTCCACAAGGCATCTCATGACCTCCCAGACGAAGATGCCAATGCAGATCAATACGACCGGGCAAACTTAGTTGAACAACTGAAGAAGATGCTGATAGTGAATGCCTCTGACTAAAAGAATAACTGAATAACACCAAGTCAGATCCTTCAGCATCTGTTTAACAATGAGCCACCTTGTCGGCACATTTGACACCAGCCCCCAGTAGGTGTGAGCTTTGATGCTGTTAGTATTTTAACACTGTTGATATAGACAAGTGAAGTTGACTGAGTTACTTGTCATCCAGTGTGAAATCTTCTGTGGAGCCGATGAGGATTTGTGACACTGAGCTCTGATGATGGGGAGGAGAAGACCTGTAACAGCCCAACCTTCCACTCTGATGAGGGTCATGCTGCTGGGCTCAGCAGTGAGGAGCAAGTCTGCCTCCAGAGCATCAGTGAGGAAAACAGTCCAGCAAAGGAAAGGAAAAGGGACTGTTGTGTGTGGCAATGGGTAGGTGTTTGAAATATCTTGTGTTAGTTATTTGATATTTTGAGGAACAGTGTGGCAGTTCTGGAAACTGTACTGTACTATTCTGTATGTCATTGCGAAGAGTTTATGTGTATAAATAATGGAGCTAGAGCTGACCACATGGTGGTCACCAGGAGGGAAGTAGTTACGGCATGTAATTCTAACTATAACTATTTTTTTCTTTTTGACATAGCAGCCCTGACACCGCCAAGAGAAGCAGGTGTGAATGCCGGGATGCAAGAGTGAGGGATGAAGGGGATCCGTGCTCAACCTCTGATGTCACCACCCAAAAAGCAATAAAGAGGCATATAAACCTTTACCATGATGGAGAGTGTCAAAAGTAAGGCAACCTATGTAAACACACACACACACACACACACACACACACGGGATAGGGCCGATAAGGAGGCTTCGAGTTCACGGCAGGAGAAAACGACAAGAGGAGGAGGAGGAGAGGAGACACCAGACTGATTAGGTCACCTCCCTCCAGTCTGATTCAACACTGACAAAACCACAAGACTGAGAATAAACTTTCAGCTCCATTTTTTTCTTACTTTATTCTTTTATTAACTTTTTATATTAAACATGTCTGATGAGTGCATCCTTGATTGATTTAACTATAAAAATTTTTTAGCAGAATATAAGGTGAAGATTGATTTGTATAGATGGCATGGTTAAATTTAGACTAAGACCTCTTTATAAACTCATTATCTGGGTATGCAATCTCCTGACACGTTCTCTGTGGGGAACCGCTGCTCCACACCTCTGAAGCTGACAGAGAGAGGTGAGCTACAGTATGGTGGCGAAGAAGAGAACTTCTTCCACTGCTGCAAAACTTGAAGTGATGATTCAAAGGTTTTCTATCTTTATTTTTGTAAGTATTCTGTGGTAATTGCAGTTTTACTATGTTTTAAAATGACTCATGCATCACTGCACAAAAAAAGTAAATGTATTATAGAGAGATTTCTGGTTGTTACATACAGTGGTGAGAGAAGTACGCACATCTTTTACATTAGAGAAAACTGATTTCAGTGTAGCGATAATGTGTTTGCAAGTATAAGTAGGAACGTAGGAAGTTAGTGAGTAGGCTACTTACCCATCTTTTAAGGTTTTGTCTCCACTGCTGACATTTACAGAGAACTCCAATGTTACGTGATGATTAAAGTGTAAAACCTGGTAAAATTTGTTATAGCAGTCCAGTCCAGGCTTTGGCTTAACCCTTTGATGCACAGCATGGGTCTAAAGTGACCCATATCCATTTACTATGTTATTTCATGTATGGCTGAGTGTTTCTATGGTATATTTTTGAAATAAATGTATTTTATCATTATTCTTATTTTGTGAACAAGCACAGCTTTTGTATTTCTATAACAAGTTTGCACACATGGGTCAGCATTTGGCAGGAACCCGTGAAAGTTGTTTGTTTGCAAGTAGGAACAGACTTACCTCGGACAACTATACAACTATTCACGACTCAGCACCGCTCCCTTTGCACATCTGATACATGTAAGTCTTTTTTTTTTTTAAAGATATTTTTTGGGGCATTTTTAAACCTTTAATTGATAGGACAGATGAGCGTGAAGGGGGAGAGAGAGAGGGAATGACATGCAGCAATGGGCCACAGGCTGGAGTCAAACCTGGGCCGCTGCGGCAACAGCCTTGTACATGGGGTGCCTGCTCTGCCACTGAGCCACCAGCGTCCCCTGATACATGCAAGTCTTGTTTTACAATTGTTCAAATATTACCCTAAGAGTAATAATTGTGAAATATAGCTGTATAGTATTTGATTAGGTTTAGGTTACCTTGAGAGTGAGTACATTACTTGTAAGTAATTACTGTTAGCTAGCTAGCTGTTGACATATTCTATTTTAGTTCTTTGTAGTTAGCTAACTATTGTAGTTAGCTTGACTAACTACTTAGCCAAGTAGCTAGTTAAGCTACTTGGCAAAGTAGTTAGCTAAGTAGATCTCTAACTACTTGGCCAAATAGCTTAGCGAACTACTTAGCCAAGTAGTTCGCTAAGCTATCTTAGCCAAGTCGCTTTATATACGTGTATGTATATTGATGGGCATCTGAAAATATTATTGTGCTTTTTCGAATATGGCTGTTCGCACATTTGATCATCATGATGATGACCCAGATTATTTCCCACATGGTCAAGCTAAAGTTGTGGGTATGTCTGGGAATCCAGCTCCCCTACATGAGGACCCAGTCCAGTAGACTGAGCAAAAACAGGTCTTACTGGAAGGAGAATTCCCCCCACTCATGGCAGAACAAGAAGCCATAATTTTCTGTATTCTTCTATATATTCTTCTATTTTGAAAGCTACAACAATATCTGTCCCCCCCTTTTTTTCTTTTTGAAACTAACAATTTTGCAAACAGTGACTATGCTACACAGTTTTTGCAAAATCTTATTTTGTAACTAAAAGCTCTCAGACTCATGACACATTGTCTTTAGATATGAGAGGGTAGCAGACTTGAGTCTTTTCAAAGTATTCTAGTGTGTGATAGACATAAATTAGGCTACTTATGAAGCAGCATAGATTCAAAACATGAAAATGTATCACACTGCAACTATATTTAAAACCAACAAACCTTATAATGAAGCATGCATTAGATAGATAGATAGATAGATAGATAGATAGATGCATCAGTAAGTACTTCACTTAATGATAACTTATGATACTGCATGCACTGTTATAAAATACAAGTCCTTACTACAGATTGTTGAGGTGTGTACAAGTATTATAATACATTAAAAGCCCAAATATAAATAAGTCACATCTATAAAGTTATGTAATTGTTGATATAGTGCATCAAGAGGCATTATGTGTTTACAGTATGCGTGCAATCATAGAGCATTAGAAAATCCATTATAATTCAATAGAAATAGCCTTATAATGCACTGTAGATTACCCAGGGTTCCCTAATAAACTGGCAACTGAGTTATTTTGAAGGGATTTTTTAGTAGTGGGGATTAGTAGTTGTCTTTTACCTAAATAAATCCAAACTATTTTGTTTTTGTTCTTATCATCATGATTTATGCTTTTATATGACTCTAAAAAAAGGTTGAACAGAAGTTACTGACAGTAATTATCATTGCTGTAATAGTCAAAATCTTTGTTCAAACACAACAGACATATTACACTGCCATGGTGCCTCAAACTGTCTGTGCTTTCATACAAAGTCTGAAGAAAT
This sequence comes from Epinephelus cyanopodus, assembly GCA_026686955.1. Lineage (NCBI taxonomy): Eukaryota > Metazoa > Chordata > Actinopteri > Perciformes > Serranidae > Epinephelus > Epinephelus cyanopodus. The sequence goes on from CM048927.1 coordinate 9,812,877, forward strand.
TTAGTTTCCTTGTAGACAAAGGCTTTAACAGCCTTGTGACATGACAAGGAGATGCAGTTAATGGGTATCTCAAGGCAGTGACATGTGATTCAAAAGGAAATCAACAGCTCTGTGTGTGTGATCCTTATGTTAATTCCTGTTCCTCTGCATTTATTCATGTGTACAATGCATAATCAATGTAGTGTGCTACACCCACCTCTGAAGACTGAAAACACATCATAACGATACCAAGGTTTCAAAGACAAACAACAGAATTGCTGGTGTAGGCTATTTAATATCTAAACATTAGCAGTTTGACGACACAAATCAGAGTGTGGAGAGGTGCTGCAGTTGTCTTTGCATTAGTGTGAATTATAAGCTTATCAGTATTTTGGTGAGCAGGAAGGCAAGGCCATTAGATGAGCTAAAGGCCTCTCCTTCTCCCCTGGTGATGCATGCTGGTGCCCCGCTAATGGTGGCTAATTTGCTAGTAAGGCTTAATTGGGTTCCGGAAGCATAAACTCAACGGGAATTGTGAACACCAGCAGAGATAGCAGGGTGAGGGAGATGCGTGTGTGTGTGTGTGTGTGTGTGTGTGTGTGTGTGTGTGTGTGTGTATGTGTTTATATTGGTTTGCTCATGTGTATGTATGATAATACACATACAGTACCAGATCATTACTGTATTAATGTGTGCATCTCTTCAGTGTGTATTCAAACTGTATGAGTCTCTTGGAGGGTTTCACCACTACCTTTAATGATAATAATTGTTGTGTGTGCGACCATGTGTGCGTACAGTCTCCGAGAAGGTGTCTTTATGTAAATGAGAAACTGTGGGAGACAAAGTCAGGCTTCAAAGCAAACTGCTGGTAGAATATGCCGCCTAGACACAAGTGTGCATGCAACTTCTATAGACGCATGCAAAGGATGCACTTCAGGCAGGCTGCTATGTAGTGAAAAATATCCTCATTGACCAATAAATTCTGTACGAGCAAAATGAAAGTGTTATGGAAGGTAGCCATGTTTTGCTTATCCCCAGTGCTGTAACGTGCAGCTGGAGAATGCTTAATTGCCTCTACCTTAATGACACATCCTGAGGCAGGTTTACGTTTCCAACAGGAAATACTGTCCTATTCTGCATGTCACACGAGGATGCATTGTGCAGTTATACATTTCTACATTATGTTTGTTCTTTCAAGACTGTTCTTTGTAAAAACACAAAGTGGAAACTTTCCACAAAGCAGCATTGCAGGTTTTTTTTTTTTAGATCGTTTGATGGTACAAGCTTGCAATAGGTATATCCATCTTCAATTTATGTTTTATGCTTATTGATATTTCTATTACATGTATCCTTTAACAATGTCCTGCTTTATCCAGACAAACAGTTAAGCACGTGAAAGTGAATTGTGTACTGCTGATGACCCCTAAGTTTCAAATCTCAGCCAAAATAACCTTTCCACCGCTTTTACTACATCCTGACTCAAAATAGAAAACTTGTCTCCCACTGTGTTGACACAGAGGGGTGTGCATTTCATTGTCTCATTTCTGAGTTGCAGAGATACTTGATGTCTGCCATACTTAGTTCCCCTTGTCCTGCTCAATTACACACACCCGGAGAGGCTTGAGGTACCTTGCTCACTTAGAGCGCTCCACTGAAACCTCAATTTGTGAAAAATGAACTGTGTTGAAAGTATTGATGTTACTCGCTGCTGCTTGACTGACATCTAAGGAGTAAGTTCTCTTTTTTTCCTTAAGAAAGTTTGTTTCTTCAAATCAGTTAATCAACGGGCTTTTTTTCCCTTGAAAAAGTATCGATGGCCATGTTTAAGTATACTAAAACAAATATGAACATTCTCAAAGGGGTTCTGTCTGGTGGGTAAAGGTTTTCTTCCTGTTGCATAACATCCAACATTCAGTACTAGAAATGTTGTATTCCAGATTGTTTAAAGCACCAGTGTGTAGGATATAGTGGCATCCATTTGTAGAAATGTAAAATAGCATTCATAACAATGTGTAAGAGTGTGTAATCACCTGGAATGTTGAATTTTGTTTTTGTTAGTTAAAATGAGCAATTCATTCCTTAACTGCGAGAGGATCCTCTTCCAGGGAGCTTGCCATGTTGCAAACACTGGCTCTAAAGAAGGCCTTTTATGTTATCAGTAGGCCACTATAGATGGCAAGGGGTGAGTGGAGGGGTATTCAGTTGGTTGCAACCTGCCACCTCACTGCTACATGCATTCAAATCCTACATACTGCCCCTTTCAGTACTGGTTTTACATAATTGTAATAAAGATAGAGTTGCCAACTCTTAAGGGCTGGCCAGAGATGAGTGGTATTGCCAGAGGCTTCACTGAATTATGAAAGCTAAAAGTGGGAGATCTGTTTCCTTTTTGTAATTAACAGCTTTGAGATATGGAAGTAAAATTCACTTTTGAGTTTTTATTTTAACAAAAGTGCTCTTATGATGAGACAGTCTACAGTCATGGTAGCAGCTCTGTGAGGCTGTGGTTAGGTACAGCAGTGCTTGAGCTAAATAGTAAAATCTATATCATGTTAATGTAAGTAAGTAATGTTTACTCTGTGTTAGTAAGATAGCATGAGGATGATGGTAATGTTATAGTATTATGTTACTTTATGATTTAATCATGATCCAGTTTTCACCTTATTCCTAGCCCCCATTATTACCTTGCTTGAATTGCAGGAAAAACTTCCTGGGACCAGCGTTTTCCAATGGTTATGGTACACCAATCCTCTTTTCCAGAGCAAATGAGAAATAAAACGTGGAAAACACCATCTGTTATAACCCAAATGGGATAATATGATCATACCTCTGCCTTCTCTGGCAGCTGTCTCAAAGCATTGGTTGTTTTTCTTTTTAATCAAGTGTGTTAACGATTAGCCTGCCTTGCTACTATAAGATGTTGTTATTTAAAATTATTCTATATCACTTTAGCTCCACATTAATTGAATAAATGTGATGTTTACCAGCTAATGCTCTGCTTGTCTGCCTTAATCACGCAGTTTACACATTTTATAATGGCTAATTTATTAAATCTGAGATCACTTAGTGAAACATGATGCCGAATTTAGCAGCAGCCTTCGGTAACATCAGTAATGTGAAGTATTGGTAAAACAATTAACTTCAGGCATTCCTTTTATTATAGGAAAGACATACGGTAAATCACTAACACGTTCTCAGCCTAAATGACTAATGTTAAACACATATGTCAAAATGTCATTATGCTGCTGACTTTATTGTATAATGAGTGCTGTCAAGAGATTAAAAAAATGGAGAGATTAATTAATTATGATCTGTAATTAATTGATCTAATCAATCTCTTTTTTAATCTCATCTCAAAATTGCTGAGAAAAGTCCTCAACTTGAGGTATTTTCATTTAAATTTATAACATTATTGTGGCAGATGATCAAAAGATTGATATATATTACAACAAGTGGTTTTATAAAGTCATATTTATTGTTTTCAACAATAACACACTTGAACACAGATGCATTACACATAGCCATTAAATTCTGTTGCATTTGAGATTAGTCCCAATAAAGAGTGCTGCAACCTTCAGTCTCGACCACCAGGGGGGTGCTTGACTGTCATGACATGTCAGCTTCATTAAAAGCATAGCTGCAGGTTAATGCAATAGATGTAAGAACACACAGAAACAATACATCTGTGATCAGTTCCCTAATTTTATTTAAACAATGTTCAAAATTACTTTCCTCTTTTCCAATTTCTCGTTTTATTTCATGGAAGTGATCAATGTAATTGCACTTGTCCTAACATGCAGTTATAAGAGAACTAGAATGGATGAATTTATATCTGAATTCTCAGAGTTTTTATCCAGTCTAGTTCTTAAATCAGATAAAGTTATTATTGTAGGCGATTTAAACATTCATGTCGACGTTGATAATGACTCCCTGGCTACCGCGTTTATCACATTATTAGACTCCATTGGCTTCAGTCAGGGTGTACATGAACCCACTCACTGTTTTAACCATACCCTCGATCTAGTTCTGACGTATGGAATTGAAGTTGATAACCTAACAGTCTTTCCACAGAATCCCTCGCTATCGGATCATTATTTGATTACTTTTGATTTCTTTTTACTCGATTACACGCCACTCAGCAACAGTTACTATACCAGATGTTTATCAGATAGTGCTTTGCAAAATTTAAGGAAATGATTACTCCGTCGTTAAATTCAATACCAAGTCCTTTAGTAACAGAGGTTTCCCGCACCGACTTTAACCTCTCCCGAATTGATCAATTTGTTGATAGCGCCGTAAGCTCGCTGCGAACAGCACTCGACTTTGTAGCTCCTCTTAAAAAGAAGTTAACAAAACAAAGAAAGTTCGCTCCTTGGTATAACTCTGAAACCCGTAAATTAAAACAAATATCGCGAAAGTTTGAAAGGAATTGGCGATTAACCAAACTGGAAGAATCTCGTTTAATCTGGGCAGACAGTCTCAAAACTTATAAGAGGGGCCTCCGCAATGCCAGAGCAAACTATTACTCAGCTTTAATAGAAGAAAACAAAAATAACCCCAGGTTTCTTTTCAGCACTGTAGCCAGGCTGACTGAGAGTCAAAGCTCTATTGAGCCTTGCATTCCTTTAGCCCTTAGCAGTAATGATTTTATGAGCTTCTTTAATGACAAAATTCTAACTATTAGAGGCAAAATTCATGACCCCTGTCCTCAGATAGTACCTATCTAACCTCAAACACAGCTGTAACACCTAATATTTATTTAGATTGCTTCTCCCTAATTTCTCTTCAAGAATTGACTGCAGTGATTTCTTCATCTAAATCATCAACGTGTCTCTTAGACCCCATCCCAACTAGGCTACTCAAGGAGGTCTTACCTTTAGTTAACACTCATATATTAGATATGATCAATATATCCTTATTAACAGGCTATGTACCACAGTCTTTTAAGGTAGCTGTAATTAAACCTCTCCTAAAAAAGCCCACCCTGGATCCAGAGGTGTTGGCCAACTATAGACCAATATCTAATCTTCCCTTTATGTCAAAGATCCTTGAGAAAGTGGTCGCAGACCAGCTGTGTGATTTTCTCCATGATAATAATTTATTTGAGGAATTACAGTCAGGATTTAGAGTGCATCATAGCACTGAGACAGCACTAGTTAAAATTACAAATGACTTTCTGATTGCTTCAGACAAAGGACTCGTCTCTGTACTTGTTTTATTAGATCTTAGTGCGGCGTTTGACACTGTTGACCATGAAATTCTGCTACAGAGACTGGAACACTTAATTGGCCTAAAAGGTTCTGCACTAAGCTGGTTTAAGTCTTATTTATCTGATCGTTTTCAATTTGTTGACGTTCATAATGAATCATCCGTACGTACTAAAGTTTGTTTTGGAGTTCCGCAAGGTTCTGTGCTTGGACCAATCCTATTTATTCTATATATGCTTCCTTTAGGCAACATCATTAGAAATCACTCTATAAATTTCCATTGTTATGCGGATGATACACAGCTGTATTTATCGATGAAGCCAGAAGAAAGTGATCAATTAACTAAACTTCATAATTGTCTTAAAGACATAAAAACTTGGATGAGCACCAATTTCCTGATGTTAAATTCAGACAAAACTGAAGTTATTGTTCTTGGCCCCAAACAACAGAGACTCTTTATGTGATGACATAGTTTCTCTCGATGGCATTGCTCTGGCCTCTAGCACTACCGTAAGAAACCTCGGAGTAACATTTGATCAAGATTTGTCTTTTAATTCTCATTTAAAACAAACCTCACGGACTGCATTTTTTCATCTGCGTAATATTGCAAAATTAGGCCTATCCTGACCCAAAAAGATGCAGAAAAATTGGTCCACGCTTTTGTTACCTCAAGGCTGGATTACTGTAACTCTCTATTATCAGGTAGCTCTAGTAAGTCATTAAAAACTCTCCAGCTAATTCAGAATGCAGCAGCACGAGTACTAACAGGAACTAAGAAACGAGATCATTTTTCTCCTGTTTTAGCTTCTCTGCACTGGCTCCCTGTAAAATCCAGAATTGAATTTAAAATCCTACTGTTAACTTATAAAGCTCTAAATGGTCAAGCTCCGTCATATCTTAGAGGGCTCATAGTGCCATATTATCCCACCAGAACTCTGCGCTCTGAGAACTCAGGGTTACTCGTGGTCCCTAAAGTCTCCAAAAGTAGATCAGGAGCCAGAGCCTTCAGCTATCAGGCTCCTCTCCTGTGGAATCATCTTCCTGTTACGGTCCGGGAGGCAGACACTGTCTCCACATTTAAGGCTAGACTTAAGACTTTCCTCTTTGATAAAGCTTATAGTTAGGGCTGGCTCAGGCTTGCCCTGTACCAGCCCCTAGTTAGGCTGACTTAGGCCTAGTCTGCCGGAGGACCACCTATAATGCACCGGACACCCTCTCTCTCTCTCTCTCTCTCTCTCTCTCTCTCTCTCTCGCTCTCGCGTATCCTATTACTGTATCTTGTTTGCTCGGCCATTCTGGATGTCACTAACTCGGCTTCTTCTCCGGAGCCTTTGTGCTCCACTGTCTCTCAGGTTAACTCGTATTGCAGCGGTGCCTCGATAGTGTGACGTGTGTGGTTGTGCTGCTGCCATGGTCCTGCCAGATGCCTCCTGCTGCTGCTGCTGCCATCATTAGTCATTAGTCATACTTCTACTGTTATTATACACATGATTATTATCATACATGTATACTGCCAGATACTAATATATACTTTCAACATATTGTACCACAGTAGCCAGAACTATAACGACAATATTATTACTTTCATGAATGTTGTTGTAAGCTACTGTCATTACCGGGGATGTCATACATATTATTGTATTGTGTCATACAGATTACTGTTAATTTGTTATGCTGATCTGTTCTGTACGGCATCTATTGCACGTCTGTCCGTCCTGGAAGAGGGATCCCTCCTCAGTTGCTCTTCCTGAGGTTTCTACCATTTTTTTCCCCCGGTAAAGGGTTTTTTTTGGGGAGTTTTTCCTTATCCGCTGTGAGGGTCCAAAGGACAGAGGGATGTCGTATGCTGTAAAGCCCTGTGAGGCAAATTCTATTTGTGATATTGGGCTTTATAAATAAAATTGATTGAATTGATTGATGATGCGGACGGAGAGCAGGTGGCAGCGTTTGATGCAGGAAACTTGATATGGACTTGAAAATCAATTTCAGAGTGGGGCTGGTTCAAAACGGCGGGATTTCGGAATGGAGGGCTGTCCCCTGTTGGAACATTGTGTGTGCACAGCCCGTCACCACCTGGATTCTAAAATAAACACACCATTATTACATAATCATGCTTCCTTGTTGCGCCATTCATTAAGATCCTACAAATAACAAGAATTGCGGTTTAATACTCTTAATTATAACAGCCAACTTATTGAAAAATGTCAGGTTTAAATTGGGCTTGGGCACATAATTTCAGTTAATTGGACAGGCCGGGCTGGTCCCGGACATAATGTGCACGGGCTCGGGCTGGGTTGGGCTGGATTTTTGGAGCCCGATCTAAACTCTATTAGCCACTCTCGTGGAAAGGGGGTCAGTTCCGGGGGGATCCCCCTGAGCTGCCTCAAGAACTGTCTGTTCTAGCCCTGCAGCTACGCGAAATCCCTCCTGATCAAAACGGGGCGGACCCCCCACACCCCTAGTTTCGACATCTATGCCTACAGACTGATTTTTATAAAAGGCAACTCTGTATCATACAGAAACAATAAAGTTCAAGATTAAAAATGAGATTAACGCAATCAAAAAACAACGTTAAAGCGCGTTAAATATGGCTGTAATTAATTATTCGCAATTAACACCATAATTTGACACTCCTATGTATAATTGCCAATTTTCTAATGCAGTCAGACAGGGACATCTTGTGCTAATGTTTAATGACAGACCTGTCTTTCTCTGAGTCATTTTGTTTCTTAAATTCTGATTTAATTCTTCTCCACTCTCAAAACTCCTTTGGTTTTATTATTTCTTATGCATGTGAAAACATAGTGTAGACATGACAAATCACGTTCTGTATTGACTCAGTAAGGGACAGTTTTTTTAGTTTTCAATACAGAATGGTCTGGTTACAATCAAGAATTATCATTACGCCTAGGCATAGGCAACTCTATTGCTGGCTGCAGGAACAATCCCTTTTTATTCTTGGAGTATGTTCAACACTGTTGTTGAGGACACAAATTTAGCTTGATCTGGTTGTTAGTGGTGTTAGCTAACAGGACAACATTTAATGTTACTAGAGTCCCACAATGACATTTTGGAACATGCTACTTTAACGTTAGTTAAATATCAGTTAAAAACTATCTAAAAAGAGAAGTATTTGCGAATTACTTTGAATTACTACGAACTGCTGTTGGCGGTTAGCCACCATGGTTAGCTACTGGGACTAATCACAGACAGCCAATGTGACCAACTAGCTTACTGCTGCCTCTGCTGTCTCACTTAAAGTTTCACCTATAATCATATCCACGGTAGCACCTCGGGAATAAGGTGGATGGTATGGATGAATTACAAGTTCTGATGACAATGGTGCTAGATGAAATTTTTTCTGATCACCAAAGTGGTCAGAATTAATTCTGAGGGGAATTTGAATGCGTGTAGCTCATTTCCTGGCAACTCATCCAAAGGTTTGTCACTTAAAAACAAAAATGTCAACCTCATAGTTGCTCTAGACTAGAGCAAAAGTCAGGGGATCACTGAAGTCATTAGACAATGTCATCCTCTGTGGCTCATTAATACATTGACAATAGTTGTTGACATATTACAGTCTGCACCGAAATGGATCTACTGACTGACATTGCAATACCTGCAAAAATAAACATCCAATACTGAAGAAATATACTGTTTCATTATGATACACTGGAGAAGACCTATAACCATGACTGTAAAAATCTGAAAAATACTAAATACTTATTTTCCCCTCAGGGACATAAAAGTTTACCTAACATTACCTTTACCTTACCTTTACCTTACCTAACCTAAAGGCAAAAGAGGGGCAGTTCTAAAGTGAGAAATTTCTAATAAAAATGTGGTTTTACATTGCTGGTTCTTCATTGTGGTTTTGCAGTGCTGAAGAAAGATTTTCATTTAATCACACTAACAAGCATCATGGAAGTAGCTGCAGTACAGTGTTATTACTACCATCAATGTGGTTTTGATTTTAGGACCTATGGATGACTCATATTTTATAATAAGAAGAGACACAATTATCTAATCTTTATTTAGCTCCCTGCAGCTGTCACCCTCCATTCTGCTTGATCTCTGTGTTAGCTGAAAGACACACATTGTGATATTGCTGCATCTTTTAAACCCCCAAACCCCTGCTGTAACATTCCTTGGACTGCTGTCAGATAGAGTTGGCTACCCACGCAAAATATATGTTTGCAATAGTGTTACATTTAAACCAGGTAAGAGAAACTGCGACCAAAGAACCAACAATGGCCAATGCGCTTGGGAAAGCATCAACCTTATCTTATTTTCTTGAGATGTTTAAAATTGGGTATGGGTTCAAACTGCTGTGCCAACCTGCTATAGGAACAGGCTATTCAATATAGATCTTGACAAGTAAATGGAGTTACTGCAGCCTGTGTTGGACACACAATAAAAAACTTTTCAGATATTATCTTCATCATCAAAATTGTAGCACTGCACTGTTGTGTGTGCAAGCAGGCGTGGAGGATCTTAATGTATGTCTCCAAGAAGGCCAGGGAAAAGTGGATGTGTGTGTGTGTGTGTGTGTGTGTGTGTGTGTGTGTGTGTGTGTTACAGTCTTCTGTTATTTAAAAAATTAAAACATCAGATTATTCAAATGTGTGCGTGCCTGCTCTCGTGAAACTAAGCTTTAATGCATGGCAAGATCATACATAATGTGTTCATGCACACTGCATATATCTGTATGTGCATGATTGTGAGCAAGGGTGCATCTATCCGCATTGCACACTGTGTATCAGGCTGAGTGAGGCTCAGGTGTGGGTATGTTGGTGTAATCAGGCCTCCTTTCCCTCAGCTGACAGCTCTTTTACTCTCTCTCGTCTGAAGTCAGCGTCTTCACGAGCAGCCAATATATTACTGTTGGCTGGCCGCAGGGTCGTCTTCGGAGAGTTTCAGGCCCTTTCTGAAATAACCACTAAAACTCTGCCCCTGCAAACCTACCTGACACAACATCTAGCTTGTTTTCCTCTCAGGTTTAGACACTCCAGGGCTGAATTGCTTTCTTAATTGTCTTGGTGACCTCTGTGCTATAGTAACATCACTGCGGAATCTTAAAAATAATCCTGTATTTATTCAATATGCAATTTAAGACATCATATCTGCATCAAACATTTTCTTCATGATTCATGAATTGAATTGATTTTTTGATATGGCATCTTCTAAGGGTGCAAGTCAATATGTTCTGATATTCTGACTGTTAATTGATTACGCAAAGAAAATGTTTTTTGACTGGCAAAACATGCCATTTTTAAGTTACTGAAATACTGTTCAGTGTACTGCACTGTGCACAAGGTCTGTTGGAAGCTAGCTAGCAGTGCCGGCTGCTTTAGTGATTACTGCTACTAACATCATCCCAACCCAACAGCATTGCTGCAGAAACTCAGTACCTGAGAGCGTATCTCAATGAAAACGTTGGGTTTGGACAGTCAGAAATGTCATTTAGCAACCCAAGCCACACAGCTCCAAGGCTGGCCATGGAGCTGCTGGGTTCAACTTCAGATGGGAGGGGAAAGTGTCCCAAACCTGGGAAGCTGGCCATTGTTTGCCATCTGTTGGCTGCCTGGTGAGCCAAATCTATTGCTGCAGCACCGATCTGCCGCAATAGTTTCAGCGTCTGGTTTCTTTTCTGTACTGTTTCAGGGGGCCAGCCCCGGATCTGAGTGCCCTTAACCCCAAAGTCCAATTTGTGTGATTACTGTGAACACTGTGTACCCTACCCAAGTCAACTTGGAATGGTGATCTCAAGTATATTTCATGTGGACTCTGATATGGTATACATCAGATGTGAACACCAACTATATAAGGAGTTCTTCACCAGTTATGAAAAGGTCTATGTTTAATACCGATGCCTCTATATCAGATGTAGTTGCTGCAGACAGACCCAGATCCAGCTTCACTGCTGTGGTGGGAGATGGAGAACTCTGTCTGCCACAGCAAGAGTTCCTTCTCCAGCCAGGAGTAGAGCTTTGCTGGTCTGTCGGCCCCCCACTGATGATGGTCCTTGGCATAGCAGAGAAAGTAAAGAACTAAAAGAAGGTACTGTTGGGTACAGGTACCGAATTCCAGGTTCTAGACGCAGTAATGTGAATGGTACCCAATCCTAATCCTTTGGCTTTGTAAAGTTGGAGATATGACTCAAACACTTTGAGTGCAACTACAAGAGTAATCTGGTTTACACAGAGGAGGGAAATTCATTTTCTGCAGGCCAACAACAATTTATTCATTGAGATGATATAAATAGTTGGAATCAATCTTTTTCTCCACTGGGTCAGCCAAAAATATGTTAGCTGGGACAAAAAGGCTCCGTCAGGATGTTGTAGAAATAGGTTAGTCATACTGTATATTAACATGTCCAATTACAACAGGGCTCCACCAGAGAGCTGTGATCACTGGAACAAAAACTTTCGGTTTCAGACAGACAAATAAATGTCTGAAAACTGGATCAGCATGTTCCCTCTCTTCCTCTAAATAAAATCAAATAAAAATGAATAATTAAATTTGGTCTCAGTTGCATGAAAGCTGATGGTTGTGAAGTGAATACACACTAGCTTGCTTGCAACTCGTCAGCAGGCTTTGTGATGTCGTCTGTGAAGATGATTATTCACTAAAGGCTAAGGAATAGAAATAACTCTGCATCCACAACATTAGGCCACAAAAATATGGTATAAATTGACTTTTTAGTTCTCTCACACTGGGAGCTGTGGTTTTCCAGAAGAAAACCATGCTCAAGTCCACCTGAGCAAAGTGAGTAGAATTTAATGAGTTTACCATTACATATTAAATAAGATAATGATATGTGAATTACATTGGAAATAATTGGTAATAATAACCTGTTCTTGTTGGAGTTTGGTGATAAATGTAGCCTAATTGTTTGCATGACATCTCCAGAAGAGACATCATACAATCAAGATACTGCAAATGAAATTTAGACCTTAAAGTCTTCCTTGTGCTGAGACCCACTCCCCTTGTTTCCTTCCATCTTTGGTGAAATTATACTAATCCAGCTCAAATATTTAGCCACCTTTCTTTCAATAATCTTCAATTGTGGTATTTCACTCTGGCAAAGGGTCACACACAACACAAACCTGGCAGCATTGCAAGGGACTAAGTATTAGTCCTTAAAATTCCATTTGTGTAGTTCTAGCGTGCTTTGTCGAAAAAAGTTAAGAAGCTGTGTAAGATGTAAATAAAAACAGGTTGCAATGATTTGTAAATTATTATGATCTACATTTAGCTGTATATGTTCAAACTGGTAAACTATATTGTTTTTTGTAATAATGCATTAATTCTGAATATGATGCTTGCAACAGGTTCAACAAAAAGTTGGGAGGGGGCATCAAAGGACTAGGAAGATTGTGGAATGCCCAAAAAACACCAGTTTGAAACATTTCAGAGGTAAAATGTGTCAGTATCATGTCACTCTGACAGTATTATGCTTTAGTATAAAAGGGGCATCCTTGAAATGCTCAGTTGTTCACAAGCAAGGATGGCCAAGGTTCACCACTTTGTAAAAAACTGCATGGCCAATAGTTTAAGAACAATGTTTTTCAAAGCACAATTGTAAGGAGTTCAAGATTTCACCACCAACAATCTACATGATCATTAAAAGATGAAAAGAATTTGGATCTCTGCACATCAGGGGCAAGGCTGAAAACCAATACTGAATGCCAGACCTTTGATCCCTTAGGCAACACTACATAAAAAGCTGATATGAACGTATGATATTACTTAATGGGCTCGGGTATATAAACACAGTGACAAGGTTATTTTAAATATAAATATATATTTTTTTACATTGTGGCTTTTTCCTACATTATTTCACGTTTTCAAAAAGTATTTCACTTTGGAAAATATGGCCTTCTCATAAAACTAGGCTATGCAGTAGAAAGATTCAAATATGTTTGTCATTGGTGATACACGACCAGAGAAAAACAGTGGCTATTTCGTTTCCTTTCGCTCAAGAGGTAGAAACCCCACAACTACCAGAATGCTCTGCGCCACATTGGACCAATAAACCTGTGGGTGACATAATTCAAGCTTGACCATTTTGACACAGGAAACAATTTGGCAGCCGTCTGGTGAACTAAAATATGTTTCTGAAAACATTAGAGGTGAGAAATAGGCAGCACAGTAACAGAATCTTACCTGATTCCTATTCACAAAGTCTCATTCAGTTCACTAAAATATGTTTCTGAAGATAGTTTATTCAAGAAATCAGCAATACAGTAACAGAACCTTGGTTTATATTTGACCAAGCAGCAATCACTGGCGCTGAATAATGAAGGCAACATGGAAATGCCTTCAACTGCAGTTCTTCTAATGGCCACTTGAGGCTGGCTCCAAAAGCAGGTTAGTATCCATAGACCCTCATGTTAAAATGTCCAACTTTAGCAGACCCTGTTTGTTTTGGGATTTATTCCTTCATGACAACAGTACAGGGGATGAACTATTGTCATTATTTTATTATAATAATAATTAAAGTATTTTTTTTTATCATTTCATATAACTTACCTGTTGGCTTAAAGTAATGCATAATTTAGGATGGGCTGCTTTGAGTGACAGGGTATCTGCCGTTAGTGTCCTCGGCTTCTTAGTCAGATCCACCCCTCACAGCTCCAGCCTCTTGTCCAAATATGATCACTTTTGGCTACAAAAAAAACAAGATGGCAACGGCCAAACTCAAGACTTTAAAACAGGAGTCTGTAACCAATGGGTGATGCCACACTAGCTAAGTCCATTATTTTTATATGATCAGCACTGCTTAGTTTTAGAGCTTGATCACAGTCTTGTCTGGGTTCGAGAGAGGAACGGGGGAAGAGAGAAAGAAAGAGGAGGGCCAGTCTCTCTTTCAATCCACTTCTACTGTATATTATTTGTGTCTGTGGTGGCGGGAATATGAAAATGTTGAAGTACAATCTAAAGTTCAAGTGTTACTTGAGCTGGGAGATGTGCAGAGACATTTGGCTTCTGGTAAGATGTAGAGAAGTTATTTATTATTAATTTACACATACTACCCACATTATAATGTTACAAGTACAAAGCTGGTTGCAAATAGGCAGAGTATCCCTGCAAGCAAGCCACGACTTAAAGCTTGGCAAGCAGAGATGTAATGAGTAACATAGCCTCAAACTCCTCACATCTGGTTGGTTCGTTAGCTTTGAAGTTTTTGGCAATATCCCATTTAAACATGTATTCTGTATCCGCTTGTTCCAACCCTTCATTGAAACTATATACCTAATCATTGTATAAAATAGAATATTCTAACTCTTCAAAAGGGTACTTCTTGGGCACGCTATTAAAGCAAAAGATGCCTAAACAGCATAAATGAATGCTAACACCTCTGAGACTATCACTGCGACTGAGTCAGCAGCCTGTTGAGCTTATGGCTGTGCTTCCCGCCAAATAAATACATAAATAAATAAATCTCAGAATAAAGCATAGTGTTCTTTGTTAACACCCAATGAGCCCTCAGATCCTCTTCAAAGCCCTTCCAGCTGTTTCCAAATCCCACCTTGTTACAGAGGGTGTCAGAGATTTCCTGAATGGGGCCCAAAACTGTGGAATGTTGGCTGAGACAATCAGACAAAGATTATTCACTCTAGAGAGCTATAGGCAAAGGTAGCTGTCTGCAAAAAGTGGTTCCTACTCCCCAAACACCCAATCAATGTAAGCATATAGACCAGATTTTCCTTTGTGACCTTTGACTGACTCTGTATCTTAGCTAGAAATTCGCAACAATCACTGCTTCACTGGATTTGCGTCTTTGTATTATGTATGTGTCTGAGTACAGCAGGGTCTGCATAAAGCCTGAACCTGTTTTAGTCACACTGTGTTATTTATTCTATTCATACATCATATCAGCTGGGTTTATAAGCTTATTTACCAGCCAATGACCTCACAGTTCAACTTGAGATTACATCTTTTTAAGACTTTTGTGAAATGAGTTGGGTTTATCTGCACTTGCGCACTGGTCAAAAGATGCAATGGGTAAGTGTCTGACATTCTGACACTCCATGTCTCTGTTGACTTCACCGATAAATACTGTATGTACACAGCAAGACTTGTTTTCAAAGAGGAGCCAGGGTGAAAAGCCAATAAAATGAGACTCGGTGGAGTCTCTTTTTAAGGGGGGATTTCTATATTTCTAAGAATTAAAATCCTCTATTTATTTGTTTACAAACTTTAATTGCAATTAAAGCTCTTACTCTTAAATTTGTTGGATTATGACCTCTTTCTTTGAACATGTTTTGTGCCTGAAAAAACACATTTAAATATTTATAGTGTAAGCCAGGTATTTGGATTTTTAATTGCAATGAATTGTTTTCTTTCAGTAATGTCCGATTTTCAAAGATCCACAATTTAAGAGCAAATGTTTATTGTAGTGGAGCACAGACATGATGTAGTTAACTTGTAATTTATCTCCACAAAAGACAGCAAATGCATGCACATTTGAATTTAATGTCTTAATAATAACATTTATGTGAAATGTGAAATATTTTGAGAATACTTTTGATGGTATCACTCATTAACTTTAATGGAAAGGAGCAGCGACCAGCAGTAATGTCAACAAATGAGACCAGCTGACCAGCACACCCTGCAGCACTAAACAACTTAAGCCAACTGAAGAAAATAACTCTCTGCCCAGGTTGTTTCACCTCAAAATCCTTGCACCTGGCCTGCTCAGCATCTTAGCTTTCCAACAAATTCTCATCCCAACTCCTCAAATATTGCTGTTTTTTAAGCGGACAATCACATCTGAATATTAAGCACTATGTTACCTCTTACATCTTTTGTTGACATTTGTGTCAATTTTTTTTAAAATACACTTTCGTTTTCACAAGAACAGTACAGTTTTGCTCTTCAGATGCATATAGTACATGTACACTGTATTGTACAAGATATTTCCTTGTGCAACAAAAGCACATGTTAAGGTTTAGGCTACAAAGGAGCGTGGTTAGGTTTAAGGGGGAAAAAAATGGTTTGACTCAACATTCATGGCTCCAGGGTCTGTTCAACCTATCCACCTCCTCTCCCACCTGCCCTATCAGCTCTTTATATTATATATTTGTGAACAGGCTGGGCTTTAGCAGGCGCTAACATGCAGCAAAGAGGCTGCTCAATCACTCTGCTTCCCCCTTATTTTATTATGCTCCTACAGGCAGGAGACTGTAAGGTGCTTTCAAATGAATTCATTCATTCATTAATTCAGTAAACTTTTAAACTTAAAAACACTGCAGACTATTTATTGTTAAATGTAAATTACTTTCTATTTCTAGTGAAATATTACAGTATGCAAACAGTGGACGCTACAGCAGTATAAATATCCAGTGGGTTAGTGTGAGCAACCACAAATGGATATAATTTGACTGGTTGAAATGCTAGGGTATGGAAGCATTTTTACTTGTATCAAGTTGAATGGAAAAGGGACCCGGACAAGAGCAACACAGCATGCAAGTGCATTAATTAATTAACTAATTAAATTTTATTATGGATCAATACAGATACAGTATGCTGTTTTAAAAGTAGCAAGTAGTCATCGTGTATAGATATCAATTTTGATGCATCAAGACGCATTCACTCACTTATGGACAAGTTCAAAGAGCTGACCATGCATGCTGCAGTCCAGCCAAAAATACCCATAGGTTGTTGCAACAACCACCGCTGTAAACAACACAAGACGATGTTAGAAAGCACAGTTGGTCTCAAATAGAGGTCTGCTGCTTGACTGCTTTATCTGCCAGTTGTCTCAACTATAGTTACTTCCTCCTCCTGTTAAGAAACTCAGCTCATGTACATGTAATCTAATCTATGTCACTATAGGAATGTTGATATGATACGTATGATAAGTACAAATATAATGCATCCATGTCAACATTTTCTTTTACCTACTGGGCTAAACTGTATAGCTATGTATAGTAGAAGAGAATGAATAAATTTGGAGAAAGCTGTCTATGGCAAAAGATGGCAGAAGATCAGCGTGGGAAAGAGGAAGTGGGGTCTCCTATTGGGGACAGCAGACTAAAGGAAGCACGGAGGATGATGATGATCAGGGCCAAAGATGAGCAGAGAATGATGGATGGGAGCTATGGCAGGAATCCGCAGTGAGAGCCACACTCTCTGATGGAGCATGGAAAGGCAAAGGCAGAAAATAGGAAAAGTATGGTTGTCTTGTCTTTTGTGACCCTGCATCAGTGGCTGCAACATTGGCCCTGTCTCCTTGTGAACACTAGAAGGACAAAAGCTGTTTGAAGTCATCCATAGCCTGTGGACACAACTTAATGGTGTATTTGATTTGAAAAGTGAAAAATAATGACAGACTGTCTTCTTGCTTGATGTTCCATTTTAAGTACATGTATTACATTTTAGGGACAAGACATATGATTAACCGGTGAATGTGCAGAACCCACTTAAGTAATTGGATAACCAGACTAAATCTAGGCATGAAACACTAAACCACAGCTTTGACAGCTGCAGGGTGATGATTTTCAAATAAACACTTCAACTAAGATGGCTAAGAACAATCATGAGTCAAACATGAGGGTATCTCTTTTGAAGAATTATGTCAAGAAAATGTTGAAGTGGGCTTTAGAGATGCAGAGCATACTTCTCCTCCTTTTGCTCTGCGTTTTTATCTGCTATTCCCTCCTCTCCACACCTGAAAAAAAAGAACAATCTAGATTGTGAGAAAACATTAAAGCTCCAACCCCCAGGACAAACCCCTGCTGGGTACACCTGTCAATCAAAACTCTCCCAGCGCAACTCACTGAAGGATGATTTTCTGTTTGCAGATGACATCAGCGATAGAACGATCACCCATTTATCTCTAGGCTGTGCTAAAAATTACCAACAAGGCATTTGTCAGTGTATTTGGGATATGGTTGCATTGATCCTTGTCGAGATGAGACAGAAGATGAGAAAGGCAAGGACAAAACGGTGAGAGAAAAGGAATTAGGTCTTTAAAATGTGATTTCAGACAAACCCTGCTCACAGAGTCTTTCTCAAACTGAATAGGTGACTGTTGTTACTGCTACTGTGGAGATCACTGTGTTATGAACTGTCATCTGTAAGACCGGGTAGAAAGCTTCTTCTGAAATATAGAATTTTCATTAACCTTTTTTTATTTCAAATTGTGTTATTTTTCAAATTCTCCATATAATAAATATTTAAACCTAAGGTCTTCAGGCACCTGTGGCATATTTTTTTATGCATGTAAGTTGTACGTCAATATCTTTTTTAAGCTGTTGTTTTTGTCATGTACTTCCAAACAGAATGTGAATACTGGCGACAAAATGAATGGATGTAAATAAGCGCATCAACCAATTACTTTTGCGGGTCTAATTATGAGGACCAAAAAAAAAAAAAAAAAAACGTTCTTTTTTTTATGCACAAATTGAGGGAGCTGACAGAAGATACATTTTACTGAAACTGTTTATTATATAATTTGGTGACTTGTCATTGACTGATTGATTGGAATTTCATGTCTTTAGCGCTCACATCAATTTGGGCAAAGGTATACTATAGCATAAATTTCTGCTAATTAGGCCACGCCAATAACCACCATTCAGTCTTGGTTATTACTTTCACCCAGAGAATGTGCACCGATTCTGTTTACTGTTTACTGAGGTACATTTTTTTGGGGTTTGGGCATCTGTGGCGTCCCCTATGGATCAGACTCAAGTTGGTAGTCAGTGGCTGCTTGCTCCACTGCCATTCAGCTGCTAATGAAACATCCTGCTGCCGACTATTTACTGGAGTTTACCAGCCTGTTGCTCATGCGGCATTTGAAGATAGTTAAAAGCACAGCTGTTCTCTGCTTTCAAATTCCAGTGGTCCACCATTAACGTTTTCATCACATTTCACATTTAATTGGTTTTATTATCAAAATCTATTTTAAGCTCATCATTGATTCAGGAGCCTGCGCTTGATATGATGCGATATCATATGCCCATCTAACACAATCATTTACATCAGCTCACAAAAACAACTAGAATATGATTTGACCATTTTATTTCTGAGCTCTGTTTGTTGTTTGAGCGGAGACATGCTTGCCCAGAAATGGTGACACAGACGTGCTATGTGAATTTCAAAATAAATGTGTATCTTTAAGATGACGATATGGATCGATGTTTTCATTTTGCATCGATATAATTGGATCGTTAATCAATGAATCGATGAATCGATGTGGATTGATGTATCGTTACACCCCTATTGCTCATAGTACAAATGTATATCACAGTCCCACAAGGCTGTATTCCCAATGTGCCAATAGAGTCCATTTTTTTTAAAAAAAAAAGTCTATAATACAACAAGTAGATCCAACCGGGCCATCTTAAATCCTATATTAAATCAGCACACCATCCTCATCACTGAAAATATTACTCCACTGTTTCCATTGGAGTTTATACTTTCAGAGCTAGAAATCATTTGACTCAAATACTGACACAAAATTGATTGTTTTGTTGTTAATTTTGATTTAAGTCAACTTTCTTTAATAAATGGGATTTATTGTGCTGCTGGATTGCTGCTAGACAGCCCCATCAACACACATGCACGTGTTACTGAAGATTAACTTATGCAATTTAAACATGCTTAAGCTAATAAGGGAAGATAATTTCGTCCCATATCATTAGCAGGCCACTGAATTACATCAAATATAAATCGTAGTTGCAAATTTTGTGACGTTGTCCAATCGTATCTTAATATCGTATCATGATGAAACTGGTGATTTACACCCCGGATAATTACCCCACCAACTACTAAGGAAATAACTGTTTTTTTCAGTTTCTAAGTCAACAGCTAGTTGCTAACAGTGTCTGTCTACTGTCTGTTGTTGGGAAGCAGTGTGTTTTTAGAGATTTTATGGTGAAAACACCAGCCTGCTGCTGCTAACAAGATTTATGAGAGTGTTTTGGCTGTAAAACCAACACAATGAGCTGGAAGACTCTAAAACATTCTGCAGCGCTGAGGCAAACTGCAGAGTCAGGTGATTATTCTCTGTGGATTTGTTACCACCAGTGATCCCATTCAATACACATGATAACTTGTTAAACTGTGAGTGTTGTGCTAATGTGCGTGGTTAATTTAACTTCGTCATATCGGTACTGTGTTATCAGGTGAAATTATGAGTGAGAGCTGAGCTGTCCTACTTTCACTATATTTATGACATCACTGGTTTAAAAGAAATGCAGATGCTGCTCTCCTCAGCTCATCACATCACCTGTAATTTGTGACGAGCAGACAGGAGGAGTTTTTAAAGTGCAGACCCACAACTCAAATCTCTGTGCTTTTGTGACAAGGGAGCAAATCTAGACCAGGCAGAGCTTTTAAAACACAAGTGTGAGTTTATTCAAAATAGGCTCTGTGCACAAGCACAGTGATGCACATCTGGTTTCAACAGGGGTCAGCTTCACTTCTCGTCTCAGTCAGAGCAACAAGAAATGCTGCACGTAAACAAAAAAAGTACAATCAAAGTTTTGAATAGAAATGTAGCAGTTGCACATCATCCTGTACGAAAATAATCAGGAGAAAGGCAATGCCTTCTGTGCAAAGAAAGGCAAAGTCTTCTGTGCCTTTTGATGTAAATTAACCAGAAATGCCCTTTGCTACATATGGTAAGTTTTGTCGAGATTCCACACTGGAAATGTGCGCAGTTGGATTTGGTTGTCACTATAGGCCTGTTTCCACTGAAGAAGTTCCTGGTACTCTTTAGGGGGCAGGAACTACTACAGGAACATCCTCTCGCTCGGCCTGTCAACCGCCGTGTCTCCACTGAGAGGACGGAGTAGGAGGAAGGTTCCTGTAAAGTTAATGGGCTCTGCATGTGACGTAATTGTTGTGCGACAAGTCGCACTTTTAAAAATGCCGGCTATTTTGTCGCTTTCTGTTGACGTCACATCCTGCCTTGAGTATATACAATCAGCATCAAGTAAACCCCAAGCCTCAGCCAGGAGTTTTTCGGGGCTGTTCTGAGTACCTACTCCGAGGCAGGGACTTGTTTAGCCTCTGTAAAAGTTCCGGAACTCTGTCCTTGGGGGTGGTTCCTGCGGTGGAGACACACAGCAATGGCCCCAGCCCCATAAAATTACCCCAAAGTTCCTGCAGTGGAAACGGGCCTTATGTCAGAGCTCATCGTAGCTAACAACTTCAGTGTTATCATGGCAGCGGCTGTGGACAACTCCAGTCTGGACAATTTCGTACAATTGGATTTTCAAAGCCAAAAGGAAAGTATAGCGACAGGGAAGACGACCTCAGCTTTAACCAAGCTACATCAACAAAAGGGAGAGGAAATGTTATTTAACAGACTGGTACAAGAAAAGCTTGGCTTTACTGTATCTGGCGGTGCTAGCAATCAATGACTGTACTGTTATTCTGCCAGTAAGGACGAGTTTAGAATATCATTATCAATGTTTTCACCAGGAAAGACTGATGGATGGATGTTAAATAAAAGCAGCCTAGAGCTACAGATTAGTGAGCAAGTGTACATTTATGTTTGGCTTCATTTTGAATCAACCTGTGTTTTATTGGTACTAAGATTCATTGAAAAATGGATGGATATCAAGACAGAAAACACTGTATCCTACTACAATCTCTTATTGATTTGTATATTTTGGAAAAGCTTATTTATTGGTCGTATATTGTGAAATTCTCTTGCCATGAGTATTCATGAAAAAACTTTGTGGCTATCTTTGAATGTTTATACTGATATTGTTTAGTTTCTTGTAAGCCCATGTGGGCTGGGCAACTAAACAAAGGACAGAAACATAGTTAGTTGCTGTGCCATAATTAATGATATGGTTACATTCTCATTCTAAAGATAGGTCACTAGTGCTTCATAGTTATATTTCAGAAGCCGTTATTTTTTACACCACTCTCATATAGTATGTGAATCCTGTTTCATCACTGATGAAAATGTGCTTGATATTAACTGGTGTGTGCATGAAAAAAGAAATACTTAATTAGGTTTAATCTGGCTTTAATAACACAGCGCACACTCTGTCAATGACCTCACAGCTTCTTACTGCTCTTAATGAACACTTGTATTGCCATGTATCTGCTGGATGTGTAAATATCCGTTGCTAACAAGTCTACCATAACAACTTATTGTAGTGTGTTTACAGCGTGTTTTTGACGGCTCCAACAGCAAAGGAAATCAGTTACTGAGCCTATAAAGCTTTCAAACTTTCTACTTTTACTTGGTTTTTAAGGGGTCATGTAAAAATGCAGATTTTTGGAAGACCACCAGACCAGAGTTTTTCATCAAGATACCTGCATGTGCTACTGAGACAAAAGCTCTGACTGATAACCCTGTAAACAGCTTCTGCTTCCCTTGGCCACATGCTACAGATTGACATATTCACTAAAGTACAACAATTTTCTCTATAGATCTATTCTTTTTGTGGCCCTCAAGACTGATGCCATGACCACGCTCCCAGACATCAGCGCTTTCTTGGTAGATTCTATCTTTACCAGCCTATTTGGATCCATTTTTGCCCGTCATTTCCCTTGGTGATGTGAAAGCTTCCAGCCTTGGCAACTAGGTATATAAATTTGTACTAAATCAGTCAATTAGGTCAGGTCCTACTCTTATGGCAGGCATGCAGCTCCTCACCTACAAGGCCTTACATGGCTGTGATCCAGCCTTTCCCATCTGTCTAAGCTCCTTGGCTCTTACTGTCTGACTCGCTGTTTGCTTCCTCTCTTGGCCTCTTATTGCTTCAGATTTTTTCACATTGGGTGATGTAGAATTTTTCAGTGTTGTCCGTCACTGAGTGCTCAGATTTAATATGAAATTGCCTTTTTTTTTTTTTTTTAGCAGATAATGGAAACACTTTGTAGCAAGTGGTGCAACTAATTACAGCTCTGAGGGACTAATATGTAAAGCAGCCTAATCATATTTGAAATAAGGGCTTGCAAATAAAACATTATCTTTTTTTTTCTTGAATTGATATCACTAAAAAGCAGACCCCACAGATTCACATGGTGGGGGTAGACTATGATGTGTGTTGGTGTGGGTTGTAGTAGAAGAAGAGGGGCCAAGGTGGCCTTGATCCCCACACTGCTGTAGAAAACAGCTGGGTGTTAATTGAAGGGAGACCCTCGGAGGTGCTGGACCCGGCTGCTGCTGGGGTGCTACAGGGTTCAGGCCTCTGCAAAATCCCAGGGTCCCAGGCCTGCTGTTCTCCTCTGTTAGCCGCAGAACAGCAGTCAGAGGGGGTCAAGAGTTCCTTGAGCAGTAAAATACAGTATTTCTCCTTCAGCAACCAGAGGACTGCAAAACCTGAGCTGCATTACACTGAATAAAAATAAATAAATCAGTGATAACTAAATCCTGTTGTTTTTCCAAATACTTAGGGGAAACATAATTACTGTCTGGCTGAATAACTGATTGCTTTTATATCAAAATCACAATTTGAGAGTGCTACTTTCAAATGGCAAGAGCTGTGATGTGAATTAGACACCAACTCAGTCTAATGTGTGAAATTTTGTAATCTGTGTACCTCAATATCATTTGTAATAATAATGCTAATAATAACCTTATTAAGGATACAGAGAAAGGTCCATAGCACACTAAATAAAAACAGACAACATGTACAAAGATATTATAGGTGGAATAAATAATAGTAAATACATAGGGGTAAATATTCAACTTTATATCAGAAAGACAGAAACCAGCAAACTGCACCCACAAACTAAACGAACTGGAGCACTAGTGGCTCCACTGTCTCGATGAAAAAGACTGAGCTCAGCTCAGGGTTGGCCAAGGCCTGACTAATATTATTTTCTGAAACATGCAGCCTGGACATATTTTGGTCCATATGATTTCGTATGATAGCAGAGCAGCTATACTGACATTTACAAACATTTAGCTTGAGAGTTGGTGTTGACTGTTGCCAGCTAATGTAGTTAGCTACAGTCTAGCCAACTGAAGTGAATTCTGGCAAAACTACAAAATGAAATACTGTGTTTGGTTAATGTGTCTCTCTGCATGCCATCATCTGCTGTTAACAATCAGCAAACATGCAAGCTAGCAGTTAGCCTGTTAGTTCCGATGTTAATGAACATGGATATATAATGAGAACTAGTTACAGAGCTGGTAAATGGCCCCCATTCATTCCTATTAAAGTTGTGGAAAAAGCTCAATTTCCATGGTATAAATTTACTGGATATTTTGCATCATGGAGCCCGTGGAGCAAGCGCACTAGAGACCTATGGCGGCTGAACACAGCCAAGCAGCTAATTTCCACTGGCCGAGCAGCTCACCCTTGGTTTAATCCTCTGCAAATTTGAATGGGTAAAAATAATTTAATTGTGCAGCACTTCCAGACTTTTGAAATGTTACTGGACTGAATGGATCAATTCACACTAGCGGAAAAAGTCATCTTGTGGGGGTTGTGGCAGTTAAAAAAGAGGAGGTGGTTGTTTGTTTTTATATATCTCTTTCATATTCAGTCTCTTTCAAACTTGGTGCGGACTAATTTGGATCGATGTTTGAGCACTGTTTGGGCGGAGATGGATGGTATTTTGTGATGGTATCACTGTATCTCACTGGATAAGGGGCTAAAATGAGTGTATTCACCCATGTATTCTGTTCCATCAATGCCGATCAGAGCTGGAGGCGATAAATACCCATGACTACTGCAGAGTCACGTGACCTGGGTGTGAATACCGATTAAACCTTCCCATTGCATTAAAAAGGCAGATGTTAGCAGGTGATTGTGGGTTTTTCATGCAATGGGAAAGGGGCTTTAGTTGCTATGGCTGGATATTGTATGTAAAACTAATGTAATACACTGGAAGTGGGTGTTTTGCAGATCAGTTCATTATTACCATTTTGCAGTGTCCTCATGAAATTGATGTTATTCTTGTTTTTAATGTTTAATAACAGTTTTTAATATTTCGATGAATTTGTTTCACCACATGAAACAATAGACATCAAAAGGATAATTCTGATTCCCTCAAAGGACCTCTTAAGTGGAAGATGATTTAAGTAATACAAATGGGTATAATAAACTACCTGATAGTAATATATCAACGGTACAGCTGTGAAAAGTTTAATATGTTCAAACTAACCATCGCAGCTGCTCTCTTCCTGGCACAGGATTTTTCTGTGTGTTTTTCAGAACAGGATGATAAATGGAGAGGCCTCATATAGTTGAGTGGTTTTAATACAGGTAGAGGCATCACTCCTCATCATTTCTTCATCTGTCACATTTATGGATTTCTGTCTGGGTTAAATTACTCACTGGAGACGCGGAAAAATCAAGCCTCAAGGTTTATTTACAGATACTCCCATTAGACATTTCTCATATACATTCCTCCTGTCTTGTTTGCAGTCTGTGCCCTCTGCCCATCAGCTCTCCGTTTGGCTTTAACACTTCTCAAGAAGCAATTGAAAATGTAAAGTCTTTGTATATATGAGAGGCCCAGGGTGATAAATCCTTTCCATGTTTCAACACACATACAGAAACGAATGTAACTGTGAATGATCAACACAGTCAGAACGTGTTGGAAAACATAAGCCACCCAGGGCAAAGTAAAAAAAACAACAACTAAAAAACAAAAGTTGTTAGGAAAGGTGTATTTGTGTTCACTTGTCATTAGCA
Organism: Epinephelus cyanopodus; assembly: GCA_026686955.1. Taxonomy (NCBI): domain Eukaryota; kingdom Metazoa; phylum Chordata; class Actinopteri; order Perciformes; family Serranidae; genus Epinephelus; species Epinephelus cyanopodus. The sequence continues at coordinate 9,838,690 of CM048927.1, forward strand.
AATGTTATTTTTGTTTGTAATTAACACATAAATATTACAACAAAAAAAATACATCTTTGGATCAGGCTGTGGAAAGCAATATGCTACTGATGATGCAAACTGCTATTTTGAGTAATTAAACAGTTGCTCACAGGCCTAATTAATGCTTATGGACAATGTGAAATTAATAGGGCTCAGTTAAAAAAAAAAATAAATAAAAAAAAAACACCCATCGAGATTGTTTTTTTTTTTTTTGTTCACAAGGTGCAAATCAAGGGTTCTAAGACAAAGGAGTGTACACACATACTGAAACAGGCAGAAGAAAAATCCACTCTAATTCTCACATCGAACATAACATTTTTCAATAACTGTTCAATTTGGCCCACATCCAAGAAGAGGCTTTGCCAAATTTCTCAGCCAAGTTCATGATTTAACATAGCTGTGAGCCTCAAGAGGCAAACTTGTGTTGAGAAAGAGATAAATGATTAATAATTACTGCATGGGTCTAGTTACAAGGACCTGAGGGTGAATACCACAGGTGCAACAACAAGGTGCATATATCAACAAGTAGTCTCAGCAGCTCTACCGGGTGGGCTAGAATATGTAATAGTTTGAGCTGCATTCAGCTGTTAACTGACAAGCAACTCCAGGCTTTTTGATAGGCAGGAAAACTTGGGAGATGGACAGTAGCTATTTTGTAATCTTTTTGGTTCACCTGAAACTAAGAAATGTTGTGGGTTTTTTTGTTGTCCTTTTCCACAGAGTCCGCCATGTTGTTCGTACAGTAGCCCAGAACAGACAAACCAAACACTGGCTCTAGACAGGACAGTTCACTTTTTCTTTGTTCTAAATCACTACAATGCCACTAAATACACCTTTATATAAGTATTTTATATGTATTTGCTCGTACTCTAGGTACTTTAGGTCCATTGTTCTTCTGTGTTTGCGCCCACCTCACCCAGTGCCTGGCCAGTCTAATTTCCAGCCAACAGCCCTGCTTTCTTAGGCCAAGATCACACAAAAGGCATTTTGCAGTTTGCAAAATACAAGTAGCACCACACTGCCTTTTTTTTTTTTTTTTTTTTTTTTGTTAATTGAATGCCACTAAAAGAAACAAAACACTGCATGTTTTTATTGCTGCCAGCCAACCATGGAATCACCTAGTTTAAATAACCTCCCCCTACAATCAATCTACCATTTAGTTATTTATTTGAGTTATTTTACAGTAGTATCTTTTTCCTAAAATAGACAGGCAGAGAATACTTGTTCTAGCTCTAGTTGAGGATGAGGGGCTGTCAGCAAATAGCTTGTTGGGCACAGGTAACCAGAGATCTGTGTGGGTTCATGAGAACCCAAGAGGATGGATCAACAAAGATGTAATGGAGATATTATCGGTTCATTAAGTGCCCCGAGGTGACCTTTATGTTTACGTTCAAATAACAAAACTTTCTAATGGCTGCAGTAATTATAGCCATTCCTGTCAAATTTTGGATTTGAAAATAAGGGAAATTTTTCGGCGCCCACCACGACTTCTGTGTCGCCGGTAAGCAGTTATCTTGCAGCAGTTATCTCGCCGCAGAGCACTATGAGCCTCCGCACTATGAGCCTCTCTGTGATCCCTGTTCAACCCACAACCTCCAGGATTAGCCGTTCCTTTCTGCTGCTGGTTGAAACGTGATAATTGGGGTGCCCCTGCACCACTAACTTTACGTGGAAATGAACGGTATTCTAGAAAATTGGCAAGTTTTGTTTTGTTTGGGTTTAGCAAAACCCATAGCAAAACCCGTCCCTGGGTGTACAGGAAATCTAAAATAACCACTTGTTAACAAGACCCGCTGTCGACACTAACCTCGCGACAACTGCCACCTAGGCTACTGCAGGTGGCAGTTGTCGCGAGGCTAGTGACAGAGTTCAGTTTGGAGAGGCAGAGGAATGTTTTTTTTATATTATGATACGGGAGATTTACGGGAAAATACTAATACGGGAGGACAGCAGGAAAGAGGGGTAAAATACGGTAGTTTCCAAAGGCCAAAACAGGAGACTTGAGAGGTATGATTAGAGCATGAGCAAGGTGAGTGTCAGTTGACGTGTTGTAGAGCAACAAAGTCCTTGTGAGGAGGAGAGCAGGTGGATGGAAGGGTCAAAACAACAAAATATTGGACTGTAACATAGAAACTACATTTCATATCCTGTTTCTAAGAATTTTTTAAAGCAAGACCATGAATTTATTACTGTAACCATGACAACAAAAGTCCCCTAACCTTAATTAAGTAGTGATTTTAACCTTCACATAACATAAAATAAAAAAATAAAAAAATATTAATTTAAACAGTGATTTGATTGTAAAGGGCATGGAGAAACAACATATCCTGTCTGGTGACGGCTTATAAAGAATTGGTCAAACGGTGTGCATGGGGTGCATGCAACTCTGACACAAGGTATCCTGAGAGGCTGGGTGACGGTGTGTCTTTTTTACACCACATCTCAACTGAGAAGTGTCTCCTTTGGATAAAGTTGTGTGGTAATGTTAGACCACAACATCAACTCAACGTGAACAAGATTAACAATGATGTTTACATCTGTTCTAAGGTAAGACAACATTGTGTTTGAGGCAACATATTGTCACTTTGCTGGAAAGAAATATGAAGTTATCTTTAACATCTCTAGCTAACGTTAGCTAAAGTTAGCCTAACTGTTGTGTCCGCCACTAGGTGGCATAGTAAGCCTAAGTGTGTCCTGTTGTAAACAACTACAGAGAGAGAGAGAGAGAGAGCGTAGAAGAAGAGTGTGTGTGTACTTGACATTGATCCTGCACAGAGTATAACTGTGTTCGAAACCGCATACTACATACTGCCATACTACATACTGCCATATTACATACTACATACTACATACTGCCATATTACATACTGCCATACTACATACTACATACTGCCATACTACATACTACATACTACCATACTACATACTACATACTACATACTGCCATACTACATACTACATACTCAATCAACAGACAGTATGCAGACCGTTTACACTGTAGCATACTACATGATAACCCACAATGCATTTCGCTCCTGCCCGAGCCGAAATCAGCCGGCCTACAGCTGATTTCCCTTAAGCTCTAAACTCTGTATATAACTTTAGCAACATTTGAAACATTTTTAGGTGAGAAAGTAGCCGTTTAGATCCACAACGTGTTGAAAATCGGACCAAATACCAGCTGTTTACAATTTTGTTCAGACAATTTCGGAGATTTCGGCGCTACTCAAGCTAGCCGTAGTGAGCAATGCACTTCCGGTTATTTTCACAAAATAAAACACCCGATGCGCTTTCTTACACAGAAAACCATAACGATAAAATTTGCGCTTTTATTTTGAAAACAGGAGGCGAACCTACCCTTGATATGGCTAGCTTGAAACCGCCGTTTTGACCGATCTCGTCCCGTTAACGGAATTTGACCATTCAAAATGCCTCACCGGAGAGTCTTGTCAGCTCTGAGACGAAGATTGGCACGCTGTCTTTGGTACATCGTGCTCGCATTCGACTTGGGATTGTTCTCAGATCTAAGTTTCCTTTTTAATCAACTATAAATCTAATCATAATATACAACACAATATAACATACCTCACAGCCTGAAAATTGGAGGGAAAAATGAATCATTGAACAACAAAGTCATTGTGAATTGAATGATTTCATAAAGTTTCATAAGTTATGATATACAGTCGAAATAAATATAAATAAATAAAAAACTTCTTCTTTTTTCTTTTGTCCTGTTTGCGGCAAGGAAGTGACGATCAATGATGTCACGTTACATTGCATCATGGGTAATTTGAGTGTGAGTAGTAAGCTCATTTCTGGCGTATCTAGTATGCATCCGGGAACTTCTCGCATACTCAAAATTGCATACTGCGCAGTGTAAACACACTACACACTCAAAGAGTTAGTATGAGTAGTAGATAAGTATGCGGTTTCGAACAGACCCTATGTGTGTTAGCCCGGTTGCTAATAAAGCCAGCTAAAAGGAGTACTGCCTCGGTGCTTATTCTAACGTTACTTGCTACCACCTCTACACATAACACTAATGTTAGCTCCTAGCTGCGTTGTTCATCACGTCACCTTGTTTGCTGGGAGTTCATTAGCCTATTTTGCTCTGGTTTTGTACTTTGGTGATCGTACATCATTGTTAGCTGTTGTCCAAAGGGCTCTAATTAAACTAACGTTAACTTGGAGCTTAGCTTCATTAACTTATCTGTAATTGCAGAGGTAACAAAGGTTGGCAAACGTTATGCTGAATGATTCAGTGTAAATACTGTAGCACCAAACTAACAGAGAGACACTCTTGGTAAAGAAGGTTAAAAAGCCCGTTATCCTTTTCTCATATTCTGAGCCAGAAACCTTAACATTAACTTCAGTGGCACTTTAACTTGTTGTCTTTGATGGCGACGGCAATGAGATGCGGTTCACAAGCGTACACTGTGACCTGTAAATTTAGGCTTGTAATTTAAGCTTTTCATCAACCTTTTTAACAATAAAATGATGAATATATCCCTCCAGTGCGTAGTTTAGGCCCTTTTGGTTACTTCTCAGTGACATCTGATCGTTATGTCCCCAAAAATCATCAATTGCCTCCTGCAGAATGTCGTGTACTGTGACACCTGCCATAGCGCCGGGCACTGAATGTTGATAGTTTGTCCGAGTGAGTGGAGGGGGGGCGTGGCTTAGCCATAAGTCAATTACTCAGCTAACTTCATTAGTTTGGTCGTACCCAACCCCAAGATAAATCTGACAGGTCATGATAAACAATATAGAAGACATTTTTTGCTACACATCATTATGTTCATTTTTTTTCTGACTTTTCTAAAGTCTGTTTGCAAATATTTATCATCTTTGACCTCAACCTCCACGTGTGACTTCAGTGTTTTTTAATCCTATTCAATCGTTAGTTACAACCACAACATAAACTGTGAAACATCGTCAGTTTTGGCTTTTCTCCAGCACTTTGGATTTTATAATAAAGAATTCAGAACAGGGAAATGTCTGCCATATCCAAAATAACTATATGGGGTTTATATTACACTAAATATATATTTAAATGGTGAACACAAGTGCATTTTATTGATGGCAGTTTGAAATCACAGAGACTCTGTGATGAGATATGTGGACCCACTGTCATGCCATTCATTCACCACAATGGCCTCATGTTGCAGCATGATAATGCATGCCCCCCTATTGCAAGAGCCTGTACACAATTCTTGGTAGCTGAAAACATCCCAGTTGTTGCATGGCCTGCATACTCACCACACGTCACCCATTGAGCATGTTTGGGATGCTTTGGATTGGCACGTACAACAGTGTGCTCCAGCTCCTGCCAATATTCAGCAACTTTACATAGCCACTGAGGAGGAGTGGGCCAACAATCCACAGGCCACAGTCAACAACCTGATCAATTCTATGTGAGGGAAATGTGTTGCACTGCATGAGGCAAAGGGTGGTCAAACCAGATACTGACTGATTCTTTGGGGTCTTTGGCCTTTTCTATCTATCTATCTATCTATCTATCTATCTATCTATCTATCCACCTAAAGTTGTGAAAAATGGGAGCAAAAACAGTGTAAATCCACAAGCATAGCTGTACAAATACAGCACACATTTGATGTATTTTTTTTTAATATTCTAGGCAACAGAATATATAGTCGTACTAATATACCTGTCATACAAGCCTAACATTCACTACTTCTACTCTAGCGCTTTTGATCCCCAGAACCAATTATATTAAATTCCACCACACTGATTCAACTGGTTTAGTAATGCACTATGAATTCTGCAAAAAAAACAAACTGTGATTTTTTTATTTTCCAGGAGTTTAAAGAGCATCTCCCTGTATGATCTCTCACTTAATTGGCTCTTGCTGCTGGAATTCTAATGAGTCAGTTTGTTTGAGGTTTGTAACCGAGGCTATTGTGATGCAAATTCACATTGCAACCAGCGCTTAAGACCAAAGAAAAATCTGGAATACCTGACATCAGATTTTAAAGTCCCGATGATTTGTTTATCAAATAATCCCACCACACTTGCCCATTTCAAACACTGTAATGATATCAAAACATGGGAAGCTTTGATATGCAAATGCTATGTAAGGGGATATAAAACATTCTGTTTTCCTCCCGTTCACCACATCAGGCTGCGACAAAGATGCTGCTTAGTCTCATTTCCAACACAAAACGCTCCATTAAATTCTATTTAAAGATGGCTCTGGTGAACCCTTTTGACAGCACCTCCTACACTTGAACCCACAAAAGCTTTTAAGTATCATTCTGCGTTGTGCCTCTCTCTTCTTTTTTTCTTTTTTTTTGTATTTGTGTGCATGTGTCTTTTGGTGTTGTTTCTTGTTCTGTCACCAGTTGTACACATCTCTTCTCTTGGTCTGCACACCTAATCTTCCTCATCTAACCCATGACCACTTTATCCAATAAGGCCTAAGACATGTGAGCTGTTTCAGATCTGGAGCCCAGTAAGAAGAATTACATATTTAACTAATACTACAGCCATAGTGGCAGCTCTATGAGGACAGTAGTGCTTTGAGCTAAATGCTAATGTCAGCATGCTTACATGCTGGTCTGAAATCAGTGTATTGGACAAACTGACTTCACAATTGCGCCAGTGGAAAAATGAATGGAACATCAGTATTTACCATTTACCCTACAGAGGATATGAATGTACAGTATGTCTGAAACAAATTTTTATCATAATCCATCTGACAGCTGTTTGACATTTCTTAAAAACCCACAAATGTGAAAAGTCAGGTGAATAACCAATGCATCATCTATTGACCATGTACAACTTTGTTGAGCCAGTTTGTTCAGTAGATGTTGAGAGCCCAGTCTCATTCCAAAGTCGTCTAAATCCGCGCCTGGTCAGTGGCTTGTGATGTCAGAAACCACCAAAAAAAGGCATACTTTAACGTTGGCATGATACACGGCCGGTTGCTGTTAGTCAGGGCCTTGGGGACACTGTAGCTGAGATAAAAAAAATGTTCTCTGTTAACTTGTTGTGGCCACAAGGGCAACATTGAGTAGGTCCCCATTGGTATTCTTTCCATTCACAATCTTTTGGCGATGTGTATGTATCTTTGGCTTTACATCACCATCACACAGAGAACATGATGCTTCAACCAACCCGTTTTCCTGTTGGAATATTGCATGCCCCCAGGTTTGTTGTCTGGTTATTTGATTAAATAGTAATTTATTTATGAATTTGCACTATTTGAGCAGTTGCCCACTTTGCCCAGTTGGTCAGGCTGCTTTGTGGTGTGAGTAGGCATCCATCAAAGCTATTGTAAACAATGCTTGGCCCCATCCCCTATGTGTACAGAGCAATAATAATGCAGCCAATGCTTCCTGTCAACAACTGCGAGGAAGAGCACTGCTTTTCTTCAAATGTCACAGATTAAATATAAGCAAAGGGTAAGGATGACACAGATACACAGGAGCCCTTTGGTCTTGAAAATAAATACTTGTAATCACTGGTACACTGTAATTACTGATAAGCAGCAGTGACTGGTCAAGCATGCTTTTCCTCTAAATACCAACAGTTTCTTTAATTACTTTTACAACTCGCTGTGCAGCAGTCATCCCTGCTCTTTTCCACACACTCACCGAGACCTAACAATGCTGCTAATAGCCCACTGGGCTAATGTAGCATGTTTGAGGCTTTTTATGAGATTGGTTCATCAGGAGCAAGCATAAACATGAGGAGGGTGGAGGATGAAGCGGTGGTCAGACGACTAAATGAACAGCCAAGCAGTCGGGATGGCAGCTTTCCAAAGAATGGTTGTCTAAGGGGCAACTGAATGATCAGAGTGCAGATGTAAACACACGAAAGCCTCCCTCAACAGAGAGAGTGATAGCACAGCATGCCACTTCCTCTTTCATAATGGCTTTGTCTCTTTCATTTCACTTCTATTTTTTCAAAAGGCACAGAAGCCCCGAGCCCATGTGTCTTAAAAAGGGAGAGCAATGTTGGAGCATAAAACATTGGTCTTGGGAGTAGTGTGTGCGTGCGCGTGTGTGTGTGCGTGGGCACGCACTTGAACACGGCATATGTAAGTATGTTTTTTTGTGAAGCTATATTTTGCATAATTTGTGCCAAGCTGCGTGTATGTGCAGTCATGTGCATCTGGTGGGTAAGCAGAATAAAGGACTTGCTGGGGTTTGGTGGGACAGGGGTGTTGGGGGGTAAATGATGTGTTTGGGAAAGGAGTAATGTTGGGGTTCTGTGGAGGGCTTGAGCTGGAAAGTGCTGGCAGAGTATCACAACTGGCACAGCAAGAAACAGAGCCGTTCCCCGAAAGCTGCGAGATTCACACAGCCGGGAAGACTATTATCTGGCTGGGGATGGGACTTGTTTACTGCTGGCTATCACTCACACTGCTAGCGGGCAACATCTCAGAACAGAGAGTCATGACGTACGGAATGCAGTGACTCAACAAGGAGGCTAACGTTTTAGCATACTGTAAGCAAGAAAATGTGTTAAAAAGGCATAGCATAATCTCTTTTATTCCAACTTCATTGACAGTGTTGCATTTAACATCTAAGCATCCATAAATTGCTACCATGGTGTTGTTGTTTCTGTATCTACCATAAGCAAATTATACCTTGGGGATAGGCAGCCTTAAGTTGCTACTAAACATCAAACATTATGTGTTGCCAGGTGGAAGTTCACTTGAATGCTGCTAGGTTTATCTCGACTTCTTTTATTCAAAGTAAACAAGACAGAAGCTTGTACAATGTCTTACAAAGGTAATTTATGAAATGAGTACTTGACAAAATCCTTTACATGTTCATCTTATTCAGTTACAAGTTTCACTTTTCACCACTGAGACGTGAATAATGCTTGAACTACAGTCAAAGTCATTTTACAGTTTTTGTTAAGCCACTTAAAGACCTGAAATATAAGATATCCTGGTGATTGAGTGCTTCAAAAAGAGAGTTTACCCCTAAATCAAAAATACATTTTTTTCCTTTTACCTATAGTGCTGGTCATAAATTGTTTTGGTGTGAGTTGCAGAGTCTTGGAGATATCAGCTGTAGAGATGTCTTCCTTCTTTCCAATGTAATGGAACAAGAGGGCACTTGGCTTGTGGTGCTCAATGCATTAAAAAATAAATAAATCAATGTTTGATAGATAATCCACAGACCTTGTTGTGCATGGTTTCCTGTGGAAACTTTTTTTGGCAACACTTCACAAGTCAGCCTACGTTTTAGAGTGTACTTCTCGCCCACTTTCCCAGGAGTTAGAGTATAACTCCTGGGAACTTACACGTACTTTCCCGGGAGTTAGAGCATAATTCCTCCCGGTTACTGACCACATACTTTCCAGGGAGTTAGTGTATAATGACGCGGTCACTTGGCATATACTTCCCTGGGAGTTAGGGTACAACTCATGGTCACTTACCACATACTTCCCCGGGAGTTAGAGTATCCCTACCGGTCACTCAGCACATACTTATCCAGGAGTTAGAGTATAACTCGTCACTTATGTAATTTCCCGAACCTTATGGTTTAATTTCTTCATATGAATCTGTATATGTATTAAGTGGAATAAAAACAAATGCTTTTGCCCTTTGCTCATGGCAGTTGATTCAGTCACTTTAATGTAGCCCATGTGTCATCAGGCAATTTCACCCACACTCCAGGGTTTTAATTAGGCCTGGGCGATTATATGATCGTGATTAGTGATCGCGATTTCAGGTCGATTACGGTGATCAGCTGTGAGGCTATTTACTCGATCAAACATGGCGGAAATGTGCGTGGCAACAGCCAATCATTGTCGATCTTTTCCTGCTCCACTTCCGCTTGAAAGTTGCCGGGGGAGTAAACAGAGGAGTAAACAGCATGACCGAATGTGGAGCTAAACGCGGAGCCAAACGCGGAGCCGAGGACAGCGAAACAGACGTCAGACTTGGCGTTATCCTCCGAAGATGAGGCTATTGTTGACAGGAAAAGTTACTCAACGTCGGTTGTGTGGCGGTGGTTCGGGTATCTCCAAAGTGACGTGCAGCAAATTAAGCCGGTGTGCGAGGTATGTCGGCGGTCTGTGCCCTCAAAAACCGGCAACACAACAAATCTTTTTAACCATTGGAAGAAGTACCACCTGAGTGACTATACAGAAAGCATGAAAACGCGAGCGGAGTCTGCACAGCCTGTCACTGCTACTTACACATGTAGCATTAGCAGTGTAGCCACTACGAGCGGTGCAGCGGCAGCCCCCCAACCAAAGCAGCAATCAGTAGTGTCATCTTTTTGCTGCCATTGCGCCATATGAGCAACATTCCAAAAGGACAAAAACGATCACACACGCCATTGCTTTTTGTCTAGCAAAAGACATGATGCCTTTAACCTCCAAAAATACTCAGGACTGTAAGGTAGCGCACTTTTGGTGTTATATTTTTCTACATTTGTTGCACTGTTGTTTGCTTTGTTATTTACTTCGTTTCTTAATAAAATGTTGAACTAACCTCTAGTTTCTTTAGTTTTAAGTAGGGATGTCCTGATACCACTTTTTTGCCGACCAAGTACAAGTACGAGTACTGACATTTGAGTACTTGCCGATACCGAGTACCGATACGAGTAATTAATAATACCATAACAACAAATTTAAATGATGATTTTTTTTATTTTTTTTCAGCACATGTCCACCAATAACAAATCTTTGGCTTTGCCTCTATGTATATAACTTACAAAGTTATTGGAGGAAAAAAAGGTACTATTTAATAGCATGCACTTAACACTTAAACATTCTGCTAAATAAAGATAATTTTAAATGACATCTATCTTACTGCTCCCAAGTCAGTAACATTTCACACAAACTGAAACACACAATTTGCCTCTACTACTTTGAAAGTATTTTGCAAAATCAAAATAAATAAAGTTATAAATAAAAAGATGGATAAATAAAAACACCGCACCTTTCTCGGCGTGTCCAGAAGGGAACTCTTGATTTGCAAAACTCTCACGAGATCTCTTGTTTCCATTAAATGATCAAACTTGCGTGATCTTCACAGATCTAGGGTTCCCTTCTAGATACGACCCTCTCTGTGTCTCCGTCTCTCTGTCAAGTACTGCAGACTGCAGGGAGGATGTTACACTCTGCTGTTTCACACACAGAGACTTTATTTGTGCGGACACTCAGGTATAGTTCGTGACCCATTTTGGCATTTTTATTTTTTAATCAGTCCGAGAGGACGACGGCATCTGCGATTGATTAGTGATCAATCTGCCCTCCTCCTCCCTCACCTGTTCGCTCTGCTGTGAGAAGCTCTGACAGTTTCTGACAGAAACACAGACTCTCCTGTTTAATGTAAAGGCCTCCTTATACAGTTGTATTATCTTAAAGTGCAGCTGGTTGGTGTCGATGTCATTCACCATCACGTCAGTTTCGATTAATAAACTCCGTCATTAACAACAAGTCTCCTCCACATGCAGCTTCTCTGCTGCTGTAAAACTGAATCGCGGGTGAATTTATACGGAAAAAAAAACAAAACGCGAGTTGGGATTTTTCTAAGATGATTTTATAAAACATCCTGCTGATGAAGAAAATCAAATGATCAGACAGAGACAGGGTAAGAGAAACGCGCTGACCTCGCTGTGTCTGTGTACTGTATGTGTGTGTATGGGGGAGTTGTACTGACACAGAGGAGAGACGCTGCAGCCGTGTGATGATACATTATATCAAAACTTATATATCGGAGCTTGTCAATACTCTGGTTTTAAATAATTCACCAGTTTAAGGTGCAGCATAAAAAGTTGATGCAGTGGAGTGGTCCGTTGTCTCTCTCTCTCTCTCTCTCTCTCTCTCTCGCTCTCTCGCTTGCTCGCTTGCTCGCTATAGTAGGTATCGGGTGCTGTCATGAGCGAGTATTTGACGAGTACGAGTACAGCAAAATAGGCCAGTATCGGTGCGAGTACCGATGCTGGTATCGGTATCGGGACATCCCTAGTTTTAAGTACAGATACTTTAAAACTGGCAGTTTAAAAACAATAAAAAATATTGTGATAATAATCGAGATCGGATGATATGAAAAAATAAATCGTGATCATTTTTTTTGCCATATCGCCCAGCCCTAGTTTTAATATTTATGTTTTGTTTACATTTCATTGTATGAGTTTGAATAGAAAGTGCAGTATACTTTCTCTGTACGGAGAGTTTATTTCTTACAATATTCCCATATCATCCCTCAATTGTCCTCAAGTTGCTTGAATGTTTGTTTGTTTGTTTTTACCTGTCAATCTAACTACATCGCTCTAGCATAGTCTTATTGCTCAAACAAGGTGTCAGTCATAGTCACTCTGCTTAGACCAGCTGTCATTGGTCAAAAGGGAGGTGCACACTTCCCATTGGTTAAAAGTAGAAAGTCCCACCTCTCAGCGAGGAGCTTGTACTCATAGGAGCAGGAATGACACGAGCAGACAATAAAGAGAAATAAGTGAAGTTACACAATGTCTACAGTGAGAAATGTTGATGTAAACACAAAGCTAACACGAGATACTCGCAGGAGACGTGAGGGAGGAACCGAGGACCTGTGCGATGGGAGTTTTACCGCGTTTATCAATGTCTTGGTGAGTTAATGCTAACGCAGCTAGCAATGTTAGCTCGTGCTGCCGCCGTGTAAAATGTGTGCTTCCCTCTAACTGTTACACACCACACTAACTTGGCATTGCGACCTACTTCTAACAGTAAAGTGCTACGGTTGTTTAGCCTCGAGGCTGTTGCCATTTATATTTGTGTTAGTAGTGTACTGAATACATTTGCGCTATTAGAGTTGGTTATGGATGTTATTAACTTAACGATGAATAGTCAAGCGTAACACAGTGTGTGTACTGGTGTAGCCTACAGTTTCGAAATATGTCTGTTAATAGCATACATGATTTTGTTATTCATAGTTAAGTTGAACAATGTTAAACAAAAGGTTAAAAACATTAACTTTGTAGTTCCAAAGGAAATACATAGTGTTTGCAATTGATTAATGTGCTTAATAATAACAAGTTATGGATTAAATGGCTAATAATTCATGATGTGAAATGTAAAGACAGGATAAGTATTCCATGCTGAGAAAAACTGTACAGTTAAAAGTTATTCATCTGCTCACTTTGTGTTACTGTGATGTATTTATGGGATATTGATTATGGCCATAAAACAATTAAAGTTGATTATGCAAAATAGTTTTTTACACAGGTGAGGTTTTTTAGATCCTATGGAAAATTACTTGTGGATTTGAGATTCTACCTGATGAGAGAGATGGCGAACCAACCATGAACCTGACCTCTGCCTTGACCCAAGGACTTGGATCAAGATCACCTATTATCCATAGGAGCCCATCCATTCTTCTATCTCCAACACTTGAGCGTCACACTACTGTGTGGTAGTTGTATCACAATGACCTTTTCCACTTGACTTGTGACTTAAAAAGTGCATTTGTCACAATAAAGGATTAAAACTAAACTGAACAGTTTATAACAGAAGGAACAAAACTGAACTTGAACAAGACAACCAGTGGAACTCTGTTTTTTTGTTTTTTTTGTCAGGGACACTTTGATTTGTCTTTCTATTATTTTCTGGTAATATTGTTACCTTGTGAAGCATTGAACTAACTGTTTTTAAAGGGTTGACATCTGAGTGCCAAGCTACAGACTAAGTTGTTGGGTTATACTTAGGTGGAAAGTACTGCCTAGTTTCCCTTTTGGGGAAATTACCTAGTACTTTCCGACTAAGGACAGGCAAACAGTGCAAACTTCGTAATCCAGCCCGGTCTCTTTTGTTAGTATATACTTAGGTGGAAAGTACTGCCTAGTTTCCCTGTAAGTTTTGGGGAAATTACCTAGCACTTTCCAACTAAGGACAGGCAAACAGTGCAAACCTCATAATCCAGCCCGGTCTCTTTTGTTAGTATATAATTAGGTGGAAAGTACTGCCTAGTTTCCCTGTAAGTTTGGGTGAAAGTACACTGTAGATGTGAGAACAGCACCTACCATGTGGTTTCTGTGTAATTAAATAATAAAAACATTTTATAACTTTTAATGACTCATTATTGTGTCTTTTTAAGATATATGTAGGCTATATTATTACATTACTGTATTGTTTGTGCTTTGTCCTCGGATGGCACTACAAGACTTCCATAGATGTGCACTTGAAAGAGGTAAGTTTGCTTTGTACTCCAGCCTGCCCATTAATTAGGCAATTTGCAGAATATAGACCCATTTCTTGTTTTTTTCATATTCAAACTCATTCAATCAAATGTAAACAAAACATAAATGTTAAAACCCTGGCGTGTGGGTGAAATTGCCTGATGACACATAGGCTACATAAAAGGTACTGAATCAACTGCCATGAGCAAAGGGCAAAAGCATTTGTATTTATTGTACTTCATACACATTCATATGTTTCGGGAAACTCCCTGGAAAGTATGTGCTAAGTGACCGCGAGGGATACTCTAACTCCTGGGGAAGTATGTTGTAAGTGACTGGGAGGAATTATGCTCTAACAGGGAAGTACATATAAGTTCCTGGGAGTTATACGCTAACTCCCGGGCAAGTGGGCGGGAGGTACAGTCTAAAACGCAGGCTGCCTTATGAAGTTTTACCCTTTGTTTTCTCTGCCAAACTATATCTGCCAACTGTATCACTGCAAAGAAGAAAGCATGAATCTACGTACTTATGAACAAGAGACTTGTGCTTGTGACAGTGCAAGATATAAACATGAATTACATCCTCAGCTGAGTGGTAACATTAGCTAACTCAGTGGTGCTAAGTGAGCCAGCAGTAGATGCAAGAAGTGGGGGGACTTTGGTCACATGACTTGACTCGAGGCAAACTTGAAGCACACATTTGAGGAGTTGAGGTTTGCTTAACTAACACTGATAAAAGACTTGACTTTGACTTGGTATTTATGACTTGAAACTTGACCTAGACTCAAGCCAGATGACTCATAAGGACTTTTTATATTAAATAGTGACAATCTCAATCACTATAACATCCAACTTCATCCATCCACAAAATCAGCAAACAAAGGTATTGGGAATGCATCCTCTTAACAAACTTAGTCAGGCATTAGCTATTATTCTACCAGATCGTTTCATATGCCCCAGCTTGTGACTTGCTTGACTTATAGCAACGACTTTACTTGCTCGATTCTCATCCCATTTTTTGGTATATGCATTTGTGCTTGGTTGCTTGGTGATACAGTTTGCAGATGTAGTTCAACAGAAAGAAAATAGTTCTGAGTTTTTGTAAGTCAGACAGATAAATAAAATGAAATGTGTGGGTGAAAAAATGAAAGATATGTGGGTTTGATTTTCAGGTGAACACATCAACTATATGATGAACTGTCCAGCCGGTAGACGTCGTTTCACTCAAACCCTGACACTGACATTCATTGTGTGCTGAAAGTTTATTTTCACAATTTTGTTTTGAAATGACACATAACTGCTGCTGATAAAATTTTGTGGAGGGTGGGTGTACAGCATGCAGAACTTTAACACTGAAGGCCAAGGTTTACATTCTCTTGTGAGAATAACAAATGCATTTCAACTGAGGCTAGTGAAAGACTGAGGTTTCGGTGTAATGTCAGTCACTAAAGTAAACATATTGCACTGGACTTCAAGTCACTTACAACTTTTTCTGTTTTTAACCAAGACTCTGATCTTTTCGAAACCTTGACAAAGTGCTGTAAATGCTTCAGCATAACCATGAAAAAGCTGTGTTATGCTTTAGTTGCTGTGAGCAGATATTGTTCTGCAAGAGCGGATATTGCAGCAAACAAATGAAATGCTCTATCAGTCAAAATTTTATTGACTCCTTCAGTATGAACATTTTGTTATTAATAATGTTTCCTGCGTCACATTTGTTGCTGCAAATTACTCAAATCTAAAATTTAATTTATTTATATAGAGTTGCTTTCTTCTCTCATTTCCTGTCAGATTTCTTCTATCCACTATGAAAAAGGCAGGAATGCTTTGAAACCCAGACAAATTGCATGCCTACATTATTGGTTATAATGGCACTTGTGTCCTCAAGTTGGAGACATTCCATGGAAAAAGTTTCTATTTTTGGACAACAGCAAATTTAAACCTTCTTTGAACAGTGCTCTGAAGGGGTCTAAGGAAATGAAGTTGTTTTAAATGATGCAGAGAATACTGAGTACTGATATGTGCTGATTGTTCTCTCTCACAAAGGGTTTAGGCCTGTGACGTCATTTGATGCAGCGGAACAATCAGATGGTACATCTGGTATTCATTAGCTGTTGTTTCCTAATACTACTTTTTTATTGTTCTTATACATATTAAAATTGCTCTGCTGGTTCCTTTCATACAAACTTATATAGTGAATATAAAGCCACTGTTACCACTAGTTTATGTTTTAGAATACTGGATAGAGCACTATAATAGTATTGGCAGTGATACCAGTTGTAATGACTGGTGTAGGACGGGATAAGCAGTTTTCTATTACCTTGTCTCCTCGGGCTGCTAAGTACATATAGAAGCAGATCTTGAGCTGACTGCAAAACTAAAGTAAACCTCACAGAGAAGATCTGCACAAAACATTTCTCCATGACTCATAAAGAAACGTGAGTGAGATCATTAAACAGAGATCAGCAGAGAGCGAGAGAATGTGGGGGATGCTGCGCCTGCAAGCTTCCCACAGCCCCAGTGACAGTGACAGCTCAAGCTTGACTTTGACACTCACTCCAAGGGTTACTTATGTATTGTACTTTATTTTGAGTCATACTCAGACACCATGGTATGTGGGAGTGAGATGCATCTGTTATTGATCACGCTGAAAACATTTATGTCTCAGCCGAACTGTGATGAGAAGAGAAATAATTTTAATGTTTTTTTTCTAGACAGGTGTAATAAGTCAGTAATAGACAAGCAATTTACATAGATGTGTTACGTGTCAATACACATGATCGTGACAATGACTTTATGGATTTCAGATTTTGAAGAATACTTGTGAGTTGTTAATACGTAAACAAAAAACAATACAGGGATAAGTGATTTATGACACATAATGCACAAATTGTATCATTATGGTTAAAAGTGAAGCACGACAACGTTGAAATGGAAACTTCCATGACTAATGAAAGAAAAAAAAGATGTATAGCTCAATTCGTTCTCTGGCTTCCCTTCAAGATTTTCAGGCGGATTATCCAAAAATCTCACAAGAACAGGCCCTTCCCTATCACCCAAATAGCTGCCAAATTGTGAAAAAAAAAATAGCGAGGGTAATCCCCTGTGGAAAAAACATTAATCTGCTCCCCAAAACCTGCTAATTGTCCATTTGGTTACAGATCTGGGTAAACACAAAAGAGCACTGCTCTCTCACTTAGCTCAGTTTACACCCACCCAAAGATGTTCTGAGAAAGATCAATGCAAAAAGCCTGTAACAGCTAAACAGTGATTAGTTCTTAAATAGCAAGAAGTAGAAAAGAAGAAGAAGAAGAAGAAGAAAAGAAGAAGAAGAAGAAGAAGAAATGCATTCTAAATAAAACTGAAACAGCACCTGGATTGAGTGAGATGAAATGATCAAAGTTTGATATGTCCAGAGCCTGCAACTCCCACATCTGTATGTTATACACAGATAATTGTTTTAAAGTAGAAAAACTGTCTCTCTTTAAAACGTCTCTGAACAACAGGCTTTTGAGGTGTGAGTTCCAATTAGGCTGTCAGAATGGCAAAGAGCAGCTGGTGCAGTAATGTTCTGGATGTAAGAGTTACTAATTGCTGTAGCAAAGTGCTGCAAAATGAAAAATGAGAAGGAACTGTGTACCACTCCTTCATTAATTAACTTGAGATCTAGTTTGCAAGCTGGTTTGATGGCTACCAATGCAAAAAATCCTACTGAGTAAGAAACATATGTAGAGTTTCCCATGACGTTTTGACATTAAGATCACTGCCTACCAAGTAAAGGCATCAAAACCATATTTTAATTAATGTATACCTGGACGGGGTAGTGTTGGAAAATAAAGGTTTACACAGGCGTGAAGGCCTTTTGACACTAACACGGCATGCAGCAACCAGACTCTTAATGATACTGAGGAAAGAGAAGGAGTAAAGGAATTTTATTGTGTTTACTGTGAAGTTACACTGGACCTATTCCTCCAGGCATATATTTGTAAAATGCACCATGTTATTTTTTATCAACAACTGTTAGCACTCCACAAATGGGGTCACGTCATGTACTTAATGTCTTATGTGCTTAATATTAAGTTCCATTCGTTAAGTTTAGGCTAGTATAGCTACGTAGATTAAGTTTAGGAGAAGAAACATGGTTTTGCATAGTCACGTTATGTACTTAACGTAAAGTTATGTAGTTTAGTTTTATGCAAGTAAAGTTACATAAGTTAGGTTTAGGAAAAGAGGCATGGTTGGGCATTGTCCTGTTACGTACCTAAAGTACAGTTATGTAGGTTAGATTTAGGCAAGTAAAGTCATGTAGGTAAGGTTTTGGGAAAGAAACATGGTTGGGTGTCATCACATTTCATATCAAACATTATGTTGTGTATGTTAGGTTTAAGCATATAAAGTTAAATAAGTTAGGTGTAGTCAAGTAAAGTTATAAAAGTTTGATTGAGGAAAAGAAACGTGGTTAGGCAGCATCACGTTATGTATTTAACGTAAGGTTACGTAGGTTAGGTTGAGGAAAAGAAACGTGGTTAGGCAGCATCATGTTGCGTATTTAATGTAAAGTTACGAAGGTTAGGTTGAGGAAAAGAAACATGGTTAGGCAGCATCACGTTACATATTTAACGTAAAGTTATGTAGGTTAGGTTGAGGAAAAGAAACATGTTGACAACTTAACTTGTAACTCAAACCCAAACACCGTACTCATGGGTTAAAGTCCTGTGTCATTTTTGACCCGTCAATCTGACCACTTAGAATTCTCGGTTCTGACTGGCTTGAAAAGTGTGGATTAACTTTTAGTAACGGGACAGTACAACTGGACACCTTTGATGTATGTGTTTGTTTACACTGATGAAATCATTCACCAATATTGAACCTTAAGTAAGCACAGCAATACTTAGGCTTAGCTGAAGAACTTAAAGCTAGGGTTATTTGGGTAACCAATTAACAATGAAAAGCTTCAAATAAAAAGAGGACTTTAAATAATGTTAGCTGCTGTGAAGCTGGAAGCCCGAGGGTCTGCAAGACAGCTGCTGGGGAGAAGGAGAGAGGAAATGTATTCAAAACTGTACAGAAAACAGAGATGTGAAGAAGTCACAGGTAAACGTGTGAGAGGGAACGAGGCAGCAGTAGTGAGTTAAAGAAAAGAACTCTGTGTGTGTGTGTGTGTGTGTGTGTGTGTGTGTGTGTGTGTGTGTGTGAGTGACAGAGAGAGAAAGGGGTACCTTACATTATCTCCAGTGGGACATTTTAATGTATGTAGCAAGATACAGCGCCATTCTCTATTCTCGTAGTTTGAGACTGTTCAAGACTTTAAAGTGACTCAGAAAATTGTCAG
The DNA here is from genome assembly GCA_026686955.1 of Epinephelus cyanopodus. Lineage (NCBI taxonomy): Eukaryota > Metazoa > Chordata > Actinopteri > Perciformes > Serranidae > Epinephelus > Epinephelus cyanopodus. The sequence continues at coordinate 9,858,186 of CM048927.1, forward strand.
GACTTTAAAAATCCTGGCCCAGCCTTGTGAATGCATTCCTATTCCACAAGGTGTTGCTTAGCAACTCCACTCACTGAGATACTGAGATAGGCCTATAGCAACTTTATATTGTGATACTTAAAAGCAGAAAAGCAAGATCAAAAGTTTTTCATCTTCTTAAATAAACAAGTGGAATTTAATTGTGCATGTTGTGGGCAAGTGGCCATGGTATAGGTGGAATAATACTCAACAAGTTGTGCAGAGGCTAAGAATCGCCCTATGCATAGCACACAGATAGCTGAGATATATTTTAGCTGGGTTTTTTTTTTCACTTTTCTTTCATCATTGCAACTGATGAAACCGATATGCTTCATTTTTTAATAATACGTCCTTCTACATGGCTTGTTTCACTTACACTTTACATGCCTTTAATTGTTTTTACACTGAACAAAAATATAAATGCAACGCTTTTGTTTTTGCTCCCCGTTTTCATGAGCTGAACTCAAAGATCTAAAACATTTTCTATAAACACAAAAGACCATTTCCCTCAAATATTGTTCACAAATCTTTCTAAATCTGTGTTAGTGCGCACTTCTCCTTTGCAGAGATAATCCATCCCACCTCACAGGTGTGGCATATCAAGATGCTGATTAGACTGCATGAATATTGCACAGGTGTGCCTTAGGCTGGCCACAATAAAAGGCCACTCTAAAATGTTCAGTTTTATCACACAGCACAATGCCACAGATGTCACAAGTTTTGAGGGAGCGTGCAATTGGCATGCTGCATTTGGCATGCTGACTGCAGGAATGTCCACAACAGCTGTTGCCCGTGAATTGAATGTTCATTTCTCTACCATAAACTCCAAAGTGTCCAAAGGCATTTCAGACAATTTGGCAGTACGTCCAACTGGTCTCAAAACTGCAAACCACATGTAACCACACCAGCCCAGGACCCCCACATCCAGCATGTTCACCTCCAAGATTGTCTGAGACGAGCTACCCGGACAGCTGCTGCAACAGTCGGTTTGCGTAGCCAAAGAATTTCTGCACAAACTGTCAGAAACTGTCTGAGGGAAGCTCATCTGCATGCTAGTCGTACTCATCGGGGTCTCGACCTGACTGCAGTTTGTCGTCGTAACTGACTTGAGTGGGCAAATGCTCACATTCGATGGCGTCTGGCACGTTGGAAAGGTGTTCTTTTCACGGATGAATCCCGGTTTTCACTGTTCAGGGCAGATGGCAGACAGCGTGTGTGGCGTTGTGTGGGTGAGCGGTTTGCTGATGTCGACATTGTGGATCGAGTGGCCCACGGTGGCGGTGGGGTTATAGTATGGGCAGGAGTATGTTTTGTACAATGCACACAGGTGCATTTTATTGATGGCATTTTGAATGCACAGAGATACCGTGACGAGATCCTGAGGCCAATTGTTGTGCCATTCATCCATGACCATCACCTCACAGGGCTCCAGACTGTGTCTAATTGGTCGCATTTTGCGACCTTTTTTTGAGGCCATGCGACATAGTTTTTTAACTAGGAGCATCAGTGCGACTTACAAATCCACCCTTCTCCCCCTTTTTCTTTCTTTTTTTTTATGATTGCATTTCATGGAGGAGCGGAAGCGAGTGTCACTGTGTGTGTGTGTGTGTGTGTGTGTGTGTGTGTGTGCCTGTTATGTGTGTCTGGATGCACACTGCGAGGTGGGGGGGCTGGGGGGTGCCAGTAACCATAGCAACGTGCAGCAGTTTTAGTACGTGTGCACTGTGTGAGGGGTTAAGGCCCAATCATACTCGGGTGGAACGTACGCAGAGCGGACTCCGCGGAAGTCCGCACAGACTCAAAACGGACATCCGCAAGCCCTGTGCGCGCAAAGCTCAGATTATACGACCGTGCGGACTCCGCTCCGCACACCAGTGACTGCTCGGCATTTATTTTTCTCATCGCATGGATTTTTCACTGACATTTTTACAGGAAACTACAACGCGGAAGTACTCGACTATGGAAGCCCGAATGACTACGGACGACTCAGCAGGTGATGTCGCAGCACCGAAAAAGCCAAAGCCCTATCATTTCCGACAAGAATGGCTCACTGAATTTACTAGGCTGAGATATTGTAAAGAAAAGAAAGTGATGTCCTGCATGTACTGCTCTCAGTGCGGTCTGAAATTTGCGGGGAAAACTAAATTCGCCGACTCCACCACACACTTCAAACATGGAACACTGGTTAAGCAAAACAACAGCATCAGGCATAAATTATGCAGGGACAGATGCAATGATGGAGCAAAAGTGCCGCTGCACACATCATTTAAGATGATGTAACCATATAACACATCATTTAAGATGTGTGCAGATCTGTGTTTATTGCTAAATTATCAGTAATGCAGTTAATATCGACATTATGAATATGTTGTGTCATATAGATAGTACTCCTAAATTTTGTGCTGGTGCTCCTAAAATTTTCAGTAAGGAGCACTGGTGCTCCTATGAGAAAAAGTTAGTCTGGAGCCCTGCCTCATGTTGCAGCATGATAATGCACGGCCCCATGTTGCAAGGATCTGTACACAGTTCCTGGAAGCTGAAAACATCCAAGTTCTTGCATGGCCAGCATACTCCCCGGACATGTCACCCATTGAGCATGTTTGGGATGCTCTGGATCGGCGTATACGGCAACGTGTTCCAGTTCCTGCCAATATCCAGCAACTGCCATTGAAGAGGAGTGGACCAACATTCCACAGGCCACAATTAACAACCTGATCAAGGAGATGTGTTGCAAATGGTGGTCACGCCAGATATCGAACAGGTTTTCTGACCCCCCCAGTAAAGCAAAACTGCACATTTCAGAGTGGCCTTTTATTGTGGCCAGCCTAATGCACACCTGTGCAATTATCATGCTATATATATATATATATATATATATATATATATATATATATATATATATATATATATATATATATATACATATACACACACACACACACACACATATATATATATATATATGTGTGTGTGTGTGTGTGTGTGTGTGTGTGTGTATGTATGTATGTATATATATATATATATATATGGGTGTGGGTGTGGGTGTGTGTGTGTGTGTGTTTGTTTGTTATGAGCTAGGAAGAAAGAACAGCACAATATGAGCACAGCTGTGGATTATTTATTTCTGTTGTGTTTGTGTATGATTCAGGACCAAGATGTCATGTATGATAAGCAAGTGTGTGACAGGTGTTAAGCGTTAATGTTAGATATGTGTCTGATTGAGGTGTTTGGGTTTTTTAACGTGTTATAAAAAGTAACCTCAAGGATGACTTGATAGTTCTCCTTGACCTTTTTCTTCTTCTCCAGCAGAGGAAGGTATGTGGTTTAATTTGCCATGCCTAGAATGTGATAGGGATAAATTACATTACGTAAATGATGTACTTAGCCCAGTGGCCTTGTCTGAGGTGACTTCTCATTTTACGCAGTGCTTATGCTAAAGAAGACTGTGGTTTGGGAGACGGATAGACTCCAAACCACTGAAAAGGCATCAGACATCCAACCTGGGACTTGATCAGCCACCTCAACCACTTTATTGACCGTTGTCCCAGAGACAGTTGACATGCAGCTGAGGAAAAATAAAGAAAACAAGCCATACATCCTGTAATTTGCTATACAGCATGCAGAGGTGTAGTTTTAGTTAAGTATGTTTAGGGGGAAAGCATAATGCTGCCTCTATTGTGTTTTGGTTCATATATCACAAAGAATACTGAAGCTTTCTTTAACTTTAAGCTGCAGCAATCAATATTTCTATTTTAACAAGTGATCAGTTTACTGTGTGATGTGAAAGGGGTCAGTCAGAATTTATTTATTTATTTAGTTATTAGGATCCCCATTAGCTGATGCAGGACATCAGCTACTCTTCCTGGGGTCCACACATAACAAACAAACATGACAGTATACATTTACAATGACAGTGTGATCCATACTAATATTCCCATTGTTTAAGTAAATAAAAAAAAAACAAAAAAAACAACAACAAAGAAAATAATATTAACAACAATAAAAAAAAGATAAACCCTCAAGGAATTATCACCCAATTTTAGCTCCCTGCAGCAAAGTCTTTTTAGTTTATTTAAGCATATTATTTGGGTTTTACAGCCCACACCTAATCTGGTTTGGTTCAGTCCTATAATTCTCATCAACCTTGTTCTTCTGGTATCTCCTTTTAGCATAAAAACTGCTGCTGGATGCGTTAATAGGCAACTGTGTGCTAACAGGTTTACCACAGCACCTTCATGATGTGATAATATATGTCAATATTGTGTATACAGGGTTATGTTTCACATTGTACTCATCAACAAAATGTTCACTACTTTTTACTTTTTTAACATATTTGAGCTGGTTATTTCTAAATGCAGATTTGGACTAGGAACAATATTTGGCCCTGGTAATTTCCCTTTGGACTGGCCCCAATGCTACATGATACCCACTAGTGAGTTGTGTTCCTGTGGATAGTGAAAACATTACCTACTCTACTGTCTCTGATTGGCTAGTGCTTGTTGCCTCTGTCAGTTAGGTTGATTAGATTTAGGTAACATAAGTGGGATTGGTTAGGGTAAGAATGTCAGGGTAAGTCAATCAGAGGCAGACTGGTGTGGGTCATGCCTTTGCTATCCTGGGAAATGCACATTAACATACCATTGCACCAGTGGCGGCTGCTGGTCTTTCAAACAGGGGAAGCTGACTTTAAGTTTACATCATAAAATTTGTCATATTGTAGCCAGGCAGTAACTTATAAAAGGAACATTTAATCGAAGCCATTTTTCAACCACATTCACGCCATGGAACCACAGCAAAACACACCTCAAAGATTTTCAGATGGGTTTACAAATGGTGAAAATGAGCTATATCGCTTATGGAAATACGGAACTCCGGACAGCACTCTGTCAGAAGACTCCACTCGCAAACATCCACCTGGAACTGAGCTCGAAATGCGACGATGCTGGTGTATATTTCAAAAGGGCTGTCAATCACAAAATGGTTCAGCCTTTTAGACAGTTCCTCCAATCATCATGCATACACTGAGTGTCCTCTCCCACCTACAGCTCCATTAGGTCCCAGGGAAGCTGAGCCTCCCTGGAAGTGACAATTTTGTCGCATTTATCCAATGACCGTCTCGCTTTGCTGCATGACAGAAACTTGCTCAGTGCTGTCTCGTATGAATGCTTGAAGGCTCCACGTCCACTGCTCCGACACAAGAATGTATGACAGGGAGGCCCATTTGAAAACTGGTGATAAACAGCTGACGTTTGAACATCATAGCTGTGATGTTAAACGCATCCTAGCACACGTTTAATGCAATGTAAATTCTTAATTTAATGTATATTCAATAGTGCATATTTGACCATTTCTTCTATGAAATTTTAGAGGACATCCAGCCTCCCTTGTTGTCTCAGAGCAATTGTCCCTGCATTGCACCTACCCTAACTTTGTTTATTTACAACATAAGATTACAAGACAGTGAGTAGAATTTTGAGAATTAGCAAGCTAGTGAACGTATGAAACAAACAAACAAAAAACTCTTTTATTAAAAGCCATTTTATAAATACAAGTTTCATAGCAGGACACTGAGGTTTCTTGTCTGATTCCCAGTGGAAGACTTTTCCACAACTGTGGAGCCCTTATGGCAAATGCCCGACTGCCCTCTGTCTCAAGCCAACAGCTGGTCTGCAGAGTACAAGCAGGGGTGTAAGGGTGCGGTCATTGATATATGACACGGCAGGGCCACTCAATGATTTGAGGACTAGCAATACATGTTTAAAATCAATTCCAAACACCACAGGTAATCAGTGCAACGTGGCAAGAATAGGGGAAATGTGTTCAGTGTATAGGTAGAACACTGACAGTTTTGGGACCATGCAACCCCTAATCAGATGGTCTGTTCCAACAAGTAGGCCACAGCTGGCAGGTCCTTTTTTTATCTTTTCCTTGTTTTTTAACCTACTTTTTTTTTTTTACCTACCACAGGCTGGTAGTGACATTGCGGCTTTCAAGGTGAGCTGGCGAACCTGGCATTTGCCAGATTAACCCGATGGCCAGTCCAAGCCTGTCTAAATGTATTATTACAGCGAAGGTTTATATATTTCCTTTTATGAAACATATATGTCAGGTAAAACTTAACTCTTACGAAAACTACTAATGGAAAAAAAACACTTACACTTTTATAATTTTCACACTATTTATGTAGTATCAAAATAAAGTTAAAAAGTGCTGGAAAAAAGATAAAACTAATATGGAAAAGTACAGAGGTTGAATAAAAACAAAGATGTAGTTTTAAGTTTCTCACTGCAACTTCAATTGTTAAAAGCAGACAGTCCTCTAAAAAACAATTAAAGCCTGTTCTTTTCTGGGTTTCAACAAATCGTTTGTGATAATAGCTCTACCACTAGGTAAGTAACTTAACAGATGTCTTCTAAATGGCAAAGTGAAAATACATTCAGCGATTAATTACTTCATTAGCCTGCTGCTGTTCTAATTATTGCATCAATAGTGCTCATTAAATGATCTTGACCTCCAGATTTTCTGTCTTTCCCTGTCACTTTTTTCCCTTCTGTCTCCCTCAGCCTCTGTCTTTGTCCACCCACCACGACTCCAACTGCATGCAAACGTTAAAACTCACTCACACAGTGCTGGACAGAAAACTGACAGCTCATTACGACTTTCAAAATTGAGTTCAGTTCTGTGTGATCTATTAATCTATTCTGTACTTCTGCCCATCCGCAGTCATTTCTCTTTTCATTAAGCAGAACAATAGCCCCAATGCCACAGAATTCATTACACGCAATCAAAAGCAGATCCTTAGGGTCCATTTAATTCACTTCCATTATTAACATTACCACTATTAATAATATGCTTTTGTAGAAGGCTGCTGTGACGTTGTGTGTCATTGAATTGAAATGTTAATCCACCCTTTTGGCATGTGCCATACTCTCACTAGAGGCAGTCACCAGCTCTCTGAACTGACCCAAACTTTGAGATGAATGTGTCACAGTTGGCATTTTTGGTATGGTACACAAAACAACCAAATTTTGGCTAAATTTTTTCTATAATAAAATTATTTGTGTACATACACATTAAGTAAAATCTATATTTGTGCCTTAATTATGTAATAGAATAAAGTTACTTTTAGAAACACTATCATACAGGTACGCCTTAATTTGGCTTATAGCTCCATCTCCAGATAACTTTTCAGTGCTTCAAGAGTATTCTTTTTATAACAAAAACCACATCAAAGACTTAAAAACATGCACTACATTGCCATAAACATAGTATCATAGTAAATAACTGAGGCTAAAGACAGATGTCCTCTGCAAAAGTCAGTATCCTCATCATCAACTCAAAGAGTCCAGTTAGTTGCTCCTGAGGTAGTATTGGCACAGTGGTATACATAAACATTTAATTTACATGTTATATATATTCTAATTTAACCTAAATATAACATTTATGGACAAGAAGGATATCGTAGACCTTTGCTTTATTTTTCATAATATCAAACATTATGTACAACGTACATGAGAGAAAAGGCCTCAAATTTAAAGACTCCTCAGTTAAACTCAACAGACATGCTGTACCTATTGTTGCTAATCTATGATTGCTATTTGCTATTCAGTTAAGGGGTTTAGTGAATTGTCGAAGGTCCAGTATGTAGGATTTAGGGATATATATTAACAGAATTGGAATATAATACATAATATCCATCTATCCATCCATCCATTTTCATTTGCTTATCTGGGGCCACTCCAGAAAGGCTTTCCAGACCCCAAGGCATTCCCAGGCCAGATGAGATATGTAAGCCCCCTAGCATGTCCTGGATCTACAGTGGAACCTCCTTCCAGTGGGACGTACCTTAAACACCTCTCATGGGAGGCACCCAGGAAGCATCCTAATTGGATACCCGAACCACCTCAGCTGACCCCTTTCAATGCAAAGGAGCAGTGGATCTACTCCAAGCTCCCTCCGGATGTCCAAGCTTGTCACCCTATCTCTAAGGCTAAGCCCAGCTATCCGACAGAGGAAACTCTTTTCGGCAGCTTGTATCCGCGATCTCATTCTTTCCGTCATTACCCAGAGCTCATGACCATAGGTGAGGGTTGAGACGTAGATGGACCAGTAAATCGAAAGCTTCACCTTCTGTCTCAGCTCCCTCTTCACCACTGCAGAAGCTGCAGCAAACCACCGTTCCATCTCATGCTCCACTTTACCCTCACTTGTGAGCAAGTCCCCGACATACTTGAACTCCTTTGTTTGGGGAAGTACCTCTTTCCTTACGCAGAGGGGGCAATGTACCATTTTCTGGTAGAGAAACATGACCTCAGACTTAATATATAAAATAAAATGATGTAGTGTTTATTATTTTATGTAATGTTTCGTGTAATGTCCAGTAATTATCCAGATCGCTTGACAGCTACATAAAAAAAGTTTAAATATGTTAACTTTGAAGGGCAATGCCATCTACTGTTAACATTGCTAGTAGTCTCTGCAAGCCTCCACCTAATTTTATTGCCCTGCTCCTGTCCACTAAAATAATATCCAGTTTGCCATCTACCATCTCCCTGATTCCATGTGAATGCAACATTAAACCTCATAAATCTTACACACTGGATCTTAAGGTGAATTAGATTGAACCACATTGCTACATCTATTTGGTTGTTCCTTTTAGTCCATAATGACGTTTATTTTATAAGAAGTAAATGACACAAAAGAATCAGTACCACAATTTCAAACTGTTTAACCACTTTCTTTCAAAGCTTTGATGTCTCTTTAATGTGGTGCAAAAGAGTAATATTGTGAAACACCTGATGATCAAAGTATTTAACCCCTCACAGCGCAACTAAGCAGCAGAGTGTCTTTATTGCTGTTCATGTCTGACCCTGCAACTCTTCCCTTAGGGCGTTCTTGTAATTAACAGGACCTTGGGAGACCTTACCAAGTTGTTTATTCAATCACACCCTGAAAACATTTTAATGCCAAAAATTTTCCAAACTTGTATTTTTAATTACTGGTTTACACTGACACTGGTGTCCATTCATTTGCCACAGTATGAAGATCAACTTGTGTTAAAAAGAAACTTGTTTGAGACATTGCATTACAACATCACGCCTGCTTTGCTATGCTCAGCTTTAAATCCAGACTGAAGTTTATCAGACTCTATTGTCATACACGAATGCAATCAGATGTTTGATTACATTCATTATTTTCAAGAACTTAAGACAGAAGAGGTTTTTTTTTTTATCTAAAATGCCATTCCCTCTGGGATATTCTGTCTGATTAAATGCAATTTGAATCACCCTAATTAAACAATTACATCCTCTTTTCCAACTCATGATTTAAAAGAGCCACGAGCCTTGACACCAAAACTAATATCAAACCAAGAGGTAGTTCAGTGCTTTCACATACACTTCACTAACCAGGTTACTGCCAGATCCGCTAATAATGATTTCTTCAGCTATTGGAGGAAGTCTGTTTACTGGCTAATCAGCTTTTTATGTGACAGCATGGGCATTACAAATACTTCAGACAGGGAGAGTATTGCTGTGACAGCAGTGTAGCAGAATGAAAGGAAAGATCATTACATGAAGCAATGTGTCCCCCTCATGATCAAAATAATTCAATTCAAAAATCTGTCTAACTCTGAAACGACACTAAATAGCCTTTAGAAGTCTGAATGAGTCACGGCTGAAGACTATTTGTAAACTAAGGGTACATTGTAGTGGTGTAAAAATGGTGTACTCCCATCCTATCCTCTTCCTATGCTGCCAGTCCAAATGCTTCAAGCACACTCTAACATGTATCACTAATAAGATTAAGGTAAGTATGCCATGGCTCCAAAATATTGTATGGTCCAGGTGGAGAAGAACTCCAGAGCAATGACCTGCTGCATGTATATGTGGATTTTAAATAACAAGGTTCCTACAGTGTATATAAACATTATTCAGTTACCTGTGTAACCTGATTTCTCAGAGTTCCAATTAGCTTCTGTAAATCCATTTTCAGAGAAACACGGTTAAATAAAGTCTTAAGGGGGCGTCGGTGGCTTAGTGGTAGAGCAGGCGCCCCATGTACAAGGCTGTTGCCACAGTGGCCCGGGCTCAACTCCAGCCTGTGGCCCTTTGCTGCATGTCTCTCCCTCTCTCTCTCCCCCTTTCAAACTTCACTATCCTATCAATTAAAGGCAAAAAAATGCCCATAAAAATATCTTTAATAAATAAATAAAGTCTTTGGGTTCTTATGAGCATAGCTGTAAAGTTTAAAAAAACATTGATACTGAATGAATCCGCAAGTGTTCATTGACAGCACATCACATTTGCTTTCCCTTTAAGTTTCTGTTCTTACTGTAAAACAACGTTGAAGGCCAGCAATCATCGTGATCTTCCTTTTATTCCACTATTATTCTGACCATATTCGGAATTTGATATGGGTCATGTAAAAAGCATATTTTATTGGGATATCTTAACTTTTCATATTAAGACATGTGGGACACACTGTATTTGGATTTTAGCAAAATTCTTTGGACATGTACACAGGACACATTTGGAATATGCACCTCAAGTACCCAGCCGCCCATTTCTGTGAGCTGGCCTGCTCAGCACTCCAGTATTGAAAATATCATGGTCTTGTTCAAATACTGAAAAAGTAACCTGTCGTATAAGAGAGGATGCCAGTGAAGAAAATCTAGACAATTCTTTTTTCATTAAAAAGAAATGTATCACTAACAAATAAGTAGCAAATATACATATTTTAAGAGGACACGGCTGGGGAAACACATACAACCACACACATAGCAGTGACCTCGAAACCCAAAAGCAATCCAGACACCAGTGCAACAAATTAGTAAAGTAGGACTTTATGTCAAAGAACATTTCATCTGAAACTCTCAAAACCAAGGTTCTTCTTACCTGTACACCCTCAGAGATTTATTTGGTCATTCATTCCAAGTGTTCTTATCCAAAGCTCTTTACCCATCACTCACTTGAATACTGTCTTTTGAACTGGGTATTGTTGGATCCGATAGGTATCTCTTTAAAAAGCAAACAAAACTCAGATTTTTATCTGCAGATATTGGATGGATACTTTTGTACATCAAGGTTTTTGTCCCTTTGCACAGCTGGCAATAAATGAGTCCTCACAGTAATGCAGAGGAAATAGTCCTAATTAGAATTGATAATTAGCAGTTTAATAAAGTCATGTTGAAAGGATTGCTCCTGTGAGGACATATTCATGTTAAGTATCTTAAATGCTGGTCCACAGGGGGCTAAAATCTACTGTTTTTAATTATGGCATGCGACCTCTTTGTGTAAAATTAATGAGGAAAAAATAGTTCAGACCGGCTGTAAGTCAGTGTACCTGGTGCAATAAAGGCTAAAACTGGACTTTTTTTGCAGTGTTACATCAGAAGTTGGTCATTATTTACTCAAAGAGCACAAAACCATACATGTTTGCACGCTCCTGCAACCTGAACATATACGTCTGACAATAATCTTTATTTTATCATTCTCTGATGCTTCTCCATCTCATCTAGCAGTCACGTGGACATGCTCTTTCATACGCATGGCAATGAATCAGCCCAGAAATGTGTGAGTCACGGTGTGTCAGGCCAGATGGATGGTCAACTAAACATACACAGACAGGCCATTAAAGCCATAGATAGATGGATAGACCACTGGATATAAAGACAGACAAGATAAACAAAATGAAACCTTCACTGTGTACATGTGAATGAGGCTGTCCGCTGCACTCTCAGAGGCACTAGGAATAAACAGCCAGGTTAAAGCGAGTCGTTTCTGGCATTTCTCAACTGCCAGAGCCACAGTGTATTATTCAAAATGGTGCACTGATGCAATTGATACGATTTCTTAATAAAGCTAGAGAAGCTGTGAAGTGATGGAAACAAATGGACAGGGCTTTCATGGTTGACCAGCACATGAACCTTGTGCTAAGCTATAACACTGGAGCAAAACTGAGCTGTGTGCTCCAGAGAATCACTAAAAGCCAGACTCAGCGCATTCAACTGCAACACTTTCATTCATTTTCCGATTTTAGGGCTTATTGAAAGAGCCAGAAAACTGAGGGTGCACAGGGACGTGTGTGTGTGTGTGTGTGTGTGTGTGTGTGTGTGTGTGTGTGTGTGTGTGTGTGTGACTGTGTGACTGAAAGACACTAACAGCAAAAACACCTCTGTAAACCGTTGTCTTATCAAATTCTTATTGAAAAAAAAAAGAGAATTACATGCCCATTAGGCAGACAAACACAACATACACATCTCTTTGGAGTTCAGTTTCTCTCCACCTGATGAACGTGAGCCCAATCTTTAATTGCTTCTCAGCTTCTCTTGAGAAAACATTTCTGGGTCTCTGGTTTTCAAGATGTTTAAATCTCATTTACTTTGGCTTTCTGTTATTTCACATGGGGCAGGTAGGTTACAAGCAGCTTGTCTGAGGCTGGAAACAGCTTCTGCAGTTTTACATGTGGGGGAGCTGTTGGGACTGAACCAACAGACCAAAACAATGACATGAAAATGGCTGAAAGTCGAACAAGCTGCAGATGTCAATGCTGATTCTCAGTGGATTCAGCTGTAGTAGCATATATTTCACATTTTTCCAGGCAGGCACTTACAGTGGCATGCAAAAGTTTGGGCACCCCTGTTCAAAATTTTGTTTACCGTGAATAGTTAAGTAGGTACAGGATGAACCGAACCCCAAAAAAGGCATGATGTGAAAGATGAAATGTGCTTTCAACATTTTAAGCAGGATTAGATCATTATTTTTGTTTTGTAAAATTTTAAAGTAAACTAAAGGAAATGAGCTCTGTGCAAAAGTTTGGGCATAGGGTCTCAGACCTTAATTAGCTTGTAAGGGCTATGGTGTTCACAATCATTGTTAGGAAAATACCAAGAGATGCAAATTTCAAAGCTTTATAAATACTCTGACTCCTGAAACCTTCTAACCCTCTAAGTAGCTGCCTAGCACTCTGAAAACTAAAATAATTTAGGCCCACAAAGCAGGAGAAGGCTATAAGAAGATAGCAAAGTCTTTTCAGGTAGCTATTTCCTCAGTTCATAATGTAATCAAGAAATGGCAGTTAACAGGAACCTTTTTTCTGTGTCCTCACCACAAAATTTAGCACCAGAAGTTTGCAAACATCCGGCCTGATGCTTTTTGGAAACAAGTCCTGTGGACTAATGAAGTTAAAATAGATTGTTTTGGACTCAGTGAGCAAAGATATGTTGGAAGAAAAAGGGGTGCAGAATTTCATAAAGAGAACACCTGTTCAACTATTAAATACGCGGGTGGATTGATTAAGATTTGGGCTTGTGTTACATCCAGTGGCACAGCGGAAAATTGATTCAATTAAAATCCAGCAAGTTCTGGAAGCAAACATCACAACATCTGTAAACAAGCTGAAGATGAGAAGAGGATGGCTTCTACAGGCTCCAGGTACAGACTCATGCTACCAGTAGTAAGAAGGACGCTACCAGAACACAAAGCTAGAGAAGAATTAGTCAGTGTTGTTTTGCTTTTGCCTCTTCATTGCATCGTTTCCACTTTCATTTGCACCAAAGCAGGTGAAAATGATTTAACATCACTTGTGCTTCCTAACTAAACAGATTGATATCCCTGAAGTTTAAAGGGATAGTGCACCCTAAAATGAAAATTCAGCCATTATCTACTCACCCATATGCCAATGGAGGCTCAGATGAAGTTTTAGAGTCCTCACAACACTTCCCAGGGGAGAGGGGGAAGCAACCCAATGGAGGCTTATGGCGCCCCAGATTCAAATGTCCAAAAACACATAACTGAAACCACAAAATATCTCCATACTGCTCGTCCATAGTGATCCAAGCCCTGACACAAAACTTTGTTTGGAAAAATGTCATTTGAACTCTGTTTTTAGCCTCATTGTAGCCTGTAGCTCTAACTGCTGGCGAAAGCCATGAACACACATGAACACGGTGCCCATGTCTCACGGTCTCGCGCAAGCACGCACACGTGAGCACTATGCACAGAGAGGCAGTCAGAGCTACAGGCTAACTATGGATCACTACAGACGAGCAGTATGGAGATATTTTGTGGTTTCAATTGTGTGTTTTTGGACGTTTGAATCTGGGGCGTTGTCAGCCTGCATTAGGTGGAGTTGTGTTGCTACCTCCTCTCCCCTGGGATCTCCGCAAGTGTTGTGAGGACTCTAAAACTTCAGCTCAGCCTCCCTCGGCATATGTGTGAGTAGATAATGGCTGAATCTTCATTTTTGGGTGCACTATCCCTTTAAGTGACTTTGTGTTGTGAAGATTAAGTGTTCCCTTGTTTTGTTTTTTTTGAGCAGTGCATTTGACCAGTACTGCCTAGTCTTTCAGTTTGATATAGAGAGAGGCAGCCCTCTCTTCTGATATTCTCTTTGTGTCTGAATGCAGAAGAGCAATCTGTGGTTCGAGCAATAGTCCCAGAGCCAGCCAAATTTCACATCACCCAACAGATTTAAGCTGGGAGATGAGCAGGGAGATCTGGTCACCGGTAAAATGGAGGCAAGTTTATCACAATTCATTTACACACACTACTTACACTGATATGATACAAAGTTGGTTCATGTCAGTGAAGCACCTCATCCCATTAAATGATAAAGAGCAACATTTCCAGGTCAGATAGGGTCTATGATCACCAATCTTGACAATAAGTTAAGTTAAATAAGAAACTATATTTTTATTTATATGGTATTGCACTGTTTTGTCATTGTGTATTTCAGTACTGCATAATAATTTTTTCTTCTGTGTTGAACATCCTGTGTGAATGTGGAACTGTAAATAACAAAAGGGAAAAAAATCTGACATCAATTGGAAAGGTTTTTGGCCATTTTTTAATGGCTGTCTTGCAGATTCAGCAACTCTACAGATTTCCCACATGACTGTTAATATTATTGGAATGGTATTTTACATCATGTGATTAAGAAGTCTTGTTTGAGTCTGTGCTGCGACAGAAATAACACTGAACTTCCTGTAAAACACACGCGCCATATTGTCATGCCAACTTCCCAGCCATCTGTGTATCTGTGTCCATATTTTCCTTTTTGCTTTCCACTCAAAATAATATTACACAAAGCGATGCTGCCTTTTTCTATTTTGTAAACATTTTTGAAAATGTTGCCATCTTTGTCGACATAAACGGAATGGTCAGTGGACAAAACCATTTTGAAAGTGATTCATATAGTGTAAGCATAGAAGTGGCACATTTGGCTATGCATAATTAATACTGATTAATAATAATAATAATAATAATATTATTATTATTAACAATAATGATTAATGATTTCACGGTGGCATTTACCGTTATTGGAGCATTTTGGAGAATGTGCAATGTCTCTTATACTGTTATCTATTAAAGCTCAACAACTTATTCATCATTTGACAAGTGGTCGAGCTTCCATCAAGTCTCTTTATTGTCACAAAAGCATTTTACAATGCACTAGACCAATATAGGCTTGAGCACACTTAAAAATAAGAGCCCTGTTTAAACAATCTGTAGAGCATGGTGCAAGTACATTTTAGGTGTGTCCAACTCCACTTATGCTAGTTAAATGGCACATCATCTAGGAACAAATGGGTTGTGTAATGTCACTGCAGCAAATATCTTGGGACATTTAGGCAACAAAACTAAAAACTGTAGTTAAAAACTTGACGGAGAAAAAACAACAAAACCTGTAGCTTCAGAAATAATCAGTGAGGTTACGCTGCTCTGTATCATAAATGTGTGTCTCTCTTTATGGGGAATTGGATGGCTCTGCTTTCTGCAATGTTTCACCTGCCCATAGCCTATCTGCATGGCCCTGTGGTTATATCAAGCAGAGTGTATGTTCGTTGTTGACCTCCATATGTATATGCATCTTACTTTCTGCTGCTTCAAAATAGCAAAGCACCAACGACATGCCTGACCACACCTCATTTGTAGACCTACACGCCCATTGGGGCACAGATGGGCGCAAATGGGTGCTGGCTGTGAAAATGACAGCTGTGTCGGTCTGAATCTAGCAATGACAGCTATGCTTTGCTGTGCGTTGTTTGCACAGGGTGTACTAGGCCCCAGGTGTTTCATGTAACGGAAAGTTACTGATTTTATGCTGTGATATAAAGTTTTGTCTCATAGCAACACTTCTCTACGTGCTTTAAAATAAAAAAGTGTCATTTCTTTTATTGTCTTAGCAGTGATTTTCACCCATTGATATTTAATCTAATATTTACGTAAGACAGTCATTTATGGCTGCAGGTAAAAAGATACAAGAACAGCTTACTGTTGCTATAAAGAGTGCACAGGTTGGTGATTGGATGAGGCAAATGAGAGGGATAAATTAGGTTCACTGATTGATGATGCAAACCAAAGTTCAGTTGGCTAATTGAATAATAAAGCAGGAGAAAAGACTAATGAGCTATGGGGGGTTTAGCCTAGCATAAGAGAGAGTGGTAAATGAAAGCTAATAAAATAAGTTACAAATGTAGTTCACCTTTACATACATGACATTTATTGTAAATCCCAGTGTACGGTATTTTAAGCATTTTTATACTCCTAATTGCAACAACTTGGACTGATTATCTTCAGGTTGAAGAGAATATGTATTTCAGTGCTCACCATTCATCAGTCCAGGGAAATGTGTTTTCATTTCAACTAAGCGCTGTACATTTGATGCACCCAAACACATCAAACATCCCAGTAACAAATGGCAATATTTGCAAGATGAAATCAGTCAAATGATTCTCATGTTTTTCTTTTCATGTAGTTAATTTTTTTTTCAGGTCTACAAAATGCAATTTTCAGTCCCTGCTGAGTCTCACTTGCAGCACACCTCTCTATGTATGCATCATCTGACTGACTTTGCTTCAATATTTATGCCTCCGTATATCTTCAAAGCAGCAGGAACTGAGTTAGATTCACCACAAGGGGTACGGCAGTGTATAAGGCTCCAGGCAAGCCACAGGTTTCTTGACAGTTATGAGGCCCTAATAGACCATGTGCAACAATGTAGGAAGTTGACAATCCTAGAGGAGGAGACAGAGAGTGGTAGGAGAGGGAAGGAGAGGGCGAAGACAGAGAGACAGGGGCAGTATAATGAGAGGAGAGACAGCAGGAGTGCTCATGATGACGGCCTGGAGGAGACACTTTGTGGTAGTCAAGTCTCTGCACAGTTGTTGGCATGCACTCTCTGCTTTTTATTATCCTTCTCTGCATCTCTCTGTTGACATCATGATAATAATTTTACAATGTGATATTTCCCAATTGGACATAGAAAGTAAGTAATAAATCCGATGATACCTAGGCAGTTGTTCAATAATATAGTTAAAAGAACTGCAACGATATAGCAGATTGAATTTCTATTGTGACATCTGTTGACAGAATTTTTCAGATTATGAGGCAAACACAAGGCTACCCATTTGGGATGAGCTACTTTTTGTTTCCAAAGTTGTGTGCTTCTCCTTATCCACAGCCAACCCATGAAAATCACCACAACCATGGCTAAAATGGAACTAAATCTTCATGTGGTTTGAGCCCAGTGCTAATGGGAATGTCAATAAGTTTGCAGGTATTTGGGCATAAACTAAATTAGTGGACAAATGAAGATTTTGACATGATGATGGCGCTACATGAAAAGGGGATCATCAAGATTATTACACTTCATCCTGGGTTAGGGGTATGTAAGTCACCACAAGTCCATTCATTCCTATTGGAATATCCAATGTGCTTGTGAAACTCCTCCCCTCCGTAAACCAACATCTGAATTTATTTGTTGTCATGCAATATTGCTTCTGTTTTTGCCCCGATAATGTTCCAAGCACATATTCCAAACTAAAGGATGGTGAAAAATGAACAAAATTACCCCCCATGGTTACAGGTAGTTACTATCAGTTTTCTATTAATGCATAAAGAAATGCACCTCTTTGCATTGGGCACAAGAGGCACAGGGCTGCCAACTCTCAAGCATTGGTTGTGAGACAAATGCATTTGATTGGCTTCATACACTCTCACGCCACACCCCTGATTTTGCACACTGAAGTGTCTGTCTGAGCCAAAACAAAAAAGTCCCTGGATGTTGGTGGCGCTGTGGCCCAATTTACACCGGGAATGCAGTCAGAAGAAGAAGGAGAAGAAGGAGAAGAAGATGATGAACATCGATTTCCCCCGCTCTTTTCAGCTATGTATGTTAAGTGTTTGTGCTCTTAAGCTTGAAGTAAGGTTTGCATATTTGTTTTTTGTGTGTTGTGAGATTATTTAAAGGCATTTCAAGATCTTTGTACTTAATATTTTGAGGTTTCAATGCAGCTGTAAAAGTATACTGTAGGTTGATACCTAATTAATTTTGTCTGTTTTATCTATACAAAACCATTCCTCTATGCTGCTTTATAATTGTATATTAATTACTGTATGTATAGTAGTATATACAAATTAGAATAATTTGTTATGTATGTATAAAGCATCTTATACAGTAGGTACGTACATTTTGTTTTAGACAAAATTAATTATCAACCTTTACTCATCTTTCAAAGGAATGTGAGATTTTTTCCCCACTGTGTTCTTGGTTCATTCTTCATAGGTGACAGGGTTAAATCTGTTCATGAGGCTTGCCACCATTGCAAAGCTGGTCCTGGTGTTACCCTCCTCCAATGCAGATGCAGAGAGAAAGACTAAAACCAAGAACAGCCTGGCTCCGGATGGAACCCTGTCATCAATAATGACAATAAAGATGGCTGGCCAGGAGTCGTGCTTCACGTGGGAGCCCTCCCCAGAAATCATCAAGGCCTCAAAAAAGGCCACAAGCAAGTACAACAAAGCACACAGATCTTTGACAGTAGCCTCCCTATTTTGGGAATTGTTTGTATAAATCGTTAAACTTTAATTTTATTTTCTTTTAATTTAAATTGGTATTAGCTACATTAAGTTTGGGGATGTCACAATAACATAGCTTTTGGGGGTTTTCATTTTTATTTAAATGTTTCTTGCATGATGTTGCATATCTATTTGATGACTTTATTTTTATACAGAATCCCAAAGTAAACATGGACAAATTTGAGCCATACTGTGTCTTGTGTCTTACTGTTTGGTCAGTTTGTTAAATTGGTACACTCTGAGTTAGGGTAATACATTGAGAACTACTGGTGTATGGAAATTGGTATATTTAACAAAAAAAAAAAAAAAAGACGTTTTGCAGTATGGCAATGACGCTGAATGGACCATACAAAAAATTGCTGTGTACTGTATGTGGCAAAATTTCGGTTGGCCCCACCTAATCACACTCCAAGGTTTTTTGAAAAATTGGCAGCCCTGGAGGCATCATCTCTACATTTACAGATCTGCAGACACCAGTCGGATAAGTAAGTGGAAACAAGGTGTTAGGGGGGACATGAATGTGTGCACCAAATTAAGCTGCTCTCATGCACGACAAAAAGTAATGCACCACAATTCAGATATATCCCACATAATCATCAGCCAGTAATTGGTGGATAATCACCTGACCAATGTGCTGACAGGCAGTATCCATACTGCTTGTCTATAGGAGTGATCAGTTTTGGCATTTTGGCCGTTGCCACCCTGCTTTTTTGGAGCCAAAAGTGACCATATTTTGATGAGAGAGTGTGGCTATGGAGGAGGAGGGATGGATTTGACTTGTAGACTGTGGTGGTGCTAGTGACCACACCCTTAATTATGTGCAACTGTAAGCCTTAAGAAAATGTAAATGGGTGAGTTATAAAAAAAAATAGGGATGCACTGAAATGAAAATTTGGGGCCGGAGCCGAATAATATTAAATGCTTGGCCAAATACCGAGTACCGAGTACCAAATACCAAATATCGTTGTTTAGTTTTTCATTAGTTTTTGCAGATGAACCCCCTCCGGATTAGTGTTGTCAAGGTACCAAAATTGGGACCTACTGTACAATACCAATGAAAATATCACGGTTCTGAGTAGTATCACGATACCACAGCAAAAATGAGGCAGATGTGCCTTTTGTCATTTATAAAAAGATAAATCACTTTTCTATAATACATCAATGATATTTCAATGGAAAAAATTACTTATTGACTTATTCATACTTCAAAAACAGCATCTATAAGTGATTAACATAGGGGGGATCAAAATAAAATAAATAAATAAAATAAGAATCAACCAGCCACCCTCCTCCCCTGACAAGTAAAGAACAGTCCCTTCATAAGTAAAGAACAGTCCCTAATGTGCGGTGAGGTTTGTTGGCCGTTACCTGCCACAGAGACAGAAATGTGTGAACAGCTCGTTTCTCCTCTGACACGCCACATACCTGTGTTTGGCTGGCTCGGTTGTTCAGGTACTACTGGGCAGTCATGAAGCCAAGAAGAGGATATTATTGGAGCCAACTTAAGCCAATGGCCGCCGTATTTGACAGGAATACATTACTGTCCGTTCAACCCACAACTGGTGGGATTTGCCTATTATTTCTGCTGTTGGTTGAAATCTGTACTCACACAGTGTGCTGAATGATTTAAGCCTATTTTGCTTGCTCAAAACTATTTTTAGTCGCAAATGCGAGTGCGGTGACAGACAGATCGCCACACTGCCGACATTTTACTCCGCCCGTCACGGCACTCTGTTTGATTGCGTTATCAATACACACCGCTATTATTCGGCCTTGCTTTCAACTTATTCCACTGAATACTGAATGTGTGTTTTTTTGCAATATTCAGGCGAATATATTCGGTTACTGAATATTCGGTGCATCCCTAAAAAAAAAAAAAAAAAAAATGAAGACCCAAACTATTTCATCCACACTGATTTCATTTTTCAGCCCCAAAGGTTCAGATTTCATATTTAACACACAAACATTATATTGATATTGACCTTCTCAATTAACTCAATCCAAAAAAATCCAATTAGCGTATTTCCAAAAAATGTCTTTTTAAAGACATTTTGAATCCTTAAAACTGAAATAAGCTTTAGATTTTCATGTGAATGTTTTGGGTGTTAAAAACCTGTTAAACCTGAAAGTCCCCAAGTTAGGGGACTTTGAGAGCGACTTTGCAAACACAGTTTGAAGCAATGCACTGATCACGAAGAATATAGTGATGTTCAAATTAAACAGCAGAACCTGGGCTACAAGGGTGTAAAAACCCTATTTACATGCCCCAAACACAGCTCAGACAACAACTAAATAAACAACAACAAATCCAACTCCATACAGCACTGATATCCCAACCCACTCTGTATATTTCAGGCTCTAACTCGACCACACGTTGTGCAAAACACACGCCATCCATCTCAAATGAAAGCTGAGACGCCGCTGTTTCCACACATCTGCGCCAAAGCATGCTAAACCAAAGCTTCAGAGAGCCAGAGGCCAAAGAACAACAACAAAAGAAATCGTTTTGCCGAGCTTTAGTTTTAATATTTCTTTTACCTTTGTTGTTTTTGCCGTGAAAAGCTCATTCCGCCGTTAAATCACGCTTCATTCCCATTGACCGACATGTTGCCCGTCATTCAAATGAATCGGGATGGAAAACTTGATGGCCGGAGGTTCCAGGGATAAGCGTGACAATGACCACTCACAGCAGCCGACATTTCCCCCACAACGCATTCTGCTGACTCTGACTGGCTTATAGTGCTTTCAGTCTCGTTTAGGTGGGTATAGCGTCATTCTATTGGCTCTAAAAAATCAAACGAGATGTCACTCAAATTAGAGATACAGGCCTCCAAAGCTCAGAATAGAAAATCAGTTTCAAATGTAGTAGGTGTGTAATGGTCAGTTTGGAGTGGGAAATGCAGGGAAAAAAAACAAAACGGAGAGTTGTATGAGTGTATCCTAAACATCAGTAGGGATTTACAGAAACAAAAAATGAAAGATATAGGATTGTACATGACAAAAATCACATGCAAAAATGGTGCAATTTTGGAGAGCTCATCTGAATTTTCTGTACTAAAACCTTTCTAATATTGTCCCGCTTCACTTCATCAGAATCAACCTTTGCAGAGTTAATGTTCACATATTGTACTATGATGTGATAGAGGTTTAGAGCTGCAGCTGCATCATTCCAAAGGGATACTCATCCTGAAAATGTTTTTTTTAAGGCAAACCTCAAAATATTTCATTTGTGCTGTGTGCCATCTTCATTTACTCTTCATTTCATTATGGGTATGCAATTTTCGAGCAGAGGCCTATAAAATAGTTTTAGGATTAAGATTAAGATTAAGATAAACTTTATTGTCCCAAGTGGGAACTTTGTTTTGGGCACATAGTGCGACATAGCCGCATAGCAGTTGTAACCATCATATACAAAAAAGATACTGTGCCAAGTTTGAGCAGACATACCCCCACTGTTTCCAAAAATGTCTTTTTAAAGACATTTTAAATTCCTTAAAATTGAAATGAATTTAAGATTATCATGTGAATGTTTTTTGCTGTTTAGAAACTGTGCCAAGGTTGAGCGGATATACCCCCACTGGGCAATACTTATTATAGGTTCTGATTGTCCAGTAATAGAGGAATATTAAAACCCTTATCACAGGGATCAGAAGCCCCACGCTGTCCTCAGAACAGATCCTGCTACAGTCCTCTCTTATGTGTCCTCCTATTCTGTATACAGCTTCCTGGATGTGTCATAGTTACTGTGATATGATTTTGAGGAGAAAATGTGGAGTGGGATGAATCAGCATTTGAAATACAGTATGTAGCTGTTGAAACGTCTTGATAAAAGGCAAAATGTGACTAACATAGTACAATCAGCAACTTCACTGTTTAATTTTCCTAAATGCAAGTTCATACTTGACTTGATTGCTATGGAGGGTGTTAATAGAATTCATCTGCCTCTAAGGCATGCTGTAATATCGTTTCACTATTGAGTCATAATGGACAAAAACATAAAGGTGGAGATGTGTGGTGAAATGGCCAACTAAAATAAAAGTGTCACCCAGACCTAGCATGTTACCTTTTGGTACAATAAGTGGAATAATGAATCATGCCGGAGTGGTGTAACTCCATTTTATATCCATTAACAGAGTCCTTCCGTAGCCAGAGACTCCATATCAATTTATTGGATTGTTTAATGTAATCATGCATAATGCAGAAGGATTAATTGAAAATGGCTGCACCAAGAAGGGACCGATGCATTAAGGAGCCACTTAGAATCAAAAGAGGATTTGTTAAATGCTCCTTCAGTCTTGAGATACCGGCAAATTAATTCAATAGTGGACAAGAGAGACACTTTTTGGAGGGTGCATTATCTTATTAGAAGATGAATACCTAGGCTGTTTTTTTTTTTTTTGTTGCTCAGAAATGAATGGACCAGAAGTTATTAAAGGTGTTTGGGAAAGCATTAAATGCTAAATGCATCCTTAGCTCAGGTGGTGTTAAAGTCAGCGTTTGAGCCTAGAGCACTGGAGGTCAGGGATTTCACAACAAACTAGGAGAGTGCACTCAGTAGAGTGCTGATCACTGCCAGGTGTGTCTGGAGGCATGTTGGTAGGGAACAGGGAGTGTGGGCAGGCTGTGTGTCAAGCATGTGTGCATGAGTGGAGTGAAGGGTAGACAAGATGTATGTTACATTATTGAGGTGAAACTAGTGTATACAGGCTATATGGAGACAAACCTTGGACACAATGCCCGATAAAACCCCTCCCTACCTCCTTGTAATCCCCCAAACGAAGAGTTGAATCTCACTCAGTTGTCCTTCCTGGCTCTCCTACAGTCAACTTGGCAGCAAAAATAACAAAAACGGGTATGCATTAATCATGTTTCGTGCCTAACTTTAATAGATCATAAGATATCCTGAATGGAATTAATCTGCAGATGCTTTGGATCAAAATGAGAGCACGCTTTTCCATGGCTGTCAGTTTCAGAGTCACGACAAAGGCTTGTTTTTAGCTGAGCCAATTTCCGGAAATGCCTTTTCTGATCAGTAATTAGCCACTTGGCTTGGCGCAGTAGAAGACCTTGTTTTTGACATGCTGAATGTTTAGATGTCCAGGCAGAATTCACTGCTGGGTGAGATTCCTGGTCAAGCAAGAATTTAGTTGACACCAAAATTACATTAATATTTCAAACAAAATTTGTCTGGTGATATGTTAGCTGGCTTTGCTTTCTGCTATACAAGCGTGGGAGCAGTAAAAATCAATGCAGTCTCCCCGTCACCCCAGCCCTTTATCATTCTGAACTCATCACATACCAGCACTTTGTCAGTCATCTGGGCTTTAGATACCATTGCACAAAGGCACCTTTTGTGGTGTTACGTAACGCACCAGCCAGTGGTAGTTCGTAACACCACAGTAACAACATAATATAAGGAGCTGTAAAGTCCCTATAGGGTGGGCAGGAGGCTGCGGCTCTGGAACTGCATGCAGCTCTGTAGACCCTCTCCAGTGGCTGCCTTTGGTACTGACATAAAATTATATGTAAACAAATAACGGTTATTTTTGAACATTCAGATTTTCATTATTGTTGTACGCTTATTGCAGTCTACAACTGTAAACATTTGTAGCCTATACGTAGAATTTAAATATGGTTTACTTTTCATCAACTATAATGTGTCATATGTCTACACCTGGTTCCTTTTCTAAATGTTACAAAGCTTTGGTAGCCGTGGCTAGCCCGGAGTCTATGTAGCAAGGCCAGCTTTGGACTGGAAGAGTCTTGGAGGAAAATAGAGGATTTAATGATATGTGAACAGATTAATTTGCTTTCACCATCAATGCTGCAAAGTTGAAGTACTAAATAATTATAAATAGCCCACTGCAGAGTAGCCACCTTGTAGCAAATCATATAAATAAATGCTCATTTAGACCTATTGGTAATGTTGATGGGCTGATTTAGACTTAATAGGCCGTTGTCCACATATGTTTTGGGGCTCCAGACAGATTTTTTTTTCCTTTTTTTTGGCCAGTAAGGGCTCTTTTAATGGTAAAGGTTGCCAACCCCTGCACTAAGCCATGTTTTTCCCCAAACCCAACTACATGCTTTTGTTGCCTAAACCTAACCATGTGCATTTGTTGCACAAGGCAATACATGGAAATACATGATGCTTTACTGACTTTGTAACTTTGTTTTGAGAAAGACAGTATTATCCAATGAGCAGAAACTACATATTTTCTTTGAAAATTGAGGTGCATTTTCAAAAGACACAATGCACGTAACAAGTGTAACGTGAGGGTTTGATAGGTGGTATTTAGAGACTCTTCATGAGAGGAAACGGCAAGATTGAGACAGATGACTGTTAAGCAGAACTTTACTGAGGCTCCCGGCATCAGAATCACAACAATTACACTTCCTTGTCTCTTACCCCCATGTGACTAACCCAACCAATCAGAGGCCAGGAATGACCTAGACCAGGGTAAATATAACTGAAATGAGGTAAAACCACAGAAGCAGATTCAAGAGACCGTTTTAACTGTTTCAAAAGAGACAGCGTAAACATTGTAAATATATTTTTGGTAAATTAACTCAAATGTATAAATTAACTTAACTTTTAAATCTTACACAAGCATATGTCTTTGTACATAATTTCTTAATATCAACAACAGACGAAAGTGGATATCTAATGCATCATATGTAGACATAAGAGTCCACTGACAAGGTAATGTGCTGCAGACATTAATACAAAATACACAATGTTTTTGTTGTTCACTTGCGGCCCCTACTGGCCAGTGAAGAGGAGTGAGCAGTGAATGTTGGCATAAAACAGCAGTCAACACATTTTTTTTAGAATTGTGAAACACAAAAAGGTCCATAAGCATACAGTCATAAATGTGCGCAAAAAATATTAGGCTGACGGATCCAGTAGTATGTGAGGACAGACAGATATACACACTCACACACATAGCCAAAGACATGGTCTATGCCAGGCATATAAAAACGGATCAAATTCTGCATAGACGTGACTTCAGGGTGCAATCTTATTTTATCTTTACCATGTAGGGAAATGATGGGAAAACTGAAAAAGAAAACTATTTTAGGTCAAACACTGAAACCCAGTTTGCAAGTAAGCTTTTTTTTGGGCAGAGTTTGTAAATGGGAGCAAACCTCAGTCAGACAAATGTATTTAGTTGTCAAAAAGAGATCTAGAACACATGCAGCAGATGTCAGTGGGTAATTTCATTCATTTCTAACTTCATTAATGGGTTTAAAAAAGTGATTACCTGAGACTGCATTTTATACTGGCATTATGCAGCATATGGCTCAATAAAGCACAATTCATCATCTCCTGAGGCACTTTACTTTTTTATGTCCACGTCATTACAAATTCCCCTTTAGATGGGAGCATTAGCTGGCTATCCATTTTTATTTATTTATTTAATACATTATATTTTTGACCTCTGTGTCAGGCACGATCAGTTGTGTTATTTTTACTCTGGGTGGATTCCATTATCATACCACATCCAGCGACTGACAGACAGGACATGTCCTGTCCTGGGGTGATGCACTAATCTCAGAATAACAAAACCTGTCCAGGGGAAGCCATATCATTTTTTTTTCTCCGGTGGTTAAATACTGAAGAATATTACTTTTCTCAACATCTGCTTTTTTTGCTGCATCTGGCCTTCATTGCCCTACAAAGAAACTAGCATTTCTCAAAACTCTCATTAATGTTATTCTGGCAGTAGCCAAGGTAATGACTTGGCCTCTCATTAGTCTGAGTCCAGTTGCCAAGTGAAGTAACAACTCAGGCCTGAAACAGGTTGGGGAATTGTTCATTTCAGTTGGGCATACATTTTGTTCCACGCTGAAACCCACAGCCAGGTCAGGGGATTTTAGTTTGGTGCATACTTCAAAGTACTGTAAGTTGCAGACAGCATCTAAAGGCTATAAAGTCTATCTAAAGTTGAAATAAAGTGGAGCTCATAGTCTTATGCAGGCAAAGAGAGCAACTTTTTGAAAGGACAGTATTATCTCTGTTGTAAACCACAAACTGAGGCTGACACCCAGGCAATTATTTGCATGTGAAATAGGGCATGTCGGAGGGAATTTCACAAAGACAAATTATGGCAAAATTAATTACATAGGTTAAGGGCACAAAGAATAAAACAAAAGCCTGCATCACAGAAGAAGAGAATCTGATTACTATGATTAATTTGGGAGATTCGGGGGTGCTTATGCATGGTAATTTGGGGTTAATTACTTTGGGTATTTATCAGAGAAAAATAGCAAACTGTAACCACAACAATAGAGCAAAGTGACCAATATGCCATTCAATTTGAGTTTTGGATGGACTTCCAAAGGTACTGTCTGATGTGTTGGAATGGTACTTTGGCTAAAAACATGGCTGCATCAGTGCTATAAAATGGTGCCAGACTCACATAGTAACTGGCCATTTAGAATTTTGTGAATTTTCCTAGTGGGACACTGTTGTGAGGGCTGGTCTTTTTTCTGCAATCCATATTTAGCCTTTATCAACACCTTATTTTGAACAGATAGATAGACATAGAATAAAAAATAATGCATAAAAAAATCTTAATGCAGAATACAAGAAAAAGAGAGGAAGAGAAGAAAGAGAAGGACCCTGCATATGTAGGATTAATATCAGTATACTTCTTCGGGTAGAAAAATCCTGCATCACATACATTAAAATCCAATGGCGCTGAGCAGATAGTGCCTAAATTAGTTAGTATTAAGGCACCTAAAACAACATGCAATGTGTTTAGTTTGTTTTATGTTGTTTTAATGCAATAAGGTAGAATGGAGCAAGTTCGCCATGTGCAAGGTTATAAAGGGAGCAGATAGTTGTGATAGTTCTCTGTTAGACAAAGGTGAGATGTTGCTGCTTTGGACAGGAAAGATTTCTTCTATCGGTCATTGTGATGGTGAAGTTGAACCAGTCTGTTGGAGAAAGAACTCCTTTGTCTGTCCAGTAGGGGGTGGAGAGGGTGGTCGTCAGGATTATTCATAATGGATAACAGTTTGTTCGTTGTTCTGTTCTCTCCAGTACAGCTTCAGAGATGTCTGGTTCGCAGTCATTTACAGAGCCAGCCTTCTTAATCAGTTCATTAAGTCTGTTGGTATCACCGGCTCTGATGCTGCTCCCCCAGCAGACTACAGCAAAGTGCAGACTGATAGAAGATTTCCAACAACTTGCTGCACATAATAAAGGATCTCAGCTTGCTCAGGAAACACAGTCTACTCATCCCCTACTTAAATGGCCTTCCAATTCAGTCTGTTGTTAGTGTGGATGCCCAGGTACTTGTAGCCTTCCACCACTTCCATATGCTCTCCCAGTATACACAGGGGTTGTGAAGATGTCCTCTTCCTTCTGGACGTAGTCAATCGTGCAACGTGCCATGCGGGTGACTCATTGGCGTCAAATAAGGTGTCAGGTGATCAATGCATTAATCCAACGTTGAATTCTTTGCTTTCTGTACACACACAGAGGCAGGAAGACCTTTGAAAATTGGTTTGGTCATTTTACATTTAAGCATAACCCAAACAAATTAACACATTGTTTTGTTTTGTTTTGTTTTTCTTATTTAACGATTTGTTAATTAAACTACTTACATCTACTGATGTGCTCAGAGGGCACATCAAACAAACAAATGGCCATTGCAAAATTAAAAATGTGGAAACCAATCAAAGCCCGGAGTCCTTTGATACAGACTCATTTTTGGGTTGTTTAGAACATGAAAGCAACATTTAGTATTTGTATGTGACATTTTAAATCGCTGACATTGTGAGGCTACAAGGGAAAAACATCAACTCATGTTTGTTTTAAACAGGGGTGTGGATATTTTATCACATGTATTTGCAGACAATGTGTCACTCTTCAGTATCTCTGATATTAAAACACTTGCACACAGACGAACTGCAACAATCTGATGTGAATAAAGGTTTTTGTTATGTAACCTAATATGGCATTGTCAGTTACGAGAGAATGCCAAGGATAAGTTTGTTTTCCCATGATATGCTGAATTTTTTTTACAGTATGTATGCTTGCTGAGTATTGACACTATTGTGAATGATTTACACAAAAGTGGGAAAGCAAATGGAATGTACGATGACTAAACCAACATGAAGGATAAATCTGATTCTGATAGAAAATGCAGACTGGATTTAGTGATACTCAGAGAAGTACAAGATGGCTCTGTGAACCTTCTACCTATCATGTAGGAGGTGAGAAATATATTATGGATAAGATGATCTTGTGGCATTGATTTTCAGAGTAGTTTTCCCAGACCACCATGATTTATACAACTGATTCTAAACATACCATGTCTAGCACATTGGAAGCAGAAGTTAAGCTGGGGCTATGCTACTGTTATATATATAAGAGTCAACACAGAATCACATTTAGATTTTCTGAGGCTTGAGGCAGATTTTGAGAGGAGAATGTCCTGTAGTCTGGCTCTCTACTTTATGACTTCAAGTAATGCAAGTCTGGAACCAAGAATGCTTTGATTCTTTCTGGCTAATGCATCTCATCAGATGTTGGTCTCCCATTGTCATACATTCATATACTTTGGTACTCACAATGCACATAGTGAGAGGGCTTTTTAATGAGGAGGGTATCTATTCACCTGGTTTGTGAAGCCGGTATCTGTCTAATTGACGATCATGTGCATCTCTCAGCGCAAAATTGAGTAAATAAAATACTGTTGAGACAAAAACATTTTGACACCATGCAATGTGAGCATGTAGCTCTGAGTGGGAGAGGTGCAAGAGAGAATATTTAAATTCCCTCTCACCTCCTCATACCGTTAGCAGATGCTTGTATGTTTCTTTTTTTCTGGCTGGCATCTCAGTGTTTTACAGCTGTAGAGAAACATAGTCTTGATGAGAAAGGCTTTAAGGAGTCACAAATTTCGGGACTTAGACATACACAGGATTCAAAGCAAGGGAACTTTCTGTGCCTGAAATGTGTTTGGATGTTAGGAGCATGAAAGAAGGGGGGTTTATGAAATGAAGAAATTGCCTTTTACACACACACACACACACACACACACACACACACACACACAAAAACACAAATGGAAGATGTTGGAGACTTTGTGACATTATGCTATAGGATGCAGGGTAGAGCCCTGCACAGGACTGTTGCACTTGCTGGGTTTCTGACCATTATCGCAGGACCTACGGGATCCTAATCCCGATGTAGTCAACATGCATCACGGGTGATGTGCCTTGTTTTTTTTTGTTTTTTTTATTTACATTTTTATTCAAAACATTTTCCCCCCTTTCTTTGAAAATAAAGTAACAAAACATTCAAATACAGATGAAACATTTGTTATATGACTATGCCTGCAAAGTAAGTCCTACTGGTATAATAAATAAACACATTTCAAACCATGAGAAAAGGTATTGGTAAAAGAAATAAAATAAAATAAATATGTAAGTATTTGGCAGGAAGGAATACACAAATCAGATAACTGAAATAATGAAAAAAAATCACCCTTATAAAAATAAAAGAATCAAATATTTAGTATTTTTTATTTATTTATTAACACCTCAACTGTAAGGTTTGTTAGGACATTCCACAATTAAGCAATATCACACAAGAGGGAGTGACGTTGTACTGTATATCGTCACGGCTGTGATTCGGTCATAGGCACGAGGCCAAAGGCCAAGTAAGGAAATGTTAACAAAAGGTGATGAAATAAATTATTTGAGTATGTTATGTAGCTCTGTGGAAAAAAAAAACAAAAAAAAAAAACAGGTCCCCCTGTCTGTTGCCAGGCAACGCAGAACACACCCCAGGAACTCACAAGCTACTTTGTATTTACATTGATCTGCAGCTGTGTAACTTTGTCCAGTTCGGCTGATGAAACGCTGGCAAACCTGGATGTTGGCACGGCCGGATTCAGCTTTCACTCTCCCTAATCCTCATCAGTAACTCATCAGATGATCATTGATAATTCAGTTCAAACCATATCACAGCTTAGCTTTGCTTTTATAGCCTACAACAGCTCTACAAACGTCACTTAGCTATAGCTGGCCGCAATAAATGACATCAGATTATGATTTCTTTGTTTATTTATGTGGCTCCACCAGCGCAAACTAATAGATCGGGACTTCAATTCAGTACTTTCAAACAGAGCTAATAGCTTATAATAACTAGCTTCCCCAAGTCTACGACCCTCTACTTCGACTCATGAACATTTATCTGTACATTTCTGTTTATTGTGCATCCAAAGAAAAAGGTGTCTGTTGAGAGTCGCTTTGGTGGCATGTGTGAATCCAGCAAGTTGACAGGTTGATCTGAGAGTACGCTGCTCCCTTGTTTCCTGCTCTCAGTAACTCTCTCAGAATATTTTATGATGCGCTGGTCATCAGGTGAAATTACGGGGTAGTGTGCTGTTCTGTCTCTCCCTGCCCTCCTGATCTCTTTTACCGCACCTTTGAAGACATTGTTAGCTGTTGTGAATTCAGCATCCAGCATTACATTCCACAAACGGCTAACTGGAGGCTCGTTGATATAACAGATTAAACCAGCCCGGAGTCCCAGATGGCTGCTGATGCTGTAGAGCTCCCCTTTAGTGGTCCGGATGGATCCATAAAACTCCCTCAAGACTGTATTCAGCTCAGTCTTCTCAACAGACTTCAGATCAATATTTTTTCTTTTTCAGACTTAGCCAAGTCATTCTCACTGCCGCGATGCAGAAATACGGGACGGATTTGCTTTGGACAATGGACTGCCAGACGTTGTCCTTTATTTCATTGTTCATAAAATCATCCGTCTTTTATCAAAAAGGATGGGGTGCTGTGAAACGAGGTTTAGCGACCTTTCTCCCATACTGTCCTGCCTGACTGGATTTCGGACTCTCCCGGGTTTAAGCGAATATAAACAAACAATTTCATTGGCCCAGCTGTGTAGTTCCACCGGCGAATTCCGCAGGGGGTCAAAGTCTGGGCAGACACTTTTTTCACCACACAAAAGTTCCGCTCCGGTGTGCAAACTTTCATAAGAACCCATGAAATCAACTTTTATATTTTTCTGCGAGAATAATCCGCACGGATATTCGCCCTCAGTGAGAATGGACTTTTAAGAGTGAGACCAGACACAAAAGGTCATAATAGCCTCATTCAACAGTTCATATTATGTTTACAGAATTAATGCTCCACAAATTACATTACCTACTTTGTATGAAGTTAGGTAGGTGAGGTTTGGAAGAAGGAACAGTGACTGCGTACCTTCAATTAACTCAAAGTTCCCTTGGTTTTACATGATTCCCAATCTGGAAATCCATCTCTTTTTTCTTTTTCTCCCTTTATCCCTGGAGGCACGGCCCGGAGTTTTTCGCCTAACGGAAGCGCAGGAGCCTCGGTGATTGCTCACGGCCTTCACTTCACCAGTGGTGCCCAAATACTTCAGCTAGAAAACCAGCAGAGTTTAGCTATATATCACATTTTTCACGTTACTATATCACCGTGTAGACTAATCTGATGTTTGTTAAGTCTATAAACACAATGACTGAACAAACGTTACAATTTCTGTTTGCACGTTTTGTAATGAATAACATTGTTATCATAGATTAGCTTGGCTAACCGTTAGCTGTTAATGTTAGCCGTTAGTGGTGTCTGTAATAACCATAGACTGTATAAAAATAAGGTAATATTCAATAAATGGTCTGTGAATAAAATATTTTTTCCACTGGATGTCTTAGTTACAACATGACTGAGCTAGCAAAGCAGTTTTGTGTTGCTATGTGTGGTATTTATTCAGTTTTGGGAAATTACGATGTCTAGGAAGCATCAGTGGCTGCAGCTGACAGGGACAGTTAAGCTAACATCAGGACGTCATCTGTTAAAAGCCTCCCGTTGTTGGATATGACTACTCCAGTTAGCTCAATCATGTTGTAACTCAGACATCTGCTGGAATTTTTTTTTTTTCACGTTGACGAGACAGCGTTTTGGGTGGAGCAGTTGCTATGAGCGCGGAGCTTGCTGTTTCTGTAGGTACACATTTCCTGGGGACACCTGCACGTCTCGGCCACGCCCCCTCCATTGTGATTGGTTAAAGTGCAGCATCGTTCAAACTCAAAGCCCCACCCCACCCCCCCTCTCTAGTCGTCTTTCACACAGGGCTGCCGACAGATTCTACAGTATAAATTGCAGAATCTTGAGAGATTACATGATTCCAAACACCACTCTTCGGGGGAAACTCTTATGTTTGACCTATGCCCCACCCCAACCGGCCTCCTTATGTGGAATACTTCCTTCTTTACTCTCATTAGTGTTTTGGTCAGGCAATCACAGCCTTCCCGATTATGTGGGTTATACAAAAATTACTGGTTCATGATTACATGGTTTACGTACAAACTGTGGTGTATTAATTCATAGGTATACATACCAACAGTGCTAGAGAACAGCCTGGAAAGATCCAAGTAGATGAAAAATGCCAGCCTGAGTGTCAGACTGACCCCCAATTTCCACCAGATGCGTGTTGGTTGCGTCTCCGCTCCGGCACGGCAACGGAGCCGATTAGATTCAATTCTAGTCAATGTGTGTGTTTCCACCGGCTCCGGCAGTGCTGCGTTCCGGCTCCGTCTCAGCTCCGGCAGTCCGGAGCCCTCCGCAACAGATACGCAGCACTTCTATTTTTGCCAGACGCCGGAGCACAACGCAGCAATTTAGCACTGAGCAGATCGTGTGGGGCAGGAAGTCGTGCAGAGAAACACAATAAAACATCCGGTTATTTTTCAAAATAAGATACACAGTGTTCACAGCGGATCATATTTCCCTGCACTACACCTTGAAAACTACATAATGGTCAGAGGCAGGCCTGAAGTCAACAGGTCAGAGGTTTTTAGACGTCATTTCACCCCGTTGACACCATGGACGAGGAGATATTCATCATGGCAGTGCACCGAGATGTCTTCCGGCAGAGCTGCACTGCTCCGCACAGCAAACGCAGCCGGTGGGTATTGACGGACGGCGGAGCACGCAGCGGATAACCAGTGCTGCCGTACCGCAACGGACACGCATCCAGTGGAAATCCGGGGTGAAGCTCCCAGAACCTTCAGTCTGACATCGCCTCCACTGAAGGCGATTTACAAGGGGGAGGGAATTTGATTTTTCCCTAACCAATCAGTAGAGATCAACGACTCACCCAGAATCTGACTTCATTAGTATCCATGCCTTGGGGGTGCCGAAAACAAGCGAGCATTGCCTGTTTAAAATGTCTCCGTCATCGTGCACGCCCAGCTGCATCGCCGTTAAATCCAGTTTAGCAGCTTCCTTAATTTTGTCCTCCATTAACGCGAGTAGTGGCGAAATACCTCGATAGCATTGTTAATGTGGTCTGTAGGATCTGCAGGTTCACCATTAGCGTGGCGCTGATTGGCTAATCGCTAGATCGCTATATGTGTCATAAGTACTTTGCTGGGCAACAGTGTAAACTAAGGGTTCTATTATATTTTATCAGTCTACTTGATTCGTTAAAAAAAAAAAAAAAAACACTGGATATTGGGCATTCTTTTAAATGCAACAGCCAGTGTTCACCAGTGTTCACCAGAAGCTAGCGGGTGGACTCATTCACAACTCAACTGGTTGCAATACTTGTGCAGAGGGTTGTACAAGTTGAGGGAAATACACCTCTGCATATGTTTTTCTTTCGTGTTGGAGCTCCTTGCCGTCAAGTCGAAAGAAGCAGCTGGTGACTCCACGTGTGTCAGAGGAGACATGTGGCACAGTGTTAGACACAATGTTAATCTATACTACTTGCATATTTTAAGAGCAACAATAGAAGTTGTGACAAACATATAGATTGTTCCTAAAAGAGACATCACATTTTCTTAATAGTGACATGTATGAGTAACTCTGTGTGGACCTGTCCTGACGTTTTAATGATAACATGTAATTTGGAAGAACATGTTTCATTCTAGAGGAAATTATGTGCCTGTTTTTGTTCTCTGATTCTCATAGCCCCTCCATCCTATGGTTGTTGTCTCAACCCAGAGCCCCTAGGCCAGAGTTTCCATGTAATTACCAGCACATGGTCACCCAGGAGGCCCTGAATCAGTCTGCCACTCTTTGATCATAACTGATATTGAATGGCATTTACCCCCTGGACAGAGAGAAACCTGTTTCTCTGGCTCTGTGAACAGATGGCCACAGGATGGTGGAGGGTGTTGCTATTATTCAAAATATCTCACAGAGAATGTGGAATGCCAGAAGCCTTTTTACCCACCAGGAGAGCTGGAAGAGAGATCACAAATATTTTGGTGAGGATTTGGGGCGTTTGTGCTTCATATAACACTAACCTCCTGTCAAACGCTGAGGAAGATGCTGTCAACCTCCGACATTTGCAGGATGAAAGTTATTTTTTCGGCTCAAGGCCTGTCAGACTGAAAACTAAATGTTCAAGATGTTACTTGCGATTCTGCTCACACCCTGTTTAAACACTGCTCAGATGTCTGCAAATGAAAGTGATATTAATGTCAGATTTCAACAAATTCATTCCTTTCCACTTCTCTTTCACTTTCACATATCTGAGTTACATCTCACCCACTCCCAGAGGCAGTGTTTTAACAGAACTCCTCTGCAATTTGCTGAAGGAGAAAATCTCCACAGGTAAAGGTGAGCAGAGGTTCTTTTCCCTTTGACAGTGAATATTACTTACTTTTTATTTGATGTACTGTGAAAGAATCTGGAGATGTGATGGATTACTACAAGAAAGTATTATGTGCACAGTATAATAAAAAATTCTCCTAGTGGCATTAATGAGGCTTTCACATCAGGGACTCAGGCCTGGATCAGAGTACATTTTACCTTAAAGTCTTGTTCATTTGATTTTAAGCTGGAATCATCGTTAAGTCCATTTGGTGCTGAGCGCTCTATGAAACTTGAAACAATAAAGGCCCTTGAAACTAATGGGCCTTTTGCCACGCCAAGCTGCGCCAGAGATGGACCTTCTCCAAAGTAGGTTCAAAAGCTAGGCCGCCTGCTCTCAACTGGGAGGTGGTAACATCTGACTGCAGCCAACCCCCTACGACATCACATCTTCCCCTAAAACACGTCATGTGTTGCAAAACTCCACTCATCTCTGTCTGCAGGAGACCAGAGAGAAGTTAGAGAAATGTCTTTTTTAAAAGTCTCTATGTGTTCAGCTCTCAGTATTGTTTTAGCTTCTAACGGATCTCTATAGTTTGTAGTTTAGTTTCTCTCCTGCGTCTTGTTTTTACTTTCGATATCTGCTTTATGTGTTTATGCCTGCTATCAGCCGCATTAGAAGTTTTGTGAAGTTGCTGCTACTCAACATTTCCTTTTTTTGCTGCTTCACAATAAAAGTTTATACATAGGACCTTTATTGTCAAAAAATATAGGAAATAAAATGTATTTATCACTGAAATAGTGGAACTTTGTTAGAAGCTTTTCTTCTTCTTCTTCAAAAAAAAAATTAACAATACCCCAGGGAGAAGGAGTAAAAGCAGAAACAGTTGTTTGTTGACATGGCTCAGCTGTGTGACAAAATGAACAACTTAAGTGTTACCAACCTTGCATTAAGTCTATGAGGATAATATCCTTCTGAAGCGTCTGGGAGACCATGTGCCGTTTATTATTTTGTTCATTTTGGTGTTTAGCCGTTGTCCAGTCTAAATTCAATACAATTCTCACACAAACAGAGTTGGGTAAGGGTTACTTTGAAAGTAACCTAAGTACTTTACTGCGTTACTTTTTTTTTTTTTTAAAAAGTAACCAGTTACTTTACTGCATTACTTCCTGAGAAAACAGGCATGAAAATCACTCACCTTTCGGCGAAATTCGCCGTTTTGAAGGCAAAATAGGTGACCTACGTGAATCGTGGAGATTCGATGAGAAAAGTATTTTTTTGGGGGGGGGGGGTAAGCGGCGCGGGCCGGGTGAGCTCGCGGGCGCGTGAGCTCGCGGCGCGTGCACAACCACAGCGCACCCATTGAGGAGTCTGAGTGCAGACCGTCAGAAGCGGGATTCATTTACCGGACTGAATTTGGTGAGTGATTGATAGTCTGGTCGTGCACGCGCCCGCGAGCTCACCCGCCCGCGCGCGCGCGCGCACGACCACAGCGCGCCCATTGAGGAGTCTGAGTGCAGACCGCCAGAAGCCAGAAGCGGGATAATCCTTGTTAATACAATATTTTTTCAGAACCTGTGCTTGACTTATTATTGCATCCACTCAACTCATTTGGCTACTGTGAAATTGGAAAAGGGAAACTTTGATTCTAAATCAAACATATTTTTTTCTGGCATGCTCTGTCTCTGTTTCAATAATGGTAGAAAACTCATAGGGTGGTTTCTTTGCCCCCCCCCCCCCCCCCCCCCCCCCAAAAAAAAAAAAAAAAAAAAATCTTGTCTGTCAATCATGATGTAAGAATGCATTAAGTCATGTTGCTGCCCTTACCACACTGTGCCTCATATGTTTTGTAAATGTTACATTAAGTGACAGGCTGGCATGCGCATTTATTATATCCGCAGGCGCCCTACAGTGTCCGTCCGTCCAACTGTCCGTCCGCGCGCCCTTCTCACCTTTTTCACCCCTGACCCGTTTTCATGCCTGGAAAAGTAACTCAAGCACTTTTAAAGTTTTTTTGAGTATTCTACATTACCTATTTGGCGATGGACCACAGGGCGCTAAGCCTACATTTTTTGTCTCCAAAATTAAAGTTATGGACCACTTGCCCTTCACTGAGATCCAATTCTCCCATCACTGCAGAGGCTCCCAGCTTCATTTGAAACAAACTACATTATAGACGATCTGTTATTTATTAATCCCTCTGTATTGTTATATTTGTACTTTTTTATCTGCTCTCATTGTCTTTATAAAGTTAACACATCGCATTGTCATTTTAAACTCAACACTTCCTAAATTTCTTTCAAGGCATGGCAAGTTTATTTGTAGAGCACAATTCGTACACAAAGTAATTCAAAGTGCTTTACAGAGCAAGAAAATGCATTAAAATCACAATACAAAATTAAAACATAAATAATCATTATTTATCACTTTCAAATTAAAAGCCCCTTGTAACCTCAGATGAGAGAATCCCTCCATTTTCTAAATAGGCTTTTATTGTGAAACATTTGTAGGAACTTGTTTGTGGAGGATACAGTAGCTTGAATGTTTGTGTACGGTACTTCAAATGAAGCTCCTGCCATCTGCTGACACTTTTAGGTGACTACAACAACATGTCGGCTGGCACATGAACACACACAGTGACTCAAATAATAGTAAAAGTAGTAAAAAATAGAACAAGAATAACCCGATGACATCACACACGCCGTGAAAGACAACTGGGGATAGTTGGTGAGTACCAGCGTGTAGTGTGTCATGTCTATTGTGCAAGTTAGCCAACCTGCTAACCTAAACGAATGCTTAACAACATCCCTTAACTGTTTTTAAATCACTGCAAACCTCAGTCTTGTTGCTTGTTGCTTTGATAAATCCTGTATTGTATTGTAATCTGTTTTCCAGCTGTCCTGCACATTTAAATGATTATTTAAAAATCAAAACTATAAAGATTGAGGTTTTTTTTTTCTTTCCTTTTTTTTTCACATCGTGCGGGCCCAGTGCCAGCCAGGCCGGCTGTTAGTACAAGGAAGGGCAGCTGAAACAACTGTTTCGCAATGAATTAAAATGAGCTCTTTGGTAAAGTAATGTACAAACGTTTAAAAGCAGCACAACAGCACACATGCTATGATACATACAGGTCATACATTTATACTATCAAAGGTGATCTGAAGAGAGTGATGTAATGAGTGTTTTTTTGTGTGTTATTTTAATCTCTTCTCATCTTATTTCATGTTATAATTTTTTAGGTTTTCTTATTATTTCATCTTTTATAGTTTTTGTCCCAAGTATGGTTTGCTTTAATATTTAAGAGTCCAGCACGTCCTGAATGAATGTGTGAGAACAGAGGTAAAATTTATTCATGAAGATGCCTCTGCCCAGGAAAGCTTGCCACAGACCTCCAATGACATTTTTTTTTCTGTGTGAACAAAGACATTCCATTGTTAAGGTATTTATCATACACCAGCCTAAAGAGCTGTGTGTCCCTATTCAAAGAAGATCCAGGATGTACTCTTCATTCTCTCAACATATTTAAACTGACAGAAAAATGAATCCACCTTGTGGCCTTATTGTCTGATTGCATCCTCATATGACTGGGAATCAAGGACCTGCCACAATAGTATTTCAAACTGTTTGAATACTTCTAAAACATAGATTAGGTGGCACGGTGGTGTGGTGGTTAGCACTGTCGTCTCACAGCAAGAGGGTTGCCGGTTCGATCCCAGGTGTGGGAGCCCTACTGTTCGGAGTTTGCATGTTCTCCCCGTGTCAGCGTGGGTTCCCTCCGGGCACTCCGGCTTCCTCCCACAGTCCAAAGACACGCAGTTTGTGGACTAGGTTAGTTGATAACTCTAAATTGTCCGTAGGTGTGAATGGTTGTCTGTCTCTATGTGTCGGCCCTGCGATAGTCTGGTGACCTGTCCAGGTTGTACCCTGCCTCTAACCCAATGCCAGCTGGGTTAGGCTCCAGCCCCCCCGCGACCCTCAAGAGGATGAACAGTTAGAAGATGGATGGAAAAACATAGATTACAAAAGTTTTATATGTCAGTAAAAGAGTTTTATATTTATGAGTGTAACATATCCCTTTTATTTAACACCAATAATAATTGGTTGAGTGGGTGGCTATTATTCATCTGTATAGCTCCTGTTGCTATGGACATAGAGACAACTAACACCTTTTGAACACACAAGTGCAGAAACCATCTGATTTAACAGCTATTTGCCTAAAGGCTCCTTATACTTTCTTAATGATCTACTACAGTGTCTAGCCCTCATTATCACTTTCTCTGGTATGACATTCAAGACTAAATATGTGTACAAACACAAACCTGTAAGTGATGAGAAAGATTTTGAAGGTCATCTAACTCAAGTATGGACTGAACTAGAAGTTAGTTTACATGTTAGACAGCATAGACAGCATAGACAGCTTAGAAAATGTATATCCCTTGCCCAACTTTGACCATGACCACATATTGTTTTTTATACAAAACAATACAATTTTATTTTCAGGTAATTTTTATATTTTTTATACAAAACAGATATCAGTCTATCTTGAATGCTTCTTGAACAGTTAGCTTTTTTTGAGTGTTTAAGTTAGCTTTTTCGATGATTTATTCTATGATTTCTTTTCTGAGAGCTCTGCTAACTTACTAATATGATGATGCAGGTTGCTAAGGCATTAATATAAATTAACAATATATTATTTGTATGACAAAAAAAAATCACTTAACCAGACGATTTCTCATTCTGGAGGCTGAGGATCTGATTTGCCAATATGACTTGAAGCACCCTTCTTTACCCAGCTATGTATATTTTATCAATAGTAAGAAATTTGGAATAATTAACTTGATACACAATCAATTTTCTGTGGTTTGGAAGAAGATATAGTACTCAACCAATTGTTTCTGTTATACAGGAAGTTCAACAGATTTGGAGCACTTTCTTGTTGCTGAAATGCACCAGGTCAATAGAGTATCTGATACAAGCAGTACTTAGTTAGTGAATGGTGTAACATGGGCGGTGAAGATGAAGAGAGCTAGCAGCCTGGGCTAGTTAGCAGGAACTAAAGGATAGCTCAAAAGAAGATACCACCTTGTGGCACTCCTTGGCATTGCAATAATACCACAAATCAGGCTGTTACAATGGGCTGCCAGTTCAATGTTTGTGGTATTTTTTATGCTTTTTATGACAGTGAAGGTTGGTGTCGTGGCATTGCCCCAACAGCTCCAAATTCTGAAACCCCAATAGTCAAAAAAATGTATTAATGTATTCATTTGAAAGGCAGTTTCACACGAAAAAATATGCTACACACTCTCCCAAACAGGAACACATGGCAGATTATTGTGCAGAATGATATCATGGGACTTTCCTCTTTGTGGAAGTTATGAGACACCCTGCTGGCTTCCCCTGATATTCTTACCCTAACCTTAACCAGTCTCACTCCTAAAAGAGTCTCATTCAAGATTCACTTTATAAAGAGATTCATCCTAACTCCCTTATGCTTTCGTTTATTTATAGATCTCTGTCTCTTGCTCTGGCTTCTACTCTATCAGCCGACTATGGGCTTTCAATCTAAATTAATACAACCAGATCTTGCCTGGGTCTCCCTAAGCCAATCATATCGTTGCTGTCAAACTTTAAAACTGTTATCCTGTCAGCTACTGTCAGGTGTCATATCAGTACAAACTGATGCAATCCTCCTCCACTCCAATCACCTTCTGTCTTCATCACATCCAGTTCCGAGGGTTCCTTCCACTGGGCTTATTAGGAGTCGTGCTCCACATCCCATCAACCAGATCTTTGGGGGACTTAACACACAGTGTTTGTTTACACTTACTTACAGGTGGAAACTCCCCGCATCACGTCTTACATGAAAAACAGTGAAAATGACACTGGAAATAAACAAGTTTGCTGATTTCACATGATTTCAGTCAGTTGCAACTTGTCTAACCTAAAGTTGTGCAATGCCACAGTGATCTGGTCTATTCCTACCATGGCATCACCCCCCCCCCCCCCCCCCCCAAAATACTATGTCACAATCTGGGTTAACTGCCAAAAACTCCTCACAATGCTAACAATATTGTACACCATGTGATAAAAACTTCAAAAGCTTAACCACAGACATACATCAAACCTGGTAGTAAAATGTTTGGTTCCCGAAAGGAACCATTGTGTGACGTAAAATCAGTTAAGAAAGATGCAAATTTCTGTGAAAAGGGAGATTTTGAAGAACACATTCCAAATCAGCACAATCTATCAGCAAGGATGCGGTTTATGACCATTTTATGGTCTGCAATTATTTTCAGTTTCTCATGCTGAATGGGGTTATAAAACTGACAGATATGTATAGCAGAGCTAAAATAATACATTCCCAAAACAGTAATAAGAACAGGAGGATGCAGATTTAAACAGCAACACTGGAGTGCTCAGCAGAAATGCTGCAAAAACCAATAATGGTAGTGTGATTAGGCTGGCAAATGCAAGGCTTTAAGCACTTTAATTAGACTGATGGCTGCTTTCATGCTATCATCTGCTGCCAATGATACAGTCTTAATTAACCCATTTAAAAGCAGTGGTGTGTATTTATGTCCACACCGAACCATTCCAGTGTCAAAGGAAAACACATCATTGGCATAATGCTAACAGCTCACTCTGATGGTGATCACACTTCTGTTTCCATCTGTGTACTTTCAGAGGAATAAAGTTAAGCCTGATAGGTTATTCTCATTCGTCACAGTTATTGTAGAAACCTGACAACCTGCATGCCAAGTAAAGTTTTGTCTCATTCATCCAGGTAGTACATAAGTTTGCCTTTTGGGCTTCCTGACAGAAAGGATTGGACCATATGGATGGTGTTGTAACATGAAAAGAAGTGGTATAAAATGTTTGACTGCCTGCATTTCAACATTACAGGTCAACTGCAGAACTGGAGTCTTTCCACAATCACATTCCCAGGTATGCTGGTAAGCACTTTGGATTCTGCCCCTGTGTATGAAGGTCCAATAATGCTGGCTGCACTGGTCACCTTGGCAGTTACCCAAGTAACAAGCAAATCAATCGTGTAGCTAAGTTTAACATGAAGCCATCTTTTGCA
The DNA here is from genome assembly GCA_026686955.1 of Epinephelus cyanopodus. NCBI lineage: Eukaryota > Metazoa > Chordata > Actinopteri > Perciformes > Serranidae > Epinephelus > Epinephelus cyanopodus. The sequence continues at coordinate 9,900,751 of CM048927.1, forward strand.
TTAAGGCCCTAACACATCAAGCTGATGGTAGGCTGTCACTCAAAGTTGGGCCATTGGTGAGCGTCCACTGCTTCCATCAGTACAGTGTGTCCCATACCGTTGACCCTCGTTGGAGCTAGTTGGCCTTTTTCCGCAGATTCAGCCTGGTGAATCAGCTTCAGCACAGCAGAGTCTATCGGTGAATGGCATCACTCTGATTTGCATGAGAAGAGAAACAGAAGTGAGGAATGTAAACAAAGAGCTTAAACCAACAGGGAGCGAGTTGAAACTAACTTGTTTTATGAGGTTAGTTTGTTTTTCTTTGGTCATTTTGCTCGAGCAGAAATGCTTCTTTATGGTTTTGGTTATTGTTCACTGGTGCACGGCAAATGTGCTCTGTTCTTTCAACACTGGACGGTGTTGTTGATATGCTAACTGGCAAACTATTTTTGAATGGCTATTGCAGACTACTGCTGTCTGCTGGTATAGAGAGGTATGTCCTCTCATGCAGACACAGAACATGCATGTTTGTTGGTTGGTTTGGTGTGTTCACGTACAAACTTTGGCCAAGACATGGAGACAAGAGGCGACACAGCAGGGGGCCTTTGTCACCCTAGTTCTTTGATATTGGTTGAGGTGTCATGGCCTTTAGACATGAACCTGTGGGTAGAACTTCTGAAAATCCATCCAGTGAGGTACCACATAGAAGTGTTGTTGCAGACACAAGACAATGGTCTTTACCCAAAACATGAAAGAAAAGTATAACACAGTACTGAATATGTCCCTAAATAAAATGGAGAGACATTTTTATCTTCAGGCCAGTAGGGACCTTGAAGTTAGTGTTGAGTCATTTGGGCACAAATCTATTTGCAGAGGGTCAGTTTAGATCCCACTTGTCTCAAATGGACGGAATCGGTGTCCAAAATTTGTATTTAGTAAAATCTCAATATGAGCAACATAATTTACTGCCAAAACCACTCAAATAACTGCTCAGTATCTGATTTACTATTGATGTTGAAACAACTGATCCTGACCTGTAATGCACCACAGAAAATGACTACTCTCTTTTTTTGTTTTGAAAGGACACACAGTCCCTGTCACAACAGCAACAGATTTCTTGCTTAATCTATTAGATCCTGGGCCCCATTCAAATATGTTCCTATACCCATTATGTACACGTTGTGATTTGTAAAAAAATATTCTATATTTGACTTAAATAGGATAAAGCATTATAATAGTCTGAACCTTGTTATTCCTGTATCATAAAATTAACTAAACTGACAATGGGGTGAATCTAAAGTAAGTGTTTGATGTATTATATACATTTTAAAATATTGCTATACAATTAAACAAAGTAAAAAAATGTAATTGCATTTTAAATTCAGGACAGTATACTGCAGTAGGATATATTGACAGATAATGATGTAGAAAACTACAAAGGTGTAAAGAAAAAAGGTGTAAGTGTTCATTGACCCAAACTAGGGTCAGTACATATCCTATCAGTCCAGCCCTGGCAATATGAAGTCCTTGCACAGGAAGTGTATAAGTAAGTAAATAAAAAGGGAAATTAGGAGATATCATTTTGAGCTATAGACATACAACTCATTACCCCCACTATGTCAATTACTTCAGAGCATTAGCTTGCCTTCATGTTTACCTTAGCTAAACCACTGACCAAATTGCCTTAATTCAGAATTTGTATGCAATCCAATACAATCATATGGCATAATTTATACTTACATACATAATGTACACCCGTGGTGCTTTTTTTCTTGCTTACCCATCACTTCACAAATTTTCAAACACATTTTCTGTTGTTTCAACATACCTCCCCTGAAACTGTCAGCCTCTCATTCCTTTGAGTTCTTCTTCCACTTTTACTTTGACTCTTACTCTTATTCATCTGAAGCATTTGAGCTGTAGTCATTTGGAGACTTTGGAAGCTCAGCTACCGAAGCCTGCTGGGACGCTGTAGGTGTCTGATAAGGTGAATGTTCTGCAGCTTCAGCTCTCAGCTTTAGGGCTGTCACAGAAAAATGAAGATATTGAGACAATTATATCTGTCAAACTGTGCCTTCTTAAAAATTACCATCCTCCAGTCTGTCAAAGAGAAAATCTCTCTCTTCACTCAAAGACTTCCACCTTACCCTCCACAATAAGGATCTTCTTCAACATCTCAACTGTTTGCTTCACTTTGTTAGGAGCCATGTGGGCAGTTGGCGCCTCTTCTGAAAAGCAGAAAATAATATTTCACAATGAGGAACATGGTGATTCATCAAGAATTAATCAAGTCATTTAGTGTTGATAAATATTCTTAGTGTGTTGGGGAGACTTTTCATGGTTCTGCTGCTGTTGTTACCCCCGCTACTAATACTACTACAACATATACAACTTGTCTGCTGTCATTAAATTTGTAGATATTACATACACAATGCATTATTTTTATCTATTGCTTTTACAAAATTGTATCTACATTTCCCAAATAACAGCACAGCTTCTAACTATATCTGTTACATGAAGGATCACATACCCACAGTAAATGTAAATTAACAATTCTGATAATTGATTATTAACGTAAAATAATCCCTGGTTCCAGTTTACCAATTGGGAATATATATATTTTTTTCTTTTCTGTGGTTTTCTTTGGTTTCTTTCTTGGTCTTTTATGATTGTAGGCTTAAATCTTAGGTATTGGTCCACTGGGGTCCATGTCATTGGTCCAACAGCCCATTAGTTTGACATCCTGTCAGTGCGACTGTCCGTGGTGCTGAACGGCTAGCGGCAGGCGTATGGTGCGCCACGACCGGCTCTGGGTCAGCTGGGAGAGGCTTGAGGCGAAGCAGGCTCATGGCTTATGTGTTTGTCACTTTCTTTTTCATTTTAACCCACACCATGATCTTTTCCTGACCCTAACCAAGTGGTTTTTGTGCCTAAACCTAACCAGACCTTAACCACAGGGCATCATGATGATTTCGGAACAGACTTTGGAACAATGGGTTTAATATGGTCGGAACAATGGGATGCCGGACCAATGAGCAGTTCCCATCCACTAGTTGGCAAAAATAAGTAGTTCGAATTGTCTCTTGGGAAGAAAATCTGCATTGTTATCAAGCTGTTGTTGCTTTAATTGCTAAAGTCTCACTGTTCTTGTTTTCCCATGGGATGATTTTTTCTTCATCTACCACATACCCTGTTTTGCCTGTGAGCAGCTGTGCCTGAATGACAGAAGATCTAAAATCATCCTGAAGAAAATGAAAACTGCCACCACCCTGTGTAATATCCCTTTGATTTATAAAGCAGATTTAAGACGGATACAACGAATCAGATTTACAATAAAAGCTATCATGAAAAGTTGTGTTTTGAAATCAAACTGCTCTCAGAAACACATTACTTCTGCACCTTTATGACCACCCACGGTTTATGAAAGAACCGTGAGAGGTATCCAAATTGTTTCTGAGAAAATAAAAACACTAACAGCTTCCTCACTAATCATGTTGTTTGTTCTGTCCTAGAAGATCTACAGTTTCTCTCTTTCAACTTAGAGACCTGCAAATCACACCGACACACATTCATATAAAAAACATAAACTCTGTCATTACAAAACCATTTGTGGAGACATTTTTCTAAGGCTAAAATTTCCTGTTTGGATTTAAGAATTCACTCCATGTAGCCACAAATAAAAGTATACTGGGCAATATTGTAAGATACTGACTAATACACAAAACATTACTGCATGGTTTGTCAAACAAAACAGGGAAGTATAAATAAAAGGGAAGATTATTTAACTGCACCAATGCAGCATGTTTAAGCCTAATGTGATGAGACAGGTTCAAGAAGAACTAAGTTACTTACAGAAACCGCCTACGGAGTCACTGCAGGGGAAAGCAATGGTTTAGAGCAAAACAGTGCGTGTACACTGATTGCACTGTTAGACACTTTTTTATGAAGTATACTGAAAGGGGAAGTCAGGTAAAAGACAGTACCAAACAAAGAGGGCTATGTAGATAAACTATAAAACAACAAGGACTTTCAAGCTTTTAGACAAGTGAGATGCAAATTATATGTAGATTTTAAAGGCCCCATATTGAAAAATGACAGATTTCACTTTCTAATTTATTATGATGCAGGTGATGCTCAATCCACAGAGAAATGCACATAGTCCTTTTTCAGAAACAGTACCTTTAAATGAGCAGTCAGGTCTTACATGGTGTTGTGATGTCACAAGTATGCTACATAGACTGCTTCAAAGTTACAAGATCTTTAACGATGGATCTTATGCCTGTGTAATGTGAAAGTTTTTGCTTGCGCGGACAAACTTTACTTTACTTTATTTGTTTATTTGAAGAGGACCGTGCATATTAATGAACAATCGGTACAAATACATGACGTCATGTAAATATGCCAGATTTAGCTAGAAGCTAATTTCCATCCGTAGTCCGCACATTTAAAAGGAAGACAGACATACCATAAATAACAGTTAAATCAACAACATATGTGCTACAATATTAGCAGCAGTTATACAGTAGATTCAACTAGGGGCTACAGTAGAGAACTGTGTGAGAGGGCTGATCAATAATTCATTCATGGGTGCAGATTTGATGAGTCAATAGCCATCCTTTAAGCTGTTTTTTAAAAGTACTGAGAGTGGGACTGTCTCTGATTGATGTTGGGAGACCGTTCCAACCTGCACTGCCCTTAACAGTAAGGGAATTTTGGCCTATCAAAGGTTCATCTGAACTGCACCTTGCAGTCCCCTCTGGAAGCAGATCTGGTACTGAGCGTGTTGTTTCTCCATATAAAAACAACCTCCAATGGGGAAGGAATTGTCTTCTAACTCTGCAGGTCTCCAAAGCTCTACAGAGCTTTATCATGTTTTTCAGCTCTTGTTTTGGTTTTCTACAACACTACCCTCAACACAGTTTTTTGCCCCATGCAGGCAGCTTTTTCTCAGCAACTACAGTCTCATAAACCTATGCTACCTGGCCAGCACCAAATGGCAGGCAGAAATTAGCAGATATTGAGTTACAATTTAAAGCTAATGTGACGTCTTGAATCCTTGAATCTGATGCATGTGCAAATATCTGTCTGTCAATAAAAGGCTCTGGTAAACCTGTCAAAGCTGTTTACTGTTAAAATATTTTGCTGCCATAGAAAGCTGTTTTGCTCACAAGGTGGTTGAGACCAAAAACAGAGCAAAAAAGAGTAAAAGTTGGTCATAAATAAATTAGGTGGCAAGAAGCATGATGCCAAATTAATGCTCATTTTCTCAACGTCTGATTAATATGTAAATAAGGAACATAAAACATTTTTTAAAGGTTGTAATGCGTAAGTGTTGTGTTTTTAGTTTACCTTAAAGGGGAACTAACGTTTTTTCAACCTAGGCCCTATTAGGGCTGACCTGCCTGACAGCGTCAAACAACGTCAAAATACGTCCACTAAAAGTGCATTTTTTCCACACAGATATGCTCGAATTGTTAGTTTAATTATCCGACAACATAACGGAAAGGAGAAATGAACGTCTGTGTTTACTTTTAGCTGGATTCACACATGTCCCTCTGCCTGTTGCAATTTTAGTATATGCGCTACCTAAGTAACACAGTAACCATTTGTATTTTGACGTTGTTTGACGCTGTTGTTTGACGCTTGAAAAAAATGTTAGTTCCCCTTTAATGTGCTGGTTTTATCACTCCTTCAGCGCACCAGAGTGGGCCCCGTCCCTGCAGCACAGAGCAGGTGATATTAAGATCTTTCATAGTGAGGACACTTATTTCAATTGCACAAGAAAACTTAACAGCCCAGTATAGAAAACTGGACACAAATATTGTATTGAGTAACTGTTGGAGCTTTTTAAAATTAGGAACTATAAAGTGTCACAACTGCTGTCAAGCTGTCAGGGGCATGCCAGGCTTTCCCTGATGCTGACACTACTGGGGTGTCTCCCACAAATGTATTCCTTGCTGTATATAACAAAGAGGGGGGTAGGATTTGATGTAAAAGCTGGGGATATTGGCCCTGCTTATGTACAAAATGGAACTTTATCAAAGATGAGATCTTAAAAACATGTCAAAGATAGATTTAAAGTCTTTTTTAATCTCCTGCTATATGGGGTCAATTCTTATTCAAAGGGGGCTATGTTTCCCAGCTCTATCTAGCACATAATGAGAATGTGAAAAAGATTTTCCTCAGCTCTGTTTTCACTTGATATGACATGGGCTATGGTAAAGGGGGGTTAGGGGACTATAATCAAAATGACTGTAAGAGTCATGAAATTGCATTGGACTCGGCCGTAATGTTAATTACTCTTCCTGGTGAGCTACTGGGGCAATAGTTACTCTTTTTGTGTGGAAAAAAAAACTAATTCAGCCCCGAGCTTGAAATAATGAGAATTAGTCAACCAATAAATGAATCAATTGTAAGAGAGGGAGAAACACCAAAAACGAAAAAAGGAGGAAAATAATGTTTAAGACTTTAGGATTAGAAAACCAATAGTAGTTGACAATTGCCAGTTCTAATCAGGTTGAGATTAAAAAAGAGGTTTGTGGTCAGGTTAGTTTATTAATGAAATATATTACCTTGAAACAGGTCAAATTTGACGCGGAAACAATAGTAGAGTTATATAAGAGAATATATTATTTATCTTGTAAACATAGGATCCCAGGAACATGCATGCAATCCCTTTGCTATACTGACTAAAAAATGTTCACAGTTTCCCAGTTTGCAATGAAACAGTTACAGCAAAATCATGAAGGATGGCAAGTGGAATTTCCTAGAAGTTGCCGAGTCCTAACTATAGGTTATGAACAATGATGACAGCAATTTGAAAAATCTCCACAACGTACTTATCAAAATTCATCCTGCCACTCATAGATATGCTTTTCAGGCATCACTGAAAGGAGATGATCTTAACACAGTCCACAGAGATTGTCAAAACATTTTGAAATGTCTTACACACAAAAATGAAGGCATTCAACACTTCTGCATGAATGGGGTCTTAATCACTGAGCTGCTCTGTCTACAGAAAATGGATTTGCAGCAACAGGCATTTGGTATCTCTCTGTTTCTTAAAGGGGATAATTTATGTCTCCATGTATTTGAGAAAATATCTCAGGATCAGTTCTCTCAGTCATTGAAAACTGCACTCCACACTGTGTACACACAATCAAACAATAGGCCAAACTCTTTAAAATGGAAAGACAACCTGTTTAAGGTGTTTCCCTTTCTCCCTGGTGTCTTCCCCCACTGTGTGAATGGTTTCCTTGAGTTTTGTCTCTTGTGAGTATGTGTAGTCTGCACATCTTCTCAGAAGAGAGGCTTTAAGGTGCATTACTGCAATTGACCCATGGCTAAGCCACGCCCCCCTACACTCATGGACAAACTATCAACATTCAGTGACCGGCGCTATGGCAGGTGTCACAGTACACGGCATTTCGCAGGAGGCAATTGATGATTTTTGGGGACATAACGATCAGATGTCACTGAGAAGTAACCAAAAGGGCCTAAACTACACACTGGAGGGATATATTCATCATTTTATTGTTGAGAAGATGAAAAGCTTAAATTACAAGCCAAAAATAACAGGTCACATTGTACACTTGTAAACTGCATCTCGTTGCCGTCGCCATAAAAGACAACAAGTTAAAGTGCCACTGAAGCTAAGGTTTCTGGCTCAGAATATGAGAAAAGGATAACGGCCTTTTTAACCTTCTTTACCAAGAGTGTCTCTCTGTTAGTTTGGTGACAGTATTTACATTGAATCATTCAGCTTAACGTTTGCCAACCTTTGTTATCTCTGCGATTACAGATAGGTTAATGAAGCTAAGCTCCAAGTTAACGTTTAATTAGAGCCCTTTGGACAACAGCTAACAATGATGTACGATCACCAAAGTACAAAACCAGAACAAAATAGGCTAATGAACTCCCAGCAAACAAGGTGACATGCTGAACAACACAGCTAGGAGCTAAACGTTAGGCTAACGTTAGCTAACGTTAGCTAGAGATGTTAAAGATAACTTTATGTTTCTTTTTCTATCCAAAGGAGACACTTTTCTCAGTTGAGATGTGGTTTAAAGTGTAAAAAATACACGTCGTCGCCCAGCCTCTCAGGATACCTTGTGTCGGAGTTGCATGTACCCCATGCACACCGTCTGAACATTTTTAAACTTCAAATCTCCAAAAAGCTCAAAAAACCAAACAAAACTGACTTTGTAATGCATTTCAATGAACGTCTAGAATGTCCGAGTGTATGGCCCATCATGTTTGAGGGCGGGACTTAGCCATAGGTCAATTGAGGGTGCTAATCAGCTAATCTGTGTAACAAACAGTAAATTTTATATATTTAAATCTCAAATGTGAAATTTGTTAGAGCTTGTTTGCTGTATCTGCACTTCTGTTCCACAGCACTTTGTCAGGCACTGGGCACTGAGCATTTTGGTTCACTTGAGGTTGCTGTGACACGTTGGGTGTGCTCGACATAGTGGAGGTCCTTCTCCAGGTCCACAGCTTTCACATCCTCATACACTTCATCACGCTCCTACTCATCATCCCCGTCTTGAACCTTCTGCTTCCTTCTGGGTACACCTTTTGGTTTCTAGACCATCTTGAAGGGGAGCCTCTCACACAGCTTCCACAGTATCACTTTGGGCAGGCTGAAGTTAGACTGCAGGAGGGTCTGCAGATGGGACTGGGGGACAGAAAATTTCTGAATGAAGGTCTTCAGCTGCTTGTATAACACATAATCACCATTCATCAGCATCCCAGTGCAGCTAAGAAAGATCAGAAGAATGATCTCCTGGACACAGGTGAGGTAACGTGAGAAGTGAACCAGCACTCTCTCCATCCATGACATTCGAAATTCCTGGCATAGCGAAGGGCCCTGGGTTCCCTACCACCCTATTGAAGGTAAATGGCACTGGGAAGGCATCCTTGGAGGCCATGGGATCCTCAACAATGACACAATGTTTCAGGGCATCAGGCAAGGCCACTTGTCCGCAGCCAGGGTGTCAATGGGGATCATTGCAGTGCAACATTAAAGAACACAGGCCTATGTGTCAGAGCTAAGCCCCAAACAGGTCTTACCCAATTTAACCCCTGGTTGTATGATAGGTAATTATAGTAAAATGAGGACGCTGTGACAAGATTTTGGTATGCTATTAATACAATCTTCACACTCTGAATACATAGTGTAAGTACAACCAAATAATGTTTTTGTTTTAAGTAGTAAGTGAAATGTAGCATGGAAAAAAATATTTCTTGGTTTAGAATTACATTGGTGAAAACATGGCCAGTGCAAAGTCATGATACAGCATTTGCTCTAACAACTGCCACCATTATACATATGACTATCATGTTTGCCATCAAGTGAACTTTGCAGACTGAGGTACGACCAGAGTGTTGGTAAGACAGAGATAACAAGAACTTTTTAATACCAGGTATTATTGTCCATGACCCATGGTAAGAAGTCCTTATTCAGGTAATATCTTGATAAGATAAGATAAGTCTCTAAGATGGCCTCAGGTTTGTTTCTGTTGCCATAACACATAAAACAAACATTTGCAAAGGCACCTTTCAACTGAATGCACTGATCAGATTATCCATGTTGACCTGTTCCTTGTCTCTACTCTCCGTATGGTAATGGTGACATACTCTGAGCATTTTTTATATTGATGCCATTTACAGTGAAATGATGCAAGATGTTTTTTTTTTTGTCTATTTATTTTGCACATAATGCTCTTATTGGGGCCATACACCCAAGTTTCAACATCTGAGAAATACAAGGGCTTTCTCAGCAGATGTTGTTTAATATGCTAGCACACCCTTGTTTGAATCCTTCTCATCACCAAGTCTACTTTCATCTCCGTCGACACCCCTCCGCCCACTCTACACTATATTCTACATATTTCTTGAGCTCTATCCCCTACCATTGTGCCAATTTCTTCACCTGCCTCCATCAAGTTAAGTCCAATTCCCTCCTCTTCTGCTTAAGTCGCCCACTTTCCTCTCTCCATGATTTTCCACACCCGTGTCAGCCTTTTCAGTTTTGCTCTACAGGAACACAAGAGGCGTGTGATATATATGCGAGGGGAACACGTTGACAGAGGGGAACAACAGACCATTCCAGGGATCCTTATTTCCTGTTCCCAGAGGAGCAGGTGGGAGGGAGCCCAGCACAGCAGGATGGCCTTTTCCCTGTCCCTTTGAAACCACGGTTTGCGTGTGCTCAAGGTGGAATGAATGTGTCAGTATGTATGTCATTGTATGCGCGTGCATGCCTATTTGTGGTTTCTTGGACCATATGTTCATGTTTAACTCCCTCCACATCTGTGCTGGCAACAATAGCAGCTCGCCCCACTGGAATAACCACAGTCTGTCAGGGCTCATCAGACACATCCTAAATTTAAATGATGTGGGCGCCTCAGACCCCAGCTTCATTTCATTGCTTTATGATGGAACTCAGTCACCTTTGACCTGCACAATCAACTCCATTTTCTGCTCAGGAAAACGTGCAGATCCACTAGCCGTATCCATGAGGTCTAACCAAAATGTATTCCCTTGGGTGACGTTACTGTGATGAGGTCATATTTATTCGTTTTTGGCTTGATTAAATGTGAGAACACAGTTATCATAAATTTTATGTTCCCCGACCGTTGTCTCCTGCTCATGTTCAGCTAATTCAAACCAGTTGTAAGGAGAAAGAGAGGAATCTATAAATGAAGGGATGTATTCATGCCATCCTTAAACATTTCAGGAGGCCCACAAGTGTGGCTTGTATCAAATAGTAGACAAGCTTCCATCCAAATTTTCATGCAAATGTTATCTGGATTCCCAGAAAATCATCAAAAGAAAATGCAAATGAATGCGTGTTTCCATTCACTTCTGTTATGCATATATTAGCAGTAGGAAACATTGAGATAAACAGTTGATAAATCATTGTAGAAGAAGAAGAAGGCACAAGAGAACTTGATTGAAACAGCACCAGTCCAACCTCAAATAAACGAAAATGTAAAAAAAGAGAATAACAATGAAATAAAATATGATGTAAATAGACACCTATGTTTCCTTTATGTATTAGTTTGAGGATGGTCATTGCCTCCAAATTGCTCAACATTTTCTACCTCTTCAGGGAAAGCTTGAGTGCATTTAGATCTGTACATGGATTCATGATTTATTAACTGTTTCCATTACACTTTGTCCTCATTCTGCTTTTTTGGCACACCACTTTCCACCTCAGAGAAGGGTCAAAACTTTATTTTATTTTATTGTTTTGCGATAATGCAACTTTTGAACTTAAAGTATTTCCCCTCTATTTTTTTTTTAAACGCACAATTCAAGTACATCAAAATACTTGAATATAAATGCACTTGGTGGTTTTCAATGTTTAAAGATGTTCTTTAGATTTATTATCCACACAGTAAATGACACCTTCTGATACACAGATCACACTACATCTCAAAGTAGGAAAAAGAGCATGGTGCCCATTAAAATCAGCAATGTATACTGCAATATCTAACCATCATTTCTACTAAAGAAATCCAGATATTTAGTTGACTTCCAGGGTTGCTGGAGTGTTCTGGTTAGTGTAGCCTGGGAAAAACAACACCTTGTAAATCTATAAAACTGCTATGCACTGCTGAGAGAGAGAGAGGTAGGGAGAGATTAACAAAGATGGAGGCTCTGTAATGACCCAGAGGCCCCCGTTGAGCCCCCAGACTAAAAATCCCTGGAACTCTTACCATGTCCTCCCATCCAGGCTGTTCAAAGATCAGTTATACACACACACACACACACACACACACACACACACACACACACACACACACGATGAAGATGAAGTCAAATTTATTTTTGCATAAGAGCTGACTCATTCCGACACCAAATGCAAGCTGGTGAAGGAAATGTTTGACTTTTGTTCCCAATGCTGAAAAAATGCGCGTCAGCTGTATTGAAAGCCACCTGTAATTTACTTTCATTGTGTGGTTTTCCATTCAAAGTGAGTTTAACACTCAGAGTAAAAGACTCTCAGCTCCTCAGGGCTGATTAGAGTATAATGGCCCACTGAATGGCATCATTTTATGGCTGGGTTGTTTCAGATGAGATCGAGAGTGGTGGTGTTATCTGGGATGCTCCTAAAAATGAATTCCAAATGTCTTATTAAGTATTTTGTTCCACCATGTTTTTAGGGAGAATTTATGACCTCTGCACGTTTTGTGAAATAAAAAGGTAAACAGTCTTGGAAAATGATAAATTTCATTAAGTCTTTGAAGCCAAATTACCAGATTCTGATCCTCTGATGGTCTCTTTAAAAAAACACAACTGACAGCTTCAAAACTGCTCCTTCCACTGTCATTTAAAAGCTGCAGTTGACAGAGAGGATTTGAAGAGGTTCACCACCTAAATTAAAGAATCCAATATGTTATTTCCGTGGCCTTGGAAAGTTCAATAAATATTTGTGAACATGAGCTATTCTTGCTCAAAGTCAGAAACTAGAGAACTCTCAAACTTGTGATGTAATTGTGTACAAAGTCTGGAGCTGCTCCATAAACAATGAATGGGAGCCTGATTTTGTGGACTCACAGAGTGTTTTCCTTTTTTATACCCAAATGAGCTTTATTCTATAGCTTGTTTGCAATCAGGTGGCTATTATGATGTGTAAATTTCAGATGGAGGGCAGGAAGTGATACATTCACATACTTGAATTGAGACAAGTATAGCTTCAGACACATCCCATTTGTAGCGTACACAACATGCCCTTACAAACCACACCCCCCACTAATACAAGACAAACCCACCATCACTACAGTTATCTGAACCCTCCTAACAGGTGACACTGTAGTGAATAAATACCAAACCTTGCAGAAATTCACTTAATAATTCTTGATACATTTTCACCCAAAACGTCATTGCTAGCTAATCGCTAACTTTGCATTTTCGTGGGAGCTTCCACTCTTGGGCAAAGGGTGCGAGAAGAGTTGATCAGGATCTCATGTGTTTCTATGGTAGGCAGTTCATGTAGCTAGAGGGTGGGTCATGTAGCTACTACGGCTACCGACTTACATGAATTGACTTCATTAAAAGGTTGGATAAACCTGTAGACAACAGATATGGTCAGAAAGTTATGACTAATGTTGGATGTGATCTACACAAAATGAAGAAGGTAAATGAAATGAAGGTAAAAGAGCTGTTGTGGTGTTCTCAATTCTGGAACAAAAAATGCACCCATATGCCTAGAGCATTTCTCTGGGTGCCCTCAGTGTCATCTGGAACATCTTTCTCCATTCTCCATTGTCTATGGATCAGCTCCAGACTTTATACTTGAAGACATCACAAGTTTGACCTCTCTAGTTTTTGGATTTGGAAGAGAGTTGTTTATGTTTCTAATATTTTGGGACTGTCTTAGACCCTAAGAATAACATGTATGAGTTTGAGAATGTGCATATTCACATTTAATTTAGCCAGAGTTATCTCAAAAAGTTAATAATGGCCAACATATTGCATTTGAATTGTAATGTGTTGTCTTAAAACTTAAAACCTTAAATTTATTTTATTATTGTCAGTTTTTGTCACTAAATCAATAGTACTTAAATACAGAAAATCCCTTAGCTATAAAAACAAAACAAAACAAAACAGTTATGTTTTAATTAAAAGCATCTCTAATTATAGACCTATACAGTATTTGTTTGATGTCAATTAACCAGATGTGTTGTTTGTATTAGTTTCAGCACAGTATGGTTTATAAAGAGAACTTTTAACTGAAATTTAATTATTTAAAAAAAACATTAAATAGGAAGGTTTCATATGCAAGATATCCTTGTGAGTGTACATAAAATAAAGCAAATAAGTCTAAGAAAAGTCTTAAATATGTTTTACAACAGCTTGAGTCGTAATTTACTTTTTCTGACTAATGTGTTGTGTCACTTTGTGCTGTAATGGTCTGTAGGGCATGTCCTGGTTACTGCCCATAGGTGGCACTGGGGGGCAGCTTGGAGGTGCTTCAGCACCCCCAAAGAAGCCCATGGCACCCCTGTAGCACCCCCAAGAAATGCTCAAACAAAATTGAAAATTTTCATTGTCACTGAATAAAATTGTTTTTGTTCAATTGTGTGACATTATCTGGTGGTCATATTATTAATAGGCTATCTATGAATAGGCTAATGCATCAATTAGCAAATGTACCATAAATAATGTATTATCAGGTGCCTTATAATACATTATTTACAGTAGGTCCTGCCTGGGCAGCACCTGACCCCCTGCAAGGTTGAAGTGATTGCAGAAACAGTGGCAGGCGCTTTGATGAAAAACTGGAAGGGTTCTTGGTCCCTAAGCAGCCTCCTGTGAAAGAGGATCAACCAATTCAACCAAATAGCAGGAGGACCAAAGATCTGGACGCAGATAAAATCATCGATGCCTTTTCCAGCAATCACAATAACAGACGCATTGTTCTTCTGTAAAGACGTCTAGTAGTGAGTAACAACGTATTAGCCTGCCATAGGCGCAGTACAGGGATATTTTTTTTTTATTATATTCTGGTATAGTCGATAATGTTGTTGTGTTGCATTAGTGTGGGCTCTTTCAGGGCCAAGGACAGTGTCCATGGCCAGCCACACTGTGTGGTCCCTCTAATTCCACAATGTGCATGATTTTTTGTTGATTTGGACTCTGCATACTTATATTGCTATATCCACAACTCCTTAGCACCTCCAATTAATGGTCGAGCACTTCCAGTAAAAATCGGCTGCCGCTGCCACTGTTACTGCCTGTTACCTAGATTTGGGGTATCCACAAAATGACATGTTTTGTGTCCACTTAATATGTATATAGATGGTAAAACTTAGCTAATGAGCACTGACAAGCACAGAGTGTCACTTCAGCACACCTAGCACAACTGTCAAAGCTTTAACTATGTAATAAAGAAAAACTCTACAAAATAATGAAATAAATGTGGATGCAAAATAAAGCCTTGATCAAATGAGCCAGCATCCCAGGGGACAACATCTGTGAGATGTTCCTTTGTTTTTCTCTAGACTTGGTAGCAGTTGCACGGTAATTATGGCACATTTCAGGTGGAGCTGAGCATTATATGAAAAACAAAATCTGAGATCAAATATTGCACATACGTTTTTGGGTGAGATAAATCCTCACCGGGTGGCAAATGGAGATTTTACAACCTCTGTAGCTCATTTGCTAGTTGCCAGAGGCAATATTTGAGCACAATCATTTTTCTTCAAGCCTCAAAACATGGCATCATAAATTAACAAAGTGTTTGTATGCATTCAAGATGCCATTTGTTGGAAGAAGATCAAACATATGTATATAAAACATACTGTATTACATGATTGCATAATGGAGAGATCAATATTGCTACATGCAAACCCATCATCAGTCTCATTCATACTGACCAGTTGTTTCTTTGGTTCATTTTGAAGGTGAAAACAAAGTCATTGTGGCAGGATGGATTATCTTGGAAACTTACTGGGAGTGACTATAGAATATAGCAGTTACTCTTTAATAATGTGTAGAAAATGAAAGAACGTAAAGTAAAATCATTTGCATTTGAAGAAACAGACATGCCAATCATGAATGTGTTTCTAATAAGTCACAAATCTTTGATCTATGTCATTCATTTCTTCCTAATGGTATTAACTTGGTCTGTGGGCTATGGTACAACAGAGTAGGTTAGACAACAGTAAACATTATTAAAACAGACAAAAATATTTAACTAGGCTACATATCCTGCTTACTCACTTATGGTGGAAGCACAATTAACTAAGGACAATGACCAAATAAACAAAATCTCCAAACAAATTGCTGAAACGCTCCATGACCAGGTTGCAGATGGACTGCGGAGAGCTGCGCCCAGTGGATTGCCCTCCTTGGCTCCTTTACAGTGAAGATGGTGGCAAAGATAACATAAAAATTGGGACAACTTCATCTCATAATGTACCTAGCGTTAGTGGATCATATCAGGTATAGAATTTTTTTTCTTCTCTGGTTCAAATTAAGACCAAACATTTATATGGATGTCAGTCTTTAAACCACAACAAAGGCCAAAATATGACCTGCAACACACTCGATAATGCTTGTTGTTTCTTTTTTAGCTGAGTCAGTTTCTAAAAAAAACTTGTGGCCTACCAGCTGGTAAAGAGGAGTGAGGAGTCAGCAGTCACTGACAGTATAAAAGTCAGTATAGCGGGTTTTCCAACAATCACTGTGAATCATCACAAACATGAGAGATCCTTGATCATACAGTCATAAATGTTCACACAAAATATGAGGCTGACTGGTCCAGTATTTTGCAAGATTAGTTGCAGACAGATACACACACACACACACACACACACACACACACACACACACACACACCTACACACACACACACACACACACACACACACACACACACACACACACCCAATCGAACCCCTCCTCAGAGTCCATGAAGGTTGGGCAGTACGTTTATTCCTATAGTTTTTATTCTTTTAGGCATTCAACACATTTGCATTACAAGAGAAGCTATTTCACTCTGATCAGACACTTGCACCATGAAGAGCTTAAAGGGATAGTGAACCCAAAAATGAAAATTCAGCCATTATCTACTCACCCATATGCCGAGGGAGGCTCAGGTGAAGTTTTAGAGTCCTCACATCCCTTGCAGAGATCCCAGGGGAGAGGGGGTAGCAACACAACTCCACCTAATGGATGCAAAACATCATTTGAACTCTGTTCTTAACCTCATGCACTCGCGCGAGACCAGCCAAAACACGTGAACACACATGAACGCGGTGCCTATGTCTCATAGTCTTGCGCAAGCGCACACATGAGTGCGGTGTACAGAAAGGCAGTTAGAGCTACAGGCTACAATGAGGTGGAGTTGTGTTGATACCCCCTCTCCCCTGGGATCTCCACAAGTGATGTGCGGACTCTAAAACTTCACCTGAGCCTCCCTCAGCATGTGGGTGAATAGATAATGGCTGAATATTAATTTTTTGGGTGCACTATCCCTTTAAACTCACACTCACTGAGTTTGAAACTGAGAACTGAGAACTGTCATTTGGGCACAGAAAAAGGATGGTTAATACATCAAGAACTTCCTTCACTTTTAGTCAGGTTGCAGATTTGATAATCATTATGACAACAAAAAAATATGGCCTGCTATTATGTTATTAGCTATGTATTTTACAGTACAGTCCCACATTTTATGAACAGAAATTTTAGGAAAAACACGCATAGATTTTCCTCTTCAGTCGCATGTAACCCTAGCCCATCACCAGCCCACTGAGTGGGCAGTATGACAATTGACATAAACTGTCCAATCTAACTGTCAGTTTCCAATTGTATTCCACACTGTTAGTTGCTAGCAAATAAGTTATACCATTACTGTAACACATTAGTGAGCACTGTTTATTGCATAATGTCATCCCTACAAGTGCACTACACAGTAACACTGCCACTGCAGAAATATGCTTTAATCCACAGGGAAATGTGCAGTTATGCAACGGGGATGATTTGAGACCATCAAAGGAACACGCCATGCAAACAATTAGTGCCCTTCATATGGTAAGGAGGTTTGTGTAATTTCCATATACCCCTCAAGTCATCTGGGAAATGCAAACTGCTTTCAATAACACGATGATAAACCAGAGGCGGGTGGAGTAATGTCCACACACACATGCAGATCACAGCTTCAGTGATACAGAGGGCTCTTTTGTCAGCTGTAAAATGTATAACAACATCAATTTTTAAGTAGTATTGCCTCTGCTTACAGAATGTTGAATGCGTTGGCTAGATGGCCAAGATCCAGGTGCTATACCTGGATCCTGCAGCTACGTGAGAGGATGTGTATGTTACCAGTGTGTCTTTTCAAGAAGACAGTACTGGCCTCTGACACAATTGCCAAGACCACAGACAGAGACCCAAATAAATTATAAACTAGACTCATAAATTCATTTATTTCAGATTTTCTATTACTTGAGGTAGGATGATCTTTCCTTGCTTGCCCTTTTCAGTTGTAACAATATATCAATAATGGTAAATATCTTCCATACCATCTTTAAATACTATGGGGAAAATGTAACAGTGAGGGAATACAAGTTCAAATTTTTATTTGAAGATAAATACAACAAGACTGTACAGGGTCCGACATTAACGGTTGCCCGAATGCCCGGGGCAAGTAAAAATAGCCAGCGGGCCAGCAGACCCTGCGCAGACATGCCCGATCGGGCAAGCAGCACCCACTCAGATTTTTTTTTTCATTCTAATCGCAGGGCAGGAATTATACCACAGCCAAATGGCCAGTGCCGTGGATGCACCGGAGTGTGTCCGTAATGCCCCTCCTACCCATACGGCCAGTGTAGCATGCCCTGTTTTTTAACATTAACATAACAAACAGCAAGGCTACGGCTAACAAGATAATGTACTGTCACTCCTCAGACAGACACACACACACACATACCGGACAGCCTCTCAGTCCTTAGCCGCTAACGTTAGCTCATGTACAACACAGGTACCACACAGAAACTTGGGTCATCATGTGCTTCTAGTGACCGTCAAATCGCCAGTGAAAGTTGTTTACACTGCCTGCTCTCATGGGACAAAGATCCTCTGAGAAGAAAAACGGTTCACTCTGCTCTGCCGCCAGGAACAAACTGGGAGGCAAAGATCCTCTCTGAGGAAGAGGGTTCACTTTGCTGCAGGGTTCACCAAAACATTTTTGTTTTTTTTTTCTTTTAATAAACACACATTAAAGAACATACAAAATCCTGTAGAGGATTAATACATTTAATACAGTACAATAAACATTGTCAAATGAAATTAAGGAAAATGATTTTTTAAAGGCAAATTAAATACTGGGGATTTATGTAAAAATATACATAGAGACATATTAATAATGATATAATTGAAGATATGTAGGCTATGTTAGGTGAATACTCCCGTTAGTGACCCTGACCACTGGCATTGGCAAAAGAACTGGAGTTGGCCCCCGGACGCTGCACTGCAGCTGCCCACTGCTCCCAGTGTATACAGTAGGATGGGTCAAATGCAGAGGTCAAATTTTGTTTCAATGTATGTTATGTGCTGAGAAAGGACAACAAAAAATCTTCTTCTAATAATAATTTCTAGGATAATAACTAGGAGATAACAAAAGAATAAAGAGATTTCAAAGACTTATAAAATAAGGGACATGAATCAAAACTAGGGATGGGAATTGAGAACTGGTTCCTGTTAAGTGGTGTGTTTTTTTCAAATCTTTCTCATCGTCTTTCTAAACTAGACCATGGATTTTAGGTTCATAATAAAACGTTATGAAAGCAGATGTCTTGGGTTAAAACAACAGGAGGTGATATCATTAATTCACAGGAGGAATCGATAAGGGAATCAATAAAGAATCGGATCGATAAGCAGAATCGATAATGGCGTTGATCAATAAAATCCTATCAATTCCCATCCCTAATCAAAACAACAAGAAACGAGATATATATCCCCAGTCATGCACACTCAGTTTTAATAAACTCAGTACTGTTTTTCAACACACATTGTTTTATCTTCATTCAATGTAGTTAGCACATATTGTTATTGCGCCATTGGTTTTGGCCTTGTTGCCCCACATTTTGGCTGTGATGCCCCAATAAATTTGTATTTATCAAAGGCCAAAGTGGCCTTGCCCTAAAAATGACTTAATTCCAGGCCTGTAATCGTGTATTTCCTCTCCTGTTTCTGTCCTCAGAGGGGCCAGTTGCAGTGCGCTGCTTTTTTATGTGCTGCTGCCTCCATTGGCTGAGCGTCTCTGCTGACGTAAGACATAAGTCATGAGCAAAAATATGCACCACACAGCCAGAAAAAGAACCTCTTAGGCAGGGCAAGTAAGAATTTAGATGGGGCAAGTAGATTTGGGAAGTACTTGCCCGGCAGGGCAAGTAGGAAAAAACCTTAACATCGGACCCTGCTGTAACATGACAAAAAACCCTTTTATTTTCTTGTTTAGCGGCAGAGAACAGCACAATCACTATAATAAATATTAACAATAAATGAGAGCTAGACATCACAGCTGATCACAGTGTTTTGATACTGCAGAAAATGAGTACTGAAACTGTTTTAAATATTAAGAATCAATATGCATAAATTGATATTTTTGACAACACACACACACACACACACACACACACACACACACACACAAATATATATGCCCAGCCAGGGGTGCCTATAAGGGAAAAAAGGTGGCAAGGGCAAGCTAGGTGAGTCTTATGGAGGCCAGCAATTATTAAGTTCATCCCAAATAAAAGCAATGATAATCAGATGTTTATTTTGAACCATTTTGAATGAAGAATTCTTTCATGTGGGGTTTTATTTTTTATTTTTTGCTCAACAGTTGCACGTAGAAATATAGAAATAAACAAAAAAATAAATTTAAAAATTGTGAGCGACTGGCCACATGATCTGAGAAATTTACTGATCTAAATGATGACAGAAAAAAGCAGGGAGGGCCTTTTCAATGGACCTTATCAGGGCTCCAGACGTATCTGCAGAAAAACGGGACACAATATTTAACTTATTACCACAAATACAATGACATGACATTTACACTCAAGGCCTGGTCTTATGACAACAGCACAATTTCAGTTATTTACATGTGGAAATATTAATGGTGTAACAACATTTATTAAAAGTCATGTGCAGCAATTCTTTCTAGATATATTGTTTGGTTTTTTTTGAAGAATATATCTCCAAAAAAAAATGTGTAAAATTTAACTGTATGCCATCTTGGGACAAACTCTGATTTTTTTGTAGGAATATAGTGTTGCCTGTATAAGTAAAGTTTGTTTGTGCCTTCATATAGGCTATCTGATTAATACCAACCCAGTTTGGCACGACTTCGCCTCTCAGACAAGGCGGCAAAGATAGGTTAGGAAAGGACTAGGGCACACTGCCTGCTGTCTGCACAGAATTAAAATGTCAGACTGTGCCACCGAGTCTGTGACCTCTTGACCGTGTATGCAAATCATGAGAGGGTTGACAGTGAAGAAGGAGTGGGGCTCCTGGGAGGAAATAAAGCTGTTATTCCCCTCAGGTGGTGAAATGCAGGATTAAGTCCTGGATGGGCTTTTCAACACGATAAGCATTTTTGACATTGGAGCAATGTAGTGGCTTGAGGCATGTGCTGCACTTTATTTTATCCCCATTATGATTAAATGTGTAATGTTTGACTTCAAGTGGTTTGTAATTGCAAAGTTACGCATGGCAGTTTCACTGAATGAAAGATTGGACATCCATCATGGTTAGTAATGTTGACAAAATAATAATCCATAGGAATGTACAAGAGTATAACACTCCTTAACAGGTGAAAGTTTGTTGAGTGAACATGGCCTGTCACACAATTCCTCCCTCATGATTAGCACAATAAAGTCTCTCTCGGGTTTTCATTCAGAGCAGGATCTTTTCTAAAGCACTTTGTGTTGCAACATGTACTTGATCAAACAGTCAAGTATACATCCAAAGATGGGAAGCAAAACAAAATCAATGTAGTCAAAGCCAATGATATCCAAATAAAAACAGTCAATACTGATTTGATTGACATCTCAGGTCTGTTTGTGAATTGCAATGGATTTTCCTTGTCTTGTCCTTTCCCCCCCTGCTTAGCAGTGCCATTGACTGGCTGGCTAATGAATTTGCCTCGTGTCACTTTGCACGACAGCTGTCACTCTCCAACTTGGCACATTCGTCTGCATCAGGGGAGGGAAAAAGGGGAGCCAGATCGATTGACGTTAATTATGCGGATGTAACGAGGGAGGGTGCACATTGGTCTGTGTCTCCTCCAAAGGAGTCGATAAAGGTCAGGCAATTAGATTTTTCCCCAAGGTTTTTTTTTTCTTTCCTTTCAGGGATTCAATAATGTCACTATGGTGATGGACTCTGCTGCATCACCAGACAAATTATGTGGTTTCAACTTCACGTCTCTCTTTGACCACACACTTATACTCTTAATAGTGCGCTAAAACTCATGTGCAGTTGGCAGTACTTAATTAATTCCTTCATCTTGAAGTTGCTTGCACATTTGACATGATTTTGAAAGAAACAAATATGACCTGATATTTTTGTTTTTCTTGCTCTACTTGTTGTGACATAAAGAAGCCCAAACAACTGTTGTTCAACATTTAATAAACAGACACATTTATGAAAACAGGGTAATGTATTAAAACAGCCATGAATTGATCCTAATACAATGGTTCATGATATATGCTGTATTAGTTCCCCACGGATAATGTTAGGGACTTAACTTAAAGTTATGTATTTCATGTAAAGTTAGGATAGGTTTAGGAAAAGAAACATGGTGATGACGTACCTTAAATTAACTCATAGATCACTTGGTCTATGGTCTTGTGTTGTTTGACCTACCCAACCTCCACCTCGCCACCTCTCACCTCCCCAACCTGCCCCTTTTGGTCTTTTGGTCTTTACACATCTGTGATGTCACCACTACTAACCTTTCATTTGTTGTCAAAGGCTTTAGTCATTCTAGTCAATAACAGAGACCAAAAGTCCTAACAAAAAAAAAAAAAGAAAAGAAAGAAAGAAAGAAGGGGCAACTCAGTGGTTGGAGAGGGTGTCCCGTTTATTAAGGAATTCCCTCAAGTCCCTGCCATCCATCCATGGGTTCATTTCCAGCCTGCAGCCCCTTGCCCCCTGTTCTGTCTAATAAAGGCAAAAAGCGAGAAAAATTTAAAATTTAAGGAGTAGCACAAACATTCCCTTTAATGATGCCACACATAAGAAACCAAGAGTCTTAATCCCCTCAGTTTATCTGAAGATCTTCAGCTCTGTTAGGAGAAACGACAGCATGTTGTAGCTGTCTCTTGGTTGGGTGGAAGGGAGACCTTTCACGTGTCCAGGTCCAAGAAGGGCCTATTGTGTCATAATCCACCTACGTTTATACTGCCTCAGTGCATTGGTCATGTGACCGCTGCCTTCCCAATTACATGGGTGCAATACTTTTCATAGTTAGACGTACGAATGGTGCATGTAAACAGCTTGGGATTTTCTACATCAGTCCAATGTAAGCATTTGAATTCATAATTGCCTCAATCATCTATTCTATTAGTATTACTGTTATGTTAATGAGTAACTTAAATGATTATTCTATTATTTGGTAACTCCACCACAATAAACTCAATAGCATATCTCAATAATGAAATCAATGTAAACTGGTTAGGAGACAAAATTCCCCTGAGTGCAGAAGCGAAACTAGACCATATTGTTTCAAAGACAGACAGGAAAAGGTGGTTTGAGCTAAATGTTTATTCATGATTAAACAGCAAACTAGTTCAACCCATTGATAGCTTTGTCACCTTCTACCTATGCCAGTCCTCAATGCCTATGTGCAGTTTCACATAGTTTTACCACGTCAGTGAGTAGTAAAACGTGCGACAGACAGAATGACACACTGACAGTTTCCGTGATTATGTACAGCATATCATACCATGACTTAGTCATACTAAAAATTAGAAAAAAACCAACATTGGGCCACAGGGGGAGCCACAGTGATCAGTTGCATTTTAGCCATTTTTAAGCATTTTTCTGTTGTTATAGTGCCACCCAGTAGCCAATAAAGAGTCACCTTGAGGCGTCCTGTTCTACATATCTACCAAGCTTATTAAAAATTGATATGGTGGTTAGGCCTAGATAAGAAATTAGCTCTCTAGCGCCCCCATTTTGTTTGATGGGGTCAATAATGGAAGGGTCCCCTCAGATTATGTGTGGTCATATGCCTACAAAGTTGCGTGGTGATCGGTGAAACCCTTGAGATGTTATACACCTTTATGTGATGAGCCACGCCCTCCGCAATATTCATTGCCTTATAGAAGCTCAGTTTTAGTAAGTTTTCCAACTTTTGCCAAGAGGGAACTTTAGATATTGGTCCCTAGATTATGTTCACCTTGTTTCATGCAGATCAGTCAAACTTCTTAGGAAGAGATCGATTTTAAGCGTTTTTCAAAAATTCAAAATGGCAGAAAATCTATATCTTGAGGCAAAGTTGTTCCTCATGAGGAGAGGCATCTCTGTGCAAAGTTGCATGCCTCTACGACATACAGGGCATGAGATATGCCCATTTAAAGTTTGCAATTTGAGTCGGTTGCTTTAGTGCCCCCCTTTGGCCAATTGATGTAAAAACGTGGAACAGACCCACAGACAGAGTTTAGGCCCGTTTCCACTGAAGAAGTTCCTGGTACTATTTGGGGGACAGGAACTACTACAGGAACGTCCTCTCATTCGGCCCTCTCAACCGCCGTGTCTCCACTGAGAGAGCGAGGTACGAGGAAGGTTCCTGTAAAGTTACGGGCTCTGGATGTGACGTAATCGTTGCTCGACTATTTTGACCGGGGCGACGTAGGTTAGATAGCGGTGTCTGTAATAATTCACTAAATGGCCCGTGAAAAAAATATGTCTTAGTTACAACATGATTGAGCTAAACTGGAGTAGTTTCATGTCGTATCCGACAACGGGAGGCTTTTAACAGATGACGTCCTGATGTTAGCTTGCTGCTGCTGTTTGCCGTCCCTGTCAGCTGATGCTTTCTAGACATCGTGATTTCCCAAAACTGAATAAATACCACACATATCAACACAAAACTGCTTGCTAGCTCAATCATGTTTTAACTAAGATATCCGCTGGAAAGAATATTTTTTTCACGGGCCATTTAGTGAGTTTTTTTTTTACATGCTATACGAAAGCTATATGAACATGCTAACCTTCGTCTGCTGAGTTTTAATAATGCCAGCTATTTTACTTTCTGTTGTCGTCACATCCCGTCTTTAGTATATCCAATCAGCACCAAGTAAACCCCAAGCCCCAGCCAGGAGTCTTTCGGGGCCGTTCTGAGTACCTACCCCGAAGCAGGGACTTCTTTAGCCCCTGTAAAAGTTCCGGAACTCTGTCCTTCGGGGGTGGTTCCTGCGGTGGAGACACGCACCAACGGCCCCGGCCCCGTAAATCTACCCCGAAGTTCCTGCGGTGAAAACGGGCCTTTTGAGTGGGTTTGAGTTTTTGTCATTATATAGTATATAACATAAGTTATAAAGAGTTTAACTTTTATTCAACTGGTGGTGCACACACTGAAGTTTGTCCCCAAACCAACATTTAAAAAAAAATCAAATGCACGGATAAATCTGAATCTTCACTGAATTTTCAGTAACTTCCTGTGCTGTTCGAAATCACTGACACATGAGAGTAACCTTCTTTATTGCCATTATGGTAAACCAGTCACCCTGCTGGATCAGTTACTGAACCGTCTTTAAAATCCAAATGCAGAAAGGGTAACAGTTTGTGACCTTCCCAGGCAAAGGCAGCCATTTCTAGTTCAGCGGCAGACTGCCTTTCTCCAACCTGGGCGGCACTTAACACAAGCCAATAACACACTATATTAGTCCAGCCAAGCAGGTTAGCTCATGGAGGCTTGGAAATAAGAGGATCAGTCTGTCACAGTATGCTCTTAACAGTGGTTTCTTTAATGGCCCACTCTGGCCATAAAGCATGTGACTGTGACTAGATGGTTAAACATAATGCAGCCTGTCCTCAAATGGCTTCTGAGACTAGCAGTAATATCAAATGGTCATGTGACAGGAATGTGGGACTACAGTGCAAGGACCACTGCAATCCTTTGATGCTCGCAGCTTGGTGAAGTAGCAGGGCTTCTAATTATGGGTGGTTTTGGAGGGTTTGAGTTATCTCCGTGCAGAAGGAAGCATGCATCTATTGCTCACTCATGTAGCACCACTAAGCTCGCTAACGTGGCAGCTCAGCCAGGAGGACGCCATTAATGTTTACATATAGTCCTGTCACAGACATGAGCCTCTCATTCATGAGTAGATGCACACTTCCTTCTGTGCGATGAAATGGTTGGTAGGTAAAGTTCAGTAGAAAGAAAATAGCTCAGACATGAAACTGCTCACAGCAAGGTCTGTGGATTATCTTGAATAACAGGGTTATGGTTTATAGAAAGAGACATTGCTGTTGAGTTTTTCAAATGTTTTTTTTTTTGTTTGTTTGTTTGTTTTGGCACTTTGACCAACACAAACTGAGTGCCATCAATCCATCAAACAATCATTTATTTGTCACATGGAATTACATAAGGTAGCCTACAACTCCAGTGAAATGTGATCCTATCAGTTCCTTTAACTTCTGCATTGTAATTTAGTCCTTTTTTGCATCTTATTACAAGATGACTGCTTTATAACTGCCAGTGTTTTCCAATGGTTCTGGTAATCCATGATTTCTGATTGTGAAATGACTTATCTATCCACATATCCTGACCTCAACAAGATGGCTACCTCTGAACGGTGTATCGCAGTAATCCACAGCAAGAACAAGACAACACCTCTCATTGCCACACACACAGTCCTTATTCACTACAAAGCACACGTCTCCTACCTCCTCTGCTCTGTCAAATTAACATCCAGAAAAAGAGTCACCAGGTTGAATGGTGCTGCTGAGAATTTAGCCAGGTTTCGGTGAATCAAAGGATATAACAGTTTCTCGTGTTTCCCATTGTAAACTGATGTGGCATGGAGGTCGTCCAGTTTATATTCCACCTGTATAATGACAAGCAGGACGCAATGCAGCCGGTGCTCATGCTTTTCCATCTTTCCTCAGTGATGACTGATGTTTACATATAAAAACCTTGGCCAGTCTAGCTAGCAGATAACTGGCTAGTTCAATCAGGACAAACTCATTTTTATGGTAAAAGAATATTTATAAACATGTGAACGTATGAATAAGAATGTGGAAAGTCTTTGGCGATTTGACCCTGTAGAGATGGTTTGAATTAAGGAGGGTGATCAATCCATAGTCGAATAGGGATAGATAGACCGATAATAGACGCTGGTGGTGGTAGAGGTGGTGAAGATGAGAGGAAGATGGAGTTGTGCCGATGATCTGGATGAGTAAAGGAATGAGTCTTTGAGAGCTTCTCCTAGACTCTGGATACGATGGCTGAAGGTGATGGGGTAGAGGAGGGTGTGAAGATTCTGCCTAAAATGATGGCTGGCATCAGCAGAGGAGAGAGCAGATTTAAAATTTTGCAGTGGTATCCTGATTGGCTGAGAGATTGTGGCAAAGTGTGATTGGATAACTAGAGGAGTGAACACCCATAGTCAGCTGATTAGAGGGAATGGGGAGAATGGGATGGAGAGAAATGTGAAAGGGTGAGCACTGAGAAGGTCTTCCTGATTGAACTTACGCTGAGCTTCATAAGTCTGCAGAAGGAGACTTTACAGACTGGTGAGCTGATTTCCTCGTCTTTATGAGTGACTCACAGCCACAAACAACCACTGTTCAAAGCCAACCACAAAAAGCTTCACCAAGACTTGCAAAATAGACAAATTAAGCACAGATGTTGTACAAATTTAGCAGACCTGATAAGCAGATGTCTAGAAACATCTGCGCCTTTGTCATCATACAGACATCAACTCCATGATATTGCAGAGAAGGCCAACATCGATACAGCCTATTTCAAACACTTGGCAACTCTTGCAATCTTGATTGATAAATTGTACAACAGGTAAGAGGAAAAATGTATATCATTGATTTGGGGGTGAACTGTACCTTTAAAGGAGCAATAAGCGAAATTCATTTCATCTGGAGTATAGCATGACCTCACACACCCTCTGTCTGTGTTGATCTCCAGCCCCTTGTTTACAAGCCGGTCCGGCTGCGCGTTCATGTACTTTCATGTGAACCACCCCCTCCCTCCCTATAAAAGGCTACAGCCAGTGAGCAATGGCAGCGCATATTTTCGAAGTGAAATGGTGGAGAGCGGAACAAAACGCTCACCTGAACATGACCAGGATCCGACATTACCTCTAAGAAGAAGAAGTTCTCGGATAAAGGAAGGGACAGAACCCGGATCAACACTGACCTACATTGGGCTACAATTTGACTCAGAGCTAGCTCTTCTTCTTCTGGACAGGTAACATTAAGTAACAAAATAAAGTCAAATGTCTGTTTTAATTAGTGTTACAGTTACATTAGGCACATGTCGATTCAATTACATTTAATGTTACAACCGTAGCATGGGTTAATGTCTGGAGCTTGAGTTATTAGCGGCTCTGTCCCAGCAATGGGTCAGGCATTACGGTTGTGTTAGGTGAGTAGCCCGTCAGCCCAGCTATTTTTGCAATTAGCATTGTAAAATGTAGCCAGGCTAAAACATCTCTCTCACTCACGGAGAAGAGTAGGAACATTAGCGTTAGCTCCCGGTGTTAGCACTAGCCAGGATCCAGTGATGGCTCTAGCCGAGTCGGCTGCTATTGGCTACTGGAGGAACTTACATGGAGCACTTCTACCAGCTCCTCTAGTCACTGAGCCTCGCCTCCATCTCAGCAAATATATTACATTTATTACAGGTACCATCATCATTGAAGTAGGCAGGGGAAAGCTAAACACAGCAGAGACCGAGAGTAAATGAAAGACATTGCTAACTGCTAAACTAAGCCAAACTAAGTTGGCTGTTTAGGTTTTATTCTCCGTCCCTGTAGCGAGTGAATCTGCCTGTAGTGACACCGGGGCTAACCGGAGCACCGAGCCCTGGTTTGCTGTTCAGGTTAATGTGGGAAGAAGCAGTGGGTTTATCAGGCAGCTGAGTGAAGCTGAGTGAAGTGGAGCCTGCGGAAGAAACACTGGGACCGTCTGGATGTAATAGTCTGTGGAGATGCTGTGGTGCTCGGCTGCACAGACAAGGCGAGTGGGGTGGAGAGCAGAGGTAGAGGGAGGAGTGGCTCATGACACACTTTGTTTTGGTCTACAGACAGTGCACAACAGCAATGAAGCAGTGAAACGATTTCGCTTTTTGCCCCTTTAAAGGGCATATTAGCATTAATAATAAAAGCAATAAAAGCAGTTCCATCCAACTATTAAAAAAAAAAAAAAAAAAAAATTGGGATCCTTGTGGAGTGATAGGATGACTGAAACAGTCTCCAAATGAATACACAAAACAAACAAGTGGAAAACTTGGAAATCCAGAGTTCTCGTGAGAGCACAATTTGAATTTGTTGGGAGTTGGGCCATTTGCATTACTCATGGCCAGATCCTAAATCTTTCTAGATTTGGGTCTGGATTTCCAGGCTAAACAAATGGCATATTTATACATGAGTTTTCATTGTTATCTCCCCTACACCACATGAAAGTCACATTTTCTATTGCTGGTTTTTGGTGATTTTGGTTGAAATTTGTACTATATTTGGAGTGAAATTACAGATTGAATTCCAGATTTCACTCACTGAACGAGGCTACGACCTGGGACCATGTCATCAGCTACATCATATCAGGGCTCTGAGTTTGGGCCTCTGAGCATGTGCCAGATGTTGCAAGATTGGAGGGTCAACAACTTAAATAGCCTCAACTCTTTGAAGGAGTCAAGGAAATAATTTTTGTATTTTAGTGGAGAAGTAAATAAAAACGTCAACTTGCTGTGTATTTGTTTCTGTGATTCAATATAGCCAGTGACACGGCAGCCCGCAGATGTTATTATGTTTCTGTTTCAGCTGTCACAAAACAGCACAAGTATAAAAGAATGAATTGATTGAGGCTTTCAGTGCTCAAAACTGTACAACAATAATGTAAGCCAATGAGTAATTTGTGGAAATCAATCATTTTTTTTCTTGTTGGCTTAGCTGTCTCACAACAGAAAGATAAATTATTTATTTAAATTCTATATTTTTCCAACCTGTTAACATGTGTCTACACAAAATATAGGAACAGGACCAAAGACTTGGTGCTGTAGTGGTACCTGAATAAAGGACCCGGATTTGGGAGCTACCCACACATACAGCCCTAATATGTGTGTCCCTGTACAGGCAAGTAGGCCACACCACAAATATTAATTTTTCACTGACAAACAAGAATCATGAAAGAGAGAAAGTGCTATTTGTTTAACAAGGATCTTTTTTCTGGCTTTGCACCGTAGTGGTTATAATGAAGTTTGTCAAAATGACCGATTAAAACCTTCCATCACCCTGAGACTGCTCTCTCTAGGTCTCTCTCTCGCTCTCTCTCCTCTTTCCTCACACCCTCCATCTTTCTCAGTTTCCCCCTGTGCAGGCTGTAAATAGAATCTGTCTCCATGATCAGCTGAGAAATTAAATGTGCCCACTCTGGCCTCAGTTTGCCTCTTGCTCTGCATAAATAATGGGATGTGTTCTCAATGGCTGCAGAACTATCATAAGTCCTTTATATGATGCATCATATTCCAGGTGCCATGCCATTATTTTTCTGCTAGCTGCTGTTGCAGTCTCTTTTTTTTTTATTTAGCTCTATAAATGTTATTTTCTGCTAATTAGTTTATACATTTTACCTTTTATGAGATGGTGAGGAAAGAGGAGACAAATATTTTTAATTCAAAGTATGTTCATTGTAATTAACACTTGTTTTGAACGTGTGGAGTCCACAGCCAAACGAGTAGCTCCCTGAGGCAATACTTGGGCACAGCAGTCCTTTGAGTTAAGTGTTAACATGAGCACACTAACATGCTGATGTTGAAGCCACATTTTGTAGTAACCAAACAGGGTAATTATACTTAATGTCCTGTGGCCCAAAAACACTGTTTCCCACTAACTCTCATGGCAACAGAAATGTCTGTATATCAGTGGGTACTTTTTTTTTTTTTTTTTTGAGCATCATAACCCTCTTGAAATGACTTGTTTCACTATCAGGATTTGATCTATTCAGTTCATTAACATTTGGAAACTCTAGAAGAGACACATGATCTAACCATTTTATCCCCATTCAAGTAAGTGAAGTGTTTAACAGCCACCTCGGCTAGCAGAAGTCTATAGTTCACCTACTCATGGGCCACTAATTGCGTAAGCACTGCTAATCATCCAGGTAACTTTACACAGGGTTGAACTCTTTAAGCTTCCAACTTTAAACTTTAATCTAGGCAAGTAAAGTGAATATGCTTAGGTTTAGGAAAATAAACATGATGAGGACATACCTTAAAATGACTCAGAGCTCACGTGGTTCCAGACACCAGTCTCCTGAGGAAAGTCCTGTGTTTTGTGACCAATCCACTGCTACAACCTGCCTCCTAACAAGACAACTCAGCAGTGTTTCCTTCTTCCCTTCCATCATTGCATTGGTCATTTGATCGCAGCCCTCCAAGCAGCTTGGATTATGCACAAATTACTGGCTCATCATTACAGAGGATATGTACAAACTTTGGTGCAATACTTTTTGTAGGAAAACATATGAGGACTGCCTGACAATAGCCTGGTCTGCAGCCGCAGCTAGACCTACTTGGCTCAGCATAAATAATGTGCGCGATCATAATCAGTTTTCTCACTCGTTTGATCTGAATATGTTTTACCTTCAGATACATTTACACTTTACATGTTAAAATATGAGCTAAAAGTGTTGTGATAGTTCAAACTTAGGACCCAAATGCAAACACAACCAGGAAACTGGATGGTTTGAGGCAGGTTGGCTGAGGTGTGAAGGGAATGGCAATGCAGAACAGGCAGAGGTGCTGAAGATCAAGCAGTCCAAATCCAGAGGCAACAGACGAGAACAAGGCTTGACGTGGCTGCTGACTTGAGAACCAAAAAGCACAGAGTCAAAAAACTTAGAAATTGGCCTTGACATCTGTACTGCAGAGGAGACTGAATGATCTGGCAGAGTCTGGAGGTCTGACCTAGGGTTTTATATTACACTGGATTGATTCTTGATGAGGTTCAGGTGTCGGGGCCCAACAGCTGCTGGCACTCAAGAGGATTGGCAGGAGGAGGGAACCAGGAGGCCATGCCCACCAAACACAGACAGAGGGTGTTTCTTAAAGTCAGGGATCCTTTCTTGGGAGGATGGGTCCTGCAGAGGCAAGGCAAGAGTCCTTCTTAGTTTCCAGTGAACACACATTGGAACAGGCTAACAAGTGCCCCCAGATGATTGTCATTAACCCTCAGCAGACATTACAATTTAAAAAAATCTAATCATTGGGGTGTCGGTGGCTTAGTGGATAGAGCAGGCGCTCCATGTAAAAGGCTGTTGCTGAAGCGGCCTTGGTTCAACTCCAGCCTATGGCCCTTTGCTGCATGTCATTCCCCCTCTCTCTCCCCCTTCACCCTTAGCTGTCCTATCAATTAAAGGCAAAAATGCCCAAGAAGAATTTTAAATAAAAAAGTTCTAAATTATTATTTACAGTATATACACAGACTCAGACACAGAATCGCTCTGTGATTCCAAAGTGTTCCAGATTTTATGTGTGCGCGGCCACACACTCATCTACAATAAATAGCGGATCTGATCTGATGAGAAACGCTGCTCTGAAACAGCTGACTGTGCCGATTGTACATTATACCGCAGGGTAATCTTCTGAAATATGTTCACCTCAAAACAAATGATGCTTTGACCTGCAGGATATTCTAATGTGTCTACTCTGGCCGTTCTCACTGTGGTTCCCCCCAAAATATACACCAATTGAAGCTGACAGAATGAAAGCACTTATCATGTCATTATGATGTGAATAACGGGGGGAGGAGGGGAGATGGACACTTGGTGCTCAATCTCTGCTGTAAATGATAAATTTAAAGACTTTTATGTTTTATCTAAATCACGTTATTTGATTTAGTTATACACACTCCTGGATACAGTAATAAAATAAATAACTTTATCTAAAGTCTACTGACCTCCGCTGGCGCAAGTTTCATGGAAGAGACCCCGCCTTCACTTCCAGCAAATCATGACAAAGCAGCAGAGGATACACACGGGTCCTTGGAATTTCTCTGAAAGAAGGACTCACTTCTCTGTGAAATCAGGAAGGACCCATGACATTGGAACAATCCTTCGGCGGGGGTCGATGACGTAGCATCCTTAAAATTCAGCCATTTGAGGATCCTTCCTTGACTCACGACAAACTTGAAACACTAGGGAGGGGAAACAGGAAACACAAGGAAGAGGCCAAAGCCAAAACCCTAACAAAAAGTATTCATTTCTGCCAAAGCCACTGTAGCTGAGCCTTACTTAAAAACACTATGCTTTTAAGAGCTCCAGCGATCTACATTGGTAGCTAGTTATAAACATATTTAACTGACTGTGATAGTTTCATATGAAAAAGGCTTCAATTTAAGTTGCATAAATTCTAAAACTTGTCATTTCATGCCTGAAAGAACCTTAACTGAGCAAACCAACTGGCTGGTTGACTTTACCTGGGTGGGTCATCCAAAATGGAAAAGTTGCTATATGTGTAGACAGGAGCACAACTTTTACCAATAAATCTAATTTTGCAAATCTATTTCATGGCAGCTAACCACTGTACGGTGA
Source organism: Epinephelus cyanopodus (assembly GCA_026686955.1). Taxonomy (NCBI): domain Eukaryota; kingdom Metazoa; phylum Chordata; class Actinopteri; order Perciformes; family Serranidae; genus Epinephelus; species Epinephelus cyanopodus. Next base: position 9,934,024 of record CM048927.1, read on the forward strand.
CACAGTGGTTAGCATTGTCTGCCTCACAGCAAGAGGGTTCCCTTCTGTGTGGACTTTGCATGTTCTCCAAATAAACTGGTGACTGGTAAACTGGTAAATTGTCCATAGGTGTAAATGTGAGTGTGAATCTGGCGACCTGTCCAGGGTGTACCCTGCCTCTCGCCCAATGGCAGCTGGGGTAGGCTCCAGCCCCTCTGCGACCCCTAACAGGATAAGTGGTGACGGAAAATGAATGAATGAACAAAATTCATTCCATGGGTGACATGAATGTCAGCAATCCATCCAATAGTCACAGTGGACCACCCAATGATGTGATTTTTTGAACCGTGTCACTAGCATGGGTAACCTCCAGTTGATGATTCCTACATTAATGTTCACGCTGAAAGGTTTGTGCAAAGCATAAAAGTCTGTGAGAAGTTCAGTGTGGGTGTTATTGTCTTGTTTTTTTGTGCTGCTGCCCACTTTCCTTCTAGATTTATCATTTATTCTTTGTTTTTACCACTACAAGAAGTCTCTGTTATGCATGTGTGAACTGTGTTTGGAACAGGAGTGTGTCTCAGTGCCACTGAGCTGACAATATCAGGTCGCCTGCCCGATGAGTGTGTTCATATACACGAGAGAAGGGGATTGGGAGCAGAAAAGGGTAGCTCAGTGCAAAAGATTTTATTTTCTTCAAAAGTGTATGAATAAGAAATAAGGTAGCTGTGACACTTAAAAACTGAGCTTCAGCTACTGAGGTAATAACAGAGTCTTAACAAATTGGCTCTTTGTACACAACAGTCTTTTTTTAAAAACATTTTATTGGTGTAATTAATACATTTATAGAACTTGTTGTCAAATCATAAGTAACAGTACAGTATTTTCTCACTTTACCTGTGGTGGTATCAAGACATGCAGATATGACATGCATTTTCTGAGGTTTTGAGATCTCCATTAATGAGATGTCTGCCACCCAAGTACAATGGGGGTACTTGGAATTTTGATTATGGTTCTAAAGGCACCTAAAATATACATCTGGAAAATTCAAAAGTGTGTGTGTGTGTGTGTGTGTGTGTGTGTGTGTGTGTGTGTGTGTGTGTAATTTATGTTTCTGCACCCCAAAAAACAGGAGTGAATGGTTTTAAAGTAAAGTACATAAAAGCACTGTCAGTCACAGTGCCATTATAGCATGGGACTGTCAAGCTCTGATGACACTCATCTGATACGAATCAATTTGCAATAATTAGGCTACAGATGTTTTGTATAGAGTTGCAAATTAAGAGCAATCCCATTCATTTTTCCCATTGACTATGCTACATGATTCACAGTTGGAGCTCATCTACGGCATGAATAGACATGAAACTCCTTACAAATCATTCGTATAAAATATATTAACAACTCTATTTGAGAAAAAAAGGTTATGTGATTAAAAAGCCAAATGCCCAAAGCCCTTACAGAAACCTCTGAGGAGGTTTTTATTACAACTTTCAAAGGGAAATTTTGGAGCAAACAGCGAAGAAAATCAAGGCTGTGACTTTGGTCGATCACAGGTTATTATTAAGAGAGTCTAAAAGAGAATTTGACAATAATTGAAGTAAAACACAGGTCAGTGCAAACTGAAGGTCTGCTATCCGGAGCTAAAGGCTCACAGCTGCAGCTTCAATTCCATGTTTATGTAACTAATGCTAGCTAGAGCCTTGAATCACAGTGTGTCCTCCAGCTTACTCTCTGCTGCTACAGACCACCTTGCTGGGTGGAGAGCAGGTAGCAGCTCCAGAGATGGACCCTTAACCAGCAGCTGCAGCAATCTGAATCCAGCCAGCACAATTCCCAGATCAGGGGGTTCGGACAGCCATGACTCCCCACCAGACTAGGAAACTTGTTGTTGCTGCAGTGAAACCCACTGCTGGGGAGTTTTTGCTGGCCAAATCTGAACTAAACGGTTTGTCTCCCTAGCTGCTCAATTGTACAATAATATACGATTAAGTAAATCTTATGTATGAGAAACACTGGGTTACTGTATGAAGTGCATGGTCATACCTGTGGTTGTCTGGTGGGAGGGGCTTAGGACAGAGACTGGAAAGCTGCAGAAGGAAGATGTTTTTTCAAATTCAGCTGTTTGTTTTTTGCCTTTTCCAGATTTAACTTTTGGATTCCTCAGCATCTATTGCTGTAACACCATGTTTTGTACAAAATTCAAAAAATTAATCATTATAACTAATTATGTAAGTCAGATAAGATAATGTAAGTCATAGCAAGTGTAATATTGACCCACTGTTGGTGGTATTTCTGTGATCACTGGGTGAGTGTATGCCTTTTGGCACACTTGCTGTCAAACTCTCAGGGGAAATTCTACTTTGATGTTTGTTTTCTTAATTGATATACTGGGAATAGGGAAAAATAAATACATACATAAAAAAATGTCATGGACTAGAAAGATCAGAAACACCCAGCCTCTCTCTGCTTAGAAGATTAAAGATAATCTTAACTTGAAAGCCTGAATTTTACATTTGACCCAAATGTGTCTAACAGTTAGTGGTTTCAGGGAGGGCCAAAGGGAAAGCTGATATCACATGTGAAGAATGTTATTAAGACATATAGGATGGTCAGACAACATACTCTGGCATAGTGTAGCATTCTAGCATAGCTGTTTTACTGGCAACTCCTATCTGTCATTTTGTTCGAAGAAAACCTTCTTATCTTTCTTGTCAGAACCTCATCAAAGTAGAAACAAATCTGTCAGATCTCTCGCAACAGTGAATGCTGGGAATAACTAACACAAATGCTCAAGGTGTGAGATATCAGTAACAAGCCTTAATTATTACCTTATCAAAGTTTACACCCCAGGTAACAGTTGCTTAGATACTGCTTTTCATCAGTACCCAAGGAGATGTCTCAGCAGTTATGTTTTCTATCACCCGCTGCACAGTATAGCCCATGCAACTTTGGCAACAGGAAGGTTTTGAGGGAAACAAACAATTACTTCTGTTCTTATTTGTTCTTAATCACATGTTTTCACAGGTTCAACATGTGATGTGCAGCTCTGGTTAGCCGAACAGGGGTGTAAAGAGTTGATGGATATGGTTGGAGTACGAGAATCAACAAGAAAGTGTATATCATGAAGCAATGTGTAAACTTGGAAACTGGCTGAATATAATTTCTTCTTCTTAAAGTATGACTGAGGATAGTGATATTGAGATACTGGCTACAGTTGCATTTTTAGTAGTGATGAAATAGTGAAAAACATAAACAAAACAATGTCACCAATTAATCAGTCAATAAGAATATGAGTGTGTGGTAGAGGGCATTACCACATACAGCAAGCAGCAGCAGCAGCAGCAGCAACCCACTGTCCGATACCGGCACACAGTGAGGATGGAAACAGAGGGCTGGGAGCACCTGCTGCAGCAAGCGGACACATCCTCTGCGGGCATTTCGACTTGACCGGTGGACTTCACTACAGGCCAACTGGCTGTAGAAACAGGTGACATGCCGTGCGTTCTCAAACCAGCCATTGGCAATATGACCAGTAGAGTTGCAGGTGACATCACTGGCCAGCTTGAATCAAGCTCAGACCTGCAACTTTTCTCAGCAATATTCTGAAGCAGTTTTGTCATGACATGAATATTTGGTCTGAACTGAAATGCGCACGCTTGTTTGGAGGTCAAGAACTCCAAAGGTTAACTGCACCTATTTAGCACTGTGCTTCTATAACATTGCCAGACTAGTGAAATATTCTTCTTTTCCCCACACATTGCACTCCCTTGTCAGACCCTGGCACCTACATTACCCACAACTCAACTCAACCGACAACACTGTTGTCTTGTGCCTTGAGACTCAAGCAGAGATGCAGGCTGCAGAGGTTTGGGAAGGTCGCCTCCAACTTCTAACTCCACACCCACAGACTTTGTTATTGGAAAATCTGAGATCTTTAGGAAGTTATTTAAAAAAGCATTAAAACTGGGATGAATAAGTACAACATTTCTGTATCTGTATTCAACCAACTACATCATGGGAAATGTGAGGAGTTTAAAACAATAGAGGTTGTGGTTTAAACTGACCTAACTGCAACATATATTTTTTAGACCTGCAATTGACATGGGTTATCATTTATCAGAAAGAATATTTACAGAACCCACCATCTCAGAATTGAGCTTCAGATCATTTCTTATCACAAAAGGTAGAGACTGAACACAGCTACCCAAATAAGGATATTCCTGCATCACAGGTATGGATGCTGACACATTTTACTTGGATGACACTCATACTTGTAAAAGTAGCCCTAATTATTACTTACTTTGCATTAAGGTAACATCACAGAGCTCTCTGTATTAGAGATGCTATAATGATCATATCAATAAGGAGGTATGCAGAATATGTGTTGTTATAATATGTTTCCAAAGTGTGTGCTCTTCACAGAAAGCTACATTCCACTGCACTACTATGGTGGCTGTTGCTCTCTAATTTCATACGGCCCCTACCAAAATTGCCTAAGTTATTACCCCGGCTAAAGCCTATTTATAATTTGGGGTGATTTTTCCTTTAAAGTCATTACAGCTCAGGACTATGCTGCAGGGGCGAGCTATTCCCAGACTGCCTGTGTTGGCTTTGTGTTTAATGGGGCCTCAGGGTGTTACAATAAGATTAAATGTGGCCAGTCAGGGCACCTACTCATGTCACATAAAAAAGAACAAGAGCCGTGGTGCGTGACATTTATGAGATAGTTGGCTAAGCAGTGAGTGTTTGGGGATGCTGTTTGTTGTTTGTTGCAGGTGTCCGCTGCTCATGGAGAACGAAATTGATCGTTGAGCAAGTGATCATAAAATGAACTGGGTTTGTTGCAAGATAATTACATACAAGAACAGAAAGGCATCAACAGCAGCTCCACATAGAGTACATGCATTAACCATTACATCTTTTTCTGTGTGAGAAATATAAGTAAGAATAGCAATTTGCAGGTACTTCGTCCGTACCCATATGTCAAGTAGAATCAATACCTAACCAGATCTGAGCACCTACCTAGAGCTGAACATACAGAGAAAAGACCTTTAAGACATAATTTGTCAGCTGTGGATAATTATTATAATCTAAACATACAGTATCCTTTGTGTTTATTTATGGGGACACATAAAGTCTAGTTTTCCAGTGAACATTTAAGAGGCAGGGAGGGTCTAATAAAAGATGCTTTCCAGCTGCATCTTGGGAAATGTAGGCTCCAGTGAACATAAACATGAGGCAGTTTTAAAATAAGCATGCTGTTAAAACTAATCAGTCAATCATCCATAACAAGCACATATTCATAATGAATGTCACTCAAATGAGAATTTTAAATTGATTATGGCACTTTTGAACAAAAACAGTAACATATTTTAGGTTTTAAGATTCTCCGATGGTGCCTCAAGGTTCTCTGTGGAGTTTTTTAAGTCAACGAACGTTATGTTGAATTTGAGTGATACTCCCCAAAATGCATTATGTGTATATTGTATAAATTTCCTTTCACATTTAACATTTTCATGACAGCAGTTAGAGGCAGAGAGGGTTAAATGAAAGGTGCTTTCCAGTTGCATCATAGAATCGAGCAACAGGATGAGTCTGACTCATACTAGAGACTAATAGTCTGGAAGAAAAAAAGATTAAATGGCCAGAGTAAAGGGGCAATCACACAGAAATGAGATGCTAGAGAGGCAGATTCAATGTGCGCTAGCTTCTGACATCTGATGCTCAAAAAGTTGAAAATATTCAGCATGTACGTGCGTCTAAAAAGAAGTGTCTACAAAAATGCGCGTCTAAAAAGACGCCGGAAAAACGCTCATCCAAAAAGATGCTTGAACGTTGGTCCGACGCGCTGTATCATAGGAAAACAATGGTTTTACTGGAGTCGTGTTTTTAGCATTTTATCTCAGTGTAATCGCTCCCTAACCCTTTAAAGAAGCAACAGGTAGGATTTGGGGTTTTTTAGCTTGGTGCGACTTGCGTCAGTGGTGTTGCTCACACTGTCACAAAGACCAAATTGACTGTGGGGATCAGAGATAATCAATAAAATGTAGGCTGTAAAGCCACCAGTATACCTCTATGTATATGTAGAATGAGAAGGTGTGTGGACACTACTGAATAAATGAGTAAAGAGACCGACGCACCAAAACCTCTTGGTTAATATTAGAAAAAGATTCCGTTTTTGGTCACTTTCTGTTATGTATGGGGCGATGATGTTGGGTTTAGTGTCCAGGAGTACCTGGTAAACCTTTGTTACGTACAGAGTGACATAGTTGGCTTTAGGCACCAAATCTACTTGGTTAGATTGAGACAAAACATTGTGCTTTGGGGTAAATAACTTTTTTTCTCTCTCTCTGATGATGATGTAACGATATTAAGGATGCAGGAAGCAGGTTAAGGTAAAAGGAGTCCCTGTTGATTTTTAGTTTCACACAAGGCATGAAAGTAGTTATAGTTATAGTTCCTTGGATGAAAGTCCAGTGTTTGTTGTCCCATCCTCACTCCAATCTCCTCCTCAGACTTTTTTGCTCTTCATACTACCTGAGGGGCATAACACTAGCCATCACCCACTGTGTGGAGTCGTTGAACCTGGGAATTCGGGTGTCAACCAGATTAAAGGATCCTAGTTGACATATTTGGTGTGCCAGCCAAAATTTTAACACAATACTTACCACCACCATGAAATGGGATGTTAACAGATTGTGGTCGTTTCATGTATTTCTGTGAGACCACATAAGTCAGAGGAGTTTGCTTTCTGTTACAATAAGTTAAAAAGTACGTCTATTGTTCAAACCTAACCTCTAGGGCCTCTGTATGCATCAATCAGTCAATCAGTCAATCAATCAATCAGTCAATCAGTTTAATTTATAATGCCCAATATCACAAATCACAATTTGCCTCACAGGGCTTTACAACATACGACATCCCTCTGTCATCTTGTCGATAGCGCCATAGGCTCGCTGTGAACAACACTCAACTCTGTAGCTCCTCTTAAAAAGAAGTTAACAAAGCAAAGAAAGTTCGCTCCTTGGTATAACTCTCAAACCCATAAGTTAAAACAAATATTGTGAAAATCTGAAAGGAATTGGCGATTATCCAAACTGGAAGAATCTCGTCTAATCTGGGCAGACAGTCTCAAAACATATAAGAGGCGCCTCCGCAATGCCAGAGCAAACTATTACTCAGCATTAATAGAAGAAAACAAAAATAACCCCAGGTTTCTTTTCAGCACTGTAGCCAGGCTGACTGAGAGTCAAAGCTCTATTGAGCCTTGTATTCCTTTAGCCCTTAGCAGTAATGACTTTATGAGCCTGTTTAATGACAAAATTCTAACTATTAGAGACAAAATTCATGACCTCCTGTCCTCAGATAGTACCAATCTAACCTCAAACACAGCTGGTACACCTAATATATATTAGATTGCTTCTCCCCGATTTCTCTTCAAGAATTGACCGCAGTGATTTCTTCAGCTAAATCTCTAAATGTCTCTTAGACCTCATTCCAACTAGGCTACTTAAGGAGGTCTTACCTTTAGTTAGCACTCATTTATTAGACATGATCAATATATCCTTATTAACAGGCTATGTACCACAGTCTTTTAAGGTAGCTGTAATTAAACCTCTACTAAAAAAGCCCACCCTGGATCCAGAGGTGTCAGCCAACTATAGACCAATATCTAATCTTCCCTTTATGTCAAAGATCCTTGAGAAAGTGGTCGCAGACCAGCTGTGTGATTTTCTCTGTGAAAATAATTTATTTGAGGAATTTCAGTCAGGATTTAGAGCGCATCATAGCACTGAGACAGCACTAGTTAAAATTACAAAGGATCTTCTGATTGCTTCACACAAAGGACTCGTCACTGTACTTGTTTTATTAGATCTTAGTGCGGCGTTTGACACTATTGACCATGAAATTCTGCTACAGAGACTGGAACACTTAATTGGCCTAAAATGTTCTGCGCTAAGTTGATTTAAATCTTGTTTATTTGATCGTTTTCAGTTTGTTCACGTTCATAATGAATCATCCTTATGTACTAAAGTTTGTTTTGTTTTGCAACATCATTAGAAATCACTCTGTAAATTTCGATTGTTATGTGGATGATACACAGCTGTATTTATCGATGAAGCCAGAAGAAAGTAATAAATTAACTAAACTTCATAACCGCCTTAAAGACATAAAAACCTGGATAAGCACCAACTTCTTCATGTTAAATTCAGACAAAACTGAAGTTATTTTTCTTGGCCCCAAACAACTCAGAGACTCTATCTGATGACATAGTTTCTCTAGATGGCATTGCTCTGGCCTCTACCACTACCGTAAGAAACCTCGGAGTAACATTTGATCAAGATCTGTCTTTCAATTCTCATTTAAATCAAACCTCACGGACTGCATTTTTTCATCTGTGTAATATTAGGCCTATCCTGACCCGAAAAGATGCAGAAAAATTGGTCCATGCTTTTGTTACCTCAAGGCTGGATTACTGTAACTCCCTATTATCAGGTAGCTCTAATAAGTCTTTAAAAACCCTCCAGCTAATTCAGAATGCAGCAGCACGTGTACTAACAGGAACTAAGAAACGAGATCATATTTATCCTGTTTAAGCTTCTCTGCACTGGCTCCCTGTAAAATCCAGAATTGAATTTAAAATCCTACTGTTAACTTATAAAGCTCTAAATGGTCAAGCTCCATCATATCTTAGAGAGCTCATAGTGCCTTATTATCCCACCAGAACTCTGCGCTCTGAGAACTCAGGGTTACTCGTGATCCCTAAAGTCTCCAAAAGTAGATCGGGAGCCAGAGCCTTCAGCTATCAGGCTCCTCTCCTGTGGAATCATCTTCCTGTTACGGTCCGGGAGGCAGACACCGTCTCCACATTTAAGACTAGACTTAAGACTTTCCTCTTTGATAAAGCTTATAGTTAGGGCTGGCTCAGGCTTGCCCTGTACCAGCCCCTAGTTAGGCTGACTTAGGCCTAGTCTGCCGGAGGACCACCTATAATACACCGGGCACCTTCTCTCTCTCTCTCTCTCTCTCTCTCTCTCTCTCTCTCTCTCTCTCTCATCCTATTACTGTATCTTGTTTACTCGGCCATTCTGGATGTCACTAACTTGGCTTCTTCTCCGGAGCCTTTGTGCTCCACTGTCTCTCAGGTTAACTCGCATTGCAGCGGTGCCTGGATAGTGTTAGGTGTGTGGTTGTGCTGCTGCCATGGTCCTGCCAGATGCCTCCTGCTGCTGCTGTTATCATTAGTCATACTTCTACTGTTATTATACACATATGATTATTGTCACACATGTATACTATGATGATTGATGTTAAAAGGTGTATTTGTATGTATTAAGAGTGTACTCTTAAGTCAGAAAACACTAATTTGTGTAATTTGTGATAAGCAAGTGTTATGTTCTTGTATGGCACATGAGTTGGGTGGGTGGTGTGGAAAGTACTGTGTTCAGATGTTTAAATGATGTGTGCCCACAGCAGCCATACAAACACAATTTCCCTTAGATGACCTAGTGTTTATGAAAAAAGAACATGCTATGACAATGTATGCACTTCACTCACACTTTTTACCAGTCATATAGAGATTTACTGAGGATTATCTCTTTTTGTCCAGTATACTTAATAATTTTTGAAATGCCTAACAAAGGCTTTTTTTCTAAACTTACTTCTGGGTTCATTTCTGGTCAGTCTTGTCATTTACACTGGAGGCAACAGCAGTACATAGTGGTCATATGGAGGAATGGATGACATTGCACTTCTTTTCTGGCATTCATTTCATTGACTGGTCTCAAGGCTGGTGGGGCAGGCAGCCATTCTGATCTACATTCACTTACAGTAAACAGTGGGAGTGGAAATGAGGGTTGTGTACATCCACCCACTTCCACAATGTTTGAGATTGCACTGCATTGCTTTGTAAATCTGACAAAGATGTACATATGCATGTTTCTGTCTTTGTCTGCACTGTTTCTACTGTTAACGTTTTTATCTGGCGTGTTTCTGACATCAAATATGACACAGAGAGGCATATTCGCCTACTGCCTATTTTTGACTGGTTTTATCGCATCTAAAAAGACCTGCATATATACACCTACACCTGTAGGCACCACAGTTTGGTATGTCGGTTGTATTAGAAGTAGAGAGTAAGCCATATACACCTGATACTTTAAGTATGAATGTTTTGCAACTTTGCAGATACATACTGTACAATCAGAAACATTATTCATGATCCAAAAACATAATTTGGAAGGCATTACGTTGTGTAAATTAGTAGTATATCAATGTCATTTTTCAGAAACAGTGTTGTGTCTATGCTTTATACTAAAGTGTATTTGAGATCTGTGTATGTGAGTGTGTGTTGCATGTGTGCTCATGCTCTATATGTGGCATGGATCAGACACCCACCCAGGTGGGTGGGTGATTTGTGGTGTCATGGACCATGCTATGGTGACAAAAAGGGAAGTCATCCATCATGAGGGGAATAACTCCAGCTTGAGTCACAACATTGTACCCTTCCCACCAGGAGCTTGTAGAGGAAACAACATCACACAAAGAGAGAGCTATACAGCCGACCTTTCGCACTCAAATCACAAATCACAGTTAAATAGAGACAGCTTGCACTACTTCTCCCCTGCTGTCACGATGTTTGCGAAGAGACATAAACAAGATTAGCAGGTTGTGAATAGCTTAAATTTAAGATACTGAGTATTAACCTGGTAAAATCATATGCTTGATTAATTCCACTTATAGCAACTGACAGTGTGGTGATTTCAGCATTTTCTGAATTGAAGGTTCTTCATAGGATCATGAACCTTGAGGTAACCTTGAAATTTTCAACAGACCATAACTAGAGGGTGCACATATAGCTGCAAATGTTGATATTGACCAGTATTTCAAAATGAGACACATATCAAAGCCCAGTAACAACCGTGCTTGTCCAAGTAGGAAAGAATAACAATTTTACTGGTGCTAAATGTTAACTGGTGCACTCCAGCTGTGAGAGTTGTGAAGATGATGCACATTGCGGAGCCAATTTGGTGTCAATGATGGTTGTGACTCCCACTAGGTTTCTGAAAACCAATGACCTTGCAGCTGAATATAGTCAGTTTAGCTGGAAAAAGCACAGCCGCCACAAACTACAGGAGGTCTGTAAAGACCAGGAACTGTAAATGGTAAATTACACTTGGAACAAAAGCTGCTCAGGTGGTGGAAGGGATGGTGGATGTTTCGTTGTTAACAGGGAGTCATTCCAGACAGTTTAACAGGCACCTTGGGAAGTGCACCTTCTTTCTTTTTGGCCTGTGGTTGCTGCTTCTACCTACCTCCCTGTTTTCGACCCCCCCTTCTTTTACTTCCACCTCCCCCAGTTCGAGGCTGTATCAGAGCTTAACACAACCTTCTCTTCCACATAAACAAAATGGGCATTCTGAGACTGAGTTGGCAGCTGTGTTGACATGGCGGTTCCTGTACGAGCTCATACAATCTCTGCTTTTCTCTCTGTGTCTCAAGTGACATGCACAGAGACACAAACATTTTTAAATTTGCTCTTCTAATTTTGCCTCCTACCACTGACAGGTCAGGCACACTCAAAAGACTGATGCCATAACGGCACTGACAACTGCACACTGTTCCAACACCTTGCCATACATCTGTCAGCTGGTAAACATGCACTCTCCAGTGACTTTCAGATAATTGCCACATTGTGACTGACTTGATTTGCATAACTAGATTTTAATAAATCAGACATTGAATTAGAAAAACCTGTGACAGTTATTGTAGTACAAACTCTGTGTTGCAACTGTCCTCTGACCCCACTAATCAAAAGCGTGCAGTACATGTGTGTGACTCAGAGAGATGTGCAAGGAACACTGTCACATTAGAGCTAATGAAGAGGCTTGCTAGAGGGGATTTCGGTCTTCATTTCTCACCCTTCTCACACCTGTGACAGAGATAGTATTCCACCCATTTAATTCTCCCACAGAACTGGCAATGCCCACTGAGCCGTCTTACACAGACAAATAGTGTCTTTTTCATAGATACACAAATAATCAAGCAGCTCCTGTTTATGTGCTTATTCTGGTGCACACACACACAAGTAGAAACATGTTTGACAGGAACTCTTGCCTCCTACATGGCTTCTCTTTTGATTTGATCTGGCTTGATTTAGCCCTCAACAGGGCCCCGTTCTTCATACATGGATAATCAAAGTTATGCAGATTAGAATGTTGACAATTTGGCTGCATGTTTTGGTATCTTAAAGCTGGATTAAAAATTCATGTGGAACTGTTGTCACAGTCACAAGCCCTTAAGTCCAAAGTCTACTGTAGGTCCAGCCTCACTAATCATGCACCCACTTCATTCGTAGTCTAACCACATTCACTGGTCTAACTGTTTAATAGGGCTGGGACAATATGTTGATCTCCCAATTCGATACCATCACAATATTTGGTGTTAATTTGATATGTATTGATATTTTACTGTATTGCAATTCTATGTTTTAGAGACTGTATACAATGTGGCTTTTAAACATAATATTAGTTAAACTACTAACTGTTTTAATGGTCTTTTTTTAAAACATTTTTATTCTAGTGAAGCCCTGTGTGATCTTACTCTGTGAAAGATGCTCCATAAAATGAAGTCTACATTCTGGCTCATTTATATAAATTTATATGTTACAATAGAATAAATAAACAAACTGTACTTTTTCAGGTAAACTGTTATATTTAGCTTTCACTACTCATCATGCTTGCAGTGTTATCATTGCGTGTGTGATGAATATCAACATTGACCGCAACTTATCGTTTTTTCATTATGTTTGAGTATTTAAAATAAGGGAAAATCTAATTTCACTATAGATCAGACTACAAACAAGAGAAGAATTAGCTAGCTCACCATCCCTCCGCTTCATCTTTCTGTTAGGAAACTATCTGTTGAGGCAACGTGGGTTGTGTTGTGCTTTGCCTATGGTACTGTGTGCTGGTGTTATGTGCAACACATGAATGGCTGATATACAATACTGTTACTCTTACTGTTGTTGTGTATACTGCTTTTCATTTCTTAGCCTTAGCCTTTCTTAGACTATAGCTGTAAGGCAGCAATGTTTGTACAGCTCCTACCTCAAAGATGAATTTCCCCACAGAGGAAATAACATTTGCAAGAGATCATTCAGAGGCAGGAAATAAAGTATAGTGTATCATATTGTATCGTGGCATATTGTATCGCTTTGCATCATACCCCATCGTATCATATCGTATCGTATTGTATCCTAACCTGTGGACACTGACTCACTTGGTGGCTGTAGAAACTTGATATGTACCAGCACAAACCCCAGCGCATGGGTTCACACTCTTGCACTCTGTGTAAGAGCAGCAACAGAACTCTTTGAGCAGATGAAGGTTGGTGTACTTGGACCGTCCACCATTTCCTGCTTTCTCGGCTTTGATTTTCTTGAAACAAGTATGACGTCTCGTTACTCATGGGTAATCAAAATAAAAGCAGCGACCTCTTTCACTTTCTGCATTTGAATTATATCGATTCAGATATAATTGAGTAAGAGAAACTGCAATTCTTCAATTAATCAATTTTAGAGTGTATAGGATTTAGTTGCATATAGCCAGAGCAGGATTGTGTGGAAGAGAACCCCCTCCACATGTAGATATAAACTGTAAGCTAAGGAAACACGATTCTTTTTTTCAGGTGATTATAAACCAAAGAAAACATATTTATAAATATTAGATACCAATATCTGCCAATACTATATAATCCTAAATCCTACACACTGGGCCTTTGATTGTGTTGATAGTGTGACAACACCAGTGAGCATGAGGTAGGGGGAAAAGCACCAGTAACAATGCAGGAACACATATAAAATAAGATTTATGTCTTTTAATCTATTGCCAGAGCATGCTGGGAGTGCTTCCAACACACCTACCTCATGTCACAGCAATAACATGATCTCGCATGATTGGGATTTTTCCACTCATTTGCCTTAATTTCAAAATAAGAGTGCGCTGTTAAAATCAATCCCCAGACTGTGTTCAAACAGCCAAATTAGCCGGATGAGAATAAATGGATCATTTCAGCCTGGATTGGTTAAACCACTGAACAATAGAGATCTGGTCTGAGTGGGTATTAGGTACACACTCTTACCCACACAGTACATCTACACAACAAACACACTACATGAATTACTGAAAAAGAGCAAAACAACTTTATCAAGATGGACTTCTGATTGAGCAGGTTAGCCATGAATCGTAAATTTAGTGGTCTGATCTGTGCTTTGTCCTGTTCTCATGCCAACATGTCCTTGAACAAGACTCTGAGACACAAACTGCACCTTATTTATGTGTACTGGAAAGATCTTTTCTCAGCTACTGGAGAGAGCACACTTAACAGCCTTTGTTGCACATTTCCATTTGGTCTTCATTATCACTGCAGCAGAGTGGACCTTTATTTCTTACATGGGTTTCACACGTTAGATTTCAGCCTGTTCACAGACTACATGACAAACTGGTACCCAAGCAGGGTCGTTACCGGGGCACTGGTGATTCATATCATCAGGCTGGCTTGACAATTTGGGTGGAAAATGTTAATGAGTAAACATTACCCTTAAACAACTGTCGCCAAGCAGCCATGGGGGACGGCACAAATGTTCCAGTTGAGTAACTAATTGACACACAGTGAAACACTGATCGGGCCAAGATGCTCTAAGGTACGCTTTTGTGTTTGCTGCATCAGTATAATAAGTGTTGTACTGCAAAGAGCGCATTCAGCAAACCTCCCCTGGATTAATAATAAGCTGAAGTGGCTTTGCAGCGAACATATTATTGCCACAGCCTTCGCCTGTGGGTAAAAAGTTCAGTAATCTATCCCTGGAGAAAAGAGAAGAGGTTTAAAAAAACAGCTGCAGGGACAGTTAATGTGGCTGCTTGCTTGAGGACTTTCAGTAAAGCACTAGAACTCATCAACAGAGAGGATCAGCACCAAGGACAGCACCACAGTTTGGTCACAGTCTGCACTGTAGCAGGTTAGGCTGGTATTGTGTTTGAACCTGCCTGACTGCTCTACAAAGGGTGTTTTTAATTCTAGCATTTCAAAAGAAGTCAAGCCAAATTTAATTATATAGTCTGATATCACAAATAACGAATTGGCCTTAAGGCACTTTTACAATCTGTACAGGAAACCGCACCCTCTGTCTTTAGATCTTCAATTCAGAAAAGTAAAAAACTCCCGGAAAACCTTTAGCAGGGAAAAAGTTGAAGATACCTCAGGAAGAGCAACAGAGAAGCGATCCCTCTCTGAGGACAGGTAACATGCCTTTAGGTAACATACATTTCTGGCCGTTCACACACACACACACACACACACACACACACACACACACACACACACACACACGATGCACTCTCAATTATGTTGCAATACTTTAGAAAAAGGCTAGGGCCCCGAGGAAACCAACAGCACTGTTTACATTGTAAAACGACTCTCTGGAGGCTGTGTTGAGTCCCTTTTTCGGGGCTCTCTCCATCAACCAGCTCCATCAACCCTCTCCACAAAAATGGTCTGAAAGCATCAATTTGTGTCATTGTACAGTTTGGAAAAATGGATTTGAAATGAAGTTTAGAAATAAATGAAGTTTAGTTTCCAATAGTTTAATGTACTTTATTTGATAATTAAGTAATAGAAAATTGTTAAAATGCAAATGTTGCCTTGAATCAGCATTGTACCACTATAGAGTCCCACCATGACAGCTTATGGTATTGTGTATTTAGGTTTATGTACTGTTCAAATGCATAACAGTGATCAGCATTTTCCTTTTTTTCTCTAAAAATGAATCTAGATAAGTTTAGTAATTTAGTTTCAATAAGGTTCTGGCTATGACACTGTATAGTTTACTATGTTGTGGGGCGGATGTGTCTCAGAAAGTAGAGCGAGTTGTCCATTAATCTCAAGCTCAGCGGTTCCTGAACCCCCGACGGCTGTTCCATTGGTTTGTGAGTGTTTTAAAGACTGAGTAGCAGGTGGCACCTTGTATGGTAGCCTCAGCCATCAGTGTATGAATGTGTGTGTGAAAGGGTGAATAGGTGGTCGGAAGACCAACAAGGCGCTATAATTGTACAGTCCATGCACCATGCAGGTCCATAACAGTGCAATTTCTCTGCAGAGAACACTGTTTGCTTGCATTTTACACTTTTTTTCCCCCTCACCATAACAGAATGAATGCAATATCATTCTATGACTCAGAAGAAGAGGGTAAAATTAGTGCTCCCAGTTGATATTAGTGAGGATGAATTAGAATTTTGTAGTTTGAGAGACAAACAAGCTGCTAGCAACCCAGCAGCAACACAGGACATGTGTTGTGACATACAGCACTACTGTATGTCAGGAAAGACACACTGAACACAAGCATTCACATGTAAAACAAATAAACAAACAGTACAATATATCTTACTGTCTTGTTTTGAAGAGTCATGATAGTTTTGTTTGATAAATTGTTGGTACAGATTGCTGAAATATGTGTACACGCATTCATTCCTATGGGTTGTTCCACAGTGGCACAGCAGTGTCTGAGGTTAGACTTTCAGACAAATAAACTTATGAAAAGTGTTCTTTAATTCATTTAATGTTTTTGTTTTCAAATTTTGAATATTTTCAACGTGTTTGGTTTAAAATTTTATTACAATTTTAAGCAAACATAACCCTCTTTTTTCATTTCTTACCATTATGGTATGGAGGTACTTTAGGGTAACATACCAACAGTGAACAAACCCCATAACAAAATAAATAAATAAATAAAAAATAAGTAAATTAAAAAAAAAACAAAAAAAAAAAACAGGAAAGATTGTTTACATTATGTTCACTTACATGGGGTGCCGTTTGTAAAGTGGCTCACGCTGAAAACATCATCAACATTTTTCCACAAAAAACACTAAATATTTAGTTTCACCCAGAACATTTAGATTTAACATTTAACATTTAGATTTAGATTTAGCATTTAGATTCAACATTTAGCTCTTTAGATTTAACATTTAGATTTAGATTTAGCATTTAGATTTAACATTTAGATTTAGATTTAGCTTTTAGATTTAACATTTAGATTTAGAATTAGCTTTTAAATTTAACATTTAGCATTTAGATTTAACATTTAGATTTAGATTTAGCATTTAGATTTAACATTTTGCATTTAGATTTACATTTAGATTTAACATTTAGATTTAGATTTAGCATTTAGATTTAATATTTAGATTTAACATTTAACATTTAGGTGCCACATTTAATATTTAGATTTAACTATTTAATATATTTCTAAGTGAACAAATATTGCTGTAAATGTGGTAAAAGATGACGTCAAAAAATTCACAAACACTTTTATAAACATTGTTTGAAGCTAAATGTGGCAAAATGTTGATGTTATTTTCAGCGTGAGCCACTTTACAAATGGCAACCCATACACTTTGTCTATTTTATGATGAAACAAACAAACAAACACAATATATTACATTATTTCTATTCTCTCTCTTTTTTTTTTAACCAACTGGCATAGAGCAATAGATGAACAAATTATATGGAGAATTGATCCAGGACAACACAAAGCAACTTCAGGTGTTCATGGGTGCTGGTGAGAAATAAAACTGTACTGAACTTTACTGGTGTCCAGGTTGTATGGCAAAGCTACCGAGTGCCAAAGGCACAGTGTCACCTTGGGAACATGCCACCCTGAAATTTTAATGGCATGATTCAATGGTTAAGGTTAGTTGTTGGCCTGCACACTCACCAGATGTGTCACCTATTGAGCATGTTGGGAATGCTCTGAATTGGCATGTATGACAGCTTGTTCCAATTCCTGCCACCATCAACAAGCTAATCAACTCTATGTGAACTAGATACTGATTCTATGAGATATCTGTAATCAAAATGTTTTACTTTACTTTTGAAAAATATATATATATAATTATAATAAAAATAAATAAATATAATAAAATATATTTTTGAGTGCATAAAAAGAGTCTTAGATCTTTAACTTAAACCTGTGAAAAGTGGGAACAAAAACAAAAGTGTTGCATTTCAGTTTTTGTCCAGTGTAGGAAAAAATTGTGTGCATTAACACATATTTATTATAGCTGAGGCCTTGACCTTTTATTTGCTGCTGGTTAGAATATTTTAATATTTATTATGCTAGAGAAATACAGCAGCAAGTGAAAAGTGTGCCAACCACACCTGGTCTACCATTATTCTTTCAGACTAACTAACAGGACTATGGAAACAGAGGTGCAACAGTGGTGGGCTGGGAACATCCCTGTTTAAGGTGAAACACTGAAAGTTTTCAGAGTTTGCAGTCTGTAGAGAAATTAAAGCCCTCTCTTCAGACTCTGCCTATTACACTGGCGTCTGATTGTGGTGCATCACTCAGACTGCACGACTGCATCAACCCCCTCCCGTCGAACCCCGCCACATGCTGAGGCCTGGGCTACTCTCTACTCCCTCACAATATGGCTGCCTGGTGTGCTGGGCACACACAGACATCAATTAGAGAAAGGTTACCTTGTGCTGCTGCTGGCTGGTTGTCTTCCTGGCTCCAAAAGAGGCAGAGAGTGAAAATATGAGAGGAAGAAATGACTTCTGTGGGCAATTTAATTCCGCCCTCTTACCCACAATCTACCCCCAACGCCACCACAATCACACCCACTCACTCGCTATTTTCCAAATCCAGCCAAGTGTTTGATTTTCAAAAGGTCACCTTCCAGCTCTGTCTTTTCTCTCTGATTCTTCTCAACCAATAAGACTGTAAACATTGAATAAACGCAAAACATTTACCTGGGAACTGGGGGTGAAGTGGTTTTTCCAAAATGCAAATCTAAGTCTGAGCAATGAACTGCCTTGGGTTCCAATGGTATTATTTAATTAGGCATGGTGGTATGGGGTTCAATATTTGTTTGGGAGAGGGGTTGTGTTTATGCCACTGGATATTTACTGGAGCAGTGGAGGTTAAAATCTTAAGCCTGTCTTCTTCTTTGTTCATCAGATTAGACTTCCGTGCCACCACCACGGGCAACTGTTAAAACTGGCATCAAAGTATTAATTATAGAAAAGTACCATTTGTAGCAAGGTTGAAGGGAATGTACGTGTGTGTGTGTTTGAATTCCTTCCTGTGACAGTGTGTGTGTGTGTGTGTGTGTGTGTGTGTGTGTGTGTTTGAACTCCTTCCTGTGACAGTGTGTGTGTGTGTGTGTGTGTGTGTGTGTGTGTGTGTGTGTGTGTTTCTGCACAAATATGAGGGTGAGCACTTACGAGATGCACTATCATGCTGTTGTGCAATCCATTTCCAACAGCTGGAGGGGTGTCAACACACATATTTGGGTGGGGATAGAGGTCAGGGCCCTTAATTTCCTGAAAAATGATCAATACATCTCATCCCCTTTTTTTCAGTCAAGACTACAAATTTTACGCTTCTTTTTCAGCGATTATGGTCTACAGCTTTTATCTGACACTGCATATTCCCTTTAAGTAGAATATACGAACCAAAATGTATTCATTAGTTGGACTGGCTCAGACCAGGGGAGCACATTTTAAAGGATTTTCAGATAGTTTTTCCTTCAGTTTTTAGTCAAGCTGCTTTGCAAACATTTTCAAATGTTTTATTTAAACTATACAGTATCATTTAGGATTGCAGTTGATTGACGTTGACACCCCTGTCCTCTAGAATTTACCTTAACGTTGACACCCCTGTCCTCTAGAATTTACCTTAATATACAACTAATTTAAAAAATGTGTTTAAATGTGTTTGCTGAAGTATGAAGTATATTCACTGTTAACATAATGAGGCAAAGCTGCTAATTAACTTACCTGGCAAGTTGCAAAATGTTGACACTGAATGTGTCAGAAAAAAAAAGGCTTAAAAGATATTTCAGTCATTTTTCACCAAAATAGGCAATCTTACACCCTCCACTAGAAGAGACTGCAGCATTGGTTTTGGCATTTTGCCTTCATTAGATAGGAACGTTCTAGTGTGTAAGGGGAAGAGAGAGATCGGGAATGGCATGCAGCAAAGGGCCAGGGTTGGAATTTAACCCACAGATGCTGTGGCAAGGACATGGCCTTTGTACATGGGGCACCCACTCTAGCAGTGAGCTAGTGAGCGCCCCATCAAAATGCTTTGGTTGCCGAAAGTTTGGAAGTCTGGACGTGGACCCATGGTTTCGGTGTCAAGGTCCTGCACTTTGTCCGCCATCCTCCCAAATCACATCATTGTGAAGCCTACAGGGCACATTGATGTAGTGAACGCATGTCTCTGGAACACAATCCATGCAGTGATTACACTGTCACCACAACATAATTGGGAAAGCAGTTTCATAAATGTAACTCCTAGGTGACAAGGTTGCACATGAAAAGAATGTTGAGTATTTCTTTTTACAGGGTAGATAGGGTTAAGGTTGGGTTACACACTACATGAAAACGAAAAAAAAGAGTGTGAACACTGGCAGTGGACACATTGTGCATTGCTGATTAAAAAGTAAAAGAAAGCAATTCTGGGACATTGTGCTGTGTGAAAAAAGAGGTAGAGCCTGCACACTCACTCCATGCCACAAACTGGAGTAAGTGTGCAGGCTCTACCTCTTCTTTCACTCATGTTTTGTGCCGGCCTTGCACCTTTTTTGATGTGCGTATAACTACCCTCTCGCACCCTCGATGCTTTAAGCCTTCTCAGTTTGACTGAAGCCAGCAGATGGTGTCACCTGTGACTCAGCTTGTCAAGTTGCCGGCAGCTGGTTTTAGAACGGAAGGCACGTTACTTGTTTAGCGAAGTAAGCTGTGAAACCATCCACAAACAGGGTGTTCGCTTTCTGCGCCATTTTCTTCCAACAACCCTCCAGCCAAACCAACCCCAAGTCCGTCTCATATTTATCTCACTTACTTTTGACATAATATGTTTGTCTCCATCCTCACAGTGTGTCAGTGTCAGACCGTGGGTCGCTTCTGTTGCTTGCTGTATGAGCACAAATCACAGACACATATTCATTGAGTGGTTAATTGGGTTTGGCTGTTGAAATTATTGGGACATATTTATGATGAATATGGCCACGCTGAAGCTCATGTCATTTTGTTTGTTTTTTTTGGCGTTCAGTACTAGAAATGCAGCTGTAGAGGGTATCTCACTATTACTATCCTCATTCATATTTTAAGAAGCTATTTTGTATATTCAGCTTTAAAATAAGCCTGGAAATCAGAAGGGAAGTACAGAGAGTTGGTGCTATTGAGATGTCATCTAGTTGCATTGGTGTGAACTTGCAGTTTTTCAGAATGTTGCAGACTGCCGCTTTACATGTAATTGCGAGTTTCAACCCATCTCGTCACATATCTTTGGTCTGAAGCTGTCTGATCCTCCTAACCAGCAGCATTTCATCACACCTTCCCTGTCCAGTCTTCCACTCATCCAGTTTCTGCATTAACACTTAATTAAACGTAACAGTAAGTAGAGATGGTTCATTCAAATTATTGGTGGAAAAAAATAGTGAATAGTAGCTATACATGTATTTTCAACAGTTAAAAATTTTAAGTTGTTGAAATTTCACCGCAACATAATGGTTAAGCAGTGACCTATTAATGGATAGTCACAACTGTGTTTGTGCTGCAGAGCAGTGAGTTGCAGATGTTTTGGAAAAACAAGTTGCTCTTGTTAATGAGTTTGACAAATTACATTTAAATGTGTGAATAAGATTTTAATTTGGCTTTGAGGTGTGTTTACAGTTTTGATAATCATGGCACTCATATCATTTTGGCTTTGAAAATAACTTTAACTACTACTAAAATTACACTGAACAACAAAATATGCAAGTCAGAGGGGCAAATACACAAAGAGCACCATGTGTTAATTCAGCTTTTTATCCTTGACAGGGATTCATTTCAGGCTCACTGAATTATAATATTATTACTTTCATTAATGTTGTTGTAAGCTACTGTCATTACCGTCTGTCCTGCATCTCTCTCTATCTCTGTCTCTGTCTCTTTCTGTCTCATTGTGTCATACGGATTACTGTTAATTTATCATGTTGATCTGTTCTTAAGACATCTATTGCACGTCTGTCCGTCCTGGAAGAGGGATCCCTCCTCAGTTGCTACAACTTTGAATTTTGAGAGAATCTGTCAGTCAAGACAGACTTATTACGATTAAGACCTAGTTATAACTTCCTCTCTGTCAATCTGAAATGTTTCAGAACCCTTTCATTCTGCACAATTCTCAAAGGCCATTAAAGTGTAATTCATTGACAATTTTCTCAGAACTTTTAATCATGTTCTATACGTTCAAATGAAAATGCTCTCATGTTTCCTCCAAAATGCTCATTTACAGCCTGACAAAAGTTGCATTTGGGGAAAGACGGGGGACAAAATATCCAAGAAAGCATGCGGAGAAGACACCAGGTGCGAGAAAGCAGTGAGATCTTAAGGAACCCTCAAAAGAAGTGGGAAACAATGGGAACACAGATAATGAAAGGGAGTGGGTGGGATTCGGAAAAGATTAAAAGGATTGATACAGAGGCAGAACAGAAACAAAGCCTGGGAAGCTGACATTGCAGTAAGATTTTCATGTGAGCCAGTGCAGATCAAAAGTTATTGCAAAAAGGAAGCAGAAGAAAGAAAAAGAAATCATGAGAAAGGAAGTGAGGAGCTGGCAAAGGATGACAGCAGAGGACTTAGAACTGAGGAGGGGCAGCAACCCACAGGGCAACATCAGGTAGACAGTAGAGGTCCATTTCACCAAATGCAGGACAGAAAAGGACGAGCGGGGACACATCTGTGTGGACGCAGCCAGCCGTGTGTGACCGATGCTCCATGAGGTCACCTGTCAGGAGTGGGGACTGCTGGGAACAGGGCAAGGGCAGCACCATGGGAGGCACATATTGAGACAGTTGTAGAGGGGTAAAAAAAAAAAAAAAAAACAGGGGAACAAAG
The DNA here is from genome assembly GCA_026686955.1 of Epinephelus cyanopodus. Lineage (NCBI taxonomy): Eukaryota > Metazoa > Chordata > Actinopteri > Perciformes > Serranidae > Epinephelus > Epinephelus cyanopodus. The sequence goes on from CM048927.1 coordinate 9,956,941, forward strand.
GGTGAGTGGAAATGGATGCAGGCAGAAGTGGAAACACATCAAACAAAAGGAATCTGGGGCAGGTGGAGAATGGAAGAATTTAGCCTCTCACAAAGTTGAAAGAAAACAAATTTGTCCCCCTCAGTAATTTCCCTCCAAAACACAGACAGAAGCAAAGTTATCACAGAGCATGTTCCACTTCAAATGAGCAGTCATGCCACCCAACAAAAGTGAACAACAGCTGTGTGTGCAGCTTAGAGTTGCTCACCAGTGTCTGCTCTGTCTCCTCTACACATCTTCAATACACCAGGACAATATATTAGGATAACCTTTATTGATCCCAGACAGTTAAATTATTTTGGAGACAAAAATTCCAAGTAAAGCATCAGCGTGGTTGCAAAAATTACTGTAACATATTGACACAATATCATATGAAATGAAAAATTATGATAAAGTTTTGAAATGAGATATAGCATAAGGTGAAAGGTAGTAATTCAGTGTAACATAAATGAATACAGCACCTGGAGCAATCAGTTTTGCACCTGGGCAGGATCAGCCACTAGATTACACTAGCATTTTTGAAATGCAACAGGCTGTAGAAGGACCTGGGTTTCAATCATTCTGTTACCCCAAGACTCACACAGGCCAAACAAAATGGGGCATGAAGGTGGTCTTCATTATAAGTGAAGCCGGAATTAGGAAGATACACTTCAATGGAGACAAAGTGGTAGGGTTGAGAAAGTACACCATTATCTGTATCTGTATATGTATCTGTCTCTGTACCTGTACCTGTACCTGTACCTTTAATTATATCTCTACCTGTATCTGTAGCTGTGTCTGTGTCTGTGCCTGTATCTGTATCTGTATCTGTCTCTGTCTCTGTACCTGTGTCTGTACCAGTCTCTGTACCTGTATCTGTACCAGTATCTATATCTATACCTGTATCTGCAGCTGAGTCTGTGTCTGTGTCTGTAGCTGGACCTGTATCTGTAGCTGTAGCTGTGTCTGTACCTGTACCTATATCTGTAGCTGCAGCTGTACCTGTATCTGTATCTGTCTCTGTCTCTATACCTGTAGCTGTATCTGTACCTTTAAATATATCTCTACCTGTATCTGTACCAGTCTCTGTACCTATATCTGTATCTGTACCGGTATCTATATCTATACCTGTATCTGCAGCTGAGTCTGTACCTGTATCTGTATCTGTAGCTGGACCTGTACCTGTATCTGTATCTGTATCTGTATCTGTAGTTGTGTCTGTATCTGTACCTGTACCTTTATCTATATCTCTACCTGTACCTGTCTCTGTACCTGTATCTGTACCTGTATCTGTGTCTGTACCTGTATCTGTAGCTAAACCTGTACCTGTATCTGTACCACCTGAATTATCTTTATTCATATCCATACTTAGAATAAATTAAAGTGGGTGGGTTCTTAACCGGGGAATGTGTAGGACCGCACATATACATGTATACACTACTCGTCTGCCAAGTAGGTGTGATCTTCTCTCCTGCTTATCCCACCACTTTGTTTAAAAGTGTTGTAAACATTGCATGGAGAGATAAAAGCAAATTCAAAACAATACAACACCATATACAGTACATATATTTAATGCTCGCTCATTACTTTTTCTGATATCAACCCAGCACAACATCATGGTAGTCTCATAACATTCTCTTTTCCCATCCAAAAACAGTTAAATAATGAGAATAATAGTACTATTAAGCAAAGAAACACAAGTTATATTTTGGTTTTAATTTTTCATTTCACATAAAAGTTTTAATGTCTGTTCATCTAGATGAAAAGCGATGTCAGCAGCACAGTTAAAAGGTCTTGCAAGAGTGTGTTGCTAAGACAAAGAGATCTCTCAAACAAACTTGAGTTTGCCCTGGTTTATCTTTTTAAAAAAGTAATTTCAATGTCAGAATATTTGGAGATATTCTGACATGTGAAAACTGGGTCCAATATTTACTTTGGTGACGATGCAGTAAAATAATTGGTTATAATTTGTACTCACATTCACTTTTCCTATTGGAATGAATGGACTCATGCCTGCTGCTAATCTCAAAAAGGGGTGGGGCAGAGGCAAAACCCATGTTACACAGATACAGGAAATTAACCCCAGGTGGTTTTTCAATGGTCTCTGGTGGGACCTAACCAGAAGTTGTTGTTTTATGAAGAGATTGCTGTCTTGTTTAAAGCAGCTATAATCAATGTTTTTTATATAAACAACACCTCAAGTGACAATATGAAAACAGTATGAAAGGAGGTCACTTGTAGTGATCAACCTGCAGAAAATTGTCAATCTAATATGCAGCTCCCCTTCACTTTACTGAGCTTTATAGCACATTATTTAAGTATTGGCAACTTTACTGTTTTTGGTTCACTGTCACCACTCACTTTTGAGCACAGCAGGCAGCTGTTTAGAGTTAAAAAGCTTCAAAAACCCACTGTACACTACCTGCTCAGTACAGAACAGCAGACAAACTCAGAGACTAGCTGGTGAACATATGGAGCATTTAGCAGCTCTAAAGCCAAATATTCCCCTTAAGACTTTGTGAAGACCTTAACTGAAATAAAACAGAAAAGCTGACATTTTTGGCTCAAATAAAATGTCCACTCTTGGGTCTAAATTCTATCACTTGCTGTATCACACCCCATATGTGTGAAAAGCAACAGCCACTGTGACTAACAAAAGTAAAAGAAGGAAAACTTATAAAATGCATGAGTTACTGCTCAGATGATGTCAGGATACTGAGAAGGGAACGACCGAGCCAAAAAGAGAATGAACAATGTTTTTTGTGGTGAGTCATGAAAAGATGACTATAAAATGAGAATGGGCTGAGAAAACATTCAGAGGTTGCCTTTTATCTTCTGGTACTCTACTGTAAGTGACTCATGGGTGTGCTGCATCATGGCCACTGAATTGATATCCAGGGCAGTTCTGTTATTTGAGTAGAGCCATGTGGAGTGTACACCACTCATACCTCTAAAACAGCTGCGCCAGTCATCACAGTGCATGATGAAAATGACACAGTAGCCAATAAAAAAGAGCCCAGAGCACCTTGATCAAGTAATACAATAGAAATGCTGCAAATACAGCAAAAGCTGATTGCTGCTGATTTCATACACAGTCAGCAGGAATTGGATGATGGCTGTAGTGACATTTGAATGCCCTCTCTGTCACAACACATTCTCACTCCCAACTTGCCACTTATCGCCGCTTGGTCAGCGCACTTTGACATCTACGTATGATGTGCTATGTATTCTAGGTGCATCTGTTTATATTCTGGGAAGCTCTGTCGATATCCACCTGTTGGATGGATTGGGTCTTTTCAAAATACACTTCTGAGGGACATCCACGGCTTAGTGGGTAGAGCAGACGCCCCATGTACAAGGCTGTTGCCGCAGTGGCCCGGGTTCAAATACTGATCATGCTTACAACTAAATCAAACTAAGCAACTGCATATAGCAGGAAATATTTCTGGGAGCACAAAAAATGAATACTCTATCATACTTGAATGTGGTGGGAGCACAGGTAAGTGTTTTCCTTTTATAATAAATATTCGATGAAGCACTTACAGGATTTGAATTGCTAATAAAATAATACAATAATCACTTCATTGTTAATATTCAAACCAACAGCATAATTCTTAAGCAGCAGCTAAACAACATCACCACTCTAACACTCTTGAGTCACATTATGAGTGGTTATATTCACTTAGTGGATTCATATTTAAGTGTTTAAGTGTGATGTGGCTGAAGGTCAGCTTTTTAGGTACTTTAATAAAAAAGAAGAGCTTTTGTTGCTCTCATGTTTGTTTTTATTTCTCTGTAAGCAATAAATCTGTAGAAATGTTCCTGCGTCCCTGTTCACCAGGTTAGAAAATCTCCAAAGCTCATTGCTAACTAATTTTGATTTCACTTTACAAACACATAAAATGTCCCACAGAAAACTGGAAAAATTCAGTGTGAATACATTTGGCATTATTGCACCACAGGTGAGTTGGCAGCTGTGCAAACATCCTCCAGCAGAACTGGCTAAAGCAGAGAGCTCCTCTGGGGAAGAGGTAGGTAATAAAGTGGCTGAGAGCTCTGGTCTATGAGACCAGTTTTTGCTGACTGGCAGAATGACAAAGTGGGAGTGGAAAAGTGGAGAAGTGGAAAACGACATCTGGATTTGTCACAGAAAAAGACTGAGGGTGTTAACAGTGCAAAAAAAAAAAAAGTCATTTTTAAAGTGCTTATAAAGAAATCATCAAGAAACACACATGATGCACCCAGATAAGTTTTGTTTTCTTCTGTTTGTTTTGCTACTTGTTCTTAATTGATTTAATCTGATATATTGTCTTGTTTGCATTATGTAGTTTATCCACTGAAAAAAAACCCCATAAAGTTCTTTAATTACAAAAAAACACAGCAGTAAATGTGATCTAACTTTTTCTGCAGTATGAAAAAAAGATCAAAAATAGAGGGTAAGACTCATAGTGGATGAAAGTGCTGTTTGAAATGTGTATCAGTGGCAAGGGGGATGTTGATAATATATTCCTTAACATAGTGGAATGTGCAGAGTGAATTTATAATGCTCTTTGGGGAAATGTACTGTATTTAAGGCAAGAAGACTCAAACATAGCCACTGATGTTTTTGTGTTAATGTCTGAGTCGACTGCGTGCAGTAAAGTTTAATGTTGGAGGTTGGCACAGTTGGTTGTTTCAGAAGTTTGGCACACAGCAGCAGAATCCACACAGCTGGTGCTAACTGCTAATAGACTACAAAGGTGAAGTTAATTAAAAGCATTTACAGTGGCATGCAAAGGTTTGGGCACCCCTGGTCAAAATTGCATTAACTGTAAGTTGTTAAGTAAGTAGAAGACTTAAAAAAAAGGGCATGTTAAAGATGATTACTTCAATATTTTATGCAACATTACTTTTTATATCAATCTTTTACAGTTTCAAAATAACAAAAAAAGGAAAAGGGCCTGAAGCAAAAATCTGGGCACCCTGCATGGTCAGTTAGTAGGTTAATGGTTAGTAGCACGCCCCTTGGCAAGTATCACAGCTTCTACTTGCTTTTGGTAACCAGCTAAGAGTCTTTCAGTTGTTGTGTGGAGGATTTTCACCCATTCTTCCTGCAGAAGGCGTCTAGCTCTGTGAGATTCTTGGATCATCTTGCATGCACTGCTCTTTTTGAGGTCTATTCACAGATTTCCAGTGGTGTTTAGGTCAGGGGACTGCTCTTAGTTTTTCAAAAATAACATTGCTTTTCTTTTATTTATTACGTATTTCGCACCAGAGCAGCCTTAACACACAAAGTCCAAAATCTGAAGCTGGCTGAGTGGTGTTTGATCACCGATAGTACTGTTTTGAAGCCAAGTGACCGACTTGTCATTTGGAGCTCCGTCTGGATCTTTTCATGAATAAAACTATAAAACCTATTGCTCTGTTTCTGTATCACCTAGAATGTTTCACTTTCACAAGAAACTTCAGAGAGTTTTCTTTCTGGCAAGACCTCATGCATGCATGTAGTCAGAGCGGTTCCGAAGCTACAGTCTTTCCAATTTGGGTATGTCATTTTAGGTGTTGCTACAAAATGGGTGTGGAGTGCAAGAGGTTTTTAACAGAATCCTTTTTTCTCTCTACCTGTGAAATGTTCCCCGTGCCACTGCCTGCAACACAAGCCCAAAGCATGATCGATCCACCCCCGTGTTTAACAGTTGGACAGGTGTTCTTTTCATGAAATTCTGCATCCTTTTTTCTCCCAACATATCTTTGCTTGTTGAGTCCAAAAAGTTCTATTTTACACTTTATAAACACTTTGCTATCTTCTTAAAACCTTCTCCTGCTTTCTGGGCTTCAATTATTTCACGTTTCAGAGTGCCAGGCAGCTGTTTAGAGGAGTCAATGCTGATTACTAGGACAAGGTTTCAGGAGTCTGAGTATTTTAAAAGCTTTGAAATTTGCATCACTTGGCCTTTCCTAATGATGACTGTGAACAAGGTAAGCCATAGTCCTAACAAGCTAATTATGGTCTGAGACCCTGTTAAAAGTTGTCTGAGAGCTCAAATGTCTCGGAGTGCCCAAACTCTTGCATGGTGCTCCTTTCATTTTTTTTTCACTCTAAAATTGTTCAAAATAAAAATAATACATTGATCTTGCTTTAAAGGTTGAAAAGGAAGTGTCATCTGTAACCTCATGCCTTTTGGAGATCAGTTTGTCTTCTACTCAGTTAAGTATTCACAGAAACAATGTTTTGACCAGGGGTGCCCAAACTTTTGCATGCCACTGTAGGTTGTGGGCAGGGGCGTTTCTTGGGACTGAGAACATTGGGGGCTGAGCCCAGAACCTTATAGGGAAGTCTAGGGGAGCCTACCTGGGAAAAAAGCTCGATGCTTTCTTGAGCCTTATTGCGTCTTGTCTACAGCCAAATACTGCCAACATGTACTTCAAAATGTGTCAAAATAAAATTATATTATATTGATAGAAACAGGATGATGCACTTATAGATAGCACAGGAATTAAAGCCAAAAAAATAAATATTTTGTAAATATTTTGACTGAAGCCAAGTCATATTCCCCCTCAATTTTTTTTAAAAATGTTAGAGGTTACATGATTTGCGATTTTTAGTTTGCTTTTTTTTTTAACACCAGACCATGTGGAAAAAGTTGAGTGATGATGCCTACAGACTATATCAGGAGCCATATTTTCCCCAAAAAATGCACATTACATGCTCATTCCTTCCATCCTTTGAATCTGCTGCCAGAAAAACAAAGAAATGTATACTGAATGACAACAGAACATATTAAATGAAATATTTTAAAAACATTTCTTTTTTCACTTGGACAATTTTCAGATAAATGTCATTGAGTGTTACTGTACCTTTCACTTTTCCAGACTGCTGCTGTTTCCCTCCATGACTCATGTTTCTCTCTGTCACACATCTTCTGAAAAAACAAAACAAAACAAAAAAAAGATAAACAAACTGATTTCAGGCACACACCATTTTCTGATGAGGCTAACTCACCATGCTGTAGGTTTTAACTCTCCATCTGATTCTCTCTTCTCTCTTTCCCTCTTTCACTTGCTGCTCTCCATTGACTTGCTTGTTTCCCTCTTTCACTTGCTTGTTTCCTTCTTTCCCTCTTTCACTTGCTTGTCTCCTTTCACTTGCTTGTTTCCCTCCATCACTTGCTTGTCTCCTTTCACTTGCTTCTTTCCCTCCATCACTTGCTTGTCTCCTTTCACTTGCTTCTTTCCCTCCATCACTTGCTTGTCTCCTTTCACTTGCTTCTTTCCCTCTTTCACTTGCTTGTTTCCTTCATTTAGCATTTACTTGTCTTTTTCCTTCCTTGCTAAAGTGGCACTCACTGGGCTCAATTATATTGTTTTAATTATGAAATACAAGAGATGGTAGTAAAGAGTTTAAATGTTGCAACAATATATGAGTAGCCTAATCAATAACAACATTGACAAATATCTACATGAATAACTGTATAAATGCAGGCAAAATGAGATAGAGGTGCTCGGCAGCCCTTCGGAAGTCCTCGGGAGTTTTATTGTGAAAGCTCAGCTTCAGCAACACTTCAACCCACACAGCAACGTTAGAAGGACATAACAACAGTTACGTAGTTGTGTGCGGTATCTTTGGTAACTTGTGTGAGAAAAATATCACTGAATTTATGTGTGGGAAAAGTCGCCAGCCGTACCGAGCCTTCAGGGATTTTCAGCCCATGAGCCGTGAGCCGTGAGCCTCAGCCGAGTCAGCCTCCTTGTTTTTGAAAAAACGTCTTATATCCATGATCTTTTGTGTTGTTGCTAAAATGTCTCCCTCCAGCGCGCCAACGGTTTAGATACCGGAAGAGCCTGGTGACGCGGGGCTATCAGCCAATAAAACACGGATGCTTCACGCAACCCCTCTCTCTGATTAACCAGTCTCGACGTCATCCTGTGTTGCATTCACTGAAAATGGAAAACTACAACTTCTTTAGTGGCTCATTAATGTACAGTTATCATTATTTCTTCTGAAGTTGAATTATCCGGGGCTTAAGTAAAAACGTTCGGGGCTAAAGCCCCAGATGCCCAGGCCAGGCGACGCCACTGGTTGTGGGTTGTCCTTCGAGCCGTTGGGCTACGTACGTGGCAAGAAGAATCAGATTTGTTTCTAAGTCAGATCTCTAAGACAGACTGTCTGCAGTGTTGTTTGCAAGTGATCAGATTAGATTTGTGTGTCCAGACACTACCAGTCTAGCTGCATAGGTTGCTGGCGTGGCATCAGTTACTATGTAGCTTTCCAGCATGGAAAATGAAGGCTAACAACAATGACAGTTCTCACCATGCAAAAATGGATGATTAATGATGGAAGGCACTTATGTTAGAGTTATTGCAATGGATTTATTTTGCACATTCTCTAAAAAGAAGCTGCAGTTCATGTCTGGATTGCAAAGCTTCTGCAAGAGATACAATAACACTATAGTCTTTGTTGGAGCTGCACAATGGTAAACATTAACTTCTGGACAAAATTAAGTCTTTCTCATGCAGCATTCCAGACATGTTAAACATTAGTAACCTTATATTGTATATGACATCATCAACCCCAGAGAGTTAGATCATTTGGATCAGTATTCAGTGTTTTGTGTTAAGACAGACTTTAACTGGCAGCTGAAAAAGCTCTGCTTCGGCAATACATTAATGTTACACAAAATGGATAAAATCTGTTTTGAGACGTATCTGTAAAAATCCAATTAGTCACATTTGCAACCACCTCTAAATGTGATGTCTTTATTTATTTATTTTTTTATTTTAATTTAATTTTTGCTTTGCTTTTTAGACTTCCCAAAGTCAATCTGGATTGAATTTGGATTCGCAAAAAAATAAATAAATAATCCAAACAAGGCCTTATCGGCTGTAAGTTACTGATATCCTGAGGGTTAGGGTTGATTAAAAAGAGAAATAAACGTAGATCCACCGGCCTCAATGAGTTAAAAGGGGTATGATTAAGTATGTTGAACCTCTGACCCAACATCAGCACCAACACCCTGCAACGTCGTGGATGCACAGGGGGTGTAAAAAGCATGCTCTCACCACTAGTTGGCAGTGTGGGCAGGATAATCAGACTGGCTGCACTAACTCTTTTAATGTGACTCAGTGAATTGAAAAGCTACATCTGCAGTTCACTCACGTCTGCAGTCTTCAAAACATACAAGGAGAATAATCCAATCCTGACTGTAAGTTGTAACTCCCTAAATAATGGTTGCTATAATTTGATATGCTCCCTGGGCTCGAAGGTAATACTCATGTACTATTGTAAGCAGGAAGCAAATTAGCTTGACATACTAACTACTACCCGGAGGATGAAGAGGGAAGGCAGGCTAACAAAGGAGATGCATTTTTGTCATTTTGTTAACAAGGGGAATGGCATCCCTCCTTCTCCCCACCTTAAAGCTCTGGTAGGCAGGTTAATTTTGGCATCATTTGGTATTTCCCATAAAAACCTCTGAGCAAATTGTGTTTCAAGTGGACTGAAAGAAAACTAGACTTCTGCATTTCTTCTTTGTTCTGTTTTGGGGCTCTAGAAACTCTAGCATGTTTGGTTAGAGGATCTCTGGAGTTGGACTCCAAGTTATCGGCAACAGCTACACGAAACCAGGCAGCGCAAACAGCAGCTCCAGGGGATCAAACAGCCCCAACTCTCTGCCAGATAAGCTCAGAGGTTAGATTTGGTGCTACTGCTGGCCACCAGCCTACTGTGACAAGCAGCTCTGGATTTGCACCAAACAAACTCGAGCCGATACAGCTGCCGACCAAAAGTCCAGCTTCCCGAGCTGCTGCCAGCTCTCCTCCCGGGGATGCAGTCTGCTGGGGAAGCTAATTTTTCTGTTATTGCAGTCTGATAAACAAAGAGAGAGACAGGCAAGGAGTAGCTGAGCGAATGAGCTAAGTATAGGAAACACTGAGTTACTGCTTAAAGCATGTGCATGTGCCCGTAGTTGTCTGGTGGGACGGGCTTTGGACAGTGAGTGAAGAGGGGCGAGCTGCAGTAGGATAGTGTATTTTTAAAATCGTCTGGTTTTCTTGCCTTTTCCAGATTTCTACCCTGGCTTTAAATTGCCTGCTGGGTAAACCCACTGTTGAATCTGTTCCTTACAATTTAGCCCTTGTATATCTGGTTTAAAACAAGGCTTAAAAACATGACCCTCCAAACCTTATGTGAACCAATTAGCACTTACGACAAGCTCATACACACCACTCTGATGTGTTGAGAAATCCAAAGCCTGTCAGGTCTGTCGTGTCTTAGTTAGTCATTGAGCTACTGTAATAATTATACAGTCACTATATGGGAGAGTGGTGTAAATGGATGTACTTGCTTTTATATAGCACCCTTCTAGTCTTCAGGCCACTCAAAGGACTTAACACTTTTACACCTCACTACATTCACTACATTAAGCATCAGTTAAACATTCACACACACTCACAAGAAAGCCATTTGGGGCTCAGAATCTTGGCCAAGGATCCTTTGACATTGCGGGCTGTAGGAGCTGGACTGAACCGCCGACCCTCTGAGTAGTCAATGACCCATTCTGCCTCCTGAGCCACAGCCAACCCCAGTATAGTGAATGGTAAATTCCCCAGTAACTTTATCAACATATATGTCATTGTTGGTACATACATACAGGCCTTGTTCAATATGGGTAAAATGATCAAGGTGGAGTTTGATTTGTGTAGTAATTGTATAGTAATCACTAGGTTTTTACTCTATTTAAACTGTATGTCGCCAACTCAATCTGTGCATCCTCTCCATATGTTCTCTAAGAAATAAAAAAAATGGGTAAAAGATTTTTTTTTGCCAGTTGCTGTCACAGAGGGTAATGCATCATCACATCAGAAACGCCACTCTAACAGCAACGGTGTAATACTCTGGAGTCTCAGCACTAGTGGGATGAATCGTTAGAGCCTGAGTGAAACACAGTGCCAAGGTATTTTTTTGTTGTTGTTGTTGTTGTTGTGGGTTTTTTTTAATGCTGTGCAATCTTTGAATGTATTATTTAATTGTTCAGGAAGTTAAAAAAAAAAAAAAAAGAAATTCAAATATAGAAGCTCATTCCTAACCTTTGGAACAGAATGAATAAGAACATAATAAAATGTTTTAACTCAAAGGTCCACTGAAACCTTTTTTCAGTGTGTTTTAACCGCATCTTATTTTATTTTCGTCAACAAATGGCACCTACTGCAACAATTCCTATTTTCAATGTGAGTGGGTATGTGATTATTCCATTAAGACCGACTTGAGAAAATGTAAAACTGTCCTTTGAATTTCTGGATCCCCACGGTGGAATCATTTACAAAGGGAGGAAATATCAAAACCACAGGTGTATGACCCATAAGGTATCATTTAAGACTCAAAAGTACAGTGCACTTGTATTTATAAAGGAATGAATACTCAGGGACACTTACTTCAAATGTGTAATTTTTTTCAAGAACTGTGAATAATTTTTCATTCACTGTCAAAGGCCTTTCTCCCTTTTTTGCTCATGACTACTGGCCATGGATGCCAAGTGTGTGGGCAAAAAAAGAGTCATACTGGGAGCTTGAATGCCACCCAGTGACTAATACATATGACAAATCTCTAAGCTGTGAGTGTTGTGAGCTACACAGGTGCCACCACTGACTGTTTGCTCAGTGCTTACTACACAGAGCTAGCAGTGCAGCTACTGATGACAGTGAAATAGGAAAAATGAAAATAACTATTTTGTTTTATTAGTTATGTGACCTTATTATGGTTAGTAATTATTTGCATTCATTAACACAAACAGGCATATATATATTAATGACAATAGAGTTTATCTGTAAGAAAAGAGCTGATTCAGCTCCTTCAACTCAGTGCTGGTGTTGGGTTGCCTTATATCATCTAGTGTTTTGTCAGGGGAAAAGTAGCATGCATGGGAACAACTGGAAGCAACCAGCCCAATCTAATTTCCAAATCAACACTTTAATATGTCCTTCAGCATTTAAAATTGACGCCAAAAGCATACTTTAGCATTTTTATGAGACACACTGGGCCTACAACTTACATTAATGTAAACCCACCTGTGGCTTTACTTAATGCCTGCAGCAGCTGACACAGTATAAAGAGCGAGAACTTCAGCACAGGGCACGGGTTTAGGAAAAGGTGGATCGGTTAAAACAAAACTGGACTTTCACCCTGGAGGCCACAGTTTGTGTCATGCAAAACAAAAGTCAGTGTTGTTTCAACATTAAAGACGCATCACTTACATGCTTATGACCTGTGTAAAACCAAAAATCAACATGGTCTTAATGTAACATTACGTATTTTACTTTCAGTCGTCTCTCAATGAAATTGCGCTTGTGACATATATACCTCATGTTATGCTATGTAACATAACAGACATACCTATCTAAACCAAAACATGATCCTTTTACGAAACCTAACCAAAAAATTTGGTTGCCTACACTTAGTGTAGCCCAGCCTTCAAAGAGCCATATTCATATTCATATGCAGGGTTCAATGCAAAGGTTTGAACCTGTTGGTCAGAGATCTACTTGCCCGAAGTCAGTTTTTACTTGCCCTCTAAAAATTGTTTAATTTAAGTGGCTATCAAATAACAAAGACTGCAGTTATTTTTATGTTATGTAATCTTTATTCACACTGTATTTATTAATTAAAACAACATGTCATGTATTGTAGCTTAATTCCTACACAAAAATGACAGTGCCAGGGCAGCGGCGATCTTTGTCAATCGTTCTCCGTCTATAATTTTGTGCCCTACTTGAGCCATGCCCACCTCTATTTATTATTCCCCCCACTCTCCAGTACTGCTGTATTAACACCGGGTTTAATATATTTGCCTCCATCTCTCTGCCCTGCTCTACTCTACTTCAACGCTACTCAACTACCACATCCACCTGTTGCACAAAACGCACACAGCAGTGTTTCCCCTAGGATGGAGTTGTAGCAGCAGAGGTGAAGCACACACATGACAAATAATTTTCAAATGCGTGAAACTTTTTTGTATGCTTGCAAAGCACAGCCTGCTGGGATGTTTCTATGTATACTGGCACCAGAAGGGCTCTTTAGGACTAAGTACATACAGCACATTTGCGCACAGTAATGAGCAGGTGAAATGTCTGTCTAGCTTACATATGAGGTGTCTCAAGATTTAGGAACATACAATTTTATTGAACATAATAAAAGTCACTTGACATGCTGCTGCTTTGTGCTATGACCTATTTAAGTGCTGGAAGTTGTTATTTACATGACAATGCCTGAACGCAACACAAGCTCAGCATGAGTGCCGTGCTGTGCTGCTGTGTGAGCAGCGTGTTTGTGTGTGCATAACAGCAGTCTGTTGATGGTTATTTACACACTGTCCATAACAATAACTTTGTCAGCTGACCAGCCAATCAGCCAATGCCCTGTCTGATGACGTAAAGTGGCGAATGCAACCCAGCACCCAGTCGAAAAATTACATATTATAGTTTATTAAGTTTATTTTGAGGCAAGAAGTTATTTTTAAGAGTAAAATTCATTAATATTCCACTAGTTTAGTGGACTCTGTTAAATCAGATGAGATATTAAGGTTTATTATTTTTGGTTGTAAAATAGAGATGGGTAGAGTTACATAGGCTGTAAGTGTGTTACAATTTTACACCAAGTGAGAGGTTATAGCCTGTTCAAAGGAATGTTTGTTGATATTTTGAATATGGCCCGTTCAACAGGTCAGGTTTTTTTGAGCGGACTGTGATCTGATGAGGATTTGATGAAAAGAGATAAGACGTCATGATCAAGGCCGACATCACTGGATGACTGATTTGAAGCAAGCAACACTGCTGCTTCATGAGGATCACCTGTGGAAAAGAAACTCCAGCTAATCAGATAGCGAGCCAGGTTGGGAGAAACAGAAAATGGGACGTTCTTTTCTTACCTGTGGTGTGGTAGGATACACAGACACTTATGCACATTAAAGGGCCCCAGTGAAATGATTCCGAGCTCATAAATAAAAACTGAACACAGACAACAGAAGATACATTTTTATTTTTCTTGTGCGCGCAGTTTGTTATTTTTCCTTTATTATTTTCTATACATTGTTCTACATTGAAGGCTCACAGCCATATTTCTGTTTTGGGGGAATAAAATGCAAATACATGTTTTTGTAAATTAAATTGTATGTCTGTGTCTCAATATTGGTATTCATTCCCTAGACTCCAAAAGGAAAATCCTAGGTATTCTGGTACTGGTCTTGTTTAAGTATTGCAACCTAGTTGGTCCATTGTAAATATGCTTACCTGCTAAGACAAAGGGGGGGTTACATTAGGCATGACCATTTTACAACAGTAAACATGTCTTACAATGTGTTTTATCTGTGCATCATATAACAATGCTAAAAGGTTCCTTGTACGTCATTATGAGATGCTGAGGGGTGTTACAAAGCGTCAGTGTTTAATGACGTCGAAATGAGAATGGGTTGGACAAACCAGCTGAGCAAAAACTAACCCTAAACATTAAGTCTGTGCAAAGGTGTGTCCCTTGGGTATAGTTTGTTCATGCAAAGAATACAAGAAACATATATCAGTTTAATGCAGTTCAATGTAAGACAATATGTAGATAGCCCAGAAAGCAGCACCTCTGGAGGTGATAGTCATTCAGTGTCTTGCTGCTTTTAACAGGGTTGATATACTTTACAGATACTGTAATGGCATACAGTAGTTTTATTTATTTATTTTCAGTTTTTCAAAAAAATTTTCCAGAGCTTCCAAGTGCTGCATGGTCAACCAAGTTTATGTCAGATGACCAGATCACAACCTATGGGATCCCAACATGGACAAAACTACTGAGTTTACAATATAGTGACAGGTAAGACCAAAAAATATTTCTGTAGCCTGTGCTCTGAAGCATAGGTTACCATGGTGATCCATCTTGGTAAAAAAAGTGAGCCAGCTTCATGATACCAGAAATCATAACTTAAGCCCTAAGATAATGGGCACTAATCTCTCTTAGTAACTCAGGCACCTGCTCTCACTACTGTGTTTTGGAACTGGAAGGAGGTACATTTTGGGTAATATCAGGAAGAGAGTGTGTACCTTTAAAATGACACCTTTAATCTTAAAGGTATACTGTGTGGTAATTGTCAGTTACTGTTTGTATCCACCTTATTTTCAAACACGGAAGTAAATAGTGATCAACTTCCATGTTTTTGTACATGACTTTCGGTCAGCCGCTTTCCCTTAGCGGAGCTAACGGTGCGAGCTAATTTTTTTCAGTTTTCAATTGTTTATAATGTTTATAATTATGCTAGTCAATCAGTTAGTATATATATATATATATATATATATATATATATATACATGTTTATATATCTATGTATCTAAACTCAACAAGGTAAATAATAATTTTAAAGATTCCCATTTACACAGTGGTCAAGAGTGCTGGACCGGAAGTGGAAAAATTAGGTGGATACAGTATTGCCAACAAAAGTAAAAGTAAAAAGCCATCCCAAGATTCACTCTCATTTTGGAGCCAGCTTTGTCCGCTTGGTGTTTCGTCTTGTTATATTTGCATTGTTCACAGTTCTCTCTTGCATATGTGCTGCTTATGGTCTGGCACCTGCTCCCTACCTTTTTATAAAGTCCTGACCTTACTTGCATGCTGTGTATAGGAACGTCCCGAACAAAACAAAATTAAGGGCAGGGGGCAGAGTCTCCTCAGATACACTGCCACACCAATGGGTTAAAAGTGAAGATTGAAAAGGATTACTTTTGTATCAATCTACCTCTGTATAGATTTGTTTTTAGGAAAATCATGCATAGTATACTTTTAACAATCAAAACATTTGTTGTGCATTTGTTGTGAATAACTAAATGTTTATGCTGACACCCTTTAGTTTTTCCCCACTCCACTACTAATAATTACTCATCTTCATTACTCATCATCAAAACTTTACAGGGATACTTTGCTAATTTTCAACCAGCTGTTTATCATAATGATGTGAGCTATATCACAGACACAAAGAATACATATGGAGATCGAAAGACAGAGCTGCTCCCCTCTCTTTCTCTATTTCAAACTCAGACTAAACTCAGATCAAATGGTAAAAATAGGAAATGCTGATCAAACCAAGGTTCTGTTACTTAATTGCCTATTTCTCACCTAGAATTATTCACAAACAGATATTAGTACACTGTTTAGTTGTCATACATAAATTAGTGAAAAGGAAGTGGACGCCATATTGTTTCCTGTTTCTACTGAAAAAAATGGAGGCTGAAAATACTGAGATCAAACAGCAAAACTAAGAGTGCTGATAAAGTATGACCCAAGATTCTATCAATTGCTTTGCATATTTCTCATCTCAAATGTTTTTAGAAACATATTTTAGCGAGATGACTTTTTTAAGATAAGCAAAAACCAGCTGGCTTTATGTCACCCACCAGCAGAAGTGTTTATTGGTCCAGTGCAGCACAGTGCATACTGGTAGGTGTAAAGTTTTCTTCCTCTCGAGGAAAAGCAAATACCACAGCCCCTTTTCTTTGTTTACTCTGGTCATGTTCCACCAATTTCAAAAGAATTTGTGTCGTTTTCTGCCACTCAGACAGCCCAGTTTAGTGAAAAGACCATATTTCCAGCAGTGAAATACTTCTTTAAAGAGAAAAGGACACAAAAAGACGAGACAAAGAAACGGGAGGAAAAAAACCTGTCAAAATTATCCAGCTTTTCTGCCAATAAAAAAAATCACATAAAAGTGTCAATCTTACACCTGAATGGGTTGGAGGCTGGGGAGGGCCTCATTATAGATGAAAAGTCACTATTATAAATTGATATATGTGCAGAATCTACATGTCAGTTGGTCCCCGGTGTGCAGTGTACTGATAACACTGTAGTAAAATAAATGATTAAACCAAGGAGACACAGGCCCACACTACACACACACACACACACACACACATTGAAAAAAGGAGTGCATGGTGACAGAGAGCGAAGCAAAGAGAAGAAATACACTGACAGCACATTAATGTTAATAAAGGCATATGGCTGTGCGGAATCATCTTTCAAACGTACATAACGCTGCAATTTTATTTCCCCTGCAGTAATGCAAATGGATTGCATTGTTATGAAGAAGAATGCAATCTATTAGAAATATGGTAATTATATTTGTATTGTGTGTCATTCATAATCTTTCACCTTTTTTGTTCCCACAAAGCACAATTCACAGCCTCATGTTGGAGGTTCATTGTACTGTATAATGTGTGTTTGCGTGTGTGTGATGATGTGATATCATGTGCAAATCCAGAACACACTTCACATGAGCTAAAGGTTACAAAACACACTGCGCTGTTATTGCTCAAAACTTAATATCAATGGCATTACCAAAAGAGGAATAAAAACAACAGCATCCAATTTGCAGTGAGGTTGAGAGTGACGGTGGAAGTGTGGAGTTTGATTAGCAGGGACAATCATAATGATGTGAGATGTGATTAGTGTGCATCAGGGTGTGTTTTGTGCGTGTGTGTGTTTGTGTGTGTGTGTGTGTAATGTACCATGTGTATGTGTACATGTGTATAGCGCATCAGCCTCCAGCTGCCCCACTGCTTACAAACTGTCTGCAGCCATCATGGAGGAAGGCCCTCATTGTGTGAAGGACAAAAGCGGCGTGTGCCACCGGTGGGAGATAACGGTGATTTATGAGGGCCTGTCACAGCGGCGGCAGGTAAACATGCACTTTGGGGGTCTGTCTGCGATCTCACTGCCATTCTGTACCCATAAGGAGAAACTGGCAGGAACATACAGCATATTCACCTGAATACTGGCCGGCCAACAGGACGCGCTATTGCATTGAGGCCTTGGGGGAATGGTGAAATGATGACATGAATAAAATGATTGGAGCAGTTTGCATTCAAGGTCCTTAGTTGCAAATGCTGCTTGGAAATTAGTTATTGAAGAGCAGTCCCTGGATGTTTTTTATTTCTGATTTCTCATATTTTCCACTGCTTCTCATAATCCAAACTCAGGCCAACCCAAAAGCATAGTGAATTATTTTAATCATACAATGAAATCAAAGGGAAAAAATACATTTTACCAGATGGTGGCTTATACCGGCTTATGCCCTTCTCTTCACACAGTATTTGGACTGTCTGTTTTTTTAAACATTTTATTTTATTTTGCAAAACAACCTAGAACAAAATATATATTTTTTAATTCTAACATGCTCGAAAAGTGACAAGCAGTGAAAGAATTGAGAAAAACTCTGGCCTTCCAAAGTGCAACTTTTGTGAAACGTCTATGGATTATTAAATAATGTGTTTCCTTGCTCAGGTTTCACATATGCCAGTGGCTGCCTCAGAGCCTTTCAACAGACTGAGGCTGACTGAAAATCAAGAGGCATGTCTAAGTCATTTGACTCATGCCTGGCTTCCAGATCTCACAAAGTTGGGTTTACTAGCAAGGACCATGTCACAACAATATGCCATTTAAAGGTTTAATTGTAATGTAGTAGGTGTTAGTTGTTGAGGACTGGTGAGTAGATACAAGTGGGGGGGTGAAAGTAGAAGAGGGATGTCCTCTGTTAGGCTGATCTGGGCGGATGTATTGGAGATCGGGCAGAGGGAAACTCAGTGTGGGGCTTCCGTCTCAGGCATTTCTCCCAGAATGAGACATGAGAGAGGTATGCATCAGATTGAAAAAGAATAGATGAGGGGAGAAGGGAAGAGAGGATGAGGGAATGTTGGTAGGGATGAGGTAGGGAGGATGATGGATGAAGGGAAGGAAAAGGGAGGGTGGGTTAAGAAATCTGAGACAAACAGCAGGATGGGTTGACCAGGTATAAGAAGGCTTGGCAGGTAATCAGAGGCGTGGCTGAGGCGTGGTCCTGTTCCCGAACCAAAGTTAACAAATTAACTTCATTTTTTAAAAACTTGGGTACATCACAATGATAACCTCTCCTGCCTGTCTAACTGGCTCCCAAAGTGTAAAGTGCAGAGGACTGAATGGTGTGTTTTTTTAATTGTGCTGAAATTCTTTCACAGTACTTCCAACAGTTCTGTATATCCTTTTAGTATCAACTGCTTCCCCCTGGGAGTGAGATTACTTTGCAAATAGAGAGAGAACTAATTAGTCTCAACTAAATGAGATGATTGGACAAACAACAAAAGTGTACACTGTATTCTTGTGGCAGGATGTAATTAACAGAGAAAAGTCAGACACACTTTGTCAAAAAATGTGACCACTTATAGCATATGGTTATACAGTCAGAAAAGGCCCTGCCCCCTGAGGAAGCCACAACAAGGATTATGCTGAGAAAACTAATTCTCCTTTATAAACACACAAACAGTCTAGTTTATTGAACTCTACCAAAAGCTTAACAAGTAGGGGGAAGGTCGTGGTGTTGGAGGAAGCTGTGGCAAGTAAAGTGAGAAGTGTCAAGTTATGATGCTTGCATTGAACAATTGCATACATATGCTTGGATGTTGCTGGTGAGCTGGTGGCTGGTGAGTGAGCCAGTGATGATTAAGCTTAATGCCAGTCAGGGGATAACTAAGATATTGTAACCCTCATTAAGGCAGGGATGTTGGATTAGACTGTGCTAGTTTTAGCTATGGGTATTTGCTCCTGGATCAAAGACTTCCTGACTAACCATCCTCAGGTTGTGAACGTGGGCCAGCTCTGCTCCTCCATTCTTAAACTCAGCACCGGCTCTCCACAGCGCTGTGTGCTGAGCCCGCTACTGTATGCCCTCCACACGTACGACTGCACCCCGATCCACCCCTCCAACTCCATCATTAAACTTGCGGACGACACCACTCTGGTAGGTTTGATTACAGGTGGAGACGAGGCAGCGTACAGGGAGGAAGTACAAAAGCTAGCAGAGTGGTGCACTGTGAACAACCTGAGGCAACACCACCAACACCAAAGACATGGTCATTGACTTCAGGAAGAAGAGAGAGGACCATGCTCCTCTGGACATTAACAGGGCACGTGTGGGGAGGGTGGCCTCCTTTAAGTTTCTGGGGACCTGTATCACAGAGAACCACACCTGGACAGCCAACACATCAGCACTTGTCAAAAAGCCCCAGCAGAGACTCCACTTCCTGTGAGTGCTGCAGAGAAAGCATCTAGAGGAGAAACTGCTGATGACCTTCTATTGCGAGGTAGAGCGTGCTGATGTACTGTGTCATGGTGTGGTTTACTGGCTGTTCTGTGGCAAGCAGGAAAGCTCTGCAGAGGGTGACCAGAAGAAAAGATCACTGGTTGCCCTCTGCCTCCTCTGGAGGTCATTGCCAGCTCTCAGTGCCTCAGCTGGGTAAAGAAAATATCAGAGGACGCCTACCACCCTGGACAGCACCTGTTTAGCCTGCTCCCCTCAGGACAAACAGACTCAGAGTTTTTACCCATGAGCCATTAGGTTGCTGAACACATGGGTTCACAGGTCAACAACAACACATAAATGATAGCCATATCCCACTCAACAATGTGCCTTATCTCTGCAATATCCATAAATTGTGCAATAATTTTCTAATTTTCTACCGTTCTTGTCACCTAGTGCAATAACTTTTCTCATTCCATCATTCCTGCTGCACATAAGCTTCAAGTGAGTTCTGGTCAGTATTGTTGTCACTGTGGTCATATTTTGGATCTTATTGATTACTGTTTGTTTGTAGTATTGTTTATAGTGTAGATTGTTTTATATAGTTTACTTGTTGTTCTTGTTTTTTTATTCTTTGTTGCACCATCACAAGCAGCTGTATTAATTTCATCATACACGCTGAATAATGACAATAAAGGTCTTTCTATTCTATTCTATTCCATTCTATTCTATTCTATTCTATTTCTATTCTGATAAACTGGCCACTGAGTCTATGGGCCTTATTTAAACAATCTATGCATGGTATAAAGTGCATTAAGGGTGTATAAAACTCCACTTTTGCTGGCTAAACGATCTGGGCACAAAGAAAGGCGCAAGAGGCAAAAGGTTGTAGTAAGTCCCTTGATTAATCAAAGGTGTATT
Organism: Epinephelus cyanopodus; assembly: GCA_026686955.1. Taxonomy (NCBI): domain Eukaryota; kingdom Metazoa; phylum Chordata; class Actinopteri; order Perciformes; family Serranidae; genus Epinephelus; species Epinephelus cyanopodus. The sequence continues at coordinate 9,977,928 of CM048927.1, forward strand.
TTAGGTGTAACATGAATTTAACCAGTCTATTTACATGGCGGATTAGGCAAATTAAAGAGGCTAGAGGCTTTTGCTGAGAGTAACGCTGTAAGAGCAGTGATGTCACTACAGCAAATACCATGCTACATTTAAACAGCAAACAAGCAAAACTTGACAGAGGAAACAAAAGTAAACATTCAGCTACTGACGTAATTAATGAAGTTACTCTGTCCCTTGTGTGTGAATGCCAACAGCATCTCTCTTAATGGGAAGTCGGACAACAACTCTGCAACTCGGCTCTGCTCTCTGTTTTATTCTATCCACCCACAATCCATCCGCATGTCCCTATGCGTCTCACAAGCAGAATGTAAGTGTGTTGTGAACCAGCCTACTGAGCCACATTTTACCATTGATCAGTTGTGCTATCACTTTCTGCTGCCTCAGAATACCAATACACCCACAATGCAAATATCAACACATTATACAGCTACATTATCAACCTGGCTGTTTCTTCATGCGGATTTCTATCATGACTGACTCGCTCTGTCTACAGAAAGCTTAAATGATAACCTGATTAGGACAAAGAGAGACAAGTCATTCCAAAATTGTCACACTACAGTCGAACACAGAGGCCTGTAATAGCAGAATAACCAGAGAGAACAAAAAGTTCCTTGTTCAGGTGTGTTCAAATGCTTCCAGACAACTATAATCAGTGAACACAACCTAGGCTAAGCTGTCATTATTTATGGAACAGTATGTTCAGTCCTGGACAGCAGAGTACATCACAACTAATGTAAAAAATAAATAAGATGAAATTAAAAAAAAAACAAAAAACAGGTACTTAGTTTAAAACTATAGGTATGTCCAAAAAAACTGAATCCAGTGGTCAATGCTAATTTGTGTTACGGTGGTAACATTAAATATCAGTAGTTTTTTTTTTCTTTTTTTTTTTTTTTTTTTTTACATATTTCATAATTTTGATGTTATGTGCAATATGTTGAATGAGGTATACCCACCTACTGTTTCTTTCCTTTTCAAAAACAGGACATGTGGTCATGATCATTTCATCAGATTTTTCCACCAGTTGAAGGTTAGAAATCTTTGCAAAGATGGTGTTCAAGGTTCTACAGAAGTTGGTATTTGAGGAATATAGGACACAAATTTCACCAGTGCTAAAGCATACAGTTGGACCAAGGTCTTGGTAAATGGTTTATAAATCCACGTATCCTGCTGTGAATCAGAGGTGAAATGCTTGACAAGGACGTTTCTGTTTAAACCATTCAGCCAGTGCAAGTGTGTTTCTGTGCAATGTCAGCAAAAACACTTATTTTATATAAACGTTTTTTAAGATTTGGCACAAAGACTACAGTACTACTTTAGTAAGATGTTGACAAATCTAAAGGTCCCTCAACTGTTTTTACTTCATCACATAAACACTTTGATTGGGATCTGTGAATATACTACAAAGGTTAATTATATCCCTTAAAGGAAATACAACAAAACCATGATTATCTCTGATACTAAAAATCACAGCTAATCAGATCCAGTCACACATAAAACAAGAACTCACAAATGAAACATTTCTCTTTATGTGTGGGAGCGTGTACATCAAAGTAAGCCTTTGGATCATTAAGCTCATCATAAAATAGAGTCATTACATATATTCACCACTAATCAGTCATTTACCACTGCACAAATAATAAAAAGTCATTACTAGGTATTGGCAAACCAAAGCAAGTTTTGCTGACCAAAAAAGTAAAGGGTGACATCTGAGCTTATTGCAAGAACCCTTTAATCCAGTTGCCAGAAACAATATTTTCACTGAACATTTCTGCAAGCCACAAATACATATGTAGCAGATGCATTAAAACAACAATGCTGTGGTGAACACGTGATTAGGTTTAGGCACAAAAAACCACTTGGTTATGGTTAAGATCATATTTTGACTTATAATACTCCATCTGGGGTTCACAATCCCTGCAGGAAAAGCAACAATATCTCAGTAATAAACAAGGGATTTTCATGGCAGTATCCCTGCTGACAGGTTGCTGTATAACACTCACCACTGGAGCCTAAAAAGCAGATGGAAAAAAACACAGTTGGGTCACTAGAAAACACCCACCTTTGGTGCTTAAAAAGATAATAGAAAATCACAGACCAGTTGCTAGAAAACCAACAATTGATGCGTAAAAAGCCAATGGAAGAACCAGTTATGTTTGTTGTTTTGAACAGCAGCTAGGCAGGCGTCTCACCGACACTAGTTGACATGCCATACACTGTCCCCTCCCCCTCCTGATGACAATGCCAGCATATATATTCTGTCACTTTAGAAATGTTGATTTGGTACATATGAAATTTGCAAATGTCACGAATTTATTGTTTACAGAAACAAAAAATGCAAATTTTCTTCTGGCGACTGGTCTGACCCTTTTTACATTAACTGTTTTGAACTGTTCTCTTGAGATTTATACGATGAAATATATTTGTGAGTGCTGGGAAACTTTGGCTATAACTAAAGATGTAATAACTTTTCCTCCCTCTCAGCAGCCACTATTGAAGCACCTTTGCAAAAGGCGGTCAACCCCCACCTGTTTGTGGTTCTTACTGATACAGAGGTTAAAGTCTGGCTTTTGTGAGTGAGTTGCAATAACAGAGGAGGCCATATCCAATCATACACCCTCAAGCCCCAGAATGACACAATTGTTCATCTCCACTCTGTGGCCAGCCCACGTACAGAGCTAAGCCTCAGCTTCTCCACACTTGAAAAGCTTAGAGCCCGAAAGATTGTTGGGTCCTCAAAGACCGACAATTATGTGGCTATGAGTTGGGAGGGGGTCCTATTTATTTAGCAGATCGCTGTTTTTAGTAGGCTTGACACCACTTACTTCGACATACGGGTGTAAAGAGATCAGGGATAAAGATTTGTTGTCTCACAGTAAGCCTAGTTGATAACTAAAACAACATTTTTAGCCTTTTTTAAATGAAGAGAGCAAGGACAGTGATACAGACACTGCCGAGAGCATGCATTGAAAACCATACAAAGATAGCAAAGTTATGCTGAAAGGGGCTGCAAGAGAAAAAATACTACCTTCATCTGATACTCAGGTAGAAGAAATGAACCTTAGTTAAGCTGCTGCTGCTTTAAAAAAAGATAATTTGCAAAAGGTTATCTCTTTAACCTGTGAGACATTTTAACTCTTCGTCATTAATATAATAGTGTTCTAATGAGAGTAATTGTAATTTCTGAAACAGGCATCACTTCTGAATTAGCATAAGATGAATATTTTTGATTCAACATTCTAAATGTGCCTTACTAGTGAAAACTGGTGGAGGTACAGAGGTTGTAACCACAGCATCAGCACAGCATGTCACTTCCTGCGGAGGAGGGAAGAGATTAGCAGGGTCTGCGCCTGTGCTGTTGCCAGCCTCTGTTCAACAACAGCAGGCAGAAAATATGAGAACATCTTCATTGTCATTCATCTCGCTGGCTCGAGTGTAAGTCTTGCTCACCACGATGCCTGCTCTAGTCACCACTGAGGGTCTCACGAAGCTGATGTAATCATGAGAAAGGTGAGAGGCATTGTAAGACACGTTGGGCAGATGCATTCACATCGCACTGATCTCATTTCAGTTCTGACCTTTTTAGTGCTTTTGGTGGGATTAAGGGAATTTGTTACTTTGACCTGAGTGGGTGCTGGGATAATGAGTTCGTTTGACCGCAGTTCTAAAACATACCGATGTGACCATGAGGTAAGGATGAGGCAATGATAAAAGTTATTCTGCTTGGGTTTTTTTTTACCTAGAAAGTGCAGTTCTGTGTAATTCGAACTGTTTTTGCCAGCTTTCCAAACACCCAGCTGAACTTTACCGTAAGAGAGTGTTGCCTTTGCAAATGCAATAAATACAATTTAAGTTGCAGAAACATTTCAATCAGGAGAGACAGATGAGTGAAGTAAAGATAATGTTTGATACAGAATAGGGGTTTACAGATTAACAGATGACTTGTGCTGATAAGGATTTAACAGAAGTCTTTGGTGTTTTTTGTGATGTGAGCAGCAGCAAGATAAATACCCCCCATGGAGTCCAGACACTGATGGAGGTGGTGGTGGCTGATGACTCTGAGGATTATGGCTGGTGAGGCAGTTGAGGCTGATGAATCCAAGAAGACGAGGCAGTGATGGGTAGGGTGAGGGTGTGCGCGGCTACAGTATGAAAGAACTACAGGCAAACATATTTACCATGAGAATCAGCAAGATGATGGGCAATCGGAGGAGGTGTGTCACTGTGCTATTGGTTAATTGTGAATAAGCTGTAGAACAGCTGATGACTCAACTGACAGCCCCAGACAATGACAATTGGAGATTGCCAGAGCTTCACATCTTACTGTCTCTAAATCAAAAGATTTTTTAAATTTAAATTTCACTGAAAAGCAATAACACACATGTAGTGTATATATATATATATATATATATATATATATATATATATATATATATATCATACAGAGACTAGAATTATAGATAGCAGGTAACAGATAACAGTATAAAAAGTACCTCAATACAATATTTATGCATTTTTCTTCAAGCTATGTTTTACATTTATCTTCCAAGAGCAATCCCACATACAGTGACAGTACACAGTGCTGTACTCCAATGTAATATAGATATGTCATATTTCTATTATAAACTTGATTTAAGATCTTGATAGCCAACTGAAGATATTGGTAATAATTCTTTTTTATTGCTGTATCACTGATGCTGATATACAGTTTCTGGCAGCGCTGGCGCTTTTCAAGGCTACTCACCTTGTCCTCGTCATAAAATAAAGCCGACAGGGTGATTACATAAGGGGGCAGCACAAACAGACATGTCAGGACCTGCTGACTGCACACCAGTGACAACAGGACTGACAAGTGCATCTGATAAACAGATGAACATGTCAGGCTTGTTGCCAGGGTGTAATAATGTACAAATACTGTGTTTTGCTGGATTTACTCCTGCTGCTCTGATGCACTGTAGCTCATTAATGTAATACAAACCTCTCCCCAACATTCCCTGGCTATTGACTGTATTCTAATTCTTATGAAGAAAACAAACATATACATAGATAAAATTAATAATGTTAAATTTGTATATTATTTAGCATGGCAGTTAAAGGTTTATTTCATTTAAAGAGATGTTTTTCTCTGCATTTTGACTTGTCATAGCAAGTGTCACACAGGTAGAACTAATAACATTAATGATGGCTTCCCTCCATTTGGATGTTCCAGTTAGACATGACAGTGAGCCAGCAGACACCAACACTGGGCCCCTGGAACTGGCACACCTACATGAGATACAGCTAATATTAATGTTATTAGTTACACTCCTGCTTTTCATTTAATGACATGTCAAAACGTCTGCTGTGAAAAATGTGTATTGTACTTAGCACCTATTACTTGTAAGTTACAAGAAATGTGTTCTTCATTGTTCAAAGACCGCGGTGTTACTTGTCGGGTTTTAGAAGTTCATTTGAAAATGTTCCAGAGTGAGAGCTGCAACACCCTGATAACACCCTGACAGGACCACAATGTTAAAATATTCTCTGGGATTTAAAAAAAAGATTGTAGAAATGTGTTACTGACAAAATGGCTGTATTTGGTATAGCAGTGTTTTAGTGAACCATTCTGTTAGAAAGGAAGATCTGTCATTTCAGATACCTCCTCTCCCTCGGGCCACACCTTCTCCTCATTCCCCATCACGTAGCTCTTCCTATCCTCACCTGCAGGTAGGTCTCTTCATTAGCCGTTATTAAGCATACCAGCCCTGTTTGACTACTCACTCACTCACTACTCATTGTCAGCAGTTCCTTGTTCCTTTTTTGCTAAAGGAATACTAATGTTTAAATGAAGCTGTGCATACTTGTGCCCTAGTATGTCAGTTATCTATAATTAAATCTATAATTAAAGAAAAGTGGAACGGCTGGAGTCACTTGTCTTTTCTTCGCTTCTTTACATCATGATAGGATTATTTCAGAGTTTACTAGCAGTGGAGGCTTTTGCATATCCAAAAGCCTGTTGAAATCCAAGTGTGTCATAGCATTCGTTTCTTCTTCTGACAAGCAATGTGGTCTTTTCTTTTGGGCATGCATCATACTGTTAGCGAGCAGGTTTGTGTACAACAATGCTATTAAGCCCGAATAATACCAGCATATCCCACATCTTAATAGGAACATGCTTAATTCAGGAAAAGGCCTAATTTGGAATATCTAAATGGACTACGCTGTTTCGAATTCAGAGTATTGTCATATCTGGAATAATACTGGAGTATTAGTTTGCATGTAAATGCAGTGAGTGAAAATGGTGATTCAGTACAGTCATTTTTTAAAAAAGGAAGGCAATATTCAGAGGAAGTATTAGAGGAAAAGACTTAGAGAGAACATGGGGGGCATACATCATAGAGACTCCCTAAAAACCCAGTTGCTGTTGCCTTTATCACACAGATGATCATGGAAGGATCATTAAATGGCTGAATTTCAAGGACCCTGCATCACTGGATCCTGCCGAAGGACTGTTCCAATGTCAACGATCCTTTTTTCTACTGAGGATCGAGTCCTTCCTTCAGAAAATCTTCAAGGATGCATGTGTGTACCCACAACTCTTTGCGCACAATTTGCTAGAGTTGAAGGCGGAGCCTCTTCACTGACACACACCTGGGCACTCGCTAGCCTGTTCCAATGTGTGTTCACCAAATGTTAGGATGGAGTCTTGTCTAGCCCCTGTAGGATCTGACTTCGAAGGACCCGTCCGACCCATGTGTGATGCTTTTGTGGCTCTGGGTCGTCTGGCCACTTTTTGGAACCTAATTTTTGCCTTAACCTCAAGTAGTGCATTGACTTTAACAAGTCACACTCCAGGCACAAGTCTGAGGACTTGCTTGACTAACGTTGACAAAAGCTTGATGGCCGCTCCATTCCACTAGATGTCCTTGCCTCCTGGTACTGCTGTCGCTAACTGTGTGTTGCAGGTGCTGAAAGGAGGATCGTCAACAAGATAAGCTACAATTGGGCCCAGTGTGCTCTGCCAATACATACCTCTCACCTTCTGCAGTCATCCTCCCTTCCCTCACAGACACATCTACAGTACTTGTTTCTTTCATTTAATAAAGACCTCCACACACACACACACACACACACACACACACACACACACACACACACACACACAACAGATTAATTACTTTAATATTTATTCTGTATTTTATTACTTTCACTATGTAAATATATATGCTTTTCCTTATTTGTGCACTCATCTGGTTTCCCATCATATTGCAACCTTTCAGCTAGGTAGTAACAAAAGACTTGACTTTGACTTGCTTTTTATGACATTTGGCATTTTCGTTCTAGATATTAAGATGCCATGTTTTGTTTCTGAAATATGGTGAAGTGATCTCTACAGCAATGCACACAACCTTTTGAAACCAACTAGGACTCTGCATTTTCAATTTTATGTCGACAGCACTGTGGTAAATGTGACAAAGGGGTAAAATAGTCTCTCTCAATATTTAGACCATATGCATTTGTCAACCTAGGGGACTTTTATTTGGAGAAAATTAGAGACACTTTCATCATCAATTGATGCAGAGTAGACAATAATTGGTGCATGAAAATTCATCAAGATGCAGGAAATTAAGTATATGGTGCTCAAAATCTTCTGACGGAGTCTCCCCCACCCAATCTTAAGATAAAACGTGCACGCTTGGAAATATGTATCCACAAAATTACACAGGAGTTTTATCTGCTGCATCATTCCATTTATTGCTCTCACCAGTAATCCCATATACTTCAGTTGCCAAATAGGCTGAACCTGTTTTGGCTGGCTTTAACAGTAAAGCATTTGTGCTCTGTCTGTTGTATCAAAATGTTCTGCCTTAATCAGATACCCAATCTCTTAATCTTCCAGATATTAGAAAGTTTTTTAGAAGCTGTGACCACGCAGCGACATGTTTGAGTCACTGCATTTATAAACAGGGAGCTTGGGTGTAAAACAGAGGGTTTTAATGAGCTCCCATTCATGAATAGGGTCTGACACAAATTAAAAATAATGGCAAGATTTGCTCACTCCCTACAGCTGGTTGTACTTGATCAGACCATGCAGAGAGCCAATGCACTCAACATGCTCAGCCACCGGGAGTTCAATTAATTTCCAAATCCGTTTCATTTGAAGAAGCCTTTAAATTGATTTTCCCTGGACATGCAGCGCCCCAAACTCAACATTTACTGCTGAAGACCCATTACACTTCATTCACTCCCTCTGACTTGGCTTTGTTTAGACACCTGCTGGCAAACAGAGAAGGAGTGAACTGAAAACTAACACTAACTGCAGATTTCCACACTTTTCCTTAGTTAATAAAGGCAGCTCTAACTAATCCAAGTGCATGAAAATTACATCTCCTCCTTGCTTTCAAGTTTTCATTAAACATTGTAATGCCACAGCAAACGATTGGTTACAGCATACACGTTTTTAGACTGGGGAGAAAGTTTCTAAATGATCTTATTAATCCCAATTTATTTTAAAAAGCTTTTGAGTCTATCAAAGAAGTTAACAGAAATAATATGTTTTACATACTTATTAAAAATGAATAAAAACATTCACAATTGAATATTTTTTTGGCAGAATAAAGCTACATTTTCTTAGGTCTATATTTTACTACAGCTATGGGACCAGACTGTTCTCAGGGTGAGAAGCAGGAGGGAGTCTTTCCTCTCTCATTCCCAAGTTTAGAGGATAAAGTATTAATGCTCTTATAAAACAACCCTTTGGTTATGTGGACATAAATCATCATTAAATTGCTAATCTTTTGAAGTTCTTTTTTTTCTTTTTAGCGTTAATGCCAGCTACTTTCTAGTGTTCCTGCCAACTGCAGTGGCAAGGATACCCTGGTATTTTTCTTCCAAACTAAAAAGACAATCTTAACATCCTCTTAAACCCCAAAGAGTGCTGCAGGGAGGATGCTTTTTATAGGCTGATGCAAAGGTTAGCATCACCCTGGTTCCCTCAGCAAAATAGCAGTGGGATTTTTCCATTGACTTTTGGATTATTGCACAAAATGACATCTGTGCGAAACAAAAGTTTTGTTCAGCAAGACAATTTTCACAATGAACACCTTTTTTATGATTTTTGAAGTGTAAATACAATCCCCAGAAGTAAAAGGATGTTGTAGCAATGTAATCACAGCATGGATTATTTTCAGAGACATTTCTTTCACAAAATGAAACACTACATTCTTGTACCCCATAGGCCTCACAAGAATGTGGTTGGGCAAAATGGCAGGCATACAAAGTGCCGGACCTTAACCCCAGAACCCTGAGTTCATGTCCAGACTCTTATTTTAGGCTTAGGCAACAGAGGCACTTTGATAAAGGTTAGGGAAGGATTGTGATTTTGGTTAACTGTTAATAAAAAAGGTGTTTAAAAGTGTTAGAGTTTGGGTAACCCAACTAAAATAGACCAATGTTGTCAGTGTACATTTTCCTGATCCGTTCAGTATAAGCACTTGCCAAGTAGGTTAATTAGCAACATTTCCTCATTATCTTAATAGAAAATATAATTCCCTTGGCATTATGTTAGTTGCATTATGTAGTTTAAACATAATTTCTAGGAGACAGGACTGCACAATTGTACTTGTACAGGACCAGTGTAATTAACCTTTTGCTCAGTCCCACCCCTCAAATGCAGACTGGCCAACATAGCGTCCCACAACAACACACCATGCACAGTTTCAGATTTCCATCATTTTCAGGCTGATTTTGTGGACTTCAAGCTAAATACTGTGCCTGGGGCACATGTAACAATGATGTTCATTAGCTGGAGAGGTTGGAGGAGCTAAACATTTCTTCCCTATTCTAAAACCAAAATCAAATACCTTAGAAGTGTAGGGCTACTTAGCTCGCTAGCTAGCTGCTGAAGGTATAACCTACAGAATGCTACTTTTGCTTCTTATGATTATACACTAAATAAAGACCCACCCTGCTTCACAGGAACCTGCACACACTGTGATGACACACAGCAGGGTGAATATCACCAATGTTTCACTTTATATTCATTGTCTTCTGTGGCGATCAGCAGTGATGTGGTGGCTCACTTTTACACTGTGACCTGTAGCCTATAGTACGGCTTTAGCTTCTAACTATCTTTGTCTTTTGAACCTGTTGTTGCTGCTGAGTCAATTTTACATAGATATATCTGTCGAACACAGACTGTAGACCCCTCTGTCTGCTTCTCTCTGAAATCATTTGATAATATTTCTTTAGAGAGTGCAATTAGTTACGGAGGGGGCTTCATCACAAAATAGAATTCGTAAAAAAATAAATTAAACAATACTAATAACAACAATTATAATATTATAATTATAATGATCCAACCTCCCCTACAGAAATAAATCCAGTCTGAATGTGTTTTTGGTTACTAAAAGTACATCAGTTAGGTTTTACAGTGTGTCCTTGAAAAAAATAAAAAACAAACTACACTTAACAGCTACAAATACACTTGGGCAAAGGTCGCAACTCCACTCCCTCTTAATTTTTAAAACACTTTTTCTGGTTTTGCTGAAGTTGGAGGTTTGTGACTTCCAGAGAAAGAGTGACCTTCATTTCGGTTTCTATACAGCACTTAAAGTGGATGACAAGTTGAAGGGGAAACAAACATTAAGTATTGAGTCACTACAAGCCTCCAAATAGCTTGAATGCACCTTGGGATAGATTCTACTACAGGGATGAAAACCATTCTTCAATATGTCAGCGTGTGTGTAAATATACTGTGTAGCCTACATAGTGTACATGTATAAAATACTGGATTGTTTTCTGTTTGTGTGTGTCCCTCTGCTTGGAGCACATTGTACACAAATAAAAGACTCCATGTTGGAGCCAGTGTGTTTACACACTCTAATAATGAGGTCATAACCAAATTAAGGTAATACACCAATTATTGAGCCAGTCATGTAAAAGACCGTACCAAATTTATATTACAGGCATTCAGGCTGCAGAAAGCATAAATGAGCTGAGTTACTGGTCAGTTGCTGTTTTTTCTTTTTCAAACAATGTTGCACACAGGGAATATGATAGATTTGAGAGTTAGGTAGAATTCATTTTTATAATGCGCACCTCTGATCTGTCATTTCTCCATAGACTGTAGTGCGGATGCCTGTTAGTGTGACTGACTGCAAGCAACAATAATCACAGTTCATAATGTCGGCTTGCTGTGAGTGACTTTCAATATGACAGGAACATCAAGGCTCCTGTTGCTTGACGTGCATGTCACACCTGAAAGGTGTTAACCTTGGTAAGGTGTTGTTTTAAATGCCAGTGATATGCAAGTCTCAATCAGCTCACTGTGACGACTGTGTTTCTTCTTTCACCATTACTCCATGTTTAAAACATATCTGCTGGCAGAAAGGTGTTTAAATACCCTTATCTTCATGTATTTTAAACACTGAGGAGATAACAGTCGCTCATGTTGTTGACTAAGGCTGCAGAGGGCTGTACCTATTTGTTTACTCGTGATAGTTTACATGATGGTTCACAATATGAAGTTTGACCAGGATACAGTTTGAAGTACTTCCCCACTGAAAATGAGAGAGAAAAATTCTGCTGCATTTACAAAGACACAACCTTGGCTCAGCCTCCAAGACATACTGTAAGAGAATGTAGATCGCTTCATGGACCACAAAGGATTGGGCACTCTGCAGCCCCACTGGGCCCACAACATTTTTGCCTGGAGCTCTGGAGCCAGCGATGGCCAAGGTCGACACTAACGCACTCATGCACCTATCGTACTTCGCAGACACAATTAATCTACTTAGGTACCTCCAAAGGAATGTCTTTAAACAAAGCACCACTTGTGGTGGTGCTGATGCTGCCCTTGCCCACCAGGACGAGTGCAGATTTTACTGGTTTATGGAAATGACCCTCTTCACCACACTGATCAAATGTCAGCTCTTAGCTAATCTTGAAGTATGCAGTATGTCAGTTGACAGCACATCTACTTGGCAGCACTGGATGCGACACATCAATGTGTCTCCCATTGCCTGCAGTTCATCTGCGTGACTTCATGATGAGCTATTTCTCCACGTCCATGCCCATAAATGAGTTTGGCATGGGTTTGATTCCTCCCATGGATATACAGGCAGGGAGCCTGACAGTTGGACCATTGTGATGAATAGCCCTTTAAAACTATGAAGTACAGCGCCGCCATTGTATTTTTTCACCACCTCCTGACTGGCTCCTTCCCCCTCCCTCTTTTCCTCCCCTCACCATTTTTTCTGTGTGATGGATTGGTTTTCAGCCGCTGAGCGTCAACGCCATTAGCCGCAGGAGCTGTCCGATACTGCCACAGCGGCATATGTGTGGAGACACAGATCAGAGAAGGAACCGACATTTCCGGGCAATGGGCCTTGGATGCATGCAACACAAAACCAGTAATGGAGGTCTCGCATCAGACAGCTATTGATGTACCATGGGATTGTATGTCACAGAACAAGCAGAAAAACACAAACATGCTCATCAGAGCACTGTGGACATGATATGTAAAGAATGATGGGACCTAGAGCCAGATCTTAAGGGGATCTACTGACATTACCAAGCTACATTAGGGCTTTTTTTCTTTCAATTTTACGTACATTTCAAACTAGATACACTCATTATTATCACTGAACCCTTTAAGTTTTCTTGGAGAAATGATACTCAGTTAAAGGTGTAGAGGCCTGTGCATCATCCATTCCAAGATTAAGCATCAGTCAAACAGGAACACCCAGTACAAATCATGAGTAACTGCCTGTGTAAATATCACCAACTGTTTACATGCAGTCATATCAAGTCTGCCTCAGGGCAATGACAAGAAACTTGACTTTTAAATGTGTTAAATGACATCTCATCCTTTTGCTAAAAAGAATGCACGTTGATAACCAGTGAAATGATCACTACTCATTTCAAACAAAGTATAGTGTGGCTCAATCAATGGGTAAAAATGCACAAAGGGTTTTGAACAATTCTGTCATTATAAGCGCTGTTTAAACTGTGTGTCGAACGAGAGCAATGAGCTATTGAATGTAATAGATTAAACAGAACAATATCAGAATGTTATAATACAGCCATGAGCTGTATGATAAAGCCTCTACAGTCTAGCTATGTGATCTAATAGAGATCTCAGCCAGATGATGTGAACTGATGGTAAGTAAAATAATTTCACTGTAACTTCAATTTGTATAGTGGGCATGCATAGACAGTAAATATCAGATAAAAAAATGAATAATTAGACCAATAAATCAGGAACAAAAAAGGAAGCAATGCAAAGTGTAACAACAAGGTTAAATGTACTTTACTTTAAACATGGGTGCCAAAAGTAGGGGGGGCAGGGGACTTTTGACCCCCCCACACTTCATGTCCCTGTCCCATATAAATAAGTGAGCTGGGGCAGAGGTTGCAGCAACTCCTGGACTCACGGTTCTCCAGCTAAAAAGGGGCCCAATCTTCATATCTGAACATGCTTTTTTGTTGTTTAATTGAATATCTTGAATAAAGTTTGTGCCTTGGTTACAAAAAATAAAAACTCAGACTCTGTCAGTGCGCAGAGAGGAGACGAGTTCTCACCACTGCCAAGGGGTTCTCTCATGCAGCAAACAGTTCCAGTGGGGGCACCAGGGTTAGTTTATATTGTCGTTGATTCCAGCCCCGTGGTGCCCCCTTCATCGGGCCCCTGCCACTCTGAGTTAGGGATGGGAGGATCAATACGATAATATCAGTTCTAAAGATACTATGTTTTTGTTTCAAAGATCAATGCTAGCATCAATAAGATCAATGCTAAAACAAAGATCAGTTTCTCTCATCTATGTATTCGCTATTTGAATCTCAAGAGCAAAACTGTCTCTGTAAACGACATTCTATTGTCGTGAACACACTGAGTGCATGTAGTCTACTCTTTGCTTCTCCACTGCTGTTGCGTTGTGTGCACTCAAATTACATACGTGTCGTATATGCACAGCGCACCACGACCCACACACTGGCTAGACACATAATTACAGTGATGGCTGGAGAAAAGTGCAAAAAGCCACAAGAAAGAGAAGTTGGAGCTGCAACAAAATAGTAGTTAGGAGAAGGGAAAGGCGTCAGCATCCAGACCTCTGACAGACGCAGAATGCACTGGCTTTTCAGAGAGTCTCAGGCATTGAATATCCAGGTATAAGGTAGTGAAATAAATATTTTAGTCAAATCGGATCTTCAGCATTGGTTAATGTTACGTTTTCAAAGCAGACTGATTATTCACCTCATGAATCATGACACACTGCTCTGCCTTTCATGAAAGTACAGTACATAAGATACTTTTAATCATAAACGTCACTGGTATTGTATTGATATCGGTGATTCTAGCCCTGAATTACTTCTGTATCAAACTAAGAATATATTTTTGCTACATTTTTGTGCTCCACATAGTTTTCAAGACTGCATAATTGTAATGGTGATGACGGACTGGCCAATATTATATACATACTGCGGGGGCTTTGTCCACATATGGTCAGTACCAGGCCTGGAATTTCATCATTTTAGGGGCAAGGCCACTTGGCCTTTCGTGTTGTCAATTTTTTGAGGGCACAAAGGCCAAAAGCCAGGGCAGCAAGGCCTTAAAATAAAACAATGATTTTAAGTCCACGTCCATCATGAATTTAAGGACTAAGGATGTATAACTATCTGTGAAATAAATAAATAAAACAACCTCAAGTAATAATACTGAGTATAATAAGTAATAATGTGATTTATTTAATAGCACGAATAAACCCAATGTGTTCTAAATATAAAATAACCAGATTCATGTATTTATAAGCAAACAATCTTAAATATGAGGCCTAAATATTTTTTGAGTGCACATGGTAAACTGATTCACCGAACAAGACTGGGCTACAATTATTTTTTGATGTGTTGTTAGATAGCTAACAAACAAACAAACTACAGCAGGGCTATTCAATTACTATTTCAACTGGGCCGCATTTCAAAACCAGATCATGTCGACGGGCCACATTTTTAGCATCGAGCAACCAATCCACTTTTTTTTTTTTTTTTTGCATATATACATATATATATATATGTATATATCCTGGCATGGCCCTCCTCAACATGATGCACAAACAGAATAAAAAAGAGCTGTCAGTGCACAGAAGCATAATAAGTGACATTAACAGTATCTAATAACACACACTATCTCTCTACCAGCATCTCCCTCTCTCCTCTCCTCCACACACACACACACACACACACACACACACACACACACACACACACACACACACACACACACACACACACACACACACCTCACCTCCTGATGCTTTCCTTATAGGTCAGTTACACAGGATATAGTTTTATACAGTCCATGGCAGCAACAGTCATGTTTACAACAACAAAGTCACTATTTAGAACTCGATAATGTCTCACTGGAATATAAATATTTCTCCTGACATCACAATACTGAGTGAAGAAAGTAACTTTGTCACAGCATGAAGACAGACATCAGTATCAGTCATTCATCCTGCTCTCTGTCCCTCTTCTACTGAGGACACTCACTGTCTGCAGGTCGGCTGCCTCAGGTACATGTTCAGATAAAATGTTAGCCTACACAGAAACAGCATTCACTTTAGTGTGTCTTTAACACTTTGCTGTTAGCACCGGGAGCGCAATGTGCTTGTGTCGACCGCAAATCGCGATCATAAATCATAGCGGTGAATGAGAGACTGTGGACAGAGCAGATTGAAATATGGCTGTCTTCATGCTGATCACATGTATGGCTTGGCTGGCAGAGGTTTTATCGCACTTACTCACAGTAACAAGCACAGTTGTCATCAACTAGAGTCATCTTGAAGTTATATTCCCTTTATCTGCACTGCAGCCTCTCTGCTGTTGGGTTTGTGTGTCTGTGTGTGTGCGCGCTGTGAGGGGTCACATGCAGAGAGCAGGAGAGAGGCTGCAGAATAATGATGAAACCGAAACTTTAAAAAGTAACGCTGATAATGGCGGAGCTTACTGTTATTACGGTGTTGATTAAACTTGCCTTGGGTTGTTTAATACCGGGTCTCGGTACTGATCCCTGCCTGGGCGTTTGATGAAGTCTCCTGGTTGGCCAGTGATAGATTGGTGTTAAACTGTTGTTATAGCCCATCCAAGCGGTTCATGCCAGGCTCAAATCAAACCACCACTGGTGATATACGCATCATCTCATTTGATTTTTTATTTTTATTTTATTTTGTTTAAGTTAGAAGGGACAGTGCACATTAATGAACATTTGTATGTAAATATGCCGGATTATAGCCCCAGGCTAATTTTCATCCGTAGTCCCTTGGCAGGTTGATCTTATAGAGTAGTAAAAAACGTTAGAAGAAAGGAAAAAAAGAAAAACGTGACAGTGAATACATTAGTTCATCGAGGACAGAAGGAGAAAAAATACATACCGTACAAGATAAAAAATAACAACATGGTGTACAAACATCAAAAACTGGGGCCATTGAGGTGAATGTCTGTCCAGTCCACTTTATGAAATTTTGTCCAAATAAAGTGCTATGTGCTGTGGTTATTGCATGATGCCCATAATGACGTATGTGGCTATTAAAAGACAAAACAAAAAAACAAAACAATAAACAACAACGACAGTAATTGAGTCCACATAGAATTCAATGTCAGAGTTATTGCACAATGCCCCATAGACCACATACTTCAAGTATTTCCGCTATAAGTGCTAGTGCTGATAAATAAATATAAATATAGATCAACGGTCACATTTCACAAAGTGCTAAGTGCAGGTGATATTGCACTATGCCCATGAAGTGCTACATGCTGATATTTGAGTGAAGAATATACTATCCATGATTACAGATTTGATTGTTTCTGAGTCACACTTTTAAGTGACCCTTGAAAACAGCAAGGCTGGAGCTTTCTCTGATTGAGGGTAGTAATGAGCTCCATACGGTGCTTCGTCTGAAAGACAGAGCATTTAATGTTGCCCAATAAGAATCCAGACTGTCGTCACCTTATTTTTTTCTCAATGGACGCAGGTGTCAAAGCCGTGTTGACAGGAAAGCCGTATTCCTGTCTGGGACCCCCGTTCAACCCACACCGCCAGGATTTGCCTTTCCATTCTGCTGCTGGTTGAAACGTGATAATAGGGTTGCCCCAGTGCCCACTCCACTAACTTGGCGAGGAAATGAGCGGTAGTCTAGAAAACTGGCGAGTTTTGTTTTTTTTGTTTGTTTGTTTTGGTTTTTTTGGAGGGCGCTCGCCCACATTGCCCATAGCAAAACCCATCCCTAAGTGTATATCCCAGGGATGGGTGTATATCCCATCCAGGGATGTAAAATAACTAAAATCTAAAATAACCACTTGTCAACCAGACCCGCTGTCGACACTAACCTCGCGACAACTGCCACCCAGGCTACTGCAGGTGGCAGTTGTCGCGAGGCTAGTGACAGAGTTCAGTTTGGAGAGGCAGAGGAATGTTTTTGTTTTTTTTAAATTATATTATAATACAGGAGATTTACAGGAAAATACTAATACTGGAGGATGGTGGGAAAGAGGGGTAAAATACAGTAGTTTCCTGGCCAAAATGGGAGACTTGACAGGTATGGGTCCCCGTTAGGGATGCACCAAATATTTGGTAACCGAATATTGCAAAAAACCACACATTCGGTATTTGGTGGAATGAATTAAAAGCAAGGCTGAATTATAGCGCCGTGTTTTGATAACGCAATCAAACAGCGTGCCATGACGGGCGGAGTAAAATGTCTGTAGTGTGGCGATCCGTCCGTCACAGCACTCGCATTTGCAACTAAAAATAGTTTTGAGCGAGCAAAATAGGCTTAAATCATTCAGCACGCTGTGTGAGTACAGATTAAACCACCAGCAGAAATGAAAGGCGAATCCCATCGGTTGAACGGGGGTCACAGACACAGACATATCAAATACAGCGGCCATTGGCTTACCGACGACGACAAGAGGGCTCCAATAATATCCTCTTCTTGGCTTCATGACTGCCCAGTAGTACCTGAACAGCCGAGCCAGCCAAACACAGGTATGTGACATGTCAGAGGAGAAACGAGCTGTTCACATTTCTGTCATTGTGGCAGGTAACGGCCCACAAACCTCACTGCACTTTAGGGACTGTTCTTTACTTATGAAGGGACTGTTCTTTACTTGTCAGGGGAGGAGGGTGGCTGGTTGATTCTTATTTTATTTATTTATTTTATTTTGATCCCCCCTATGTTAATCACTTACTGATGCTGTTTTTGAAGTATGAATAAGTCAATAAGTAATTTTTTCCATTGAAATATCATTGATGTGTTAAGTGATTTATCTTTATATAAATGACAAAAGGCACATCTGCCTCATTTTTGCTGTGGTATCGTGATACTACTCAGAACCGTGATATTTTCATTGGTATTGTACAGTAGGTCCCAATTTTGGTACCGTGACAACACTAATCCGGAGGGGGTTCATCTGTAAAAACTAATGAAAAACTAAACAACGATATTTGGTATTCGGTATTTGGCCAAGCATTTAATATTATTCGGCTTCGGCCCCAAATTTTCATTTCAGTGCATCCCTAGTCCCAAACTCTGACTCTTCTAGCGTAGCACACACACTTCATACACACATACTCACTTACAGTACCCAGCGGGGCAGCCCTCCCACTCTCTGCTCTACCAGTCTCCAGCCCGCACACTGACTGACAGCTGACTCCACTCATACCACACTCACCACTGCCCCAGGGTCGCTGCAGTATATTTGTTCATAGCAAATAAAACAACGAAAATTATTGGGTGGTAAATTGGTGTGTCATTTAGCTTTGTGCGGTGTGGGAGCGTCACTCGTATTGCCGACGTCATCGAGCAGCGCACGCTGTCTGTTGTTGTTGCAGTACTCAGAAAAACACGGCAGATGGCGCAAATGAGCAAAACTCCACAGGGTTTAAGTGTTTTGTAAAACAGATATACATTTTTTTAATGGCTTTGCAAATTTTAAATGTCTTAACTACTGCAACATTTGCAAAGAGATAGCCTTCGACTGTTCTTAACGCATAACTGCCTGAGTCACTTTTCTTTTCAAATTCCACAGTGCCTTGTTGAGACCTCTGGACTGTGATTCAGGAGGATTTTAGTGTGCATTGATAGAAAGTCACTCTTGCTACTTAAATTCAGCTGATCTGAGTTATTTTATCAGTGTGGACAGTTTATTTAATGATCAAACGTTTGTTCCTCTGTTTTGAAAAGTGTATATGTGTAGCCTGTAGGCTTAGATGGGTATATAAATGGTAAAATGACTGCATTTGTTGCACTTTTCTTGTCTTAGCAACCCCTCAAAGTGCTTTACAACACAGGCACCATTCACCCACTCATTCACTGGTGGCTGAGGCTACAAGGTGCCTGATAAATATTTGCATGCAGTAGTTTGGGGTTCAGTATCTTGCCCAAGGACACTGTGACATGTAGACTGCAAGTTCACTGACCTTCCAGTAGGTAGAGGGTTGCTCTCCTGAGCCATGGCTACTCATGTTGTGAAAACAGTACACTAAAATATGTTTCTGAAAACACGAGTTGAGAAATAGGCAGTGCAGTAACAGAGTCTGGATTCATATGTGATTGGGACTGCGGGGTTTCACAGTGACTGTAGCTAATAAGCTTTGATTAACATGATTGACAGGCGTGTTAGAGACGCATCTGCTCTGATTGGTTGTTATTGTTTTATTTTAGTTCATGCATGGTGGATTCTTGAAAAAGGCCATTACAATTACTATAGGAAGGCAGGGGAACATGATTTTGCCACATATTATCTGTATCATGTACTACTTTCAGGAGGATATATAAACAATTTCAGCCAATATGACTAAAATATATATTTTATAAAAGTTACCAACTGTACCTTTAAAGTGACCATTTATTGCAGATGGCTTACAGTTAGATTTGTTTGAAAAGGATTTAGTGTTTGAGAAGACTCTTTTTCTCTAAGGATATTATCTTGATACACGAAACCTCAGTGAGTGACAAGTACCTTTGTGGATGATGCAATTTTTCCTGAATGTTAGCAGAGCTGTTCTCAGCTGAAATGTAGCTCCGGTACAACCTGTTGACTTTCAAGTTATGTGAGTTAGTAGTAGTATAGTGACGTTAAGAGCAATGCATTTTATTCATAGAAGCATCGAAAGCCATTTCACCATCCAGAAATTTGCAATCAACACAACTTTAAGATAGCAAGAGTTCAGCTGTTTGATCCAACTACTAAAACAAACAAACAAACAAACATCTTATTAATCTAGTGTTGAACTTTTTTATTACTTTGGTAATACTAAGTGTGCAGAGAAGTGTGACTATTGACAAGCCATGTGTGTTGAACGTTCTTCATGGTATGCAGTGAGTCAATAGGAAACCCCGAAAACAATGCCAACAACACTAAAGACCAATTAGCTCCTGTAATTGTAAACATGTATATTCACATTTTCCAACTGTGGAGCTCCGACATTAAGATACAATGCACATGCCAAACAACAACCATATAAATTAGCTCAGCTCAGCCTTGCTGTTTAGCTTGTTGACATTTGCTAAGCACAAACATAGAGCCAAGACATCTACTTACCATATATAAAAAAAAAAAACACAAGATGCAAATGCTAAGCTCTGATGCCCAGCATCTCTGTCATGAATAAACCTACTGAGGAGTTACTATGGTCCCAGACTGCCCAGGTGGCATGTTAGCCAACAGCAGGTATGGCGAATAGCCGACTACAAAGTTATTACATGAAGGAGGCAGCAGCAGGGAGCATGGGGCAAGTATTATTTTATCTCCACAAGCTTGTCTTGTCCTTAGTGGATCTTTGAGGGCACTAACATGAAGTGTTGGAATGAGGGTATCCCCTGAGACTATGATGACTGACTGGGCATATCAGACACAGACCCATGGGGGCCTAGGTGTTAGGCCAGAGCCTTTGTTCGAAGCAACTGTTAATTGTTCTTGTTGGTAAGTCAATTAAATGACTATAAAGGGACAGAAAAAGACTAAGTTATGCAAAGGCTCGCAAAGAGATTTAAAACGACTACAGAGAAACCCAAAATGACTACAAATAGACCAAAACAACTACAAAGAGATCCAAAACGATGGAGCACCCTGTGGCTGAGTGAGTAGAGCAGGCATTCTATATACTTGTTGCAGTGGTGGGAGGTTCGATTCCAGCCCCTTACTGCATGTCAAAACAACCACAAAGGGACACAAAAAGACTGGAGACCACAAAGAAACCAAAATTAGTACAAAGATAAGCAAAAGAACTACAACAGGACAAAAATTGACACAAAAGAAGCACAAAATGTCTATGAGAAGATGCCAAACAATTGCAAAGAGACACAAAAAGACCAGAGAAAAACTATAAAATTTACTACAAAGAGACCCAAAACAACCATTAAAGGGCACAAAACGATTACGAAGAAACCACTAAGACACCAGAATTAGTCCAAAGATATGCAAAATTAGTCCAAAGAGATGCAGAATGACTACAGAAAGACACAGAATGACACAGCCACAATGTTTGAGGTGTTTGTCTGTTTATTTATCTTGGTCTGTCCATGCCTGATATATTCATTATTATCATTCAGTGTCACCAGTCATATGTCTTTACAGGTATACAGCATAATGCTTTAAGTGATTTGAGTCTGATGATATAACATGTCATAAAGGACATTTTAATTAACTTTACAAATGTTTACACATCAGAAGTGTGTGTCTGGATGCCCTGCCAACATTGTTGCTCAGTGTGTATTAAGTTATGGAATCCAACAATGAAAAACATGGAAACAGGTTGAGTTTGTATTTGTGTTATTATTAGCAATTATAGGATGGATTTTATACATGTATCACTTGCTGGTAGAGAAAATGAATATTTCAGTTAAAGGGAAGTTTTCCCACATTTTATCAACACAAATTACTAACAACCAGAATAATTGCCACAGCAGAAGAAATGTGCATATTGGAACACACAGTCTGGCTTTTGCCTCGACTACTTGTGTTTGTCTGATCGACTATCAGCACAGCTCACTCTCTGCTAACACTAAAAGCTTTGCATGCTCTGAACAACAATCAATACTTCTGAAAATGAGAACTAGAACGAATGTTGCAGTTATCCTTCTCTCTCTGTTCTTTCTGTCTATTCCCTCTTGTTGGAGCACATTTACCCCCATCAACCAAAGTTCTGTTAATGACTCAGCGATTGGCAGGCAGCCAGATAGCTACCAGATGATGGGAAGGGATCTCTGTAATGGGCATGGGGTGGCAATTTATGGTATCTACTGTTTACCTCAAAGTAAATTGTAGGTATTACACAGACCTCCCCAAGGTTGTCATAGAAATTACAGATTACGTTGGAGGTGAGCTGAAGGTATTGTATTGTTCCAGTGCACAGAACTGAAGGGCATCTAGTGGCAGAGATGGTGTAACTAGACTGTAATAATTAATACTTTTGTTTTCATTAGTTTATAATAATCTGAAATATGATTTGCTGTGTTTTCATTACCTTAGAATGAGCCGTTTATATATACATACCAAGCTGGTCCTCTTCCATGGAATCTGCCATGTTGTTTCCACATTAGCCCAGAATTTTCATCAGCTTTCGGGCACAGATGCTTTCAGCTGCCTCTCTGTCAGCTCTGCTCCGCTTTGTGCAAAAATTAAGGCTCTCAAGTCTGTTTCACAAGTCTTGGATGTTATTTTTGAGGTTGGCTGCACATCACTCATCAGGATGTGGAAATCAATTCACCGGTCTTTAAACTCGCCCTCTGCCTACTTCTAGCTAGCTAGCTGCTAGTCTCAAAAATTGTTAAGCAGTATAAAGCTAAAGTTGTGATGTCTTGTCCAGGCTCGTTTCTGTTCCACTAGCATCTGTATCTCCGTACAATCGCATATTCGCTTCTCTCTTCTCTGTCTGCACTAATCACGGACCCTCAACTCATCCACACACTCACTTTTTTTGTTGAGCCATGATGTTCAGCCTGCAGGTGTTGGGCTTATAGGAATGGTGCCAAATGACATCAAAACACTCACCTCTGACCCATAATGTAAATAAGTAAGTAAACTTTATTTATATAGCATTTTCACAGGTCTAAACCACAAAGTGCTTCACAATAAATTAAAATGACGACAAAACATAAGAACAAAGATGCATAGATTTAGAAAAAAAAACACATTTAACCAAATGGTTGTTTGAAAGTATCAACAGAATTTAAACAATGTAGCAAGAGAGGCAAAGCATTCCACAGTATGGGAGCTGCAGCTTGAAAAGATCTGTCACCTCTAGTCTTAAAGCCAGTGCGAGGAACAACTAGCTGCTGTTGGCCTGATGACCTCAGATTGCGGGTTGGAATATAGGGTTGTATCTAGTCTGTCAGGTAAGAAGGAGCTTGTCCATGCAAAACTCTAAAAGCAAGAACTAAAATTTTAAAATAAATTCTAAAATGCACTGGTAACCAGTGCAGTGATGCTAAAACAGGAGTGATGTGGGCCCTTTTGTTTGTGTGTGTTAAAAGCCTTGCAGCAGAGTTCTGAACAGCCTGGAGACGGTCAAGCTCTTTCTTATTAAAACTAGTCTCGCCACCTGACAATCAGAGATCTCCAGCATCTGGGGACACTCCTTCCTAATGTGTGTTTAACACACCAGCGAAAACGGCCGGCAACAAAGCAACGCCTCTTGCATTTTTGAAAAGGACACGCCCTCCCGGAAATGTGTGCTCCCCCTTTTCTCGTCCGCAAGGAAACAAACACAGAGAGCTTGAAAATGGATGAGAGATTTAACTCCGTTTTATCGAACGTGCGCTCTGTTTATTGTCATAGTAACACCACATGTGGATTTAAGCCCTATAGGGCTCCCCCCTCCCGCCACATCTATCAACTATTTCAACCTCCTTGATCGCAACAGGTGACACTCGTTAGCTAATGACACTGGTACGCTGCAGCGCGAGTGTCCATAGGCTTGTTGGAGATGAACTGCGCCTCGCTTGGAAAGTAGACGAGGGCAGGCGAGGGGGCGGTGACAGAAAGCTACGGTGAAGTCGGACAGTTTCCCGACAGTTTCCAGCAGCCTTCAATCTGTTCAGGAAGTCGCAGACACACTTACATCCTGTCTGGAATGATGTCAATTCATTAAAAAAGTGATCAGCCCATATATCAGTTTGTTCTCAGTTTTATTAAAATGCTTTACAGGTGATCTGTAGTTTATGTTCATGGTTTATCCTCCATTTGATATGAATTCTCCTGTAAATCAGCATCATATCAGTTTGACCTCAGCTACATAGGCTGAATAAATTGTGTTTGACTATAAGGTTCATATTTTCAGGAAAAAAAAAATACAAGACAACAGCTTTCATTAAGGCTCAGTCAGATACAGTCACACTCACACTCACTTTTTGGAAATGTTCCTCAGTTGGAAGAAGCAGTTTTTTGTTAATTGTTTGGAATGATGCTCCAAGGACATCGCTGAATCAAAGACAACACCTAGGTTCCTGAGCTTTGGCAGGACAGACAAACCTAGAGCACCAATATGCTGCTTAATCTGGGGAATACTGTGTGTCTTGTTTTTGCTGTGAAAAGTGCATTTCGCTGTTCAATCACGCTTTGTTCCCTTTTTACAGGATGTGGTCCATCATTGAAATTAATCTGGGCGGGAAGTTTTGGGGGAAAAGCGTAACAATGACCACTCACAGCAGCTGACATTGCCCCACAATGCGTTCTCCTGACTCTGATTGGCTTACAGTGCTGTCAATCTCGTTTTGGTGGGTGTAGCATCAGTCTAACGAATCAAACGAGCTGTCAGTCACTCAAATCGGCCAAGCCGTCGCAGAGATACTTGGGTTCAAATGTAGTAGGTGTGATGCACAGAAACAAAAAATGAAAGATATAGGATTGTACATGACAAAAATCACATGCAAACATGGTGCACTTTTGGAGAGCTCGCCTGAATTTTCTGTACTAAAACCTCTCTAATATTGTCCTGCTTCACTTTATCAGAATCAACCATTGCCGAGTTAATGTTCACATATTGTACTATGATGAGATAGAGGTTTAGAGCTGCAGCTGCATCAATCCAAAGGGATACTCATCCTGAAAATTCTTTTTTTTTAGGCGAACCTCAAAATATTTCATTTGTGCTGTGTGTCATTTTCATTTACTCTTCACATATAACACATATACTGATATTGTGTTCCCTTTACCATGACACCAAAAGTATTCAAATAGACCTTGGGGTTGCAGAGATATTTCATTTCATTATGGATATGTAATTTTCAAGCAGAGGCCTATAAAATAGGCTTAGAATTTAAAAGGTTAATAATGTAACTCTGCTAGCAAGTACAGCCTCAGTTAACTGTCAGACATTGTTTAATATTATTGACGAGGGTAGCTAGTGGCCCCAAGTCAGATTAAATTGTACGTAAATGCATATATTTGGCTTACACAATGCCAAGAGATAAGTAAGCAACACAGAGATCCAGGATGAAAACGTGGGAAAGGTGGTTTTTTTTTCATTGTCTTTAAAGCATATGTCTCAGAAACTAAATACATGTATGTTGTCTATGTACAGCATGTGCGAACGTCACACTCTGCCCGGCTCAAAGCTGAATCGGATCCAGCCCTCAGGGTCACTGGCTCCCCACACCCACCCCTAAACTCCTGTCTCGTTAAACATTAATGGCCAATATGAAACTGGATTCCTCTTGGTAGGAATGGGAGATAACTGCATCGGCAGAGCAATATGATAGCATAATCAGAGGTAGACAGCTCCCAGGCCCTGACAACTAGCCCGCTGGCTACACCGCTGGAGCTGAAGAGACAGACGCTGAAACTAAAATGAAGGACAGGGGTGGGGGCGAGGTGTGTGCATCTGTACATGTGTGATTGAGAGTGTGTGTGGCAGCGCTGGTGGGGTGGAGATAAGGCCTTAGAGAGAGGAAGGTGAGGCAAGATCTGGGATAAAGAGTGGAATGTCAGTGAGAAAGGAGAAATAAAAGCAGGAGAAAAGGACGGTGAATATCAGAGTCAGAGAACTTTAACACAACTTTACTTACACCAAATTAAACAAGACAAATTATCATCCCAGCAATATCCATTTCAATACAAAGTGACAATCTGAAACAATCAATAAAAGCACAGGCATCATTAATGCAGGTGCATCAAATAATTTACACAAAACCCTTCCTTGAATACTCCCTGTCTCACACACCCACCCACACCAACAGACACACACAATGAAGGTCCAGTGAGCCATCCTTCCTCAACGAGCACAGAACCTGTGTGATCCCTCAAAGAGACTTCAAGGGCTCCAGATTAGTGGTCATGGTATAGTGAACATACTCTCAGATGAGCTGCCACCAACCCTTGAAACACTGCACTATATAAGTCCAACCCTGACCCAGTGTCTGACTCTTCCTGGTCTTCCAGATCGCAAACTCAGTGGTTCCACACAAAAAACTGATCAGAACCAGTATTTGTCTTTTCCTAGCTACATATTTAGGTCCCCAAACAAACACGGGGACAGAGAATTTCTCTCCCAATGCTCCCACCCATTCCTGCAGCACCTCAAAAACACCCACCAACCGCGGACAGAAAACGTGAGATGCTGCAATGTTTCCCTCTCTGCACAAAAAGAACATCCCTCCCAAGTGCTTACATCCAGGTGAGCCCTTTATCTGTCTGTGGCTATTGCTCCACGAATAATTCTCCAGTGGAGGTCAGCCATCCGTTTCTCAACAGGAGGCTTATACAGGACCCTCCACCTGCCTTTAGGGGTACACTCAGAAGCAAAAACCTCATTCCACATTGACTCCCTGATTTCAGCCAGAGAGCAAAATTTCAGCACCTTCACGTAGCTGTGATAAAGCTTCTTCTTCCCCTAGGAGCTGAAAACAGACTGACCAACATAGACATGGCCGGAACACAATAAGACTGAACCACACCAATGAGTAGATCAATAAAGAATTTCAGTCTGTTTGATAAAACCTTGGAGAGGATCTTATCGTCTGTGCATAAGAGAGCTACTGATCCCCAGTTTTTCAAAAGAGCCAACTGCCTACTGAAAGCTTGAGGTGTTCCTTTTCAAAAAACATTCACTGAAAGTGTCTAAAAGGTCCTATCCAAAAACACTCCACAAGTGTTTAAAAAGGCTGATGGTAAAGCACCTATTCCTCAAGCTTTGTCTCTAGTAGGTTAGACTACTGTAACGGCCTGCTCACTGGCCTCTCCAAATGGGCCGTAGGACAGCTGCAGTACATCCAGAATGCTGCTGCTCGGGTCCTGACCAGAACCAGGAAGTACGAGCACATTAGTCCTGTGCTCAGGTCTCTACACTGGCTTCCTGTGGCTCAGAGAATAGACTTTAAAGCAGCTCTGCTTGTGTACAAGCGGCCTAGCACCAAAGTACATCTCTGACATGTTAGTGCCATATGAACCATCTCGGACTCTGAGGACCTCAGGGACCGGCCTCCTGCTGGTACCCAGAGTCAGGACTAAACATGGGGAATCAGGGTTCCAGTTTTATGCAGCAAAAATCTGGAGCAGTCTTTCTGAAGATGTGAGACAGGCCTCTACTCTGACAATGTTCAAATCTAGGCTCAAAACAGCTCTATTTCACTGTGCATAGGACTAAAAGGATCTTATCTGCACTCTTCTCTTTTAAAGTTAATTTTATAATGATCAGTTATGTTTTTATTTTGTATTGTGATTTTAATGCATTTTCTTGTTCTGTAAAGCACTTTGAATTACTTTGTGTATGAATTGAATTGTGCTCTACAAATAAACTTGCCTTGCCTTGCCTTACCTTTGTCTGATGCTACCTGAGACACCACAGCAGTTCATCCAGAGTTATGTCGGAGCCTAGAATGTCCCGATCCTTTGGATTCTGTTGCGGAGCTTCTGCAGGGCCTTCCTCAGCAGAATCCACATCAAAGCTATTTGCCCTGAACAGGTCTGTGTGGAAGTCCACTGCATGCTTCCTCGTCTCAGCTGGCTCCATGGTCACCCTTTCCTCAGAGGAACGAAGACACACCATTTGCTTACTCTGCACGACTGATTTCTCTTGATTAAAAAGAAAGTAGCTGGTGTGTCCTAGAGTCTGGGGAAGTGTGCTTAGACCAAAGCTCCTTTGGCTCTGTCTTGCATGAAGGCAAACAGTTCCTTTCTCTTGGAGTGTAGAACACTGTTCTGCTGATCAGCTTGTGAGACAGAAACATTTTCCAGGTCTCTTATCTCATCCTTAACTGTGGAATTAGATGTGTGCTGCTGACAGAACATCCTAATTTGGGCCTTTCTTACCTCCCACCAATGAGTCAGGAAAGGAAAAACATCTTTCCTCGACCTCCAGTACACCCAAAACAGTTTAAATGTTTCACAAAAATTGAGAACATGTAATAACTTCATATTAAAATGCCAAAACGATTTGGGTTTACTGGTGGCAGATAGGATCAGTTCCATTACAACTCGATGAAGATCTTTAAAAGCAACAGTGAGTATGTGACAGTCAACAACTCCAGCAGTAAAGCAAGCAGACACATTAAAACCTGTCTAGTCTAGCTGCACTGACTCGTCTGATATTTTTACCCAGGTGTACTGTCTGGGTGCTTTATCCTCCACACATCGACTCGGTTAAATTGCTTTAATACATGAGACAGAACACAAACTGAGTGAAAATGTTGCTCCTCTTCAGTCTTATCTAAAGACCCAACCCGCTCAACACAATATACTCTCCCTGATCAATGCAACTTCATTTCCCTTTCAGTGTTTTCAAAGACCTACATGCTCAGCCTTGGTTTAGGGCATAAACATTAATAAAAGTGATGGTAAAACCCTCAGTTTTCACCATCACCAGAAGTACTCCACCTTTCACAATCTCTGCACTGGATATAATGTTTTCATTTAGAGCAGAAGAAAAAAAGAGCTAAGACAGAATAACTTGGTTTGTAGCGGGAGGATGTGGCATGGTTGGGGCTCGGATATTTATCCACCTATTTTAAGTCTTCTTCGAAGCTAATGGAGAGTCTCTGCACTCCAGAATACTGATTAGAATAGAAAACTCAGGATATTTCCTCCACACATTTGCCTGTCTCTTACTATTAATGGAAACTCAAAATTGCTCCCAATACGGCTACGGTTCAATGGGCTGCATCACCTTATCTGATGTAATTTTTATGAGAGTCTGTCTTGAATCCCCTTATTGCAGACCTCACACTGTCTCTCCTACAAGAACGTTAATGGGAAGTTGATGTGCTTGTTAGCAAATAAAAACTGGCACTGGCAAGCTGTCAGTTAGAGCCGTTGTTATGTACTTCTGTTGTCAACCAACACGGAACGCCAGCTCTTGTTGAACGTATTCCCAATGCCTGGGAGTGCAGTGTAGAGCCCGTCAAGCATGTCTTTCTTTCCTCCTGCTTTCTTTCTCAATATTCTCCCCCCTCCACTCAGTACATGACCTGCTCTAAAACAGATGGTGGAAAGGAGTTTAGGGAGAAATAAGTTACAAGGACGTTGTTTGTGAATTTCAGGGCTGAGAAGAAAAAAAAATGCCAGGGGGACCTTACATCACGGGAGGAGCGAAAGAAGAAAAGGAATGGAGGGGGATGGATGCTCCCCCGGCACACAACATCTGTTAGCTTGGTATCTTTGAGCGTTGAGTCTCAGGTGCATCAGCAAACAGAAAGTATAATTCCCACCAAAACAGGCTGATCATTTATTTTATTTTGCTGTTTGACACAACACACTGTCCTTTCATTCATGTTGGTTTTGACAGCCTGGTAAATGAGGTGGAAAGTTTGTCTTTTAATTGGGACATTAGAGCTTTAATATGCCACATCTGAATAATTGTATGTGGGACTGTGTTTCTCAAAAAGGCTTTTGTGAAAGTACTTTTTTACAGAACTGGTGTTTAAACTGACAGAATAGATTTCTGCCCAAGTCCTGGCACATGACAAAAGTGGGCTATTTTCAACAGTAATATGTCTGTTGATCTGTTCTTTGACCTTGATTGGTTTCAGGTACAAGCCTGAATAAAAAGTGTAAACTTATATGTAGCCTGTTGACATTAAACCAACACAGGTCACAGAATATATTCTCAGTCCTTTATTCTGAACTCAATAGCTAAAAGGAGAAATATAAAAAAAAGCCAAAATCAAAAGCTGTATGACCTCTGCGCATGCTGTAGCTTTTGTACACGTAGACAAGAAGTTTTTCCTCCACACTACAACCAATAAGTGAATAACCATTGACTTTTAAATGCAGTCAAGGTGCGCATTTGATTTTGGGTTTAGCTCAAAATCATGAATCGATATTTTCCACTTATCCATAGTGCTATTGATCAGTCTGGATTGTTTTTGTGTGAGTTGCAGAATGTTGGAGATATCGGCCTTCTTTCTAATATAATGGAACTAGGTGGCACCAAAAATACATTTGAAAAATTCGACAGCAATGTCTCTTTCCAGAAATCATGAACTGGTTACTCGAGATAATCCACAGACTACCACTAGCTGTGCTGATGGTGCTACCGATGTTAACAGAGCTAAAGCTAAAGGGGTTTTGCTGCTAGTAAGTGTATCATAATAGCTTATTAGCTTTGTTGTGGTACAGCATAGTGCTAGCAACACTACTAAACTGAGGGGGAGCAACACAAACACAAAGACTGACATACCTAATTGGTCAAAAATACTCTCAGGGGTTAAGCAATTAACGGTTAACCATTGACATCCCCATCCCCTACCATTAATGTTTACATCTCACACTGTCAAGCATGACCACAAACCTCTTGTGGGTGGGTGTAGTTCGGTAGAAAGAAAATAGTTCCTGTACGAAACAGCACAGAAAAGGTCTGTGGATTATCTTAAAGCCTTCCTCAGCTTGAAAAGTTTTTGTCACATACAGCAAACATCTCCTCATGATCCGCTAGCTACATGTCCTCTGAATATGCAGTGAAAAAGTCCAGTCTCTGCAGGCAGCCCAGGCTCCCAAAAACATTTTTGGTCCAGGCTGCATCAACCAGCCAATCACTGATTGCGGGGTGGGATTTGGGGGTTAGAGTAGATGAGAGGACCATGAAAAAGAAAGTTAGCTAGTCAGAAACAGTTTCCCGTTACCTGTTTTCTGTGTGGTGCTCACTCACTTGTGTGTTTGGTGCTCGGCTTGGACTATTCTGTTTTCTTTTTTTTTACTACCAATTCTGGATTACGGCCATCGGACTAACTGTTGATATCCTCGGTTCTGGACACTGCCTGGTTTACGACGCTGATTTTGGATTGCGGACTTAAGTGCAATGCAAGTTCGCTAGTTTGCAAACTAGCAAACAGCTGACAGACACTGGGCAGCGTTACCTAGCAGCAACATGCCGCCGAAAAGGGCAATGACAGCCGAGGAGGGAGATGAACTCAAGAAGACCCTGGAGTTTTTGGCTGAGGAGATATCTGTGGTCAAACAGCAGCAGAAAGGCATCCTGGGGCTGGTGGAGAAGGTGAAGGCTCTCCGGATCCAGAATGCTGAGAAGGACCGGCGTCTGGCAGAACTGGAGAACAGAGTGGCGGAGTTGGAGCAGTACTCCAGGACCAATGACGTGATTGTTACCGGGCTCCGCATCAAACCCTGGCGGTGACCACTGACAACGGGGGGAGCCCTTTGAGCAGGATGACAGATCAGCAGAGCTAGCTCCATTGTGTTTGATAACATTGTTGAATGTAAACATTGTTGAAAGTGACGTCACCCAACGGTGCTTAGCGTGCCTTTAAGTAATCCAGTCCTGATTCCTGGAGAGAGACATTGCTGAGGTTTTTGATGCTTTGAGCACCACAAGCTGAGTGCCATCTATTTCCACTATATTGGAGAGAAGGCAGACATCTCTACAGCCAGTATTGCCAACACTCAGCATATCACACTCAAAAACAATTTAAATGGATAAACAGCACTACGGGTAAGAGGAAAAATATGTATATTTAATATGGGGGTGAACTGTTCCTTTAACATGGTACAAAAACAGAGTACAAAGAATGCAAAAATAGCGGGGAAAGAACTTGTGTTAAAGAAAGATAGTAACCATGAAACCTCAGTTGTTCATCTGATCTGAAGAAAGTAATAGTTCCTCGAGGTTACCTGCATAGTAACAGCATTCAAAAAACACTATGAAACATGAAGCAATTACAAAAATACACATCTTTCAAAGAAAGTTTCTACATGACTTGGCCATTAGCAATACTCATTAGTTTGCCAGTATTTGATCATAAATCAAAGTATTAGAAAAATGAAAGCTCTGCGACTGAAATGTAATGATGAAACCGTACATGCGAAGCACAAACTGTAGCAAAGCACAGTGTGTGGCAGAATTAAACTTTCATTTTTTGGTTATTTTTTTGTTTTATTTATTAATTTATTATCAACATCTGTGGGCTATGAGCTGATCATATTTCTCTTGCATAGTTGGTGTAGTCTTCAGAAGTTCTGTTTTTCGGGGGGGATTTTATCACCCACTGGGTCAATTTCCATACTGAACATCCTGTCAGGCAGATCACTGACAAGAAAGAGCAAAAGTTCAGTCCACTCAGCTAGCTAATTAGCAAGAGTGGAAGTCTGCCTTTAGAATGCTACCATCCACAGAAGGTAACATTGATAAAGCTCTACTTTTAATTACTGCCGTCATGCAGTAATCACTTAGGTCATTTGTACAGTATGTTTCATTAAAATGTGGCGATTGGGTTAGAGCTCTTTATTGATCCAGGTGTGAAACTGTAAAGGCTGCTAAAAGTTTACAGACTTAGTGGAGCAGGATTAAACTCATTTTCTAAACCATAATAACGTGGTCATGGTTCCATCTCTGTCTCTCCTGTCTCTCACAATTTCAAGTACTTTAGCACAGTGTTCACTCCACATGTAATTGCTGTGGCTTTGAATTTTAACTAGTGTTCAGGTTTGCTATCTGTACTACAGTGTAAAACATGTTCACACAAACAAAAGTGATTTCATATAAATCATCCTCGCCAAATTAGTGCAAAATGTCCAGCGTTTATTGTCATATCAGTATCCAGCAATATTGCCTGCACCCCAACTCTGATTGCCATCCTCCAGACATTTATTTAACAAACTGAATTCACAGCATGCATCACATGTTTCATAACACTTCAGTCATTTGCACAAAGTGGAAATCTAATTTATTATGCATCTAAAGCTGCATGTTGGAAGATAAGAATATCTCTCTCATCAAATGCTGGAGAAAGTTTCTTCATGGCTGATGGGAAAGCATTACATAAGCTGGTGGAACAGTGAAGAGGACTCTAAATGCATGTTAGAAAGCCTTCCTGTTGCTGAGTCCTAATTAGCACAAATGCAGCAGGTTTAAATGGGAGGAAGGTTGCGTTTCCTGTGCACGCTTCATGTTTTATTAATATCAAAATGCATGAACATATCTAGATGCATCTCAGTACAGAGGCATGTTACCAATACACGTGATCACATGTACTTAGCTATCATTTGTTTGATTTTATGTGGATTACTGTTTATGAATAATAACGTAGGGTGGCATTCCAAGCTATAATGAGATTGTTGGCGCAGTCAAACTGTTCTCGATATTGCACCAAAGTAAGATGTCATAAAAAAAATTCTTTCACCTGCAAAAAATATGGGAACATAAAAACAACTAGAAAGTGCACTCAGTAGAGTGCAGCTGTCCTCCAGGTGTGTCTGGAAGTATGTGGGTGGGGAACAGGGACCGCAGGGCAGGCTGTGTGTCCAGCTTGTGTGCACGATAGTAGTGGGACAAAGAAAAGCTGAGTCTCACTGAATTGTCCCTCCCAGCCCCCTTGCAATCAAGATGGAAGTGATGATAACAAAAATGGGGATTTTTTCATCTTGTTTTGTGTCCAACTTCAGTGGATCATAATATATCAAGTATGTAATTCATCTGCATATAATCCAGTTTAAAATGAGAAACTTTGTCACTGAAGCCAGTTTTTGAGCAACAACAAAGGCCAGAATGTGGGCTGCAACAGGGTAGGTAAGGCTTGTTTTTATCCAAGCCAATTACAAGTAATACCACATTGAATCACTTAAGAGGAGTGAGGAGTCTGATGTTAATAAAACCAACTCAGTCTCACTCCGAAGTTGTCAAAACAAAGCAGTTAAAAACCCACCCTTTAACGTCGACATGATACACTGCTGGTCGTTATTACAGTTTAACGGTAGCCGGCAGCGCCAATGGGAATTGTGGTGGGACAAGAACTAAAGTTAAGGCGGCAAAAGTCTGAGTACTAAATAATGTTAGGCTGATGGGTTCAGTTGTTTTTGTGATGGGTGAAAATGAATGAAGAAATCTTTTTGAATGACTCTTTTTAGTGTCTGGATTGTCCCGGGTCAGCCTGCAGAATGTCCAAGTGCTCATAAATCCTTAACATGTCGTAATGTAGTGCATCAACGGAACTGACTGAAGGAACGTGGAGGGATTAAACAGATTGAATCGAGACCTTGTATTTTATTGCTTGGAGCGTTTAAACAACAAGTCTATAATGAAGAGCAAAAGTAAACAGACCATGAAATATGATTGGGAACTCACCATGGAACACCACATGAATGCAGCAGGAGGCTGCAGAGGTGACTAGGACGTCTGCTATTTGTCCTTCAAAGAATGATTCTTGGCCCGTGACGTTTCTGTAACATTGTATCGAGCTTACATAGCCAACCTACATACAACTGACATGCTGAATCAGTGCATTTAATTAATATTTCATCCTTATTAATGTAAACTTAAACACGATGACTGGTAATGCATTGAAGAGAAGTTTGTGAGGCGGGCAGCACTAGCTGATGAACATGCACCTACTATAATGGAGTGTCTCAAAAATGCTGACACAATATAGGTTTGCTGCATTTACATGCATCAACTCATAGGAACCAGTGCTGTGAAAAGAATTGGTCTACCCATCACTAAGTGGTATGCAAGCTGAAGACAGACAGAAACACACACCCACGCATATATACGCACACACGCACAACCGAATGCATGATCCCCTAACTAGCAAACCAACAGCAAATGCATTTGCAACTTATATTTCAACTTTTAGCATAGGAAACAGACATACCATTGTCCTTTTGTGTGCATCTCAGCTTGTGCAAGAGTCTGAACTCTGCCATTCTGCTGACAGATGTATGAATGTGTCACTCTGCATTTTGGCACGCTCCCCCCATGACAGCAAAGTGAGTGAGCATGAGAGAGAAGAGAGAGAGAGAAGAGAGAGAGCGATAGAGGAAATTAAGGAGAGTTTCTGTTTAATACAGTGATCTAACCTGTCCAGAGGCCCCATATACCCTTACGTCTACTCTATATGGTGACAAAAGTTTAGAGCAATCACTTTCAAGCATTTACTTTCTGACAGTCAAAACTTACATTCAGTCAGAGTCTTATTCTGTAGGAGGAATGAAATATGCCTGAACAACTTTACACGTTGGGAGCATACCTTTCCAAGGGTGACTCGAGTCAATTGATCGCTACCTCAGGGCCACTGTTATGGATTACTGTCTTACAGGTATTAGGTACAATGACTAGAGTGATGGAAGGAGTTTGTCAGTGAGCAGGGGTAACACAAAGGTGAGTTATTATGGACATCATGGCCTCTATAGTAAGAAGTTAAAATGTCTGCTAAATTGAATATAAGTATGTAGCACACCAAGCAGCTAAAGAGATATGCTGCATGGAGCATCAGCACATAAATATTTTTGACTTGCATGACAATAGATGACAATTGGCTCAAAGCACTATACAATAAAATAATAATAAAATCCATGATTTCCATAACAGCTAATGGACTGTATAGATAAAATTACAATGTAGTTCTGTGGTACAGTGACTAATTTTGGAGCAATGAATTGGACCTGAGTTATAACAATTATGCAGGATATGTCCCCTATCCATAAGCAGCTACCTAAGGCATTCCATGGGCTAAGAAATGTCAGGACTGTACTTTGATGACTGGAAAAGGCTGTCTAGTCTGATAAAATCCAGATTGAGCAAGATCACCCCAGTGGCAAAATGAGGCATAAGAGTCATCATGCATGGTCGCAGCTGCACAGGCTACAGTCATGACTTGGGGCCAACAAGTCCTCGAAGCAAAATGACAATATGGGTCATTTGTAATTTCCCTCCAGAGGGACACATTGGGGGTTTTTCAAATCTAATGGCCCTGTTGGCTGAGTGACATTGTTTTTCAGTGCCTACCAAAACACCACAAACCTTAAATTGTTTTGTGATCAGACACTGCCATTGTTAAAATTAGTTAGGTTTTGGCCATGGATGTATAAGGAGAACCGGGTACAGTGAAGACTGGTGAGGATCCATACATTGGTATGAAGGTCTCTCAGTGCCGCATGAAGCCTAAAAGCTTGATCTGGGTCTTTTGCATCGTGGGGCCCAGAGCGCAAGGGCACTTGAGACTTACGGCAGCCTTTTAGCCCTCACATTTAGCCCTCTGCTGATTTTCTGTTTTTGTAACAGGTCTCAGACTGAGATCCCATAAACAGACAAGATTCCTGTAGAAAACAGGAGAAAATATGTGACAGGTGGCAGGTGCTTCTGCCTAGTTCAGCTTTGCTTAGCATAACTTATTAACCAATATGTAAAATTTATCTTCTCTTTTTGTATTTTGTTTTTCATCTTTTCAGTGTATTTTTTCAACACGAAGATCCACAACATCAAAAATACAACAAAATACCTAGGCCGGGTATAATCTCTGTTTGTGCTTTCAAATAAAACACACATTTTCCATTTATCGTTAAAGTCATCTTGAGTTTAAACAGTGCATTAATGTATTTATGAATCCTCACTCAGTCCATTAACTGAGCTAGCTTCTTCATTTAGTTCACAACCAATGAAAAGAGACATTGCTATGAGATTTCTAGATTCTTATGTCCCCTTATATAACTTTACCCCTAGTGCTGTTACTGAACTGTGATAGTTCCACAGTTAAGTAACAATACGCAAGCTCAACTTTTCCACACTGCCTCCTGCTGACAACACTTAACTGTGCAAAGTGTATTATCTTACAAAGATACAGTAATTGACCACTGTGGCTCATATTAGGATAATCATCTCGCAAAAATAACATTTCCAAAAAATAAAACAAAAAATGTTATGTGCGTCACATTTTCAATGTGGACGTGCGGACAAGTAAAACTGAGTTTTTGGTTTGTTGCATCAATGTGTGCGTTATTACCTCCTTGAGGAGTCACAAATCTGGAAAAATTTCATGCAATGGCAGACATGGCCAAAAATGTGCCAGTTCTTACCTTGCTAATGGAGCAACTGACCCCTATAGACACGCTGGTTTATTGGAGCTGCGGCTCTACTCAGAGCTCCCTCCAGATGTCCAAGCTCCTTACCCTTATCTAAGCCACATAGACACAACAATTCATAAGTTTTACCATGATAAGAAACAAGTTACAGTCAGTGCGTTTACATGGAGCCATATGTATCCCTTTTGCATTTGGGTTGGAAGCCCAACCCGATTAGAAAAGCTCCTTGTAAACAACCCGAATGAAAACAGCCAACCCGAAAGAAAATCTAATCGGGTGCACAGGGTTGGAATATTCCTTTTCAGAACCCGAATGGCACAATTTTTCTGTCTTGTATACACCTCTGCCCAATTCCAGCCACTCTGTTCTTTCTGCGCATGCTCACTACTGTCTCGACGTAAGGCGTCATGACGCGCACTCTCACAGTTCTGTTTTGCAGCACATCACATTTACCAGTGGGTGTAGGAAAATCGATTAACTTAATGGCTTGGGGCTTTTCTTGTAAATTA
The DNA here is from genome assembly GCA_026686955.1 of Epinephelus cyanopodus. Taxonomy (NCBI): domain Eukaryota; kingdom Metazoa; phylum Chordata; class Actinopteri; order Perciformes; family Serranidae; genus Epinephelus; species Epinephelus cyanopodus. Next base: position 10,015,754 of record CM048927.1, read on the forward strand.
TATTCTTAAAATTAAAAGTTTCACTGCATTTTTATTAGCTTGGTGCTTTTATTTTTACGGAAAGGCGAATCCATCGAATTCCGGATCCTGTCTCTCTCGCCCTGGTTCCGTTTCCTTATCAAAACGGCCACTAACGGCCCCAGACTAGCCATGACAGTCTGACACATCCTGATATCACTGCAGAGGCTGCACCAAACCGCCGATTCATCTCACGCTCCATTCTAACCTCACCTGTGAACAAGACCCTGAGATACTTTAACTCCCTCACTTGAGGCAGGTTTCCAGCAGAGAACCATGACCTCAGATTTGGAGGTGCTGACGCTCATCCAGACAACCTCACACTCAGCTGCAAACGCCCCAGTGCGTGCTGGAAGTCTCGGTGTGAAGAAGCCAACAGAACCACATCATCTGCGAAAAAGCAGAGATGCAATTCTGAGGTCCCCAAACCGGATTCCTTCCTCCCCCCATGCTGCACCTCAAACTTCTGTCCATGAAAATCACAAACAGGATCGGTGACAAGGCACAACCCTGGCGGGGGCCAACGCCCACCGAGAATGTGTTTGACTTTAAGCTGACATAGCTCTCACTTTGGTCATGCAGGAACCGGATGGCGCATAGTAGCGAGCCCAGTACTCCTTAGTCCCGCAGTACCCCCCACAAGATCCCCTGAGGAATGTGGTCGTAAGCCTTCTCCAAGTCCACAAAGCACATGTGGAATGGATGGGCAAAGTCCCACGACCCCTCGAGCAGCAACCCTTTTTTAACTATATTGAGGAACAGAGGCATTAAAATGGGCTTACTGCTACGGGTAGTCTTCCAGTCGTTTTTTTAAGGCTTTTGATTGGCCAGTACCATCTTCTCTGCATGGCTATTGCCACCTGTTGGCTTGGCATACTGGTGACACCTCTTCAACTGTAATTTTACATTTTCATTTGGATGAAGATTTCTTTAAAGCAGTACTTGTCTGGATGTGACTTTTGTTTTTAAATGAAGGAGGGAAAATCAAGTTTTCAAAAGTAGCCATGTACACATGGATTCAGCCTAAGGCACAAAAATGATTGGTTAGGGTTCAGGAACGGTAATGGTCAAATAGAAACCAACCTGTCTGTGACCAGCAGGACTTTGTAATGACTGACCAACCAGCAGGCTTCTTGTTCAGGGTTTAATACCTGTAGATCCACAACTTGATTCCAGCATACCTCAACAGTGAAGCAGTTTCATCCAGCCACAGTTGTCATGTGCCCTAGAGTATTGATTCATTCAGCAACATATTGTAAAACAGCATACTGCAAGTATAATCCTCAACTCCTCTCTGGTGACATAACATTAATTACCGAGTCGCTACAATTGCTTAATGTCAGAACTGGACCTTTGGAACTTTCTAAACTTACTCATCATCCATATAAAAGAGCATCCATCCATCTGCCTTGCGTAGTTTGCACATATCGTGGCATTGATGATTTTATGGTTTCCTTGCCGAGTTACTGACTGAACTCACAAGCGGTGAGTGTCAAAAAACAAGATGCATTTTGTTGCACTGCATAAAAGCCTATGTATGTGTGTGTGTGTGTGTGTGTGTGTGTGTGTGTGTGTGTGTGTGTGTGTGTGTGTGTGTGTATGTTTGAGGGTACTTCAAATTAGCAACACACCCTAAATGATCACAATCATGATTATGCATCAAGGCTTCATGTTAAGAAAAGAGACAGAGCAAAAGTGACAAAAAACTTAAGTATAATCACAATCAGTTCTTTCCATCACATCAAGTGGTTCCGCATTTGAGGGTGATCTTCTCACACTGCTGACACACAGGCCTTTAAATAGCAGCAAATTGATTATTTTAAATTAAAATAGCCTGTAGAGTCTGACATTGGTCACAGACATCTTTGTTTACTCTGCAGGCTGTCAGTCTTCCTTCGTGTTGTTGACATATCACAAAAAAATGGAAAATCAACTTGTAATACTGCAAATCATATTGTACTGTAATCAGGCTGAGAAGGGCATTTTAGGTGCTTTTGTGTTTGTGATCAGAATTGACTCACCTTGTGCCATGAAGAAGGAAAGAAAAGCTTCAGTTATTTTGAAAATAACTACAATTACACTTTAATGTTGCAGTTATTCAGAAAATGACTGAAATTTTACCTCAACATTGATTTGAGGAATGTGTGGAAAAGAGAAAATAACTGTATCAAATAACAATGGTAAGTGACATGAAGTACGGAATATGTGTGTGCTTGTTTGTGTCTGTGTATCTGTGTATGCCAGTGATCATACAAAAAGTCTGTATGTGTGTTTATCTCCACATTAGCAATATCATGTTCCCCTGCTCAACACTGGTACGGATCTATTAGGCCTGCCCTCACCTCTAGCTCGAACAAACTGCTCCCATCATGTATGTGTGGGCAGCACTGTTGCAACCAGGGGTGAAACAAAGCCCTCACAGCAGCCTCCCAGGGTCTCCACTTCCTGACTTTCAGCAGAACTGCATTTGACTTCTGTTTTCTTCTCATGCCCGGTGGCCATATAGCACAAAAGAGCACTGGATGTTGACAGTACTGAATGTTAACATAAAATGTTGTGTGCATGTTCAAACTTCACAAGAGCTGGCTCAAAGTTCAGTCCACACAGATTAAAATGAACTAGTTTATGTTCAAGTTTTGCATTTTTTTTAAATGAAATAAAATCTTGTGATCATCATTCACTTGCAGTTATTTCCCAAAACTGGTCAGATGCAATTCAGTCAGTTGTTCAGAAATCGTTGCTGATGTTTGGAGCTGTTTGATGAGGCCCGGCGAACACATTTTGGATAAAAATCAGATATTTTTTCTGATGGAATCAATACTGATTTGTTCATTAAACTCCTGCCTTCAGTAGTACTGGTAACTGTGTTGTCTGAAATGCAAGTTGCACTAGTTCCTGTCCCCCGTCCGCCATCTACTTTATCTCTTTAGACCCCGCCATGGGAATTTGTCTGACTCACTTTTTTTTCTGACTGTTGTCTCACATCTCATCGGTCACTGGTCCCTGTCTCACTGGAATATCTCTCTCACTCATCTCGCTATGCTTAGTGGAATGCACAGTGCTGACTGGCTGAGAAGCATCAACTGAGATGATTTAATAGATGCAACTGTCTGTGAGTTTTTTAAACCAGTGCTAGAGATGCTGCGCCGGTTAAAATAGAAATGCTCCATCAAAGTAAAATAAGTCTTTATAACTTCTGTGTGTGTCCTTCTGTGTCTGTTTTTAGTGTCTACGTGTCTCCACTGTCTGCTGTTATCTTGGTGTTCATTTTCATTTACAGAGGATAAGTCTCCAAGTTTGCATCAGCCAAATAGTTAAGAGCTTTTATATTCAATATAAAACAATCTAAGGGTTCAATTCAATACAAGGGTTTTTTCCCCTCTGCATTCATTGCAACACATGCACTTTCCACATCTGTGTAGCTGCACATGACGTAAATTTCTTCACCTGTTAGGGTGCACATCTGTTTGCTGCCCCAAATTTACTTCCGATTAAAGCCATTATTCTTTGAAATGTATCACCATCATCTCTCTGGCTTTGGGATTAATTTACTATCTCTGCATTAATGAGGTACATCTCCTATATGCATTCCCTCTTATACCCAACCACATAAATCTTCTCCCAGTCCTTATGTGAAGAACTCTGACTAAAGGAACCAGAAATACTGTAGATGTGTTAATAGGTGAACCTATATTTTGACCTTTCCCTCCTACTGCATGTAGACTTGCTGATTATCATCCTCAAATGAAATATTTAGCTTGAACTGCTACACCAATCTACACCATCAGCCATTCCAACAGTCTCACAGCTTGAGAACTGATGGTTACCTCCAAAAAAAAATCTAAATTGGTCTCTTTACCTTCACCTGAAAGCTCCAGAGAGGCAGGGGATTTTGATTGCAATTATGGTTCCTATGGTTGAGAAAGTGTTATTATAGCTCAACTCAGGGGAAGTGGTTTGTGAAACATTTGAACTTGATTGTTATACTATCTTATACTTTGCATGTGAATTCTTTGTTTATATTCGCAGAGCAATTAATTGCTTTCTTTTTATATCCATTGACTTTGTTATTTGTCTGTCTCCTGATGGGTCTGATTTCTTTCTTTTTGAAGCTCATGGACTATGGAAATGCCATATACTCATTAATCTTACAGATGAATCAAATCTTTTTTTTTTTTTTTGTACTCTGCTCATGTGCATTGTAAGTGAAGGTTAATAATCTCAGTTAGCCTGGTTCCAGACCATAGACCCACTCAACTGAGTAGGCTTGCATCTCTGGTCTGGCATACTGCAATGAATTTGCGATTTATCCCGTCCAAACGATGGACGGACCAATGAACGCTGGGGGTGGGGGCGGGTCTAGCGATTAGCCAATCAACACCACGTTAATGGCAACCGCTCCAGATCCTACAGACCACATTAATGATGCTATCGAGGTATTTCGTCACTACTCGCATTAATGGAGGACCAAATTAAGGTAGTTGCTAAACTGGATTTAAAGGCGAAGCAGCTGAGCGTGCACGATGACAGAGACATTTTAAACGGGCAGTGCTCTCTGGGTGTGTGTCTTGTAAATCACCTTCAATGTAGGCGATGTCAGACTGAAGGTTCTGGGAGCTTCAGTCTGACACTCAGGCTAAATCTCAGTATGAGTTGAACAAACTAATACTGTCATCTAAAATATGTATTTAAGGAGTTATCGATTCTTGTATACATTCCTCTTCTGCAAACTGGCTGGAAAAAAAACCTTCATACCGTAAAGCAACTTCACAGTAAAAATGCTCTCTAAAATTCAGCTGGAGCTGATACGAGACTTCAGTGGTGAATGTTAGACAAATGAAATGTGCATTTTTTCCCTGGAAATTGCAACTATAAGATGTATTCTTCAGCTTTGGGTCAGCAAAGCAAGAAATTTTGTACTAAACAGACCTACTTGCATGAGAATTTTATTTTTTTCACAGAACGAGAACAATGAAAGATTATAGCAACTTTGTATTGCAGCAGTTTATTAATTAGTTTCACTACAGACGGAGCAGATGAGTCTGCACACTAATTAATTTGCTTCTGCTGTTTGTGTTTGACAGGCAGATTATTTACAGACAGCTGGTTAGCTAACACTAGCTTTAGCATCTGAATAACTTAATTTTGACTATATAGACATTTTATACATTGTGCAAAAATTGCAAATCAGAATGAATCAAATTCATTCATAAATTTCCCTTCTCCCTAAAGGTCCACTGTTGGTCATGCTTTATAGTGTGCTGATATTCTGTGGGATTTGCAGGTTTACTCAGTGCTGCCCCTGCAGGCCGATGCACAGATTTCACTAACATGTCGTTATTTATTATTATTATATTATTTTATACAGTCTATGGTTATTTCACAATCACACAAAGCTTGTGTGTGTTTGTGTGTGTGTGTGTGTGTGTGTGTGTGTGTGTGTGTGTGTGTGTGTGTGTGTGTGTGTGTGTGTGTGACTACCTGCTAAGTAGAGGCAATGTGCAGGTCACTGAGATAGAGATAAACTCATACCATGCAAGCAGCAACAGGTACAAGTAATGATGGGCAGGAGTTCATTGCACTGTACCCACTGTTACGGACGCTTTTCCAGAAGAATAATGTGGTGCAACTTTGACGTTTTCAGATTTAAAAATGATGTCAAAACCAGGTGAAAACCATCTCTGTGTGCATTTACCAAAGTGTTGTAGTACTGGAAGCTTATGAGAGCAATGAACCAAGACAAAATTTGCACAGCAATCAGAACAGATTATTAGTATTAGAGTGTGTATATTTAGAAAAAATGAAAAGGATATAAGCCAGCACCAAAATGTTGAGGCAACTTGGCAAAATGGTGTCAACACACATACAGTGGGTTAAACAATGAAACAGAACATTTTAGATGTTCATCTCTTGCTCACAACCTTGTAGATAGCTTGCATGCTCTTGCAACCTTTGTTAAATCTGAAGCAAAGGGAAGCAGTGCAAGAGGCCAGTGAGTTTCCACAGCTGTATGAATAGAAGTGGAAATACGACATATCAAGCCAAGCTTTAATACAACTTTTATAGTTCAACTGGAACTCTCCTCAGCTCATATTATTCACCCAAGATCTTCAAAGTCTCCACTCGTTTTTTTTTTCCTGACAGGCAGGAAAACTTTTTGGTATCTTGAAGGAAGCATCTTCATCTTCTGATTGGCAAGAGATGAGGAAGGTAACTCAAAGCCGGAATGATCCTGTTCAACCACTGTGGAGGGAAAGAGGTGTCAAAAACACACCCTTCTGCATTTCTATACATACATAAGACACTTCAGTTACTCCTGCAAATGTAAACCTGGCCCTCAGTGAAGTAGAAAAGAGGCTATACAAGCATTTTTCTTGGCTAGAAATCAGAGGAAAGAGAGGGAGAAAAGTGCTTGTTCTTTCAACCCCAGTGGTGATGGAATCACATGACGTGCCAGTTGCCAAGAGAGAAGAATATGGGCTTTTGAAAGAAAATGAGTATTTGTTTGCACGTCCCAATTCTTTGCCCCAGTGCAACGGCTCAGAGTCCATATGTCACTTTGTCATAGACTGTAATGTTAAAAAAAAACCCAAAAAAAAGAAAACCCAGGGACTCACCTCAACAAAGCTCATGAGGCAAGTCACTTCACTATCAAAGCTACATAATCTCAAAGATACAGAGATCGTCCAAATGGCAGATTGCCTCAGACATAATATGTGAGTGCACAGCACCTACTACCATCTACCAAAGGCCACTCTTGAGCTCTCCAAAACAACTAAGCTACCCGTGGCCATAGGCCAAGGATGCGTGAGAGAGTACAAAGGGAGGGGGCCTGGATAAAATCCACATTTATCCAAATGGTATAGACAATCTATCTTAAGTCTGTGCCATTGTGCAGGTTCATGAATACACCTTATTGCAGCATTAGGGTCAGCTAGCTAAAATATATGAAATCTAATAATATAACAGCCATGAAAAAAACCTACCTTCATAAAAAGTTATGATGGTCAAGAATGTGTAGTTTGTATTCTACTGGCATCAGATTTTTTTTATCATATGGTTTAACTCAACAAATTAACTGAGTTTACCAACTCTTCTGTGTGATCCTAACTACTTTTTGTAAAAACGATTGTAGTGGATAGTCAGGGGCATGGTTGGTATGATATTTTACTTTAGGTAGGTCATAAGATGTCACAATAGACCTCATCTCTTACAACATTAGCCATTTAAGCTAGTTTGCATGCATTGCGTTTACAACAAGCCACTTTAAAATTTGTATCTATGCCCTCTCCTTTTCACAGATGAATAGTTAGACCTAGACACACAGCCTAAGACAGGAAACCAGGGAAGAGAGGTTTGAAATCGACCTATGGCGAAGTCCCTCAAACGCGATGAGCCAATCACAGTGCGTATAGCCATTCCCATACACCTGGACATTCTCTGCCTGGACGTTCATTGAAATGCATTACAGAAAGTCATTTTTGTTCGGTTTCATGAGCTTTTCTGAGATCTGAAGTTTAAAAATGGTCAAACAGTGTGCATGGGGTACATGCAACTCCGACACAAGGTATCCTGAGAGGCTGGGCGACAACGTGTATTGTTTACACGTTAAACCACATCTCAACTGAGAAAAGTGTCTCCTTTGGATAAAGTTGTGCAGTAACGTTAGACCACAACATCAACTCAGCGTGAATAAGATTGACAATGATGTCTTCATCTGTTTTAAGGTAAGTCAACATTGTGTTTGAGGCAACATATTGTCACTTTGCTGGAAAGAAAATAAAGTTATCTTTAACATCTCTAGCTAACGTTAGCTAAAGTTAGCCTAAGGTTAGCTCCTAGCTGCGTTGTTCATCATGTCACCTTGTTTGCTGGGAGTTCATTAGCCTATTTTGTTCTGGTTTTATACTTTGGTGATCGTACATCATTGTTAGCTGTTGTCCAAAGGGCACGAGTTAAATTAATGTTTACTTGGAGTTTAGCTTCATTAATTTATCTGTAGAGATAACAAAGGTTGGCAAACGTCATGCTGAATGACTCAATGTAAATACTGTCACCAAACTAACAGAGAGACACTCTTGGTAAAGATGGTAAAAAGGTCGTTATCCTTTTCTCATATTCTGAGCCAAAAACCTTCAAGGGGCAATAAGCGAAATTCATCATTTGTAGATTGAAGGAATTAAGAAATTGCTATGTGAAGAACTAGAGGTGTAATTTCATCTGGAATATAGCATGACCTCACACACCCTCTGTCTGTGTTGATCTCCACCCCTTGCACATGTCGGTATGTCGATTCAATTAAATTTAATGTTACAATTGTAGCATGGGTTAACGTCCGGAGCTTGAGCAGATCTGTCCCAGCAATGGGTCAGGGGTTACAGCTGTGTTCGGTGAGTAGCCCAGCAGCCCAGCTATTTTTGCAATTAGCATTGTAAAATGTAGCCCGGCGGGCAACCTGGTGGGCTGTGTTTAGCTATTCCCCTGCCTACTTCAATGATGATGGTACCTGTAATAAATGTAATATATTTGCTGAGACGGAGGCGAGGCTCAGTGACTAGAAGAGCTGGTAATGTTAGAAGCGCTACATAGCTGTAAGTTACTTCAGTAGAGGGAGGTGTGGCTCATGACACATTTTGTTTTGGTCTCCAGGCAGTGCACAACAGCAAACCTAGCGGTGAAACGATTTCGCTTTTTGCCCCTTTAACTTCAGTGGCACTTTAACTTATTGTCTTTGATGGCGACAGCAACGAGATGCAGTTCACAAGCGTACAATGTGACTTGTAAACTTTGGCTTGTAATTTAAGCTTTTCATCGACCTTCTCAACAATAAAATGATGAATATATCCCTCCAATGTGTAGTTTAGGCCCTTTTGGTTACTTCTCAGTGACATCTGATTGTTATGTCCCCAAAAATCATCAATTGCCTCCTGCAGAATGCCGTGTACTGTGACACCTGCCATAGCGCCGGGCACTGAATGTTGATAGTTTGTCTGAGTGAGTGGAGGGGGGCGTGGCTTAGCCATAGGTCAATTCTGAGTTGACTGATTGACACTGATAGTGTCAGATACCTAATAGAAAATGCATAGTTAAAGGTTGTTCAAAATAAAGTCATTCAATTTTGCTGACGTTTCAGGCATTACCACTCGGGTAGTACTTGTAAATTTTATTGTAAAGTCTAGGAGATTTAATTACCAGTAAGCCTTAGCAGGCATTCAGACTGAAAACACCCCACCCCACCCCACCCATGCAATCCCCTGCAATGATGGGGGTGGGGCCATTAAAGTAAGAAAGAGAATGAAATATGATCCAAAAGGTCTGATTGGAGTAACATATTTCTGTGTTTGAAGGTTTGTCAGGCATCAAAGTTCTGCACAACAACACATTATACTCTCAGACAAGATGCTGTTTCCCTGGAAAGTCATCATGGCTGCAATTAGTCAATCAATCAACAAGAAAGGATGTAGGGTTTACCTAAAATCTGATATAACACTGGCTCCCACACAGTGGCCAAAAGGCACACTGGTTAGTCCTGAACAGGACATTGTAACATAACACAAAATAGATATTTAATAGATAGGGAAGTAAGTACTGCTTTGGATAGTAATCTCATGCCAGACAAGCATTCTGTGTAATTCAGTTCTCACCATTTTTTTCTTGTACTTTTTGCTTTAAAAACAGCAATTAAATAAGAGACCACCACCTACTGCCTTTAACAGTATTGAATATCTCTCTTACAAGAGCCTCACGCTTACCACTTCAGCCTCCAGAGAAATCAAAGGCTTTCCAGTACGCTTGCATAACATGATGGATAGATTGTTACGGTTAGTCCAACAGTCTGCAAATTCCATTCAAGCTCAGTTATTTATCCTTTGGGTCTGCATATTAAGGTCTGAAATTCATATGTTGAATTTTAGTGTCTGACCTCAGTAGTCATTTTCCCAAAACATTTAAATCTTTGTCCATTATTAGCGTCCATAAACAGGCATGTGAGGCAACAGGCAATCTTTATGTGGAGAGGTCAGCTTTGTATATCTGGACGAATCTGGCAGGGAAATAACAGCAGGTCAGACCCACCAAGAGTTTAGATGGAAACATATACTGGAAGGGCATATGGGAAAGACAGGCATCACACAACACCAATGCCCAGTGAATAGTGGACCTAAGAGCTGGCAGAAGCAACCTCCCTGAACAACTACAAGTAAGCATCTCAATGGCGGACATCCAAGACACAGTGTCAAAGATGAAGAACTGGACAGCACCGGGCCCTGATATGATCCATACATACTGGCTGAAGAAGCTAAATGCACTCCATTAACAGCTAGCAGCACGGATGGCCCAGCTGCTAAGGGATGGGACCCACCCACAATGGTTGACAAAGGGCAGGACAGGATCATGATCATTGCGGCTAAGATAATTAGGCATATGGGCCAATACATGAGTGAGGCACAGAAAGGAATTGGCAGTAGCACCAGAGGAGGCAAGCACCGGCTACTGGTCGACAGATCAGGACGACCAACCTGTGCACCGCCTGGATTGACTACAGGAAAGCCTACCACTAAATGCCACACACATGGATACTGGAATGCCTGAAACTATATCAGATCATATATAAGACACTAATGGTCCTCATAAAGAACTCCATGATAATGTGGAAGACGACACTAGAGGCCAACATCAAATGCGGCATATTTCAAGGGAGTGCACTGTCATCACTACTGTTCTGCATAGGCCTGAATCCCCTCAGTCAGATCATCAAGAAGACTGGCTATGGATACTGGTTCCAAAATGGGGCAACAATCAGCCACCTGCTCTACACGGATGACATCAAGCTGTACGCCAAGAACGAGCAAGAAATCGCCTGAATGATCCAAACCACCAGGATCTACAGCAAGGACATTGGTATTAGATAAGTGTGGTCAGAAGGGATCAAAGAGAGGCAAGATGATCAGAACTGAAGGAGCTGACCTACCAGAGGGCAACATAGGAGATATCCAGGACAGGGACAAGTACCTTGGGATCCCGTAGTGAATGGAAATCATGAGGAGGATGCACAAAAAATTCACGCGCAGGGCAGAAATCTGAGAGCAGAAATTACACAAGCACACAGAAACAGTTTGAGCTCGAGGAGAAAAGCCGAAGCTCGAGCAGGAAATCTGTGTGATCAACATGGTATCTGAGTGCGAGCACACAGTTTGAGCAGAAACAGATTAGATCCAAGCGAAGCAGAGACTATTTGAGTGCGAGGGCAGGGTTTTTGAACGTGAAATCAATAAATAATGCTCTCAAACTGATAGACCACTCTCTTGAATAAAGATAGGGATAAAGCTCCATAGTCCTTTGCTTCAACAGTTCTGTGGATATGCGCCTTGAACAATGAGCTGCTGAAGATGCATGGCTTGGCACTACGCATCTTTGAGTAATTATACGTTCCAGCAACAGTTGGCTTCTATTACAGTCTTGTTGTATTTGGGGCTCTAGGATATGCCCTGGCCCCTTGGTTAATGACACCACTCACCAACCCTCAGACTCACCAGGAGGTGTCTGCATTTTAAAAGGACACTGGACACAGCAGGGGGGCAAGCTGCTTTACAAACCAGAGAAGGTGTGTACAGGGAGAACAGTTAGGATATTGTGTCTTATTCTTGCAAAAACAGAAGAGAGCCTATAGAACCCTCAGCCAAATTCAGTCACTTTTTTTGGCATTTTGCAATCTTGGGCATTTTTTCAAAATTCAAGGATTGTAAGATAATCATTGCTTGCTTGCTGTGTCTTGCAAAACACTGCCATGAAACGTGGTGTACCACTTCCCCCTTACCCACCACAACAACAAGAGGAAGTGCATCCTGACACACTCTTGGGACTGGTAAACAGACTTGCTGTAGAAGTTAGAAAGCAATTAACTGCTTGTTTGTAATTAAAGGCTTTAAACCTAATTTGACTTTTACAGTGTGATCATTTGTAACTTGAAAATAATCTGGAGAAGGAGACAGCTTTTTTAATTTCATTTATTTATTTATTTACTTTAATTTGTATTAATTCTTGAAGTGTCTCAGAGATTGTGGCCAGCGTTAAGGCTATCTGTGACAGCATCTGGGCCATTTTCTCTTGGTTGTCTGGCACCTCATCAGAGATGTTCATGCATGAGGGTACTGTGTAAGTGAAGTACTGGCTGTATGTAATGGGTTTTTTTTATAAAGATGGAACCATTTTTAATTTACTTCATCAGTCATGTGCATTTACCTATGCTAATTAGGATCAACTTGCTCGTGCTTTCAATATAGGGTGAAGACTGGATTCATCTTTGTAAGAACTAAGGTGTGAACAATTTTGCGGAGTAAGAACATGTCCTGAATATGACATTGACTTGTCTTAGGACCTTTTCTCAAGAACAAATTTAAAAACAAACTAAGGAAGATATTAGTTAATGAGGCCCATTGTTTATTAACACCTTGACTTATTGCTGGTTGGTGCCGGCAATTGCCTCGTTGTTTTTACCCTTGTTGCAAAAATGTTTTAGAACTAGTTATTTATGACTTTGGCTTGCAGTTAATGAGCTGATTTAACAGCATATTTGAATTTCTACATTAAAGCTGCATTGGATAACTTTTATAAAAATAACTTTTTGTCTTGTTTGCTCAAACTGTCACTACATCCACACAGTATTACATGAGACACATAATCTATTTAAAAAATCAGGTTTGTTTGTCTCCCTCCCTGTATTGCTTCTTAGCGCATGTGAACAAAAACAACCAATAATAGCCGAGGAGTCTCTAACTCAGCTATCAATCTTGTCCATCACTGCTCGTGAACTGCAGTCAAACTGTGTAACTAGGCAGTGCTCATCAAATATGAGTCAAGATGCTGATACTGCATTACCTAATTCTCACCTCAAATGGTTTAAGAAGCAAATTTTGGTGTACTGTTAGGCTGTAAAATGAAAAAGTTAATGACACAGCCACCATGTTGGAAACAATAGAGCCAAAATCTCTCCCGCCTACGGGCCAGGGCAAACCTTCTCATTTTACAGATAAACAGTATATTGAACTATGTTTCTTAAAACCTTTTATGCAAGAAATAGGCAAAGCAGTGGCCTTGACTGCAGTAATGCAGAAATCTTGATTCATATTTAATCAGTGCTGCCTAGTTTGGCTACATTTCACAAGCTGTGATTGACAGATGCAAACACTGACAGATTACTACAAAATGTTGAGGAGCCTAAAAAAATGATGTAAAAACTCAAATGGGTCTGTAAAAACGCCCAGGTTAGCGGCTTCTAAAACATCAACAGACCACTAAATCAAAACTGGTTTTGTTGTCTGTTGTTTACGGACAGTGGTCTGATGTCCTCTGCAGCTTGGCAGGCATTTCGCCTAGATGACACGCCATCCTCCATCCCCTCCATCTCCTGATGACAAAGTCAGCTTAGGCACTATATCACTTTAGAAACATTAACGTGATATACATGAAATGGAAAATGTAACGCATTCATGGTTAGCAGAAAAGTACAATCCAAACATCTTCTGGCAACTGAACTTTTTTTTTAAGCATGTCTGACGACTGGAAAGGTTAGCTCACAGATGACTAAAAAACCAGTGGAGGCTGCGAGTGATAAAAACAGGAATGGGTTGCAACAACATTTTTGTTACAACGTGGTCAAAGGAAAAGACTAAAATATTGTTGATAGTAATTTTTCGGTTCTTCAGCAGTTTGCTTTACTTTATTGTCCTGCAACAACATGGCCAAAAAAGCACATATGTTTTCCAGATGTTTCTGTGGTCAAGACAAAATGAGGAGAAAAGTACTCCAAAAAGTGCACATTCTTTGATGACATTTTAATGGCTTTGACTTAACCCAGAGTCTGAAGCACACTGAATTTCGACATACAATAAAACCGCATTCCTGGCCTGAAGTCTGCTCCTCTAAATCCCAGAGCAGAAATGAAGGTAGATCATAATGTATCTGCCCCCTTTGTAACTGAAATGGAGACCTTTTTGAAAGAAATTATTGTTTACTTGTAAATATGCAGCAGTTTGCTCAAACAATGTATGCAACTCATTTTTGGCAAAACTGAAATATCTACAGCTGCAGTATGAATGCATTCATAGAAATCAACACAAAGCTCGAAATACTGAAATGTACATGCGAGAAACTGCAGAGTAGTGCATAAAGCAAATGCAAAGCAGATGTACATATAGTTACCCTGTGTCTCCTGTCCACATCGCTTTTGGTGGCACTTTGTATGGATGGAGTCCCCAGTGACCGCTGCCAGAAAGAGTCCATGATGGGGAAAATTTATAGTTCTGCTGACAAAAGGAGAATCAATAAGCGATTATGTGGATACGGCACAGCATGATGTTATCACTCCTAGGGCATAACACCCTACGCATTCACAAACACAATCAGCACACACACAATACAATGTGCTCAACACAACACGCTCAAAAACAGGTGAGTAGAAGGAGGGGTTTCTCAATAAAAGCACAATACAGATACAGTTGATGTGGTGCAGCAATCAATGCAAGGTGATGGATCCCACTGTTGTTCATCAAGGAAACGGCCTTGACACCCCAGGATGACTGTAACCCCCTGCAGTACCAGCCTCGGGTCTTACCACATTTTGCTCTAAAGGCTTGCCTCAGTCCCTCCCCCAAAAAACAAACCAACATTGCCAGACTTCTTTCCTCCCTCCTGGGTGCTGATTTCACATTCACGTCCATTATGCATGAATGTCAATGGATGCAGTGAATCAATGCAAAACAGAATAATAAATCATGTATTCCATGGGTTCTTCCTGCCTTGAGCAATGCAGGAGAGAGAATTGAATGCCACAGCCTGCTTGGCAAAACAAGTTATTATGGTGAGAAGGCAGGCCTGATGGTTTGTACTGAGGAAACGTAGATGTTCCCTTTTCAGATGCTCTGAAGCCGCAGCGTGAACACAGATGGTTTTCCACAATCTTAACTGGTATGTTAATTTAGTTTCAGACCAGGTACGTTGTCGGTTGGTTGGCAAATAACTGATAACAAATGAGCATGCCTCATTGTTTTTGCATCCTCTGTGCATTTGGATATCTTCAATAACTTCAAATGATGAGGGCGTTGGTGTCTAGTTCTGAGCACACATCTGTTTCACTGACAGGCAGAAAACAGAGAAGAAAGAGAGATGGAGGGGAGTGGGTGGAGGATGAGCTGGAGGGGGGTGCAGGAGAGGAGATACCCAGCGGCTGACTGCTTGTATCATGGGAGTTCAACAAAGTGCAGCATGGCCCTCCAGCTGGAGGTTAGAGAGAAGCATCTTGTGTTTGTGTGCACGCACGTTTGTGTGTCAAACATTTGTCTCAGTACGTTGATTGTCCACTGATGTATATGCCAGCATTCGCAAGTGTGTGCGTATACAATATGTGATGTATCAATGTGTGTGTGAGAGAGAGACACATCACAAGTGGTGGCAGGTGTGGACCACAAATGAGGCCACTGACTGACGGCTCGTCTTTGTGGCCAGGCTTGCCCCAATTTATCCTCTCTCCCTCTCCAAGACTTCAAGCCCCCTTTCACTTTGATGGACAATATGTCCTACTTCCCTGCAACACTCGACTGCTGTATAATTAAATGTCAAATAACTGCTACCCATCACTCGGACCGAAAATGCATTATTTGTGGCAAATAGAGCACTAAATCGGAGATAGAAAAATTTCTGACTTATTTGCAGCGTCTGTGCTTTTCCATTGATTGAAGTATTGAGGACAATTGGATTGCTGCAAACCCTTGTTGCAAAGTTATTGTCTGTCCAAATTCCAAATCAAAGCTTAAACTTTTGTTGCTAGCAGGCAATGTCAAGCAGCCGTCTACACTTGGAGCTTCAGAATTTCACATCTAAAGCATCATTTTGAAAGCGAGTGCATATTGCCATGCCATGTAGAAAAAAAGATTTCAAACAAGTTAAAAGAAAATCAGTGTTTCTGACCACAAAGTACAGAACATAATACAGATGGGTGACAAATTAAAGAAATATCCAAAGTATTAATGAGGTGTTAGGCATCAAAACAGCTCTACTGATGGGATTATGTGTCGGTGGCAAGCATTTAGTGATAGCTGGTAGTAATTGCCAGAGGTGTGGACTCGGCTCACTTAATTTGGACTCGAGTCAGACTTGAGTATCGGAATTGATGACTGTGGACTTGGTTTGACAAAATGGACTTTAACACCAATAACTTGTGACTTCACTTGGACTTGAGTCTTTTGACATGAAACTACTTGATATCTTTCCCCAAGCCCAAAGATTTAAAGGAATGTCATTTAAAAAGCCCCAAATTTATTTATTGCACTAAATCTCTGGAATCAACAAATGTTAATGCCATTCACTCCCAGCACTCTCTGAGGGTTAGTTGGAAAAAAACGATATCAAAGATAAGTTTGTTTACATAGAAAAACTACGTGGTGGTTGACAAAAAATTGCAGTAAGCTATATAAGAAGGTCAAAAATTACAGACGGAGATACAGCTACTTCCAACTCCATCCAAAATTTAAAGGTGCACAAAGAACTCTAAGTTAAGGCTAATATAACATAGTTAGTGAGCTAATGCTTAGTTAACATTAATCTGTTGTTTACAGCTCAGCTCAGACCAAAGATTTGTGATAGGATGAAACCATTTTAGAACGTTGCAGAAAAAAGTTGCAGAGGTATGATCTGGCCAGTCTGATTGACTCAAGCTGGCTGATGGTGTCACCTGCAACTCAGCTGGTCAAATCACTATGGCTGGTATTAGAACATAAAGCACGTCACTTGTTTCAACAGCCAGTCGGCTTGTGATGAAGTTAGCTGGTCAAGTCAAAATGACTACAGTTAGGTGTTTGCGGCAGGTGATCCGTCCTCGCTGAGCCCTCTGTCACCATCCTGACGGTGTGCCAGTGTCGGTCAGTGGGTTTCTGCCGCTGCTCACTGTGTGTGCTTATGCCCCCTCAAACAAGCGTGCACACACACATACACACACACAAACACACATTGGCACTGGTTATTTAAATTGTTGTGATGCATTTATTATAAAAACAGTCCATCTGATGCTGGTTTTGTTTCTGTTTTTGGCCGTTTCATCACTACTATGAAAGCAATTGTAGCCAGTATCTCGCTATCACTATCCTCATTTATATTTCATGAAGCTACAAATTATATTCAGCCACAAAATAAGCCTGAAAAGTTGAAAATCAGAAAGGAGGTACAGAGAGTTGTTGCATAGAGATGATACACCGCCTCATCTAGTTGCATTGTTTTGACCCAGCAGGTTTTTAGAGCGTTGCAGAGAAGCGCATCGCAAGTAGTTGCATGTTTCATCTCGTTTTCATCTCGTCCTGTTGCAAATCTATGATCTGAACTAGGCATTAATGGCATTGCATATGATTTATGACTTGTATGGGACTTATTCTTGACTTAGGATTTTACTCAAAACTTGCTTGTCTTGACTTGGGACTTGAATGAAGAAACATAAGACTTACTTGTGACTTGCAAAACAATGACTCGATTGCATCTCTGTCACTGTCTTATACATCTTGTATCTACAATAAGATGTTCAGTGGGGTTGAGAGTTGATGACTGTAGTGACCATAGCATATTGTTTATGTCATATTCATACTCGCCAACCCATTCAATGACCACTGACCACCAAGCATTTTCGTTTTTCTCAGCTCATATATTTATGCCTTTCTTTTAATTCATCACCCATTTCAGGGCTCCAGATTACACCTAATTGGTCGCATTTTGCGACCTTTTTTGGAGGCCTGCGCGTGCAAAGCCCAGATTTTACGACCGCGCAGACTCCGCTCCGCTCACCAGTGACTGCTCGGCATGTATTTTTCACATCGCAGGGATTTTTCACGGACATTTTTACAGGAAAGAAAGCCAAAGCCCTATCATTTCCAACAAGAATGGCTCACTGAAATTACGTGGCTGAGATACTGTAAAGAAAATAAAGTGATGTCCTGCATGTACTGCTCTCAGTGCGGTCCGAAATTTGCGGGGAAAACTAAATTCGCCGACTCCACCACACACTTAAAACATGAAATGCTGGTTAAGCACAACAGCATCAGGCATAAATTATGCAGGGACAGATGCAATGATGCACACATCATTTAAGAAGCAGGGTTATCTGTGTTTGTTGCTAAATTATCAGTAATGCAATTAATATAGACAAAATTATGAATATGTTGTGTCATATAGATAGTGCTACGAAATTTTGTGCTGGTGCTCACAAAATTTTCAGTAAGGAGCACTGGTGCTCCTAGTGGAAAAAGTTAGTCTGGAGCCCTGCATTTGTCCAAAGGGGTTTGTTTGGTGGTTAGCCACCATTCAGTAGATATTTGGATCATAGATTGTGCATTAACTATGGTTAACAGCTGAACTACAGATTTCATTTTTGAGGGCAACAGAAAAAGCTATAAACACAAAAACGACATGTGAACACCTTAATTTTTGTGGCCAACTGCTTTTTTTTACACATTAAACAGGCAAAGAATTACATGAGTTGTTTTTTTTTTTTTCTGAGAAAAATAAAAGCCAATATTTGCTGCTGGATATGACATCAATGAGAGTGGTGAGAGTGATCCAAAAAGTAAAGTTGTGGGTCATAAAACCAAAACAATGTGCTGAAAGATGCTTAAATGTTTCATGGAAGACCTGAAGCGCTGGCTGATAATTCTCTATGGATTCTTCACTATAATGGTACATTACACACAGTTATTCCAGCCATTATCACAACAATATTATTATGTGCAGCTCCAATAACAACTAGGCTATGATGTACTTATATTTTAACTGACTGTTAATGGTCAGTCTATTGTTATTCTTATTTTTGGTATGACTATTAAGATCTATCATTATAGTTACAATGTAGTGTTAGAATTTTGGTTTTACTATGGGCACTGTTTTTTTTTCAGTTACAATATTCTTTCTCTTTTTATCTCACTCCCTTCTTTTATTGCACCATAATCTTGTGCTACTTCTCACCTTTTATTGAAGTGACAAGTAATATCATTGCTTTCCAAAGATATGCCCTGAATCTAACACATTAGTTTATTTTATTATTGTCTCTAAGCAGGCAGCCACATTCATCTTTTTCAAGACGGTTGTGTGAAAAAGTAGCATCAGTGAGAACAAAGGTGGGAGACAGACATCATTTTACACAGAGTAAGTAAGTTGAAAGTGCAGGGTACAGTCTGCCACTGAAGCGCTTATGTGAACCATAAGGTGCATTTCCACCAAACACTGTCAGCATAGCTGCCTACCCGTAGAACCATATGTATCCCATAAAGACATGTACCTAAAATGAATGATGCAGCTGCAGCTCTAAACCGCTATCACATCATGGTACAATATGTGAACATTAACTCTGCAAAGGTTGATTCTGATAAAGTGAAGCAGGACAATATTAGAGAGCTTTTAGTACAGAAAATTCAGACAAGCTCTCCAAAATTGCACCATGTTTGCATGTGATTTTTGTCATGTACGATCCTATATCTTTCATTTTTTGTTTCTGTAAATCCCTACTGATGTTTAGGATATACACATACAACTCTCCGTTTCATTTTTTTCCCTCTCCCACTCCAAACTGACCAAGACACACCTACTACATTTGAAACTGAGTTTCTATTCTGAGCTTTGGAGGCCCGTATCTCCATAACGGCTTCGTCGATTTGAGTGATTGACATCTCGTTTGAAAACGAGATTGACAGCACTGTAAGCCAATCAGAGTCAGCAGAATACGTTGTGGGGAGATGTCGGCTGCTGTGAGCGGTCATCGTTATGCTTATCCCCGGAACCTGAAGGCTGTCATTTTCCGCCCGGATTCATTTGAATGACGGGCAACATGTCGGTCAATGGGAATGAAGCGTGATTTAACAACAAAGTAAGAGAAATATTACAATTATATTTTGGAGTAATATCTGTGTCACTGCTCTGCATCTTGCTAATTGTCCACAGAGCGAGGTTTGTGTGAAATTTTCTGAACAACAAAGAAAAGGCCATAGTGTTCAAAGTAGCAGGGGTTTGATCCTGCCAGAATGTACAACCCTCCACCACTTGGAGGGTCAAAGGTGTGCTGAATAATCCACAATGTCAAAGGACTGCAATGTTTCTGGCTCCACTTTTTAGTATTGGAGCAGTGTGCTAGGTACCTCAACAGTGGGGTGATTAAAAAACAGATAGAATGAAACATTTCTAATGGTAGCATCCTTAATTTTTGTAACAAAAGCCATTGTTATGTGTAATTAACCAGACTGCATGGTGGAAACTAAGCATAGTGTCCAGTCCATTGTGTCCACTTCAACAGTATCTGGAGTTACAAAGCAGTGACAGTTACTTCATATAAAAATAAACATTAAATATTACCTACAGTATGAAAAACCGTAGTACTGTCATGGCACAGCGAAAGAGCAGCATGACATGACAGCTCAAAGACCTTGGAGAATAGAGCGTTATCATTCAGCCATCTAAAACAGGCAGTCTCCTACCACTGTTTTAATATGCTGCTTATAGGAACATTAATAGTGCAGGAGCTGACATAGAAATTGGATTAAATCACTCATCTTGTTTCCAGGGCAGTAGCATGCATCACAGAGTAAAGTATTGATCTGTCAGACAGTACCCTTGGTGTTCTTGAAATAACCCTACTTTAAGTTATTCTTCCTTCCTATCCTTTCTCTCCATCACCCTATTCTCTACAAAACTCTTATCTCTTATTTTAAAAGGTAGCTCTTGTTTTTAAAAAAGAATCACTGTCGACGAATGAGAGTACATCTTTGCAAAAAATAGCTTTGCAAATGTGTCTTCTCTTAATGCAAAACATGTGTCATCGTCCATCCTTGTTGTGAGCAAATGCAATCATCCAACAAAAGCGTTACATTTTTAATGCTGTGCATCCTGCTCTGCCGTTAAGCATTTTATCCCAGAAGTGTTGCGGCTGAAGAGAGACACTGAGTTTAAATCTGTATATACGCACGTCAACATGCAACAGAGTGGTAATGTTGCTTTAGATCCTCGTCTGTGCGTGTGATATAAAAAAAAGGTATGAGTTAAAAGCAGATGTCATAGTGGCTCTATTGTTTTAATGGCTAGTTTAACATCTGGCAAAAGGACAACAGCTGAAAATGATCTGCCTTTTGGCACATTTACAGTGATGCTGATAAATGTGCACTGTCCCTGAAATTTAATAAAACAAATAAATATGCAAAATATGGCAAGACACACACACAACACACACAAGTGCATTTGTATGGGTGTTACTGTGGACAGGAATGGAACATGCAGGTGGAGGATGATAGTCACAGAAATTCCACATTCAGCTCTGTTCTGTCAAAGGAACCTAAACATGCTTTCACACGGTGAGCAGCATCCCCTACACACACACACACACAAGACGCAGCTCAATCAAGTAGAGGAAATGCCATGCGTTCCGTGTCTAATTGAAAGTAAGCAGATGGTTGTGGGCTTTCATAGAGGGAACTCAACATCAGGTGCAAAGACGTTTTTGAAGAAATTCCCGTCAGGGGCGCGAAGAGAAATGTGAACAAATCTCAGCTCCGTTAGATCAGACACAGGCAGGCCCACACCCAAGAGGGAGCCTTCTAATCGATACTAAAACAGTGAGAACAAGTCCAGGCCAAGACACAAGAGAGCGATAATGAGAGAGGAGAGCAAGAGGTAGGGAAAGAGAAAGGGAAGATGGGGGGGGGCAGGCAGGTGAAATGGGGAGAGCAGTGTGAAAAAGAGAGAAAGAGATTAGGGATAGAAGAGTGGGTGAGAGAGAAAAGAGAATAAAAATGCAGGCGTTTAGCAGGGGCTCTGCCTCAGAGCAGCGTGCCTGAAGATACAGAATCTGGCAATTTAACTGTTTTACATAGCTTTAAACAAGTGTTCATTTTACCCGGTGATGTGTGACATAAGCAGAGCTACAGCCCAGTGAGAAGACCTGCATTGAGTGGATGAAGAGACAGGCCAGCTTTCTAATATATCTTGTATAAATGAGTGGCTTTTCTTGAAGCTCCCAATCCTGATAAGCATAAATCCTTATTCAGTCCCTCGCTAATTAGACCAAATACATGTTTTAAGAGCTAAAATGATAAATGATCGTGCATCCCACTGTAGGAAACATGTAGTTACTGATTCAGTCAGCCACAGGTTAAGCTCCACTGCCCTCTCCTCTCTTTTCCCGAGAAGCCATAGCAAGTTTGGCCTTTGATTGTTATTTGGTCTTATATCTAAGCTGGCTGCTGTGGTGAGGTAGTTCTTGGAGCAGTACACAGCTTATTAGATTTTGCAGGAAGTAGCACTCTCCTCTTCCTGAAAAATGAGGATTAAATCGTCCTACAGGAAAGGCTGAATTGCCCCTCAATTGATGTGGTTACACAGCCGGGAGTACATAGCGTGCCCGGCACAATGCACCCAGTATCACTATGGATGGGTCCCTTATGGGGGAGCTAATGTGGCTTCTTATCAACATTTGATCCAAATTGCATCATGTTCTTTTAATGAGGTTGCAATTCAGCTTGGGGGTGTGTTTCCCAGCGATTGGAAAAATAAGTCAGGCTCAGACATATGTGCAATGTACAGAGAACATATACACTCATGAGCAAATTCACAAAAGAATTGGGTGGCGTTTGCAGCCACTAAACCTGCACAAATAAAACAAGGAGACACCGTGTAATTCTCAAAGCACCCATACCTTTTTACATGCCCCACTCACATAGTGAATTAAGTAATATGCATAGCCTGATTTGTAAATCAGGAGGTGTTGGAATGCGAAGTGGCTGCAGATCTGATGTACGGTGTAAATTCACGGAACATACGCATGGGAACGCATCATAACCAAAGTGCCAGGCGCACAGACAACACCAAGGTACTGCTGTGTTTCACCTGAACAAGAATGACATTAAAAACAATGCTATGTGTGGAGCACTGATAGCAGATATTGTTGCATCTTCTGACACAACAATGGAGCCTAGTAAACACTATATGCCCACAATGATGGGAATTCAGTTGTCCATACTTATGCCACCGCACATCCTAAATGCTTGCTCAGGGGTCTTACAGTAACATCCCAAAATACTACATGCACATTTTATGCACACAGCAAGTCATGTCTTTATTAGCTATTTCACCATTTCACATCACATCCCTCTCGATTAGCTGTGGGGCTTACAATATGCTGCACCCATTCATTGTCCTGATGCATGAATCATTGTCATTTACACTCATTGTCACCCTTCTAATCAATCATCAACACTACATGGCAGAGAATGTGGCAAATTGTGATTTTCGATTTTTGGCTTTATTACTAAAATTGAACTGAATTGAATTGAATTGAATTTTTCACATTTTACCAGCTTCCTCTTGTTGCTGAGGTTATCCTAATTCAAATTTAAGTAATGATAGCTCACATGGACAAAATCCCCACACTGAAAGCATTTCATGATCTGAAGGATTGATGTCTCTTTCTTAAAAAAAAAAAAAAAAAAAAAATGCATCCAAAAGAGGCAAACAAGTGATATAAGAGCAACTGTCGCAGAAAATGAGAGAATGACAGCACGAAAAATATTGACATTTTGATGGTGACAAAGGATGTGCCAGATCCACGCAAATAGGTACTGGAACACAAGTGTAGAAAACCTGATAAGTCCCCGTTCCAGCACCGGCAGGATCAGACACAAATTAAGCCCTCCATTTTGCACAAAGTTGGCTCCTTTCTATGCAAATGAGCCTCATTGCCAAACTTGTCAAATTCAGTGCTAATGGCCACATGCAGAAACTGTGAAATTATTAGTGTCTTCAGAAAGTTAGTGGCAACTGAAGCACATGGCATGATATTTTTTTTTTCTTTTATTTCTCACTTGAAATCATGCCATCTGCTTTGTGTAAAGGTGTGTGTTTGAAAACACCAACATCACTGACAGACAAGGATAATAAATACAAAATATGGTCTCTCTCTTTCATGTCAAAATTCCTTGCCTCTGCTCTGTGTTGGTCAGGACCTGTAGCTCATATCCTTAAAAATTAAAATTCTGTTTTTCTATCTGCCATTGTTCTGCCTACTGTTTTCTTGGCGCATAGGCAGCGTCATTTATACTTTGCCACATGGATAATTGCAATCAGATGAAGAAAAATGGGCAAATTGCACTCAGCTGGAAAATTTAATGGGTGTTTTTTTGCTGTTATATCATCAGTGCAATATCAGGGTAGATAGCGGTTGCAAGTTATGCGCAGTACATGGTGCTATCAGCAGGCGCAATCCATTCTTTGTAAATTCAGCCCTCGGTGTCCAATACATGTATCATAAACATTCACACTCATGTGAGTTTGGGGGCATGTGTGTTGGTGTTAAAAATCTTCCTATAAACAGAAATTAGTACAAACAATGTGGAGATTTGGAAGATATCAGCTCCTCTGCAAGGCTTTGAAAACTGCAGTACCTAAAACACCCCTCTCATCATGGACCAGCAGAGACATCTACATGTATTTTCAGAGACATAAATCCACCATTACTCTGTCCTGCACTACATATTTTTACTTTATGGACATTATTGTCAACATATGGTGCATTTAGATTTTGGGGGGAAAAAAGAATCATATAGACTTCCCAGACATTTATTTTACTTACTCCCACTAAGCACATCATCTAGCCTCATTTAGCCTCTTTAGAAAGACACATGGTTGGACAATCACGCCATGCCAACAGCGGGCTATTCATCCTTCTGGAGGATTTATGCCTGAAGCTTTTTGGCAACACTTTGGATTGGAGATAAAGAATTGGCTGCTGAAGGAAGTGTGATCAGTAAACACAAAAAAACGAGCAAACAGATTTGGGATTCAATGTGTAACACCATGTTCCGAAAACACCCCCATCTTGGTGTTTCAGCTCAACTTCAAAAGGTCTGCGTGCATGTGAATTAATGTGCATTGTACACTCACATGTATGTGTGTGCACTCCTGTGGGTGTGTATGCATGAATCCAGGCCATTTGTTCGCCCATATTTATTTCTGTGCTAAAATATGTTGGAGCATTATCATACACCTTTTCATCCCACTTGACAGAACTAGCTAAACAGTGCATGGCCCTGGAGCACAAAATGCATTCAGCAATGCATACAAGTGACAATGGATTAGCTATAAATAACTTTGAATCACTGTACTCTCCATTAAACAGCTCTGTTCGCACCAGCTGTACATTAGCCGTGCCTTCAGAATAAGCATATTTATCAAAAAAAGAAAAAGAGATGTCACATAACTCTACTTGTGAGCCACCCACTCAACGATACAGCACGAGCCATGCATATGTTCACCAGTTGCTGTGATGCTAAGCCATACCTGCCAAATGCTGATTTCTAAAAATAAGGACGATGCAACCACAACATGCACACATACCGCCTTCAAACTTTCTCTGCAAAGTCCCTCATAGTCCTGTCTAAATATAATGACTCCGGTCTCGGGATAAACTTTCCCCAACACAGCAGATGGCAATGATTTACATGTAAAACAACAGCCTTATCTGCTGCTCATGGCTGCTGCTGGTGGAGCGACGGGTTCAAATGGCATCCTTTCCTCCTCTGCTCAGCCATGGCCTGAAGGGAGAACACACACACACACATCTGTTATTGACCTGCAAGCTGGCTAATGAGGAGCAGGCGCTGGACATGTATCTCGACAATGGTGCAGGCAAATGTGTGTGTGTGTGTGTGTGTGTGTGTGTGTGTGTGTGTGTGTGTGTGTGTGTGTGTGTGTGTGAGTGTGAGTGCACATGTGTTAAAGCTGCTGTCCACTGGAATACTGAGACGATGCTGCAGCAGTGCTTCTCCTCGCAGCCAAGAACAGCCACCTCACATGTGTCACACAGTGTGAGGCTCATGTTTTCATAGGAAGTGTACTGATGCATTACAAGGCAGTGACATCTGCATCAATTAATGTTTCCTGCTTTAAAGCTGCATTGATTAAATGCAGCTTTATAAAACTGGGTTCAGGAACAAAGACCACGCCTTGAGCACATCCCGTCTCTGCCCGAAAGTTAAGAACACCAGCCCAATTCCTTTTTGCCTCTTCCATCTTTTTTCTCTGCTTCTTACTGTGCACGTAACCAGTGGAGGCTCAATCAGAAGCTGAGTTTACAAAGAAATAACTCCCCCACTCAGTCCCAGCTCCCTGGATCCGGACTTTGACCAACATATCAACCACAACCCAGAAACCTAGCCTTCGTTCCCTCAATCTGTGCCCCTCAATTTTTCATCCCTTCATCCCTAAACCCTCATCGATTCGTTCCTCACTCTTTATCCCTTGACCCTCATCCTTTCATCCCTAAACCTTTGTCCATCCGTCCCTCGACCCTCCTCCCTTTGGCTCTCATCCATTCAACCTCCATCCCTTCATCCCTCATCCATACGACCCTTGACCCTCACCCATTCTTCCCTCACCATTCACCTCCTCATCCCTTCATCTCACACCCTCCAGCCCTCGACCCTTATCTTCATCCTTAATCTCCGACCCTCATCCCCTTATTCCTCTGCCCTCATCCCTTTATCCCCTCATCCCTTCATCATATATCCTATTATCCCTCCATCCCTCGATCCTTATCCCTTCATTCTCTAATCCTTGATCGTCATCCTTTCATGCTTTCCTCATCATATTCAGTAAACCAGTCCAAATCTTTGTCTTATTGGCATGGTCTTTGTTAGTGAATTATCTTAGCACTTTTGTTCGGAAAAACAACACTGACAACATCTCATTAGGTTTTTATGTTTAGCAAACCGTTGCTTATTTACACATCTAGCAGACAGTGTGCAACATCATCATTCATGAGGCATTGTGTTTCTGACAATTGTATCCATGTGTGTTCAATATTCGTTTTCCTTTTTGCTTGATTTTGCTCTCCACCCAACTCCTGCGAAACATGTATGTCTCTGTCACTTGCTATATGCTCCAAAATTAGCAATAAACCTTTCAGGGGCTGCGGGGGAAAAAAATAGAATCTTAGGAAATATGCTTTTGTTTATAGCAAAGGAACAGTAATTGTTCCCCGTGGCCAAACAGTGCCTGCTCTAGGGGTAATGTTTGACAGAACTTTCAGGGCGGAGTTTGCTGACTTGCATTTAGCCTGGGAGAGACACATTTTTTCAATCACATTTGTGGATTTTATCCATAAATTTTATGTAGACACTTGTACAGTTGCTTAAAGTCAAAGATTTTTATCATCAGTCATATAACCCTCAGCTGACTGGGATTAATTAAGTCGACTTTTATTTATTTATTTTATTTTATGTTTTTCAATCAATGTGCAGAGTACTGCATAGAGGTGGCAAATTTTCAACTCAGGGCATCTGAATATGAAACTCTGGCTTTTGTCAAATCTTTGCAAAAAAAAAAAAAAAAAAAAAAAAAAGTTGCATGTTTCTGATCCATTGTTAGCACAGTAAGCTCTAAGAGCTAACTTGGCCTGTTACATGACAACATTGTCACCCTAAACATCCCACTGAACCTCCCTCAAACTCTGTATGGAAAAAAAAGATTAATAGTCAAATATTCATATTGAACAGCCAAGTCTGATTCCAATGACAAAATTCTGAGTCAGGTACAGCCTTATACACTTAAAATGGCAAGATGTCCACGGAGCCATAGTTCATTGTTCCTGAGTGGCTAGAATCAGGAGTAAAGTCAATACAGGCCTAAATGCAGGTTAATGGCAGCAGCTGTGTGATAGACTACATCAACATTAAAATGAGTGATTACAAAGAAAGTTAAAGTCGACAGAAGGTTGTCTTCTTAACTTCATTGCCCATAGCCCTGGTGGGTAGACACGGTGGTTAGTCAGCCCGTTAAACCTCCATTAAGTCTCCTCCTGCTGTCAGTATTCATCTACACAGTGTTTTAATACAGCCAAATTCACAATGCAGTTCAAGAGATTCTGATTATTTCTTCAATGCAGCCTTACGGTATGAATAACAGCAAGGACTCCTCACTGCATCCAGATAAAGTAGCGATGAGGGAGCTTCATGTCATCAAATACCAACGCTTTGTTACGTCCCTTTGTGTCTGATACCGACGCACAAGGCACACTTGAGCATCTGTATGGGACTCACTGGGCTTTCAGCTTACTCCAGTGTAAATCCATTCAAAGCCACATTAAACACTCAGAGCAAATGATGTAGTATAATAAAGAGTGGAAAAGTGTCAGTGGAAACACACAAAACGTACATTGGAGGGGTACCTTGAATGTCATACTCTGAAGTGTCGGGTCACTGTCAGAGCTGCTGTATTTGAAGAGTTGGGAATGAGACCATGTTGGCAAATAGACACTTGAATCTGATTTAATTAAGCAGGGGTTACTTAGTGCTTACCGTTGCAACAATAGACTGTGAAAAAAAGTACATAGCTACTGTGACAGCCTATCACTGAAAGCAACCTGCCTTTAATTATGAATGAATAACCTTGTTACAGTTGTCATGAAGGGGGAAAATAATGGTAGATACCAAAACTTTTTTTTATACCTGAATGTAAACATGTTTATTCCTACTGTAAATCTGGGCATTTTAACATAGGGGTCAATGGGGACTGACTGGCGCCTGGAGCCAGCCTCAGGTGGTCATTCAAAGAACTGCAATGTTGTGTTTATGTTTCATTCTTCTCCATTCATTTTTTTCTTCATTCGGTTTTCTGCCCTAGAGGTTGCCGTTTGGTTGCAACCAAACAACACTTATAAGTCCTGCCACTGTAGTTGCTACCGTCCTATGTCTGCTGCATGGGGCCGGGGCACTGCTGAAAACAGCCACATCGATGAGTGTGATTAGAGAGGAAGCCAGAAAACCACAACAGTGAGTAAAAACAGAGTAAATAGCTCTGTAGCGTTGTGAGGAGTTATAAGCAGAGGTATAATTCTCTGATGGGGATAGAACTATGAGCAACCCCCTTTCATCATCCATGATCCATTGTTACTATAAAAAAAATGCTGGTTCGGACAGTTTTAGCTCATTCCATCTCCTCTGCAGTCATGCTGAGGGTTAGCAGAATTGTCGAGTAGCAGTCATTCAAGAGCACCCACAGCCACCAAACACTGTTACTTCATGTGCTCCCTGTCAGAATGAGACCACGCATGCATGCACACACACAAACACACACAGTCTAACACCAAAAGGTCAGAGAGGTTTTGTTTTCATCTTGAGTGATGTCAATGCTCTGTCACCCTGAGCCATTTTGAAAGTGTTGCGATACTGAGCCTCTCTGTTTTAGTGACACTTTGGTCCCGAAAGAGCCCTCAGGCTCTCAGGCTGAAAATGTATCTCTCTGTATTCAACCTACAGCTTGCCAGGACAGTTCTGTCTGGAGGCACTTAGTGGGCAGAGTAGGGGACATCTCTCTGTCTTCTTCTCTCTCTGTCTCTCTCTAGTTTTCCCTATTTTCGTTGACGACCACAGAGAAATGCTCCACATGATACAACGCTATAATTCAGCTTTAAAAAACTGAAATCAGAAAGAAGCCCGGTCATGTAAATGTCAAGTGGCAAAAAACACAAAATGAACAGGGGACAAGTGTTTCAGTCATAGAAATTTTATTTTAACAAGACTTTTATTATGGGCTCTGCATGGTAGTGGTGCAGAGGCTTAAACAGTATGAGTTAACTGTGAGTTGGATGAATAAGAGGTGTATAAAAAAAACATATTCAGAGAAGATGTGAAGGACGGCTTGAAATACTGCAGGGGATAAAAGAAAAGGAGCGATATGAATTCAATGTATTTAGCTCGTTCTGAGAAAAAGAAATCCTTTTTAATGGTTCGCATTTCATCCCTGTTTGTTCATCAATTGCAATGTTCTTTTACTTGTACTTAATCACTGTTACATAGGTGTCTGCTGAATGGGTTATATCACTTGAGCCACTCTCCTTTACTAAGCAGCTCTTCACAATCAGCTACAGTATAATTATCTATTGATCCTGATGATGCATCGACTTGTATCACAGCTTATCAGACGCAGAAGCATGAAACATATTAAACAGTGATGCCACATACAGTAAGAACTTTGTCTGTCCCGGTCAGTTTCATGCAATTTCAGTGAAATCCTCAATCCATAGGTATCAATTATCCATATTATTACACTGACATGATATGACAAAAAGATTCTAATTAATCAGTTATGTAATCTAAGCCATATATTAGCGCTGCCATGTTGTGTGTATGTGATGTGAGTGGCATAAAGGGCATCTATCTATTTGGCAGCTGTGAGGTACATGCTCTACAGCAATTAGCATCAAAAACATAGCATTGGCACACTCAAAAATAGTTAATTTGCTTGCATTTGTTAGAAAACCACTTTCTATTTGAGCAGCTGCACATGGTGTAACCACAAAATAGATTAGCAAAAAAACACATGATAGTTTTTCTTTGAGTTTAGTTTCAATCACCATCTTGGTATCTCGGAGCCAGAAGTGACCATATTTGAGGGTAAAGATGCGAATGAGCAAGGCTAGGCTCTGACTCACAGACTGTGTTGACACCTTGCAAACAGCCAGTGGCCACACCCTTACTTATGCATAACTTTAAGCCTTAATAAAATATAAACAGGTGAGTTATACAAAAATTCTTCCCCTGTACAGTTGTCATGAACTGGGAAGTTAGCTATATAGATCAAATCTGTTTTTGTACCAGACTGTAAGCATGTTTATTTCTGCTGTACAAAACTGACAATATTACTGATGTATTAAATAACATTGCGGAGCATTTTTTTTATTCCGACGCCACACAGTCACATCTACAGTACATGCATGAACATGTGCTTGCTCAGATTAACCTCTCTGATCCCACGCTAACATTCACACACAACAGGCCAATTTAGGCCTATTTATACATAAACGCAGAGATGAGGCCACAGTGGAAGCTGGAGTAATTTAATCATTTTGTTTTTTCTGTTTTCTTGAAAAAAAAAAAAAAATCAGATATCGATTTCTGTCTCTTCATTTTCCCAGATGCAGCCAGTGCAGGTGCCCGCCGTTAGCTCGCGACGCTCACGTATGACGTATTGATAAACAATGCACTTGATAGGCACACTAATATCAAATCAAAATTTTTTATCGGTAGCAGTTGATGAGGGTGAGTCAAGGTGTCTGGTGACTTTGCCCGTAAAACCACAGATAGGCTACATCTTAGGTTTTATTCAAATAAAATAATTTGTCAGAGCAGAGCCCTGCACAGGACTGTTTTCTTCATCCCGCTCCCGCTGAATTTCTGACCATTACCGCCCGCAACCGCAACATGTGTGTTACACTCCCACCCGCTCTGAGAAAACTAAAGAATTTATGCCCGCACAATAATAGAGATGCACTGTGTCTTCTCCCGTCCTGCAGGAGAAAACACGTCATTTTATAGGCTATTAATAAAGAGATTCATGGGGTTGTTTGTTTCGTTCTCCTGGTCTGCATGTCTTTTGACGCACTGGTCAGAAATAGCGCTCCTATTTCATTGTTTTCATTTAGTTTTTAATGAAATAAAGGCTGTTTCATATTCTATTCTCATCCTCTGTATTTATTTATTTACCTACCTTTGTATAACCACGCAGTGATTGAGGTTAAGGCAAGCCCAGCGCCAGGATGAAGTTACTGAGGGGGCAGTTAAACATTACGAGGCCGTGCGTAATAGTCGTGCTCGTCACCTGTGATACAATAAACTGCACGTCGTCTTTCATGTTTGTCTCATGACAGATGAAGCTGACAGACAGACAGACAGGTGGAGCAAGCAGCAAATTGGTATGAAAGCTGGTTCAGGGCATATTCGTCCATTTATGAATAAATATGACATCCTGTCGATAGGCTACATCTTCTTCTTCTGTTTAATGGTGGTTGGCAATCAGTGAACTGCCACCAACTGGTGGAAGTAATGGATCAAAATGACTATTACTATTTGGGGACTGACCTGGCGATGCAAAATTATATTTATTATAAATAGACAGCCATGGAAATGTACTGACATCACATGAGATGTTGTAGCACCACTGTCATCTGTGAATCTGTGTACTTCATTTAATATAATATCAGGTTTTACTCAGTGATCATATCAGATGTTGGTGTCTTTCAGTAGTAAAGGGAACCCAGCTTTTAAAACAGAAGAATCAAATATGGGTGATAAACTCTATGAGTTCTTAAAAATAATGTTTAACAGAAGAGAATCAAACAGAAGAGATTCACTGATGGGAAGGGTACACCGTTTACCATCTGATACCACACCCCTTGACAGAAGACTATAAAAACAATGTTTCATATGTATGTCTATAGTTAGTAGTTTAATTAAGCTTTCATTTATAATGAACGTGATTACATGTTTTGTGTGCGTGAAACATCACAATCAATGTACACAAGTCAACAACTCAATAGCAACATCCATCACTGACACTGAATTAATTAATTGGCTATTATGTTTTTCTTTTCGAAGGGTGGTGCCCTGAGTTGGATTTAATGCAAGTTCAATTTTGTTAGTCAATATAAAACAAATTATTTCTGACAAAATTGAGTGCAATCACTGCCTATCTTTTAGACCAATTTGTGTGTTTATGATGCATATCTTTCAACCCCTGGAGGCGTATTAATTATCGTTTATTATTATCATGATTTGACCATCGTTTAATACATTTAAGACAGCTCTGATGCAGGTGTGAGGTGCTATCAGTGAGCAACAAGGTTTCTATTCATGGGATTACATTACAATAATGTTAAAGTTTATGCATGTATTTTAATCAAGAGAGACAGAAGAATGAAGTAAAGGTAATATTTCATGCAGATTACGAGTGTGCAGATTAACAGGTGATTTGACAGAAGTCTTTGGCATCTGGACATCAGAGGGAGATATTTTGTATTCGAGGGACATCTGAGCAGCTGCAAGATAAATCCCCCCATGAAATCTAGACACTGGTGGTGGTGATGGTGGCTGCTGACTCTGAGGCTGCTGAGGCGGGTGAGCAAGAAAGAACTACGTCAGCGAAAGAATATTTAAAAGTAGGAGCAGTATGATGACTGAGTGACAGAGAAGGTGTGTCGCTGTTCTTCTGGTTGATTGTGAATCAGCTGATGACTCAGACCCAGACAATGACACATTGAACTTCAAAGCAAAGACATGGTACTTGTCGGCTATGCCATGCTTTTTGTTTGTTTTATGGTCTTGGCTGTCAGGAGGGAGCAGGTCAACAGCACACACTACAGCATAGCTCTTTTTTTTTTTTTTTACACAGTATTAAGCTGTTGGCACATACACGTGTACCCTATTCCATTTGTCCTTCATACTTTCCTGATAGGAGAATTGACTGTTAATTATTTTTATTCGTTCCAAAGTCACAGTGAGATGTGTGACAGCTCAGTGACCTCAATTATCCTGACCATCAATGTCCTGTTAGACTATTTTTTCATCGTCTATATCTATTGATTGCGTGACCACATTGGAATACATGACAGCTAATTGGACTTGAGAGAGTTTTCTTTTTGGTTGTTGGTGTCATTTAAGCCTGTTCCCATTCCTAATAGGTTTGTTTTCATCATCAGTCCATATTGATTTCAACGTCACACTGACATGACTGGCGGCGTGGTTATTGGGGATGGGGATGTCGCTGATGGAATTTAAGCACTTCTCTCTTTTGTGA
The DNA here is from genome assembly GCA_026686955.1 of Epinephelus cyanopodus. Lineage (NCBI taxonomy): Eukaryota > Metazoa > Chordata > Actinopteri > Perciformes > Serranidae > Epinephelus > Epinephelus cyanopodus. The sequence goes on from CM048927.1 coordinate 10,049,411, forward strand.
TCATCTACACCTATTGATTCTAAGAATAAGCAAACACTTAAATTCAGCTATTCAGTGAAGCCGCAACAAAAGACAATAATAAACCATACTTCCACAGAGAATTGAACTTTGAAATTACATTTGCCAGCTCTCAAAACAACACTGAAATGCAATACAATGAGATGAAAAATCCGATCTAAGCACAGTACATTCCCACTGCTATCCACTATCATGTGCAATTAGTGACTTGACGTGTTAACTGTATTTTAAACACACACCAGTGCTCACAAGGTTGCAGGAGCCAGTAAACACAGACATCAATTTCATGGATTGGAAAGTGTTCAGCTCCTACAAGGGGCCACTGGAAAGTGTCCTCCATTCCACGCATGGTTTGTTTTAAAACCAAACCACAACCCACATTTCCTTTGTTCAAAGTGGTATACTAATCAGTACAAAGACCCCATTTGCACTGAGTCAGTGCATGTGTCTGTGTAGTCTAAATCCATCTACAAAGGATTCAAGACGGATAAAAATCTGATGAAAGATGGTGTTTAAAAGATGTTGATGTATAAATCAGTCCAATATGCACATGTAATCTTCACTCCTCCCAAGTGCGATTATGTCAGCAAGAGGTCTGATGAAGAAGTCTCTACAGGGTCTATGATAACAGCAGCTGAAGTTACACTAAAATTTACCATCATTCTACCTGTCTCATAAAAGAGATGATTTGTAAAAGTGCAGAGGGAGTGGATAGAGTTATGTTCCTTCAAGTGCTATGCTAACTAGGGTCTGCCTCTGTGAGATGCAATGTCAGCGCCATGGTTTATCGTGGGTCACATGCTTAACCACACACAGTTACCCCCTGGTCTTAGTTCAATTGCAGATGAAATGCATTGCTGGCACAAAGTGGTCTAGCTTGTTGGAGGAGAAGGACTCACTTACACAAAGCCAACAGACACACATGCCAAGTGTCTGAACGTTGTAGGGCTCATGAAGTGTGCATAATGGGATAGAGGCGAGATCAGTCCAGACAGTGGACGTGCAAACACCATGTGGAGATTCAGTCAACCCAGAACTGAGGAGGCTAGCAGAACAGTAAGACACTAAAATGGTATTCAGATATCAGAGAACACTGATATCAATCAGCATGAATACACACTACAAAATACACTAAAACAACCATCATACAAAGCCTTTCTGTATAAAACAAGAAATAAATACTTAACCTTACAAGAAATCTGCAATACTGACTACAGCTTCCTATACTACATGCTGAGATAGCACTTTCAAACACAATTGAACTTTCAAACCGCCAATGTGATTTTCTTGACTGTAATTCCCAGATTACTTTTAATTTTGTCAGTCATTCTGGGTGAAGCAGATTTATTTGAATTGAACGCTTGAGAATTAAGTCAGGTTCACAGGTTGTAGATGACCATCAGTGTGGTAGGTTAAAAAGAACAGAGGGTTTTATATTAAACAGTAAGTATTGATATTCATCTCACACTTTTGCACTTAGTCCTCCGCTCCCGCTTGATTTGCATTAACATCATTTAAAATGGAGGGAGAGGGAACTCTCAGTGGAGTAAGTTGCACTCGACTACATGATCACTGTGACTTAACCTGCACTTTTTCTCTTCTCAGGCGTGAAGGGCACGGGGATCTGAGTGTATTAAAACAGAGGATGGTTGGAATAAAGGCATTCAATGTGCAATGGAACTCCTCGCTCGAAATGAACTACCCAGGCAGTTTAAGCTTTGGGGTTCTCTGATGAGATATGACACAGGGCCTCTTACTCCCAGAGGTGCCCTTGCCCCTAACCTTTAGAAAGCTGGAGACTACAGTGAGTGAACACAATGTGTGAGGCTTTTTGTTCTAAAAATGTGATGTCGGTTGAGAACTGAGAAATATCTATCCATTGACAGGATCTCACAGAAATAGGTGAAATGACCGTGACGTCTGAACACTGCACTACGTGTTGGCAGGTACTGTATCCACATTACATGCTGGCAGCACTTTTGGGTTTAGGAACCAAAACTTCTTGGTTAGGCCTGGAATAAGGTTTTTTATGTACACAATGTAAATACATTGTGAAGTTGACTTTCATGTAGGACACAAACAGTGATCCCCAGGGTGATAGTCCAGTGTTTGTTGACCCATCCACTCAGTCGATCTCCTCATTACATGGACCTTGTGTCTTTAAACTACCTAAGGGGTCATAAATTAACCACCACCTGTGGCTGAAAAAGGGAATTTTTGTGTCCACCACACAAAAAGATCTTAGTTGACTTTCCACTGATTTTTTTTTCTTGGTGCCAGCATGTAATTTCAATGCAATACATGCCGCCAGCCTATCTCGCGGAGTTAAGAGGCTGTTGTCATTTCGCATACTTCTGTGAGACCAGGTTGCAACCAGGTCTGTTAAAATATAAATTTATTCTGAGTAATGATCTTTTGACCAAGCTTTTCTATCCTGATGGGAGTGGTCTCTTCAAGCTTTGCAGTACCCCCGTTCATAAAGGAGTCACTTGAATAACTTCATTGGTTGTTTGGATCTGTTGCGCCTTGTTGCTGTTCAGTTGTGACTGTTGTGTATCAGAGTTTAAGGCTGAAGTAGCATACTGTTGTTGGGACCTCAGCCATGTGTTTTAAACACATCTTCACAAAACCAGCGAGTCTGAGAACATAGGAAACGTGCCAGACCTCCATCGGTCCAATGACTGTCAAAGGTGTAAATCACTTCCAAAAGGGAAACGCTTTCTCCAGAAGAAGACGGAACCACCGAGTTGACTCCGCTGATCCCTCTACTCCCATGCCAAGGACAGCCCCTTTCATCCCGCTGTTGGATGCTACAGCTGCTCCGCGCACTCATCCCAGAACAACCGTATGAGGTGGCTTGTCTCACCAAGCAACCCAGGTAAGAGGGCTTTAGTCTGGCCAGAGACTTTATACTTAGCGTGTAATCTAAACTGTGCTTGCGAACTTTACGGACCACTGTGTCCTTTTTGATATCTGATCATTGATTGCTGTTTATTGTTGTGCTCGACAAATTGATTGCTATTCATTTGGTGGATAACTTGCCATTAGTTTGTGCTGGCCGCATGCTCAAAATATGCCGCGTTCCTATGTGGAACAAAGACCAGCGGACAGTAGGCTGACCCCAGTTAGTCTACCCGCCATTGTGTTCCTCCACGGCTGCTGTTACCTTGCGCCAAATCCCGAGCGCCCGCTCTCCTTTTTTCTTTCACCATCTCTCTCTCTCTTACTAACCTACACGCACACTCGCGCACACACACATGCACACCCCCTACCTGTGGTAAAATCAAACACTGCCCTGTGAGCAACACCTTCAGAGAAGTTCACCATTACCACAGTCTCCACACACGTGCTGGCACAGCTGTTTTGTTAGAACATACATTGTGTTTGATCTCGCTGGACGCCATCTTATGCGTATCTTAAAGGAGCATATGAGGCTAATGGTTTTATAACCCACGGTCTTGCTCTAATCTCACGATTATCAGTACCTGGTGTGAGGTGTTTCGCGTTGGCCATTTTAGGTCTGTGGTAATGTGACCCCCCCCCAGGAGGCCACATTTTCTCTCTCCCTCTTTTGCCCCTCCCTCTCTCATTCTCTCTCTCTCTCTCTCTCTCTCTCTCACACACACACACACACACACACACACACACACATAGAGATCTACTTGCATGCTCTGATTTACTGCTCCTAGTTAGTTAGTTATAGTGTATTATGTTTATTAATTCAAAAGCATGATTGTTTAACTGTTAATTGTTCAATAAACATTTGTGACTTTATTAGAGCCATCCTCTGTGGTTCTTTGTGCATTGTTTATTGTATCAACAGCTGGTTGTGATGGTCAGTGCTCGGGTTCACGCCTTCTACATTATTTGATTCTTAATATTAATGTATATTAGCAAACTGAAATCAGGATTTTCCCTTTTTGACCTAATACCAGTTGGTCATTGATCCCTGAATCCAGGGTGGTGCCCCGGAATTATTAATTTTCATTAATAATTTAATTTCTTAATTAATTACAATTTGTAATTAATAATCAATAACTCTAAGACAAATAAAGCAAAGGTACCTCAGACTGTCAACTCGAGTCCACCTCTACACTCACATAGCGTACTCTTCGCACTGCCTCATACAAATTATCAAATGCAGCCTTTTAATTACGTCAGTGTACTCATGCTGTACTTAATTCAAGGTATGTCTCATTGTTAATATACAAATGGATAAGTCAAATAAATAAGACAAAATAAAAACTTTATATTAATTTGAACAAACAGTTGGAAAGATGAAAATTCTATTTCGTTTAACATTCAAAAGCCAATCAGTTAGAATCAAATATGAAATGTAGGCAGTTGCCATAGTACCATCATTCACAGCAGTCAATTTATCGATGTGTACAACCACTTAAGCATCAAATTAATTCATACTTTTCTTATCTAGGTTGCTGTTCTAAAGCAACAGGAAGTCCATAAATAAATACAAACAAACATGCATGTTAAATTTAGCACGCTCTCAAAGCACTCGCCAGACGTGCTATGTGCATATTGTTTCACTGCGGTTAGTATTCAAGCGTACTACCTGAACTCCTTCTCCACTTTTGTAATTGTTTAAGTTTAGATTTAAAAAAAACCTGTGACCTATTAGATTTAGGTTTCACATTGCAGGACATGATGTATCTGTTCTTTAAAAGCATCCATTGTTGAGTTCAGTATTTAATATCTACATTGACGTGTGCTCCTACTATACTGAGGTTCCCTTTTCATAACACCCAGGTTTAGTCTAAACAAGCTTTATTGCTTCCATACCCATGATTATAAGCACATAATCAGATGAAGCGATTATGCTCTTGCTTAGTGACAACTGAACAGGGATAGAGTTTCTCAGAAGACTAAACTGAAATGAAAAGTGTGGAACACTATGGGGCTTTACAGTATTGATTAATGGTCAACAGATCATCAGGTAAGTTGTCAGAGCCAATATTACATTTTATGTTGGACTGAGCACATGTTCTGTAGGAGACTCATGCATAGCATGAATTCAGTGGCAAGTAATTATTAGCTACACATCTGCCATCCCTAATTAGCATAAGATGTGATAGAAACACAGCAATATTTTTTAAATAACTGGAAACAAGCCTTTTCTGTTCCAAGAAAAACCCCAACTCCTCTGCACCTGCTTGTGAAATGTATAATTTTAAAAGCAAAAACATGAGAGATGTCAAGATTCCACCATCTTGAGTACAGTTAGATCAGCCATGTGAAAATAATCAATAGTAGAATGTGACAGGGTAATGAGGTAGAAAGCAATTCAAGTCTTTCATATTCACATAGTATGCAAAACACGTGTCTGCAGCAGTGGGATGGTCTAATCAGCATTTAATTTATTCAACAAGTTGTCATTTGCAGATGGCTTATTCCAAGAGAATGAAGGGAGAACAGACCTTCCAAAACAGAGTTTGGGCTGGCAGTGAAATGCTAATACACTGACATGGGAAATGTCAAATCCAATTCTAGTCTCATCTCATGAAGTTTAAATAACCACTTCGAGTTTAGATTGGGGGGGACAGTGTGGTGAATATTGGAATTTCATCAATATTATACACCTAGGTGTTCACAGCTGCTCCCTATCCATAACACATCTCGAGCCAGGAAATGACAGTTCACTCTCTCTTGGATTATTTCTAGAGGCTGTTTTAACAGGGATTTTTGCATGCAAACTGAAAGGAAGACTGGGTGTGACTTTTAACAAATACTTTTAGATTTTTGCAATATTATCATATTAAAATAAGAATTTATGCAAGATAACTATCAAATTTCATGTTTGTAAAGACATAAAATGTAATGGATGAAAAATAACGTGTGAGTGTATTCCCTTTTCATCCGCATTTTTCTTAGGCACTGACAAATATTTCAATAGTATTTTACATAAGGTCAACTTGAAAGTTTGTGAGGATTGTACTGTATGAATGAAAACCAAGAACAAGTTACCCTAGTTCATATTTATAACAAAAGCGTCATTAGTGGGATAACTAAAACCAGGGATGGGAGTACTGGAAAATCATAATCAAGTAAAAATAGAAGTAGTTTATGGGCAACAATGAATCCAACAAGCATTTTTAAGTGTTTACATCTGTGGACCTCAGTTAGAGTAGTTGCTACCTTGGTAATGGTTAATAGCACAGGCGTCATTTAGGTATGGCGAGGTATGGCAGCTGCCATACTTTGGAATCGGGAGGGAAAAAAAAGAGAGAGGTTCTGTAGTCATCTTACTCAAGGCGCACTGGCTCATTGTTTTCATTGTATTGCACTTAAATAGGTCAATAATATGCTCATCAGTGAATATGAATGTTAGTGAATACGAGTGTTATTGAATCAAATTGTTCGCACCTCCGTGAGTTATGATTTATGCGAGTTATCTGTGTGTTGTAAAAGCATTTTGCTCTGCTGCTGTAGACAGCCTGTCTAAATGATGTCTTGAAGCCTGTCTGATTGTATGTGGGGTTTTTTTCTTCATGTTGGCATGTTAAGCTTGTATTTTCGGTTTCTGGAGACACTCCAATAAATTCACCTATACAGTATTGTAACAAATTGGCCTTTGTTTTACTGTGTTTCATACACCCGACCCCTTGGTTATGAGCTTGTAATTAATTTATTTTCTGTGAAGTTAAACACGACTAATGATAATTAAACGTCCGCTCGCTGTCCATGGTGCTGAAATATGCACCGAAATAGGTCCTATGTTTTCACTGCTCTCACCAAGTCGTGCATTACATGCAGACATGAGGTATTATGAATGTGAGCTTCAAACAGCTTCATGTCCTTTGAAACAGTTTTCAATAGTATAGTATGTAATTCTGACAGGTCAAAGACGAAAGTGAAGTTCATATTTTTTTCAAACTCCATTATCAGTAGCTCTGTGACATCATACCTTAGCTTTTGCTGAAACGACCCCCCTGGCTAATAGGGATCCAAATAAATAAATATATAAACAACATAACACACTTCTTTTAGAACCAACAGCAGAATAAAACATCACCAAAGCACATTACATAAAGATGTACAGACAATATTAACTCCACAACGCCTGTATCCAATAAATACACGTTAAAGCAAAGTAGAGCCTGCATATTTTTTACACACTGTGAAGTGCATAAATACAAATGCTTTAGTACCAGGCAACATGGTTGTTGTTGATGTTGTCATCAGTCTGGATGGTATTCTCTCAGCCTAGAGGAGACTGAGAGGGACTTTATGATGCTTAAGACTTAAATTTTCTGCCAGTTCATACTCAATGCATAATATAACCAGCCCACTCATTCTCATTCTCAAAAAGTTTTAGCTGAAAGAGCATAGAAGCCATTGCTGGAGGATCCGTCATGAGCATTTTAGCATTTACCCAGACCAAGTATGCACCTATTAGTGCGGACAACATCATGGGTGTGTTTAATTTTGGTCATTTGACATGCTTACTGGGTGGTGAGATAAATCAGTGATTGATTTGGGTAGATCACATGTCAATGTTGTGTTCATGACATGTTTCAGCTGCCCACAAATAGCCAGAACACAGTTACTGCCATTTCAAGTATAAAGTGGGCTTTATACTGTGGCGTTGAAGCAATGCCATACCTAGAGCGTAGGCTGTGTGTCGATGTAGAGCCTGTGTCATACCCTACACCCCAGAAATGTAACTATACATTTTATCAGCTGAAACCATTTCCCTCAGTGAAAGCAATTATTCACTTTAATTTCACAGATAAGAAACAATAAATTGTGAAGACAATAAAGCCCCCACAAAAAAGCATTTAATGTTTTGTGTGTGATTTATCCTGGCTTCAAACAAGTAGAGGAACTCTCCACTATTCGCTAGGCTAATTTATACAATGTAAAATGCCATAGGCTTGTGCTTGTGTCCGTGAACCTTGTGAGTTGTAAGTTGGAACCAAATTTTTTAATGTTACCTTTGTTAAATGCTGGTGTTGACCCTGACCCTGAAGCTGCTAGGCTTATTCATACAATGTAAAATACCTTAGGCTTGTGCTAAAAACCATAGCATGATGTATTTGTGGGGAAAATGTTGTTGCTATTTAGCCACATTTAATGAGTGTTTTGGGTGTGTTCTGAATCAGCTAAACTTTACAGCAATTCTACGTAACTCAGGGATAAGGGCTATTGTTTACTGTCTGCTAACACTGGTTGTTGTTGATCATTATTCTGCTACTTTCATCTGCAGCGTATTGCGCTAGGAAACACTGTGACAGAATCATCACTCTGCCGGTCTTTGTGAACAGCAAAAACATGTAATTGTCACTGACTTTTAAAATATCAAAACCATATATCGTAGTATTTCCCTCCCTTTAAATATCTGAGTGTACAGCTTGACACTGATTTGCAATGTGGAATTACCAGACAAAAGTGAACCGTTTTAATTTGTAGTTTGGCCAACTCACAAAATAACAGTTTATATATATTGTAAAACCTAAGAATGAGAATCCTGCTAACAGCATTGGTCCTGCCCTTGATTTCATGGGGACAGTTGAGAGCAGCAAAGTTGTAGTGACAGGACACTTTAAATATTTTACAGAGGTCATTGTCGCACTGCTCTGTATTAGAAACAAACAAGACCTGATGCTCAAATTTAATCCAAATTACATATCAAACTAATAGGACAAACCACATGTACAACTTCCCACAACAAAAGTGTGGAAAATAAACAACAGTATTAAGAATGCCTGTTTGATCCAAACAAGGGCAAAAAAGGGGACAACATAACGTTGGGCTGCTCAAACAAAAGCAATGGCCCGTATAATGTGCCACGCCACATGTTACAGGAAGAGACTCCTTTGGTCTATGCGTTTGATGCAGGCAAGGACAGAGAGGGCCCAACCTTTGGCATGACGCACCACATTACAGTGTCACAGCCAGTCACGCTCCATCTCCTCTGGGCTTGTTACAGCAAGTCACAGTCTGTCAGGTGTCTCATGAGTGCTAGACTGTGAATACATCCTCGGAAATGTGAACAGTATATGCCGTCTAATTAAGCAGTTCATTAATTCATTTGTGTCATATTACGTGACATGGCTGTGCCCTCTACTGCTAAAGCGACTTCCTGGTGGGCTTACCTGAGGGGAATACGTAATGGCTTTGAATTAACATTATGAAATAATCAGTACTCATCAGTTCAGTACACACTGACCAATTTTTCCTCAACATAATTAATAAAACTCAGCAGTAACAGCATTATGTCAGGCTGACCATATAACACAATGTCAGTTATTTATGAAAGGCAGTGGGACATTAGTGTTAAAGTGTGAATGTGAGATGTGTCTATAGTCCAGTGAAGACCTATCAAAACACTTCTGTGGTGTTACATACCACATTTAGCACCCACCCAAATTATCAGGCAAACAAAATAAATCTTGCTCAAACTGTGTTACATCTGTCAAAAACACTAAGAGTTACTGAGAGGTAAATGACTTCCTTTGGTGCTGAACTTAAACTACCCCCTTTCCTACATGTATATGGTTTTATGTATCACTTTTGAGACATCCAGTGATCAGAGGGGGTTGGTTGTGTCACAAAAGTACAAGCAGTAATCCTCATAATCCCTACGCCAAAAACACGCTACCTGCAAGGAATCAGCCATATTAACCTTGTACGAGGATGTGAAGATGTAATCCAGTTGAGAAACACTGCAGTTGCTGTCAGACCATTTTGTAAGTTTAGCGTTATACAGTGGAAAGTGCTTAAAGTTAACACTGTTTCATTCTTCTACCACTTATATGGATCAAAAAGTTTCAGACAGAATAATACTATCCAGTTACTGCTCACATAATTTGCTTATGGTAATATAACACACTCTCACTCTGACCTTGTCACACATTGTCGTTGGGTCATGGACTTTCTACGTCAAGATGTAAGGTGCAAGGTACCCTGGGTGTGTTGATTGTTGATGTTCTGGGACACCCGATCAAATTCAGCCTGTTACACGAATTGCATGTTTTCAAAATAAAGTTTTTACAGGAAATGTACAGTTGGCACACAGCCTCTTTCAAAATAAATGCAGTACGTTGGTACAACATCGCAAATTGACTTTTTTTTTTTCTTCAGCAACAACATACATGGTTACGTTTGGCCTACACACAAGTGGTTGGGTTTAGGAAAAAAGAGTAGAGTTTGACTTCACAATCACATGGGAAGCAAACACTGGCCTCCACCGCCCCTTCCCACCCACCGTACTTGAACTTTTGCTGCCCTAACTTTCATTGTTGTCTGGCCGCATTTCCCCCTGATGCTACCGGGCACCATTAAAGAATAAGGGAAACCGGCCACATATCATGCCAATGTAAAAAAAGATGGCTTTTTTCGTCATGCCAGCGTCATTGAGAAAGCACCAGTTTTTACATATGTATATATATATATATATATATATATATATATATATATATATATATATATATACACATACATATATATTTACTTTACTCCCATGATCCTTTGCCACCAGTTCCCCACCTGCTACCATTTGGCTAACTGACGCAGGTGCTGCATTTACATTATAATCATGATGGGAAAACGAGAGTAATTTTCTCTCTCTGACAAACATAGAATCCTCGGAGCATATGGCTGCTAGTCATGGCTGCTGGTGATGGAGACAGAAAACAAACATGAATGGGGAAAGGACCTGTGGTTGAAGCTGCCCTCATCATATGGTTTAATAATGCCTGGTCACGGAATGCGTACATCATGAAACAGCTGTACTGTATTATGAAACAGTCAATAAAATTCAGCTAAAAGCGACGCTGTCTGTTTCATTACTTTAAATATATAAACATCAATTACATGGTATCTGTGTGAGAAACAAAGAAAAAGAAAAAAAAAACACATACTAATAATCAGCTTGTATTTAATAATTGGTGATCAATTTGACCTGAAAAGTCCTGATCACTATTACTATTATATTTCACTACAGTACAAAGACAGCTCTTCATATCTTGTGACTATTAGATCAAAAGAAAAAAAATGTCTTTACACTTTTCCCTTTTCCCAGCATTCCCTGGGTGAAAGGCAGGGGGGCAGTGTGAACAGGCCACCATTCCATCACAGGGCCAACACAGACCTCACACATGAAAGCCCAGAGAGGCCGATACACAGTGCTGGAGGGCAAAGGTGTAAAAACAAGAATAAAACAGTCTGGGGCACATTGCATACGGCCACACTGTCCCTGTTTTATTGCCAGGGACCCTCTTGTCCCCTGCACATTCATTTTTTTGTGTTATTCCCTGTCAAGTCAAGGCAAAAGGCAATAAAAATTAATTCTGAATTACCATATATAAATTTGTATTTGTAGGAAGCAATTTCCCAAAGAGAACATATCAAACAGTGGCCCCAGTAAAAAGGTCCAGGTAATTTGTGTGTGTGGGTTTTTTTTTTAATAATAATAATAAGGGGAAGACGTACTTTATGAATCCCTGAGAGGAAATCTCTCTTTTTTCACTCTGTGGTCATTTACATGTTACATACACAGGCCCAAACACACATGCACAAACAAAACAGGCGTCCCGAGCAGCTGGGGGTTTGGTGCCTTGCTCAAGGGCAACTTGACAGTGTCCAGGCGGTGAACTGGCACCTCTCCAGTGTTCAGTCCACACTCCATTCTTGGTCCATATGGGGACTTGAGCTGGTCACTGTCCGGCTTCATTAAAAAAAACAAAAGAAAATCTAATGGGAATACTTTATTTTAGGTACATTGCTTATTTGCTTTCTTAAAGACAGATGAGAAGATTTATGTTGGCACGTTAAATACGTGGCTGCAGCCATCAAGCCATTAGCTTGGCTTAACATAAAGACTAGAGGTAGGGGAGACCAGCTAGCCTGGCTCTGTCTGAAGTAAAAATCAACCTGGTCTCACTCCGAATTCGTTGAAAACTGGCACTTGGGCAGTGATTTCTGTTGTCAGACACCGATGAAAAAAGCTGACCTTTCATGTTGGCATGATACCCAGCGTCAGGGGGAAACACAGCACAACAACAATAAAAGAGGGCAAAAATAGTGTAAGGCTAGCTGTTTCCCCCACTTATACTGACTATGTTAACAGGGTTCCTACACATTTGGAATTTCAGAATTCCATACCCTAATTTCCAGACTTCTCAGCATTTTTTTTTTCAGAGAATATGCAACATCTGAGTAAATATATCAGTGCATCATATTTCACATCATATTTAATTATTCTTAATAGGCGATTGTAGCCAAGTACCATAATGGTATGCAAATAAAAACTCAGGTAAGTTCAATGTCTGGGCTGAGGCAAAAAGGTTGGGACTCTGGGTGCAAGCAATCGGTAACGAGACGCTGGTGTATTTTTTCCTGTCACGTGGCTCAGAATCGCCTTCTCCCCCATGTTGGCTATGTCAAACGATTTCACACAAAGCTTGCATCTAGCTCTGTGCGTGAACTGGAAATCCTTGGCCAGCCAGTATTTATATACGGTGTCCTCAAGCCATCCATCCAAAAACTTGCATCTACCCATTGTGAACCACGTGAAACTCGTGGAAGGGGCAGTGTTGGAGTGAAACTTGATACTTGGGGGGCTAGAGGAGGCTCATGGGGCAGGGGACTGGACATACCACTTGTCAATCTGGTAAAAGGGGCGGTACGTTTTCTGAGACGTTTGCTCTCACACAAACTGTGCTTGGCCCGGCATAGAACACGATCCGGATTGGTTAAATTATTTTCTATTTTTGAAAACAATGGTAATAATCTGGAAACATGAATATTTTTCCATACTTTATATTTCATTTTCCATACTTTTTAATACCTGGAAATTGTTCAAATTTATTTCCATACTTTCCATACTTGCGTGGGAACCCTGTGTTAACATGGCTGAGCGTCTCCTGGCTGCAGTGGTTTCAATCTCTTCATCTAACTCTTGGCAAAAAGCAAATAAGTATATTTCCTAACATGTCAAGATATTCCTTTAAAGGTGAAATTACAAGCACAGTTTATATGTCCTGGAGTGAAAGATGTCACTGTACCAAATCAGCACATAGCTAGTCTGGGGATTTCAGTCTCCACAGGGGTGATAAGTCAGCAGTGACCACTCCTGCACTCCAAATTTATCTGCCTGGCTCCGCATGAAGCCATAACTCATGCTGCTTCTTCATTACCTGAAATCCTGTGTGCCTGGACCAGCTTTGTTCTACAGTGGAGGGCGTCCATTAATCCCACACTGCAATAATCTCCACTATCTTAATGATGCCACCAAGAAAGACAGAGACAGAGGAGTAGGTAAAGACAATAGTTTTTGTTCTCTTAAGACATGATGAACCTTTGGAAACACTTCATCTTGTTATCTCACTTACTGCTTCCAATCAAAGCGTTTGTAATGGAAGCCTGGGTCGTAGCAGTAACAGCATGGAATCAATTGGCTCAGATACAGTATAAGGCTTTATCTTAAATGTTTTGGTTGAAAAGCTCCTTTTGTCTCAGGTAAGTCAGTGATTTCCACTATCAAGGGGTTTCAAAAGGCTTTATAGCTAATTGGTCATGGTTCAATAATACTGGCAAAAGGGGTTCGGTGAAAACAACATTTTAAACATTTATTAGCCAGTGTGATGTGGGGATCGGTCTGAGGTCAGAGTAGATAATCAAGGCCAATCAAGAAAAAGCAAAGCATCAAAAGGCCAAAGCGTAGGTTTCTACGAAGGACATAGGTTTCTTTCATCATTGTAGGGGAGGAGGGTATTAAACATGTAAGAAGCAGGGGGGTCTGAAGGTCCTCATCCAGGAGATTTTGAGCATGAAACACTTTTTCACACGTTTTCTTGCATTCTGGTGTAAACGTCTTTTTGCATGTGGTGCCTGTTCACTGTAATGGCACATTAGTTCATTGTAATTCATGATTAAACTCTGGACTTCAATAGCCCATATGTGTTAGAAGCACTAGATTTAGGGGGGAGGGCAGTAGGTTAGTGCAGTGGTTAGCATTATCACCTCAAAGCAAGATGGTCCCTGGTTTGAACCTGGGGTGGGGGACCCAAAACCAGGAGCAGGGGAGTCCCCCTGTGTGGAGTCTGCATGTTCTACCTGTGGGTTTTCTCTGGGTTCTCCAGCTTCCTCCAACAGGCAAAAGACATGTAGGTTAGGTTAACTGGTGCCTTTAAACTGCCTGTAGGTGTGAATATGTGTGTGAATGGTTATCTGTCTCTATATGTCAGCGATATGTGCCTGTGATAGTCTGGTGACCTGTTCAGGGTGTACCCCACCTCACGCCCATTGTCAGCTGGGATAAGCTCCCGCCCTCATGTGACCCCCAACAGGATAAGTGGTTACTGAAAATGAATGAATGAATGAATGAATGAATGAAGCAAAATGGGGATTTTTTTTTTTCAACTTGCATTACTTTTTTGGACAAGCCACATGTTTCTTCTATATTTAATATGTCTGTTTTCTTATCAAAAAAATAAACTTTTCTCACAGCAATTGTATTTTTTCTTGTTGCAAGCTATTCTTACAAACATTTTTAAAAAATAATGCTTTTAAAAAAGGGATGGGGACATGTCACCTGCGTCCCCAGTGTAAATGACACCTATGAATCCAGATACAAAGTAGAGCAGCAAAGTTAGTAAACTTTTTTGGACTTTAACTGTGAAGGACTTTTTCAATAAGTAATAATTGCCAGCAGTGTTATTAACAAAGGTCAGCTTAATTGGAATGGCATTTAGCAGCATATGTTGCATATAGTAGTCTGGGAATCAACCCTGATGGGTTTTCAAAGCACATGACACTCCAGGTGCGTCTGTTAAAAATTGCTAAAGTATTTCATATTAAAAAGGGAACAGTCTGTGAGCCATGTTTAACTCAGGAAAACTGCTGTGCGAAACACACGGTTACAAGGTGAAACAGGATACAGTGAGGAATACTGCAACCTTACACAGCTCCTCTTCTATCAGTGTTTACTGTGGTTACTTATTTACGTCAAAGTAAAAGTCCTTTTCTTTGATATTTTGATATTACTTTCTCTACTTCCTGTACATACATAAATCGATAACATTTGCCATTCTCAATATCTATGGCTCTGTGAACAGACTCCTTCCTCCACAGAGGCTTCATGCACCACTGACAGGATACCACACTGCGACAAACAAAGTATTAATGAGATAAGGTATTTTTCCTCAAATGCAGTTTTATTCTCATACTTTTTAAAATGAAATCAGCAGTGTTAACGTCCTAAAGACACAGCAAATAATCAATCAAGAAAAAGAATTGATAACATTACTTGATACAACCCTAATTTCCTTCTCTGCAGTGTCTCAGGATGTACTTAGACAAGTTGTCAGTATGACCCGTGCCACCTGGACACGTTTCCTGTTTTTTTTGTTTTTTTTTTACTTTAATAAAGTTATTCTGACTGACATGAGCTTGTTGCCAAGCCAACCACAATGAAAAGAGCGACAAAAAAAAAAAGCAGAGTGAAACCTACTTCATCTCTCAAAGAGGGAAAGATAAGCTTTTACTCAGTTCAGCCTATTCCATTTTTGTATTTCATTTCTGCTGCATGGAAATAGGTGGGAGCAGTCAATCATTTTCATTTCAGATAATTGGATTCCCTGGAAATGGATTTTCTGTTAAAACTCTGCTTAATAATAAAAATAAATCTGCAAGAATTTTGTTTGCTATTTAATTTGTTCTAAAGTGATAACAATTATAATGCACTGATGGCACAATGTGTAAAAGACATTACATTGATGGGTAAAACATTTGTTAATTGGGTCGACGTCAGCGTGTATCAACTTATTCTGTTTCTGATTTAATGATTGACCCTCCTCTAATTGGACTGTTGAAGGCTAAGAGTGACTTGTTATTTCAAGTCTTACTATATTATCCTCCCCAAGGCAAAGCAAGCTTTCAGTGCGTCACGTCTCCAGTGCAAATCTCCCCACATCCCATTCTTGCACAGCATGGCTCCTCCGTATGCCTTCCATTCTGCTGTACCACCAAGCGTCATATCCTACAAAGTTAAACACAAGGAAAGGTCAGGGAGGTATTGACAGAGCTCTGCTTAGAACGGTGACATTTGAGCCCAAGAGCGTGTGTTTTATTAAGTGTTCGATATCTCCCGGACGTAACAGGGGGGACACATGCGGATGAGTGTTGCATATTGAAGGAAGCAGTGTCAGCTAATTTGCCTGAGGAGATCAACCTGTGACAGGACACGCATGGCTGACCTTAGAATTACTGGACAGAGATGAGGTTTAGTTGCTGAAGCTGTTCGCAGATTGCCGCTTACAGAGCCGCGTGTCATGAAGACGATTCTGTTTCCCGATCTCTGTGCCAAGACTGTGACCTTTTGAGACCACTTTTAACAAATGCTTTGTGAGTGCAATGTGAGACGGAGCTTCTGTTACACTTAAGTTCTCATCACATCTAGCTCGCTTTGTAGTCTCCTCTCTATTACTGTATCGTCTCTTTTTTTTTTTTGTTTCATATATGCAATTTTATTTGAATGGTCTTCATGTAAAAAATACTGATGATGTGTTTTTACTCACTGTTTTGACTACTGAATTCCAAACATTAAATTTTATATGTAAATCATAATACGCTCATTTTTCAACTTGACATATCTTTTTATTTAATGACTGTGCAAATGCTGTTACAAAGTTGTGTTACCAGTGTTCAACATAACATTTTTCCCCCACTGGCCCCCTAGGCCAGTAGTTCAGAGTTTTACTGGCCCCTTGTATATTCTTTCTGGCCCAAGTAAAAAAAAGAGAGAGAGAGAGAGAGAGAGAGAGAGAGAGAGAGAGAGAGAGAGAGAGACAGACAGACAGAGAGAGAGACAGAGACAGAGAGACAGAGAGAGAAAATGTCTATAAAACTTCATTTCATTTAACTCCATTATACCTCATCATAGTGTGTGATGGTATATACAGTAGTCCTCGCAGAAGCTGATGTATGATGTCACAGCCTCTGTGTACTCATCCACTTCTTAGATGACCTCACAACAGGTTTACAGAGCTTTAACTTCTGCCTGTATGAGGGAATCAGGTGGACGGTGTTGTGGCCACAGTGGCCCAGTGTTGTGCAGGGGACGGCGTGATAGGCGTTGTTAACAGTTGTGTATCAGTGATCCAGGATATTCTTCTCTCTGTTCGGACATTTTATAAACTGTTTGTATTTGGGGAGTTCATGGCTACCTTTGTTAAAGTTGCCAAGGACAATAACTAAGGAGTCCGCTCCACACACAGTAGCCGATCTGGTCGGCGAGCGTGCATTGCGCCTGACAAAAAAAGCCTTACAGCGTCACTGACCCGAGCGGGCCTGTGACCTGTCAGTCAACTTGCCCGATATACTTTTTGATTGGCTCCGGGCCATCGGGCCACGGCTTATGTCGAACCCTGATTGCGCTGTGAAAATAAACCTTTACTGAACATACCGTAGAGGGATAATTTTCTGTAATTTTGTTTAATTTATTGTCAACATGCTCTAATAACAAAGACGTCTTTTTAGCTCAACCCTGATATTCCTCTGTGCCATGGAGCATATATATATATATATACCCAGGAGACTGGCATGTGTGTCCTGGATGAAACTGAAAGTCATCGTTGAGTTATTTTGTGACCTCTGACTTCAGTCATGTAAATTGTAAGTCAGTCATTAGTCATTTATCACATCACAATTTTTTCCAAACCCTAAGCAAATAGTTTGACCCCTCCCAAGTCGCAACAGTTGACTCATGTGACTTAACTCTGCAGTAAGATCTGCTGCACCCTTCAGCATCAAGATCCAGTGCAAAAGGCTGCCCCCGGCATCAATATAAGCATCAAAATATGTAAAGTATGTATATGTAAATAAGATGAGATCAAGTTGAAAATACAGAATCATTCCTGCCTTACCCCTTACATGTTGCTTGAGTAGAAGTTTGTTTGCAATTCATAATTTATTTTTTATTACTTTATACTAATAATTCAGCTAAAAAGTCTTAGTGTACAGTAAAAAAGGGAGTAGAAACTTCCAAATATATAAAATTTTATCTTACTTTGTTGGATCAAACCCTGAGATATTAAAAATATGAATATAAAACAATACATCCAGTATATAGTGTTTAACGCTAGCTCTTTTAGAAGTATGTATTATTTAAGACTGTCTTAAATAGTAGGATTGCAAACGTCTGACGTTTGCAATACTTTGCTGCTTGCCATATTTTATCCTACTAGATTCCAAAGGGTTGTGAGACATAAAAGTTAAACTCGTGACTCCACTCATCTGGGGATTTTAAAGGTGGATAAATAAGCTGCAGCCCAATTTTATCAATTTAGCCAATAAGGTAATTGTTTTGTTCATATTGCACTTTAGATTGTGATCTAGTAAAGCTAAAATCTCCTTTGAAAAAAGTGTATGAAACCAGTCGATAGCTGACAGTTGAATAAATCATAAGTGAGGTTTTTCGCTAAAGGATCACACAAAGTCTAATAATGTATAGCCATGGCTTTTGAGTGCCTGCAAGAAGATGTGTGAATTACCTTTCACAGTTAATGTTGCCATCATCTCTGCTTTGGATGAAAGAAAGAAAGAAATAGCCTATGTTTGGGAGGTTATGAATTAATGTGTTTAATTCATTTGTTTTCTACTATACAGTCTGTGCTAATTGCTTGCACAGAAGATCACGCAGCACCTTGTATTAAAGACATACATTTCAATTACCACTGCATCTGTAGCATCAAAATAATGAAACAGATACATGTTTTTGTCCTTACCAAAAAACATAATGGCTTTTTTTATCCTTTTAAAGAGACTGGGGAATGCCTCCAAATGTCACACTGATCTGCTGACCCACTGCCTTTTTTTTTTTGTTTGTTTTTTACATCGTAATAAATTCCTAGCGTCCACGCTCTCCTCACCACTAATAATGGACTCTTGTGTTATACAGTTAAATTACAAGCTTGGAATGCATTGGCTTTATTATCTGCAGGGGCTCAGAAAGGATATTACATTTCTTATGTTGAGTTCTGCAGGGATCTGCATTAAACCCACAACAGAGCACAGTGTGCTCTGGCAATAACATAATGTGAAAATCTCTAAACCAAGGGGCATCATCAAGGGGCATGCAAAACTGATTTGTGAACACCATGAAGGACCCCATATTACAGCCCCTACAACCAGGCTTAAACAACAGGTGAAATAATTTCCTTCTTTAAAAAATGGAGCAGTCTGTTAATGGCAAAAGAAAGCCTTGAGGGTAGACGCCACAACTGTAAATGATCACACATGTGGTAGAAACCTCCTGCATTGTTACTTCATTTGTTTATAGCCAACAGTGGAGAGCTTGAGCACATTGTATAATGCCATTGTGAAGGAGCATCATGGATGCCAGAAAGAAAAAAAACAAAACAAAACAACAGATGCTAATACAATGCAACACAGGGAATGGTTATTCATTATCAAAAAATGCAAGTCTTTTCCTGGACCTGAAAAATGCTTATTGTTTAGTTTAATATGATCAAATGTACAATATGTACAGAGAGACATTTGTAGACAGGTACTCACAAATACTTCCACTCTGTGTATATACCAGCTGCATTTGGTGGACAGCACTCAAAGAAAATCCTGCAAAACCCTTTTGCTTGTTACCTTTTTCTTCTTCAAGGTTGCTTGTATTTCTCTGATGGAGGCTACTGTGAGATGAGCCAGAGACTCATCAAGGATCTTTAGTTAAAAAAAAATGACATAATAAAAAAAAATAAAATAAAGATGTTGCTCATTATACATAAATGTTACTGAGTGATGATGAAAAAATAAATTGAAGAAATATTCTTTGTATAAATTTATTTTTCCAAAAAATAGCATTCTGGAGAATATGCTGAGCTTTGTGAAGAACAAAAGGTAAACCTTGATGTCCTCTGTCTTGTTGTTAAATCTGACTGACTTAATATACTGCTGGAAAAATATGGTTTAATTCACTTGAAAGTCCAGTGTGTAGGATTTAGGGAGATATACTGGGGAAAAAATTCTTCAATGTCTAATCACCTGGAAATAAGAATCATGTTTCTGTTACATTAGAATCATCCGTTTTTATCTGAGCAGGTCGCATGTTGCACTGCCATGTTTCTACAGTAGCCCAGAATGGACAAACCAACCACTGGCACAAGGTTTTGTTTAACTTGGTTTTTTATTATTATTATTATTATTAGGGACCTCGGGTGAAGGCATTGAAAGATCAAACCAAAACTGGCTTGTTTGTCTCAAGACCTACAAATCACGTGCTGACACCCCTGACCTAAAGCTAACAGGAAGTGAGCCATTTGCCCTTTCAAAGTAACATATCGTTTTTCAAAAATTCTCTTTCTCAAAAAAAAAATCCTCCTACACCGTTTATTGTATCGGCTTCAAACTGGTACAAATCACAGGCCAACCCCTGCTGAACAGATCCTCTCAATAACTTTGTCATTACTCGAACAGTTTGCATTTTATGGGCTCTTAAACGTGATGTGCAACAAAACTTTCTGACGATCTTCGTGCCACCTAAACATACACACTACAATGTCCATTGCGGCCCGTAGGAATGTCGTAGAAAGATCAAACCAAAACTGGCTTGTTTGTCTCATCAAACCTACAAATCATGAGCTGACAACCTAACCTAAATCTAACAGGAAGTGAGCTAGTGCCTCTGAAATTAACATGAGCAAATGTGGAGAAATTTTCAGCTGTGACCTAGACATCTTAAACTTGCGACCAAGATCGCGTTTTTGACTCCACAAACATTTAAACCTACATGTCTGCATTCAGGACGAGTGTATCTCTCTGCTGGTATCCTCAGATTGATGACTGGATCCACGGTTTGGGAATTAAAGGGAGGAGTTCGACACATTTTAAAGCCATCTCAATATGTCTGCTCTCACAGCTTGTCTCTCCCTCTCGGTGACGGACTCAGGATGTTTGAGGGGCAGGGGCGAAAAGGAAAACAGGGCCCCTACTGCACCACATGGTGCCCCATTGGTGTGCAACAAGCTCAAGAGGGCAGCCAAAAGGGCACATCCACTTGCCAAAAATGACCTTGCTTACCCTTGACATTGCTTGTTTTATCGACATTTACGTATAAGTCGCACTGTCTGCGTGAGCTGGAGGCTGAAACGGCGTGAGTCCGCGGTCCCGACCAACGCTGCTTGCAGCTTTAATTTAGTTATTTTTTTCCCTTGCCACCATCCACAACAAGCAGTATTTTTTTTAAAAAAGTGTTTTCAATGGTTTAATGTTTCTTTTGGAGAGAAAGTGACCACTGTGGATAATCTAGTTCCCGGTAAAAACTTCCTCAATGTCTCCATCTTAAATTATTGGAGAAACAATAGTGGGCAGGAATTAGCAGAGGGTGGGCTAGAAGTCCATGTCTGACATGCCAGACAGCATTGGAGAAAACCGATTTGTACCATGAAGCTGCTTTATTCAGTGTTTTTACCTGTTTCAATCACCTGATGCATTTCTGAATGTCTGTATCTAAAATGAGACACACATATTAAGTTATCTATAAAACAGGTGAGCAAACATGTGCCGGTGCTGGGTTAGCAGGCCCTCTGTCACATCAATCAAGAACAGATTTGTAACTAAAACTGCTTAATTCAGTTCTTTTACCAGTTAAAATGACTAGGTCCATTTGATTCGGATATTTTGGTTCATGATAGAAGCCACCCGAACAATGAATACAATGTCAAGTTCTAACCAGGAGATCATAAGTGATCTCCTGGTTAGAACTTGACATCTGGAACAACATATTTGGTGTTACGATAGTCACAAAAGTACTTACCGTAAATCCTCTAATAATGACCTGTATTCTATTAAAAACCCGTCTCCTTTCATGACCGGGTGCGTCTTTGAAGAAAGCGCATAAAAGCCGCCTCCCAATATAAGCTTTTTTTTTTTTTGTCTTTTCTTTTTTTCTGTGAAGCGCTACAGCGCTGTACTGACAGCGTGCGTGGCCCGCCCCTCTGCATTCTTCCGCACCGTATATGGAAGTACAGTGCTACAAGTGTGACACTGCATAGGCTACACAACAGGAAAAGCATGGCTACCGGTACACCAAAGAGACGAAAGTTTGACGTAAAGCAGCGGGACGCCAGGCGCTGGCCCAACTCCGACAGCGCGAGGAGGAGAACAGGCGTGTAGCCGAGGAGGAGGAAGATGAAGACGAGCTTCTTAACAACGAGCTTGTTGTTGAGGAAGAGGATGATGCTGCCAGCGGGGAGGATGGCGAATTTGAGGACAGTGAGTGATCTGTATCTCTAACTGTTTAACATCAAGGTAACGTGATTTCACTTTACAACCTGTTGCAGTTTTAGTAACCTGCCTTGATGTACCGGTATCGACAAAACCTTTTTCCTTTTTCTTTGTGTGATTCACGGAGCATCTCTCTCTCTCTCTCTCTCTCTCTCTATCTCTCTCTCTCTGTGATTCACAGAGCATCTCTCTCTCTCTCTCTCTCTCTCCCTCTCCCTCCCCCTTCTCTCTCTCTCCCTCCCCTCTCTCTCCCTCCCCTCTCTCTCCCTCTCCCCCTCTCTATCGTGTCCCACTTTCTCTCTCTAGCTCTGTCGTATTTTGAAGTTTTTGCACAAGTTAAATTGCACTGTTTGTTCCTGTGCAGTAAGCTGCATTTTATATTTCCTATATATTTCATTATTTTGTTATTTGCAGCTATACTGTCACTTTTTTATTGGCCTAACTTTAGGACCAGATACAGTTATTTGAATGTGCACTAAATAGAACTGGGGCACAGTATTGTGGTACCAGTAGTCTACCTCAGTTGCCCTGTTGAATTATACTTTTTTTTATATTAAATGTACCACTGTTGCACTGTTGCTGTTATTATGGTATTTACCATTGGCAATATTTTGATACTGTTCTTATATGCTGAATGTGCACATGTACTGTTTGTTATTGTGGTATTACCATAGGGAATATTTTGATACAGTTGTTATACAGTATGTTAGATGTGCAGATGCACCGTGTTTGTTATTGTGCTATTTACCATAGGCAATATTTTGTATACCTTAAATATATATATTTTTTCTTTTGGTACAGTACTGTTAAACCTGCTGGATGTGCAGTCAATACCATATAAAGTGTTATGGTCTTAATGAGAGCAAGCCTACCTCAGAACTGTCACCTTTATTGTAATTGCACTATTTTACTGCTACTTTAAGGTACTTGAAAGGTGTGACCATATGTACTGTAACTGCACTACTGTTTATTACTGTTTTAGTACTGTTTGATACTTGTTTTCAATAAATGAGCTCAGTACATTTCACTGGGTTCAAACTGACACAAAAGATCTTTCTGCTCTTTTTGAAAATTTTAAAATATAAGCCTCTCTCTTATACATGCCTCCTTTCATTAAAAGCCTGGTGCCAGCTACAGGTGAGACAAATAAAAGCCCAGGCTACTATAAGAGGATTTACGGTATTTAAATCCAAACAATGATGCTTTTTTTAAAACCTAACTACCTTGTTTTGTTGCTGTTTGATAACGTTAAGGACGTGTTTAAAAAACTGTGACTATTAGGACAATTATATATATTGTTTGAAAACTACTGAAAATCGACCTATTCTGTGTTTTAGTTACGAGAGTGTTGTTTCTGGCAGTACTGCAATGCCTCTGCTGCTGAAATAAGACAGCCATTTTTTGCACAACTGAACAAGGTCACTTTTGAAGTAACAGGCCATTTTAAGTTCTTGAACAAACAACCAGTGCTGTTGTTTTGCTGTTGAGGACATATCTTTCCTAAAAAGGGGCATGTACCACCTCTGTTGTTTTTATCTTACTCCTCTTTCTCTCCATCTCTATCCTTTGACTCGAAAGGAGAATGCTCATTCGAACCCAGCTGGTGTGGGGAGATAATATGTTATCATCACTCACATCCTCAGCATCAGTCTCTGCTAGGTTATCTGGTACAAGAGGCATAACATTGTGTAGCACTGTAATGTAAATCCACCTGATGATCATCTATTGGTTTTGAGGCATAAAAAATTTAAAACTGTGTGATTTTATGACCGTTTATGATATACACACAATGCTCAGTTCTTTTAAAGTGGATATTTCAAAATGTGAACATGGCAAATGAATCTCAGTTAATAAATAACTAAAGCAATTCAACTACTTACTACTAGTAGTTTTTACAACAACCTGAATGCACAACTTTCTACCATATCCTCATAGTTCAAAGTTCTGCCTGAATTAGTATATGTATCAGTAAAGCAAGAACTGTTAAAATTTTAAGGAACATGAGGATGAGAGAGAGGTGTCTGATGCTGTAGGAGTGGTTTGAGAAGTTTTGGTTTGTCTTGTTTTGTTTTGGCACATTTTCTTGCTGTGACTCTGGGTCGCTATCTGAATCCATCATAACTGCTGGGAGACAAGCTGACCCCAGCTGCTGTCCTCCACAAAAGAGCAAGCTTCAGACCTTCAAAGGGCACCTTTCGAGTGTACACAGGGTTTGGAAAGTTGTTGGAGTTTTCCTGTGTTATTTGCTAGACTATGTTACGGCCACAATAAAAAAGGACCTGGCTCAGCCTTGTGACCACCAACATATAATGTGGACCACATGCCCGAGGATTACTTTCCTCAAAATGATTTTTATTTACAAAAAAATAATGCTGTAAACCAGCCGAAACTACAGGAGTCTGGAGGCCTGGCCAAAAAGAACAAAGGGATGGAGGAAGTCTGAGCCAACTACACCATGGGCCGTAGGACCAACAGGTTACACTCCAAACTAATGAAGGAATTTGACTTGAAAACAAAACCACAAAAACTGGACTACTAGTCGTCCATCTTCAAAAAGAAATAAACAAAAAGCAAGGAGCAAAAGAAACAAACTAAGGTGATCAGTTTGCTGCTTTGTCTGGGAGAAGAGAAAGACTTCTCCTTCAGCCTCTTAAATACATGAAAGCTCCACCCTCTAATCATCTCTAATCAGGCATACCTGAGAGAAGAGAGAGCGAACAGGGAGCAGAGAGCGTGGATACAATCAAGAAGATGGAGTGTGTAAGGCATTATATGACAAATATCACAAGAGTTCCCCTTTACAGAGTATGAAGAATATAGGGATCATCCAGCTATATGGAATATAGCTTGATGTCTTTTCAGCATAGCTACCCTTACCACCATAACATGTCTAAGTGGACAGAAGAACATATGGCCATCTTTTTAAGCATCTATACAAGCTCATTACTGTGTGCATGCCATGGAAGGGGAATTTGCTGCATGTTTGTTCAGTTGGTTGATCTGTTAGAGCTATGGGAGAATGTTAGTGCAGTACATCTGCTCTAATTTAGTGGCTACAGGCTTGCAGGCATGATGATGATCAACATGCCTGCACCATGCCTGAACCAACAAAGTGCGTGACACTGTTGTTGCAAGATCAGACATAAACCTCTGGTGTCAGACATTGCTTTTAGCCATGTTATGTTTTTTCACCGCAGACATTTTGACTTGTCATAGTTGGAAAATAGCTCTGTTCTGTTCAGGTTTCCTAATAAGACATGGCGGTGCGATTGTGAGTCAGCATGTACAATACCAAGAGACGAAAACTGAAGCCGCTAAATGAAATTTAGACAGTATTAATCTTATTACTTACACCTGCGCTTTTCCTATTGTGACATGGCAAAATATCTTCAGTAAAGGCCTGTCTAGTGTTTTCCTAGGTTATTACTACCCTAATTTTAAGCAAGTATTTTGGTTTCCTACACTAGACCTAAATCATAGAGATGGAGGATCAGAAAATAGCCATATAAGTTATTTTTGGAACAGTAATCTGGGTCATTTTGAAAGACACCAACAAAAGACTTATTTTTTCCTTTAAGTTTCAGGCTTTATTGGTGTGCTGTCATATTAGTATAAAATTCTAAACTGCAGTGTTAGGATTAGGGTTAGGGTTAAAAAGTGTATTGTTTTTATTACCATAACAACTACTCTGAGAGACATGCTACAATTACTACTTTTGGAGGAGAAGACTTGCTGTAATATCAGCATCTACATTAACCTTCTACACCTAACACATAAGCACATTATACTATTAGAGTTCTCAAGGGGCCCAAAATTTCAACCCGAAACCAAAAGGACCCGAGGGGCTTGAAGCCCGAAACCGGCTCGGCCCGACATCATCGCATACATCACTGGGTCCGAGCCCAACTGATCCCGAGATTTTTTTTTTAAATGGCTTCAACGTCAGCGTGGGGGAGAGCATGTAGCGCTGCACCGCTGCATTTAATGAGCCGCAGCCGCTCTCAACACTTTTCCTGCACCTGAACGCTGACTGACAGACTGAACTTCGCTCACAATTCACAGCAGCATATTTTGTTTTAGCATTATTTTTTTCGTCAGAGCAGAATTCACACAGACTCCAAAATCAGAACCATGGACAGCAGCATTGTGTGTTAGTGCTGCTGTCACATCCTCACACAGTGCGCTTCTCTGACTGACACACTTTTTTTTTCTCTCTCTCTCTCTCTCTCAACTGTCTGAGCCCAACTCAGCCCGCCCCAATTAACTTAATTAGTCCGCCCAAACTGACCCAACTCATCAGGCTCATTCGGGTCGGGCTCGGCTTTAAATTGAGAACTCTACATACTATCAATCCTGGGTCCTAATAGTAAATGACAGATTTTGATGTGAAGTCAGCACTGTGATCTAAATCCCAAGGGTATAATCTATTGTCTTGAATCATGCAATTGTAGATTTGGTTCTTTATGTGCATCATGACTAAAAGATGCCATCTGACATTTTATTGTATAAACCAGTTATAGTCTATAAAAGAAAATGTCAGTCACATTTAGCACTTGAGTGTCCAAAAAGATAAAATTTCTCATACACCTCTGGCTCACAGTTGATTAGGTTTATAGTGGTCATTTCTAAATTGCAATTTACCAAAAAAAAAAATGGAGGATCGAAAACTATTTTACATATTAAAGAGAGTGTATTTGTATTTCCATGATAATTAGTACTAAGCAAAAGGTGTAACACAGTATGAGATGGAATCAAGCTGGCACAATACATAGATTATCATAATAATCCAAGTTGTCCCAGAATGTATCATTTTTCTGCAGGTGTCTCTGCAAAAAGGAATCTTTTTACTGTACCTTCCAAGGGCTGCCAAGAAAACTAACAATTACTGTGATCCACTCCACCATAATGGTGTTGTAGAGTTGCCACCCAATAGTGAAAAGGTACTGCTTCATCACAAGGATAACTGTAGCTCAGAGAAGTTGGCATAACCTTTCCAGGTACAAATGGCAGGTTTTCTGGACACATGTTTCTGTAGCAAGTCAAGATCCAGTGTACCTACATTCACTTCTCTTTCTCCTGAGCACATTTAATGCCCAACAGGACATAATTTAACACGCAAATAAAAATAAAAAAAACAGGCGAGAGATAGACTAACTGGCCATCAAAACAACAACTCATACACTCACAAGGCATTTTAAATGATCATGTGTTTTTGATACAGTTGACCTGTTTTGCTTCCAGCGAGAACATCTTAAAAATGAAACCCGATAGCAAAAAAGGAAAAAGTGTGGGAGAGAAATGGATGGCGATGGAGAAAGAAAAGGAGTGAGACAGTGTGTTTTCCATCAGAGTCAACCTTGCCAGGCAATTTGGGCCACCATTTCAGAGGCCTAATGGGAGATGGACAGTGATGGACAGCGCGTGTGGGTTACTTATTAATCTGGGAGAGGCAATTGGAGAACCTCTATCGACCTGCAGTAAATTAAATAAGGCCTATCCTGAAATGGCATTATTCTCCCTCAACTCTCCCTCTGCTCCTCTCTCCTCTCTTGACCTGCTGCGAGGGATTAGAGCAAATAAAATGGGAGAATTTAGACACTGTGAAATGATGATGGATATTTACCGTACATACAGTAAAAGGTATATGCAGTGTTTGAGCGTTAATGGATAGAGATTAATCATCCAATCATAAAAAAAAAAAACAGTTCAGACGGTTGGAGGAAAAATCTAAACATACTCAGTGTTTCTATGTTTTCACAAAGTAAGCAGGTCTATATTAGGAAGATTTACTGTGCTGTACCTTCTGAACAGTGAACAGTTGAATGACATATTCCTTTCATGAATGTTAACATAATTGTTCTATTTTAAAAGGTTCAGTTAAAATATCGTGACTAATTGCATTCAGTTGGTTGTTAGTTGCTGTTAAGCGTGTCAAGTAATTTATGATTCATTAGGATCCAACCTCGCTGTGCTTAAGATGCCTAATGAGCAGCTAAGTTTCAACAGAGACCTATTTTTTGTCACGCATACAAGCCCTTGAGAAACACCAACCCACATGCTCACAGCGTCACAATGGCAGCTCAGTGCCCTAGAAAAAGGTTGTTCACCCAAGTCAAGAACCAATCACTGCCTGACACTGTAGGATTCAACTTTTTTTGATTGGTTGATTTCTTGGCTTCCTTTTTTTTCCAGCAGCTACAGTGCTAATCTTTCATTTGGGCCATTTATGGATAGCCCTCTCAGAGGTTTCGTCTCCTCACTCCTCCAGATGAACCAGATATGAGCATACGCCTGTGAAACGGACTGAGAAAATAGCCCTGTAGAAGTCACCTTGTGTCCAATAATAGCCCCAGCTCTGTTGTACATCCATCAGTCTACTGTCAGTTATTTAGGACAACTTTACCCTAAAGTGTTCAGAAGACCTCAGGGTACCAGATACTTTGGCACCAGCCCTTTCTGCCCCATCTCCCATATGAAAACTCACTTTCTCAGAAATTACTTACTGTACTTCTGAAACAACTTCCAGTGAATGCATGGTCCACTTTGTCCCTAATTACTAGCCAACAGGGAAAATTATATTAATAATAATAATACAATTATGTTATGTTCTCTCATACATAAGGAGTTCCTGCTCTCCCCTGCTTAAGGTGTAAAAGTTGGCATGGTAACAACTGCGCACATAAATGTATATGCTTCTGTCATAATCTGTTGGTCAAACTGAATGTGAGATTAAAAATGAGTTCCATTTATTTCTACCTCTATGACTTGAAATTCTGTATAGGACTAATGCAGTCTTTGTAACCAAACCTAACAGTAGCCTTGACTATCCGTGCTTTGCAATAACAAATAACAAAAAGAAGGAAATTTAAGGTGCAAGGAAAAGAAATCTCAATGAGTGGAACAAGAAACCTTAGGTGTACGTTGGTGACATTCATGTCACTATTTTTCATTAATAACTATAAAACCCAAAAAGTGAATAGAATTTTTTTTTTATATCAATAGATTACTTGGCAATGACTGTTGAAAACTCTACAAAAAAAACTTGACCAAAAGTTTTGTTCAGACAATTCAACTGACTTTGGTTGATCTCCTGACTTTTCCTCTTGCACCATCGCGAGGTTGACATTAGTGGTTTAGAGCAGTGTTGTGGTACTTCACACTGGTCTCAGGCTACTTTTCGAAGCTCTCGGTCTTATCTCAGAACCGACTTCATTTTTACTCAGTCCTGTCTCGGTCTCAGACAAGGAGGACTCGAGATGTTATTTCAAGACCAGTCAAGACCATAACTCTGGGACATCACTAAGTTGCCTGTGCAAAAAGGAGTGTTTAATTAAGATGGTGAACAAAGCTGAATTTTAGCTCTCTGGTGTTTGCTCATAAAAACAAAGAGGTGAAATAAGAGGTATCTTTGCTTGTTTTTTTTGTAGGTGTTTTTATAGGAATGTGGATCTTTCTCATTAATTTGAGGAGTGCCATATATGGTTTGCATGTTCCACACTGTAATCATTAGTCAGCTTAAGGTGTACTGAGCTGCATGTTTAGTATTGTTTATGTAACCCACTTCTGATATGGTACACAGAGTAGATAAATAGTGAGGGCCAGTGTCTAGATTTGTAGGAGGGATTTAAAGAGAGAATGACAGACAGAGCTGGAGCCAGATGATGTATTAAATGTGAAATTGTATTAAAGGCACTTTGAAAAATAAAAAATAAAATATTTGTTTAAACAAACACTCTAGCTTCACTCAACCAGTTGAGACTCTTAAGTGCATTCAATGGAACAAATCAACAATATTTCACCCTTTTGAACAGGTAAGGCAAATCACATAAAATAGCAGCTAATAACAGCTAGCATCAGTCAGACAGTCAATTTCAGTCAAGCGCTTTTTATATCAGTCAAGTCAGGTAGTGAGGTGTGACCTTTAGTCCTACCACACAGGTGAAAGTGGAAAAGACGGGAAGGGGGTTTCCTCCTTGGGGCAAGGGTGATATCACTCCAGCTCCTCGGATGAGGAGATGCTCAGTTTCACAGTTGGCTCGCCATCTCATTCGTCAAGGAGAATCTGAATCCACATCCAAATCTAGGGTTTTTCTCCAGGGAATCTCAAAAGCCTAGCCTGTGCAGAAACAAGGTTATTACTCTCTGGGTTATGTCTGGGTTCCTGTCTCTTATGGCCATAATAAAATCACATCATAATTATTTAAACACTATTGTAACACATTAGTGATTAACTTCATGAATTACTGTTGAGCATTTCTCATGAAATATTTCATCCCTTTTAACACTTATCTTTTTAGCTTTTTAACCATGAATTATGATTATTTAAACTTTTACACATTAAACTATGATTATTTGACATTTTTTTCAGCTCATCTATGTCATTTTTTCCATGACACAGATGAGCTGAATGGCAGCACATCAGCATTGATGTTACACATCACACAGTAGTTTTTCTTGACCATACTGCATATTATTAGCACTGGTGGTGCATAACAGGAGAGCTATGCTGCAGGTGTACCCAGTATAACATTAAAAGAATACAAAAATAATGAATCCACCATCAACAGAAAATAACTGACTTATTACTCATATTGTCTATTTTTCTGTCACGTTACCAATGCAAACATTATGCTGCTTTTACACTCTACACAAGGAAACAAACTTTCTGCAGGACCTCGCACAGACCTGCTACCATTGTTAGCTGCAATTAGCCACATTAGCTTAGCTCGGCTCAACTCACCAAGAAGCTGTCAAAAGTTGTTAAAACTCCTGGCGTAAAATAACAGTGGGAATAAAATAACTTTACAGAACTTCTACTGGGTTACAATTAGTAAATTTAAGCATGCTAACATGCCAAACAAGGATCTTAAACATTTTTTTCATGCCTGCATGAAAGACCTACAGTTAAGCCCCACCCTCAAATGCGATTAGCCAATCACAGTGCGTATAGCCATTCCCATACACTCAGACATTCTCTGCCTGGACGTTTATTGAAATGCATTACAGAAAGTCAGTTTTGTTTGGTTTCGTGAGCTTTTTCTGAGATTTGAAGTTTAAAAATACATGCAACTCTGACACAAGGTATCCTGAGAGGCTGTGTGACGGGGTGTATTTTTTACCCTTTCTAAACCACATCTCAACTGAGAAAAGTGTCTTCTTTGGATAAAGTTGACCACAACATCAACTCAACATGAATAAGATTAACAAGGATGTCTACCTCTGTTTTAAGGTAATAAAACCGTGATGGTAACGGCAACAAGATGCAGTTTATCTACTTACACTGGGACCTGTAAATTTTGGCTTGTAATTTAAGCTTTTCATCGACCTTCGCAACAATAAAGTGATGAATATATTCCTCCAATGTGTAGTCTAGGCCCCTTTGGTTACTTGTCAATGACATCAGATCTTTCTGTCTCCAAAAATCCTCACTTCCCTCCTGCAAAATGCTGTGTACTTGACACCTGCCATAGCGCCGGTGGTTACACCCCACCTGTCCAAAACCCCGCCTTTCCGAAAATACCAGCCTCCCCCTGCAACTACAGCTCCACTCGGCTTATTGTTGTCATGGATAGGCCTACATCGTTGCTTCTAGCTGGTGATATGCTGTGATAAGGCTTTAAAATTGTAGCTGTGGGTATATGCTCATTATATCACAGTTAAGAAACAATCAGATTGACTGATTTCACCTTTCCGTTTTATAAATGCATTTAATATATTTACTCCGACCAGAAGCCAGATTATCAGTAGTCTGTCTGAGCAGAGCGGGGGGAGTGCGAGTGCGGCCGGGAGTTGGGATTTCAGCACCACAGAGAGTTTTGGAGTCGGGGGGTTTCGGCGTGGGGGCGGTTCAGAACGGCGGGGTTTCAGAATAGAGGGCTGACCCCAGCACGCCGGTCACTGAATATTGATATTTTGTCCAAGTTAGTGGAGGGGGTGTGGCTTAGCCATAAGTCAATTGTTAGCATGTTGATGCAAGCATTTAGCCATGGCGCTTGAGTATAGCCTGACAAAGCTTCTAGCATGACTGTAGACGCTTAGTCTTGTTTTATAGTGGGGCTTACATACGTGTTAAAGTTATGCACAGCAACTCTAGTTATATGAGCAAATTACACTTATTCACTCACCCCTACAGAGCAAATCTACATGCATAAGTTTGACCAATGACCGCATAAGGCAATGAGTTTTGGTTTTGCTCATAGGTCTAGTGCTTATACAGGGCAACCATTATTCTACAGTATCTACCATAGCCTTTGCCTTCTAATTTTCACGGATTACAGGGGAAGAGCTAGATGCTTGTACTAGCTGCCATTAAACTAAAATGAGGCAAGCCTATGGCCTTGAGTCATGCAAAAAATGCAAGTAATTTTCCAAAGTGGATGCCAGGTCAGGGTGGATGGGTCCATAATCATTGACCATGTAAAAGTACATGAAAATTTGTGCTCTGCAGGGAGCAGTGGTCAAGCCTACAGAGCCAATTAGAATGTGATGCCTGCGTGAGATACAGCTGAAAGCAGCATAACATTCAAAGCACCTCTAATGCTTTCTAATTTGGCAATAGATTTTCATTACGTATGAGGAGTTGATAATGTATGCATTAGGACAGTTATGTTCCACTATAGGTTTCAGGACCTGTTTTGACTTCAGCTTATGAATGGGCAACATCCAGGTGACAGGGCAGCATCTTGTTTAGACCTGAGAAAATAGGGTCAGCAGATACATGAGCATAATGGTCAAGTGCTTCTAATAACCCCCCAGAGAATTAGGGCGCAATTACGAAAAGAGAAAAGTTCTGCTCTCAAAGGTCATATACATCATGCTGCTTCAGACAGTTGAGTGGTGATATGGAGAGGTGAGTGAATGACGGTTGTATTTAGTGTGGAGAGATTTATGAGGAGAGAGGAGCAGATATTGAAGGCAACAGCCCCCATCAGCATTGTCATTACCACCACTAACAAACTCCTCTGGGTGTGAGAGGCCTACTCAACTGGCCGCTCAATGGATCCATTACCAGGGCATTAAGCATGCAAGACGAGAACAGTAAAATGCATGGAATGTGTGTGCATGTGTGCATCTTTTTGTATGTCTGTTTCTATGTATTGGTTGGTATATTTTACACAACCATATGTGTGTATTGTATTTTAGTTCATCCAAACTGGAAAGAACATAGTTTGCCAGATTCTTAAGACACACACACACACACACACACACACACACACACACACACACACACATCGTTGGTCATCAGCAAACCTTCCCCCTAAAAGCTGTCCAAGAGCTTTGCAACATTCCTCTTTGATAAACACTGGGGAAGGTCACTAATAGCCTTTCACACACAGAATATGCATGCACACACACACACACACACACAAAATCCCACATGTATGGACGCGTGAATACATTCACACATACACACACACACAATTTCAAAAGGGATGACACACAAGCCAAGGTCCTTTATAGAGACCAAAGTGTCTGGCTAATGGAAAAACCATTTTCTTAAGTACTTTGTTGCACCATCTGCATTATTTGCACAGTAATTGCTTACGTAGCCTGCAGGTTAGAATGTGCAACCTCTGGGGCAGTGTAAATAATGGGGAAATGATAAAAGTCTTTTATCTCTGCAAATGCACGAGTGTGTATGTGTGTGTTTAATGAAAATCAATTAGACATCAATGTTTTGCAGATTTGATTTTTTTTCTCCAATATTCTTCACTTCCACGTCCACGATTAGTACACCTTGACATTTTGAAACATTATTTTGTCGACACTTTCATGTAAAATGACCTAGAGTGCAGTGCTCTTATTTATTCGTCATGCCAAGCAGCAGTCCAGGGAGTGCCATGTTAATATTATGACCTCATGTTGCTAAGTGTAAAAGCATGACTCTTATGAAATCATTCCCGACTGCACAAGAGATCCACAGCGTCTGTTGACGAAAAAAGCATTAAGTAATCGGAGATGAGTATGATCTTCAGCTGGAAATATTCTTAATTGCAGATGTCTTGAGCCTGGATGATATGAATCCCACCCAGGCCATCTCCATTCCATCAAATCCAACAGAATGCTGTAGTTGTGACGCACTGGAATAGGAGATGTTGGCGTAATCCAATAAAGGCATTAGTGTACCATTAGGAGGGCACTTCCTGGCTTTGGAGGGACACACAGAGCCTTGTTTAGCCTAATAGAGCGTCCCTGTTAGCGTTTATTTATGGCAGTGAGATGTCAAACCACTTAGAAGTGGAATGCTGCCTGTCCATTAAGGCTGCTGTCCAATGGGAAGCCTCAGAAGAAGATATTAGGGCTTGGCCTTTGTCCAATCTTCTTGTATGTACCCCTTTTTAAAAATGAATAGCTTTGCCCTTTTCAGCCAGCAAAGAAAAATATGTGTAATGTCAACTCTTATACTTGCTGTTTGCATACTTTATATCTAAACATGTCAAAAAAACAAAACAGCAAACAACAAAGAGCAACCTTCCCTTACAAAAAATAGAGTAGGGAGTATTTCTGATTCATCGAGTGAAGTTTTAATGCACCCTTCACATGTTTGCTTGTGCAGTATCTGCAGTCTCTTTCCCTGTATTTCATACTGAGTTATAAATTTATGACTGAAGGTGCTTATAATCTACAATGGACCCCTTTATCTGAGATGTAACCGTTTTTTTTCACACAACAATTGTCACCATACCTAGAGACTTCAGTCAAAACTGTACTGCCATACAGTTAAAGGCCCAGACACACTTAACCGACATTTAAGAACTAGTGGCGACGAAGGTAGACTGTTGCTGAGGTTGTGTCTTGGCCAAAAGATTTAGCTTGAACACACTGCAAAAACTAGCATGTGCATTTAGTGCTTGCATGATAGGAAATACCTCTCCATAACAGCAGATGGTGGTAGTTTGTGCTGGTCTATCAAAAAGGGGAAGCTGCAAGAGCGCCATGGTGGATTCAAGGCGTTAGTTAGCCAGTTAGCATATTAACAACACATCCCAATGTTGAAAGAACAAAGGATATTTACCACACACTATAACTATAACACAAACAATTACAAACCATTTCTGCTAAAGAGCTCAATGGCTAAAAAAATCATCTTAATTAACAAGTTTGTTTTTATCTCATGTCCTCTTCATTTTAGTTGTTTGCTCTCCTCACATCCATTTCTATTCTAGTACATTAAGTTGAACTGCTAAGCAGTGTTTTCATTCACAGATAGGCATCACCATCTCCAGTGCTGTTTCAACATGAACATGAGCTGAATTGACCAACAAACAGCTGCCAAGTGCTGACTAGTGCCAACAGTGCAAGCTACACCACCAAAACTAGGGTGACAGATGCTCAGACAGCCAAACACTGACCAATGGCTGACTATTGGCTTGTTGGGTCGGGGCCCTAACAGATACCATAGACCATGGAAATACACAGAAACATATTTGATTACAAAGTTGCAGTTACAACAGTTTTCTCCTTCTTTCTCTCTTGCTTTTCCTTGAACATGTGCAGTCCATTCTTTTCTCTTTCTTGTTTCTTGGACAATCAGTTAAGTAACTAATACATTACATATTGTTTAATTAAAATCCAGTATCCAAGTCACACTTAATCCTGGGAGGAAGAACGGTCGCAAAAGGTAGTCGGCTGATGTGTGTTGACTTATTCAAATGGACACCCCAACAGTGCAAGATACTTGAAAAATGTTAACCAATACTTATTACAGTAGAAATAGAAAACAAATATGTGTTGATTCCAATTCCAATAATTGCTGTATTTACTTGACACATCCAGCAGGTGGATAACACTGTGTCTACTGGCTCTGTTTAGCACCTCCTTCTAACTGATAACCCTCATAAACTCTTGTAAGCTCTTGTCGATAAGTACATCAGAACACTTCCTCCGTTGCTTTACTGATTTCCCGGCTTGTTTGATCTTGACACTCTGCTCTTTACTTTGATGTCATCATGCACAGAGGAACGAGTCGAAATGAGAGCTGAGAGGAGCTTATGTAATGCCTATCCCTGGTATAACTATGGTATTTGCAGGATGGGCTTGTCAAGAACAATCAATACCGAGCAGCCATCATTTGCTGATTTTAAAATTACAAAATGTGTGGAGGTCAAACTATCAACAGTTGCAATTCAAGGGCAGTCCATGAAAAAAACAACACATAATTTATTTATCTATTTGAGCCTGTTATTCACACCAAACCTCAAACTCAAGGTGAGATTTTACTGATCATGTGAAGCCAGAAACATGGGAACATTTACTGTAACATGTGATGATTGTGATTCTGGGTAATAGTGCAAAATCTCAGTAGTAATTATAGCTGCTGTGCAGCAATGGTCGGGGCCGGGCAATTTTAGGCAAAATTAGGCAATTCTGAGCAACACACACACTAAAACAAAGCATATCACAACATAGAAGTTACATCATATAATTATGGCATGCCCTTCAAATTGTGGATGAGTGGCTGAAGTGATCAGACTCATAATATACAAAGGAAAGAAAAAACTCAAGAACAAGAAAGTAAGAATAACATTAACTGCTAGCAATTATGAACAAACTGGCCTGATCTAGCTTAAAGCTAAACATTATCCAGGGTGACAAAAATGAAAACATTTTTTTAAATGTAAAAGTAGCTATTGGATAGACTCTGCATACTGACTGATAGCTTAGCCAAATAAACAGGGAAAAGAGACAAGGGATAACAGGAAGAAGTGTTGATAAAGAGTATTTGTCTCTCCAAAAAACTGCCTGGATAATAATTATTTTAATCTTGGTAACCTCTAACATAACACATAGCCTGAACATAGGACTTTCACATCCTTCCATTCAGCTGAAGTTTGAACTCACAACTTCTGAGACTGAGGTCCGTCTTCTATCTCACTGAGCTAACTGGCAAGTGACAGTTCATGTGTGGCTTCACAAATTGACTAAGCCAAGCATCAGGGTGCCAGACAGTCGCCATCCATGCCATGGAAAAGCAAATTTCAAAGGGAAAGTTCCAAAGCTGTAGCACATATGGTTGATCTGTTATGAATTTTCAAAGTTTTGAAATTTAGAGGCTTGCTGTAGCGCCACCATCAGGACTATTGTCTTGTGTTCCCAGTTGAGGATATCTGGCATGGGACTGGACCTTTATGAAAAGTTTGGGTAGATTTCTCATGAAATGGAAATGTTGCACAAGCTGAGGCCTGAACTCACAATCTTCAACACCAAGAACTATCTTCTGTCTCACTGAGCTAATTGGCAAACAGAAATGTCACATATAGCTTCACAAATTGACTAAGCCAGTCACCTGTGTGCAAGACAGCAGCTGTTAGTGTGTAAAGGCAGATTTCAAACGACTGTCAAAAGTTCAGTTATTAAGACAAATCCGAAAATACACAGATTGCATCTAGACAGCATGGAGATGTTGGTAATTTCTTTTTAATGATGATTTCTTGGCTTCGTAGGTGAAAAACTGATGTTTAAAAATGCCATTTTTGCATTGACTCCAATTGTTGGCATA
Organism: Epinephelus cyanopodus; assembly: GCA_026686955.1. Lineage (NCBI taxonomy): Eukaryota > Metazoa > Chordata > Actinopteri > Perciformes > Serranidae > Epinephelus > Epinephelus cyanopodus. The sequence continues at coordinate 10,087,182 of CM048927.1, forward strand.
AGAGCGAAATTCAAAATGCTGTAAAAAATTCAGTTTTTGAGATAAAATTTTGATATTTTCCAAACATCATCTACCATGACTCCAAAATTTTGTCATTTTTTTTAATGAACATTGAAAATGTATTTAGCAAGAATTTGCAAGTATATGTTTACAATACTGTTTACAGTCAAACATTTTGATGCACTGTAGGCTCAATTTTTGATAAATCAAAAATCTGTGTGGATCGTTTGTATAGGACAGTCTGAAGATGCTCTGTAGCAAGTTCGGTGTCAACTGAGCAAAAATTGTGGGAGGAGATAGGTTTAATAAGTTTTACAGATGTACAGCTCAGGCTGCCCGGCCCCTAATTAGTATAGATTATATATAATTAGTATGACTTTGAAACCTGCTGATTTCCGTTCAGGGATTTCACAAAATTGAAACCTCACCGACGAGGAATAATACAGAAAAGCTAGTATGGTTCAACAAAGTCAGGAGATAAGCAGAAAATATGCACACAACACAGGGGGTTTCAGCCACACAATGCCAATTCCCCTTAACTCTGAGTCAGTTAGTAAAGCAACATACCCTGTGAAGCTACCCTGCTTGCTGGCAGGTTTTCCTCAACCAGCCTTAAGTTTCTCCTCCTCTTTAACTGAAGCCTGCAGACTGAAGGATGTGTAAGACATGGCGTTCCCTTTTCTTAAAGAGTCAGATGATATTGAAGCACAAACTCTGCATACATCTCCATGGGGAAAGGGTGATCAGACCCAGCTTGATGTCTGAACAATATTCTCAGACCTCACTATCTTTTATATGACACATGGTGGACATGCTCTCAGGTTGAAACATTTTTTTTGTGCTGCACTTTTTTCTTTTACCAACAGAAATTTTCCATATAACATCTGGGATGCTGAGCAAGTTTGTCGGGCTGCCGGAAATCATTTACATTTTCATGGTGTTCCCAAGTCACGAACCTGCACAAGACTCATCAAAAAAAATCCACAGAATTGCATATATCAGTCAAAGCAATCATTTATTTAGTGTGAAGCTTTATGACTTGAAGCACAAATCAGTTAATTTAATGTTATCTTTTTCAGGGTTTCCAGGGTTGATTTACTGCATAGATGACACTCATATTGCTATCACAGTCTCTTCAGTAAATTAAGGAGATTATTTGAACAGGGAGTCTTTCCATGTGGAGGTAGTCCTTAGCCTTTGGCATTCCAAAAAAAGATACTTTATAAAACAGCTACTGCAGCTAATCATATTGTGGCCCAAATCATCAGCAATGTGTATGCAAAGCAGCCTGGGTCTGTGCATGAATTTTTTGTAAGTATACATTGAGATTTGCCTGAGGTGAGTTTATACACTGTGTATAATCATACCCAGTTACAATCAATAAATTGTCCCCTTGTATTGTGACTGAAAATTTAAACTGCACCCTCTTTATTATAGGAGAGCTCAGTGATTACCTGCTCAGACACAAAGGGTACACCTGCCAAGCCTATTTGCTGACCTCTTACCTTCATCCTAAGTCTGACCCAGAGCAATGTTATAACTTAGCTCACTGCAAGACTTGAGCCAGGGTAGAGATGTTTGGGATGCTCAAGGCCCGATTCCAGTGCCTTCATAGACTCAGGGTCGTTCTAGTAGCTGTATTTCTATTTTGCCTTTTGCATCCGCAGCCTTACAGTATGTGGTCCATTCTTAAGTTAGATTTTTTAATTTGTTTCTCTTAGTACAACATGTACAGCTGTTTAGGAGGGAGCTATAGGAATACAAAAATAACAATGAGTTCCACAGTGCCAGGTCTACTTGTACTAGTGTCATTGAGAGTCATGGTCCAGTGCTTAACAACATCATATTGAGGCAAGTTGCTCTGTGGCTGTAGAAGGAGCCTCTTCCATTATTGCTATTTCCAGCAGCTCTGTTAAGGAAAAAGACGAGTTTTATAATGGTACAATATACAACACATTCATTAACTGCTAGATGTCATTTTTAAGGTCTAAGCCTCAATAGGCCCCTCAGTATCTCCCATCTCTGTGACAGCTGATAAGGTGTCTTCATCATCCTCCTGTAATGAAAATCAACATTTTTTTTGTGTTCTACTCAACCCATTATGATAAATCTGTTAAGCATTAAGAGTAATTACAACTATATTGAGGTCTGTTTTGGCAGAAGGCTCCGATGGACAGATTACACCATCAGTAACCGGTAAACAATGACGAAGATTAGACAGTTTAATTGAGACTAGATCTTTTGTTTTGTATGCATTTTGAATTTCTCTATGTTGTTCGGGATAAGTAGAACCTGCTAATTATTAAAAAAACATACTAAGTATTGACTCTGAGCAATAAGCATATATGCATGTGGCGAATGTGGGTTTATTTCTCATAGTCACCAGTGTGTAAGAAAGTATAAAACTGTTTATGTCAATGCCTGAACATTTTATTGCAAACAAAGCAACAAATCTAAAAGTCTCCTGATTCGTTTGTTTTGTAACCCTATATAAAGTTGTCTTGCTCCTTACTCCAGGCGATGGATGTCCTTTTTTTCAGCCTGTGTGAAATGCTGCAATAACACAATAATAAAGTCTAAGTGTCCTCAAAATGAGAACTTTCTAAACAGCATCATAGCTTGTTACAATTACCAAAATGTCAAATCAATACGCCATATCAAACTATAAATGGTATAACAAGCATAAATAAATAAAATTCACCCAAAAAATGTCAGCATCAGCTGTTGAAGGACTTGGCAGAGATGGCCACCATCTTGTCTTTATTTACCATATTAGTATATTGTGCTTTTGCTACCACTAGACTGCATAAAAAGTGTCCATCAATGAGGACAGCAGGTCTAAGTTAAGCAGAATAAAGTATTAGGTGCAGCAAACCTGAAAGGTAATGTCTTCACATGAGGTTGCAGGGTGTTGAATTTAGCAAGTGAAGTTCCCCACCTTATTTGTTTATTTATTTTTTACAAACGTGTGCAGGCCCCGTCACAATTTTTAAAGTATATAACTCTGCGTCAGCTTGAAAGAGGCTATGATTTCTGAAGTACAACTAAGAATCTGAAAAAAACGTTACAGCAGCCAATCCGAATGACATACTGAGATTCTAGCCTTTTATGTAAGCCCTTGTGTCCTGGTGGTTGCTTGGGTCAGATGAGCTTCCTCCAGAAATGCCTTCAGCAAAAGGTTGCTCACTGTTTTAACTGAAAGCCGTCTCTTTTTGGTCTCATACAGGTGCTAAAAGGTGTATTGCGCGTCCAATATCTGATGCTGAGGGCCACTGCTCAAGCAATGTGTTTTGACATCATGGTGAGTGCGACTAGGCTTTGTGTGGAGTGGGCTTGTTGAGTTTTAAGCTGAAAACAGCTGACTGATTATAATGGTTGCAGTGGTAAAGCTTACTGAAGCCAGATAATGAAAAGATATATTGGGTAGGTTGGACTTGCAGGCCTATGGAAGGACTTTCTTGGGAATTGGGAGCAGTGCAAACTAGGTAAACACAAACTGATAATTGCGGGAGTGACATTCCACAACAAGACTACAAAGGCAATGAACAGTTACACAAGCATGGTCATCATGTCAAGTAAAACTGCATCTCTCTCTCTCTCTCTCTCTCTCTCCCTCTTTCACAGTAGTTAGCCAGAGAGGAATGTCTCTGTGAACCCTGTATGGAAATGGCGTGTCTTGAATTATGACCACGGCGAGTGAGTGAGCATATGGATAACGATATTGGCCCCAGCGAGGCTCAAAGAGGCTGCAGCAGAACGCAGTGCTCCATCAATATCAGATTTTAAATTGGAAAAACGTTTGTGTGTCACAAGGGGGCCGGACCGACGGGGCTACTTGATGAATGGGCCGTCTTGGTGATTGATGGTCAAGGGGGAGCGGTCAGAAGGAAAGTTATGCCACATCGTGTCAATATCAGGTTGTTTGCCTCATGCATAGTGATACCAGAAAAAGTGTGCACTAAGTACCCTTGACATGACCATTTTACTTTTTGCAGCTTAGACGTGCAGTCGACATCACCATGACCCCATTTCAAATGGCTGCTTCGCGACAGCAGAATAGGACAGAGAAAAGGGCGATCCAATCATTGCTCCATTCAGACCAAGTTCCATGGTAAATGTCTTTGTCCCTGTGAGTGAGCAGAAACACGCAAGTGCAGTATTTATATTCTTTCGCATAAACCCTTACAGCAAATCATACTAACAGACTACAAAAAGGTGTGTATTCTAAACCAAGGTCGCATGCGTCCAAATTTCAGTTTGGTGCAATCAAGGACACACACACAGACACACAGACACACACACACACACACACACACACACATCTAGTAGCAATAAATGGCCTTACTAATTAGCTTTAGTTATGGGCATTTGCACTGCCATTTGACATTCTCAACACTTAATACAATCCCAGGAGTCTGGAATAGCATAACATTAGGGGAAGGCTTTATCATACGGAGGGAGGGCTGTAAATCAGGCACCTGAAACTGCATTAGCAATTCCAACCAGCAGGAAAGCCTGTGTGATTACTGTGGGACCGGTTGCTCTCTCTACTTGCTGATAATGATGACTCATTCAGATGCTGGCTGCCTAACAATGCTGAGGCTGAATCACAAAATGAAGCTTGTGATGGAATGCATCCAACCTCCTTTTACACTTTTATTAGTATATTCAATGAGCGTTGGTGATTGTAAGTGATAAATATGAATATTAGGGGTTTTCTTCTCTTTCCTTTGTGTTGCTATTGTTACAAAATGAAAACTGTATTTGACTCGTGGTTCCAGCAAACCCGACTCATAGTGTAATCTTTGCCAACAACTCCATGTGATGTTCAAGATGTCAGAAATGTTAAGATACATAAGTTGCTAAGGACTAAAAGAGAAGTTTTCCAACATTTTTGAAAGTACATGTTATCTATTGTCAACCCTCACTCATGGTATTTTAATAAACTAAACAGAAAGAATAATGTAAAGTTATTATTTGCACACGTGTGATTTTTTTTTTTCAGCAGTTAATTCTTAGCTGCTGTTTCTGTCAAAATAAATTAAAGGTGATGGTGGGAAAAAAATAATTGTCACAATACTTTTTAATGTTTCCTTTTTTTGTTAACATATAGAAAACTAAAACAGCTTTAAATGTGTTGGTTCTTGTTAATAGTTAAATCCAGAAGACTGTGTGTGCCAAATTTCATATAAATCTAACGAATAGCTGATGAGACATCTCACCAAAAACCACAAATGTTAACCTCATGGTGGATTGAGGACATGGCGAGGGCTGACCCCGTGTCTGTAGGATTCATCCCCTGGGTACTATGAATGTCTGTACAAAATTCATTTTATAGTTGTTAAGATATTTTAATCAGAATCAAAGTCGTGGACCAGCCATCTGACATTGCCATCCCAAGAGCCATGCTGTTAGCAAGGCAAAAAATAAATAGCAACAAATCCTTCCCTCCCACTAACACAGCCAACAAGGTACCCAGCCAAGAAGCACTTTGACCTCTCTACCATCCAAACAACTTAACCCAGTGCTTATTTGAAATCCAATTAAACATTGTGAAAGAATTACAAATGACTTCACCATGTTCCTCAAACAAAAAGTCTTGTAGAAACTAAACTAAAAAAAAGTGTTCTTTCATTTCATCATCGAACACATAGAAAGCAATTAATTAGCGATGTGTCTGTGTGAACTATTGCACAGTGTACTACAGAGTGTGGTGCTGCAAAATCCGGTTCCCATATAGTTCAGCAGCTCAAGTGTTGTTTTGGGATTTATTTATTTCTGTTATTCAAACCCTCACAGGAAAATGAATTTTCTGTTCAAGTACAATGAAACTACAGCTGGAGAAGTAAGACATGAGACAGTGAAAGGCATTGTTGTCTTGTAATATTTTTTATCAGCATGCATAAAGCTACAGCTTTACTATCCCTGTGCTGTCAGCTCAGTGACTGAGAAAATTGGGAATGATGGTCACTGCCATTGTGGATGATTAAATGTGAACGAATGAGCACACACAGAGAGACACAGCGCTCACCATGCTGTGCTTTGTTGCTTTACCTTTTTCCCAGTGGAATAAAGGATGAGAGACTGCCACCAGGTATGCGTCAGCGGGAACAGTAATGAATGGCATGGGAGGGAAGAGAACGGGAAGAGGATGAGAGAAAATGGGAGGACAGATGGAATAATGGGGAAATGAATAGATGTAGGGAATAGAGAAAGTAAAAACACAGGTGTAGATGAGAACAGAGCGGGGCTGACAATAGGGTCGCGCTCTTTTAAAATGACAGTTCTAAGATGCTGATTTTGTGTTCACAAAAAACCCTGTGAAGAGAGCATTTCCAAATGTGTCACATCCAATATGGGCTTCAAAAGGAGTCTGCTTTAAATTCCAGAAAAGGTATTCTATATCTGTCGACAACAAGGAAGAGGCAGCATGTGTGCCACACATGGCTAAATGGAGTGAAAACATTAGAGATAGAGATAACATGCATGTCTGTCTTTGCCCCTGACACAAGGGGCAATGCAATTCCCATATGCCAATATGCCAGAGACATGTATCTTAACATTTTAGGTGAATGGACTGAAAGCAAAACCATTATTTTGATATGCTGTTGTTCATTGATTAACCACAGTTTGCTGTGACTGACAGAATCAATACATACACACATTGTAATAATAGCTCTGTGATCACAGGAGGAGCCCTCTTACACGGCTTTCATTGACTTGGCTTCTTATCGCATTGTCTCAGTACAATACAAATGCCATGCCATTGTTCAGACAATCATGATCTGTTTAGTCAATCTCCTGAAACTGCGATTATAAAGGCACAATATTACTCTCAATCTAAGCAGTCCTTGGCTCTGTCATCATGGTGCCAGAGTAATTATGTGTATTGATTTTGTGCAGCAATGCTACACTATGATTGAAGAGACTGTTCCATACGTAAAATGGCATATTTTCAGTCTCTGATGTGTCTGTCCTTGTTGAAATAATCACTTGGACCTTTTTCAGGAACCACTTGGATTTCTTAAGAACATTTGTGAATTGACCTTGACTAAACCGCTCCCCTGAACAGCAGCTTTCCAATCAGAGCTAAGCAAACATAACTAGTAGAGATGTCCTGAGCCATTCGGGGCATATCCAGGCATATTGGTACCAGCTATAAAAAAGCTTATCCAATTCTGATCCTTTCTTCACTTTACTGTGTCCGCCTCAGCCTGCTAGTCTGAAGCATTGCTCTCTTTTGTCACCTATAGTGTCAACATTTCACTGCATATGCAAAATTAGAGTGCAGGAGTATGAAAACTTATTTGGGTGGTGAGTGACTTTGAGTTCTGACAGTGAGGTTGGCAGAATACTCAGTTTTGCTAGGCTCTGTTATCTCCCCCCTCTCTCTTTCTCATTAGCAGAGAGCAGTGTACAAAACATCCAAGTAAAGCAGCTTCTCATTTTTAGCCGGCACCGACTGTCACTTTCACAGGTGCAAGTGACAATTGTTTGTGGCAGCAGATCATATCAGCTGTCGTAAATTAACTTTAATTCTGTGAGTTGCTTGATAACCGGCCAAAATTAAACTTCAGTGTTGTTTAATTATGGTGCCTTGTGAATACGGGTGTTTATAGATCTTTTTGTGAGAGAAGAAGCTCCATTCTGTAACAATGCTGTAGAACCACAGGTGGAGTGTTTCTTAAGTTCCAACAGTGATAGGTTTATGTCAGGCCATTTTAAGGACTTGCATTCCTCCAGTTTCATTTACATCGCATCAATGATATAAAGGCGAAATAAGATTTAGAGAGATTTGGTGGCATCTAGTGGTGAACTGCAGATCACAGCCAGCTAAAATTTCTCCCGACTTGAATCCTTCAGTCTTAGGTTTTTACTGGGAGCAACATTATCCACAGAGGTTTCCTACTCTCTAAAGCAAATACACCAGGTGACTCAAAATGCTAAAAACACTGAATAAAGCACTCTCAAGTTACAAATCTGTGTATCTCTAAAGCTGTTTGGCACCTTAGACCAGTGGTGTAGTCTACGTGATATGCAGGTATACGCTGTATACCCACTAAGAAAGCTCCAGGATTTCCGTGTACCCACTTAAAAATGTGCAAAGATCCGTAACAATATAGTTTTGTGACAGAACTTTAACTTCAGTGATTTTGTTTCGCAAATACCGGGCAAAAACTGCAATAAAATACATTTTGCAGGGGAATGCGTCTCCTCTTTTCCCCTCCATTCATAAAATTCACCCTGTGTGCGCTCTACCGCTTAGTCTTTCAGAAAGCTTTCAATTATGTGTGGATAAAGGAAATAATTACTCAATAAATTGTAGCCTACATGCTGTTGATTAGCTGAGTCACTTAATAATTCAGTTAGGGCTCGGTGATATTACTTAAAATCAATATCACGATTAATTGAAGCTTTTACCTTGATTACAATTAGTGAATGATTATATTGTTTTTTGTTTTTGTTTTTGTTTTTTTAAATCTTTTGGTGGGGGTAAATATGCTCAACTATTATTCTTGAATCCTTTGTATATTGTGTGGCATTTGTAAACGCCTATGACAGCAACAGTTGATTTGTGGAAGCACTAGTTGTAGGGCGTCTTGTCCCCCCTCTACTAAATATGAAATGAGGCTGATAATCACAGGACATGTCTGTTTTGATGGTACAAGTCAGCAGTCCTGAAATATGTGCTTCTCTTCTACAATACACATTCTACATCTTGGAGGCAACGAACCGGGATCTGACCTAACACTGGAGGGAGAAGCGCAGAAAAACAAGCTCGCATGCCAGATGCGCACCGCTACGGTGTCCCTTTGGGTTGGGAGCACACATGATGCGCGTCTACATTGAAAGTAATGTGTTGGTGTGCGCAAAAGACGCCACATCTGAAAGCCCTCCATGCACACACACAGGCTTTAACCAAGGCGACGGCCAAAATCACCCACCTAACCCTGTGTTTGGGTACAAGCTGCTCAAGTTGATTTGTTGGCTCGGTGTTTGTGCTCGTTTCCTCCATGTAGGCAGCGTCAGTCTCGCTTTGAGTGAATGCAGACTAAATGGAGGGGCGGAGTCACGTGATTTACACAGCGTAGTTTTTTGTTTTTTTTTTTTTTTTGGGCAGCAAGGGGAAAGTGCTGAAATCACTGACATGAGTAAGATTACACCTGTTAGAGGGTCTGAATGTTGGTTTTGGTATATTTTACAAAAAAAAATTTCAACGTTAATTTCGGTTCCAGAGGGGATTTTTGCAGGAAGCCAAATTATCTACGGAGGACTCTTCCTCTCCAAAATAATTCTACCAGATGATTTAAAGGAACTCTTACCTTTCTTGCATTTCACACAGCACTTAGAAAAAATTTGAACATCCACAAATCCCCCCTCCTCCATTACATCCTCATTACGTCTATGATAGACGTAGGCCTTGGCAAGGTAATGTTAGATACATGGAAGAGGAGAGCGAGTGAAACGTTACAACCAAGACAGTCAAACGCAACCCTGGAGTTTTAAAACTCAACCGGAGTCAGTGATGACTGATGAGTTTTAGAATAAGGTTACAGTGCTAATGTTAGATAGTAGCGTTAACGTTACTAGTAAGTGGAAACACACAAGGAAGATAACGTTAATGTTTCAAAGGCTACGCTACAGTAGGCTAACATTGGCCATTAGCAACTAGATGCTGTGTTGTCATAGGCCTATATATAAAGTTCTGAACTGAACTTCTTTATTTGTCATTTTTATGCACAGAATAAAAACAAAATGACATTTCGCATACCCCAAGTAAAAAGAAACATAACATATAAAAACAATTTGTGCAACATAAGAAAGAACACTATTAAGGTAAGTAATCTATTTTCATGTCCAGTGAGCGGACGTTTGCCAGAAGGACGCTGGGAACAGCTGGTTTGCTCTAGGCCAAGAGCTAACCCCTCCACGCCGCCAGGGTCTCCCCATCGGGACAGCTCCAAGCAAAACCATGGTCATCTCAGGGCTAGCTCGACGTAGCAGGCAAAGCTTGCTACACATCCTGAGCTCTCTTGGTTGTGGCATTAGATCTCTGCAACGGTTTCTAATGTCTGTTAGAAACTCGCCACTGTATTGCACTGAAGAATTTACTTCTTGTTGCACCGTGTTTACTTCGCCGGTGTACGCAGAGGCTGCTGCAAGTATTGGTTGCGCTGCCATGTTGAGCGAGCGGTTACGTCAGTCGGAGGCCTCCATGTGGGGAAGACAGACAGGACAGGAGAAAACTCCGACCAATCATTGCATTCGGTCCAAATGCAATGATTTGGCTTCAGACTACGGTGGCTGATGCAAAAATGTGAATGGCCCTATCTGCAGACAGTGTTTAGTTTGTCCCTTCTGGGCTACTGTAACGGGACAACATGGTGACCTCCATAAATGAGGACTCGCTCCTTTTGTAAATATAAACAGCTCATTGTAAGGTAACTAAAACACAATGATTCACATTTTCAGATGATTATACAGTAAAGAAAACATACTTATTATATTATATTATATCACATTTCTGCCAATATATACCCCCAAATTCTACAATCTGGACCTTTAAGATTATAAAGTTCATATTTTTGCACAGGGGCCTTTGATATTTGGGTAAAGACACTCATGGCAAAGTAATGTGTCAGATTAAGTAGCCTACAGGTGGTATTTCAATGTGTCAGATACATATTTCAACATCATTTAGGTGAATATACATTTCTGTAGGCAGAAATCAAAAGACTTGGATTTGGATCAGTGCCAGACAAAATTTGACCAGAACATCTATAATAACTAGGTACGGTTCACTTGTCAAGCCACATGCTGAGGTGGTGCACATGGTAACTAACAGCTTGGAAGGTCATATCTACTTATCATACTTCCAAACACACTTCTACCTACAGTCGAGGAGTTAGTTTCAAGGCCAGAAAGAAAAGAAGAGAAAAGACTCGCTCAGGACTGGAACATCCCAGTGTTGGAGGGTACTTGGTCTGAATTTAGGGAAACAATAGAGGATCTTCTCTTTATTGGATTTGGGAAATTTTACGCTCCAGAAAGCCCAGTCAAATTTGTCATGCAAGATAGCCTCACTGTACATTTGCCAAATGCATCAGTCAATCCTCATTCTCAAACATTGTCCCATGAACAACAGAGCATAGTAAGCATTGCTTGTTTCAGTCAGTATTTTATTTCTTTAGGTAGCATCCCAAATGGGTTATGTTAAGTTCATTCTTCTTATCACTTGCTTCTATATGGATGATCAACTGCTGAGAAAGCTGTCATGTTGTTTTGACTTTTTGCTCAACCAATCCAATTGCCAGAAAATTGTCATTGTACTTTTCCCAAAACATAGATATGTTACATTTTCATAATATTATGTATCAAAATTGAAACATTGAAACTTTAATGTGTAGTGCAATTTAGGTACATAAACACTTGGTTATGGTTAGGAAAATATCATGTTTTGGCATAAAATACCCAGTGTAGTGTACACAGAAAAAGCAGCAATGTCTCAGTAAAAGAAAAAAAACACTTTCATGTCTAAAAACCCTCTGGAAACACAGTGACTGGTTGCTTCAAACACCTCTTTTGTGTCTAAAAAGCTGCTGGAAAAATTGCATCACTGAAAAAGCTGCAGGGAAAAAAGTGACAGGTTTGTTTGGATCATGAGAAACCCCGGATGATTTCTTCATTTGTGTAAACTGACATTTCCTGTAACCTCAGCCCATTTGAGATGGTAGTCAAGGCCGCTTTTGCTTTCAATGACACAGACAGCATGGATGGACTCAGTTTCCTCCACTTCTTTGATTTTCACACCTATGTGTGTGACCTTGCCTATGGAGCCATTCTTCAGTTGTAATTGGTCCCTGTGGCATCTGACCATGTGATGTCACCAGACCAGTAAAGCCTTAGCTTGTCCCAGTCTTTATGCTCCTTCTCCAGGGACCCCAAGCAAGGTGGGACACTGCTGCAGAGTTCCTTCACTCTTCTTCACCTCCTTGCTGGATGAAGCAGCAAGATAATGTGAACAGGAACTGTCTTGTATTTGGCTTTAGCACAGCTAAGTTGATGTTAAGCTAATGCTTCAAACTGACCCACAGTCTTGCATGCCACTAAACACTGGCTAGAAATAAGAAGCTGCTTTTGTTTGAAATCAAGAGCCCATTTTTAAAAAAAAAAAAAAATCTCAGGATTTTATGGCATATCTGCAACCGTTATTATGTGCTGTTTTATAATGGAAAACCGGAAAGGCATAGCAACAATAACTAAGGGGACGTTGCCTAGTAATGGGTAGTTGACTTCCTGCGTCTGTTGCTTAAAGTGTGGCTTTTAATCTAATCTTAAACTGACAAGACATGCTACTTTTTTAAATTAACTTTCTGCAGTCATTAGTCATACTTCAGGCAGTTGGTGTCAACATGAACTAAAGCAGGTCAAAGAATATAAGCATTCGTGCATACTCTAAAATCTGCACAAACTTTTAAGAGTATGACTGCTGCAACAAAACTTCATTGTTTTCCACCAGATATTCTATCACTGTGCCAGTAATCTAAGCAAACAAAACTTGATAACCTGCCCACAGTGTCAATAACCTGGAATTTGTCCAATATTTGTGCTTCATGAGGTCGCTTGTTTGCCATAGGCCAGGTTAGGCCTGATTGAATTGGCGAGGTTTGTCATTTGTCTGATGGAGTGAGACAGAGAGATCCAGATCTATTTTTGGACAAAAACTGTGCCAGGGAGCACACAAGGTGGCATTTGTCCCATTAGTGTCTAACTGCCTTGTACCTTGGCTGTACCTCTTATCAAGTATTTCATGAACGATGTTATCAGCGTTTGTATGTAGTATTAGAACTTTTGGCAATGTCTCCCTCAAGTTTTGATTCTGCCTTCTACTCCAAAATCTATCACTCTTCCCTGTAACATCATACTTAATACTTCTGAGTCCTTCTCTTTGCAAATAAAGTTAAATTCACAAAGCTGAAGAGCCAATGATTGCAGGTTTTTCATAATTTTAAATGCAATAGAAAGGTTGTTGAACAGAGAGAGATGAGATATATTGATCTGCAGGGCAATTCTGTAGCAGTGCATTTCGTAGACAGATACATTCATAGCGTAATAACAGCCATAAAGAAAACAGTAAATCAGAAATAAGTGAAAGCAGGACCGATAGATGAATAGAAAAACAAGAAAGGGGGATTCTGGAATGATGAAAAGAGGAAAAGAGAGTTCACTGAAACTTGACAATGCCAGGCAGGACAAACCTACCAACAAGCGAACAGATACAGCAGGTGTAATACAAAGACAACTGAAATAGGGAAAAGGAACCTCGCAGGTGAAAGATCTGCTCCAGATGGGGAAATTCATTCCAGGTCCTACTCTCGCTACGTCCTCCTACAGGGAGAGCCCCATCTGTGTTCACTCATAACAATGTACAGAATATAAATCTATACTCCTCCTGTGGCTCCCCCTCTCCCTCCTGCTTACAGTATGATAAAGCAGCACTCTCCATAGCAGAGGGCTTGTGTAGCACGGCTTGCTCTTGGCCCCGAGGCTGTCAGGCATTAGCTACGGTAACATGGATACAGACGGGAAGAGGAATTTATTGCTTCACATTGGTGCCTTTTGCCAGCTCCATATTCCTCACTGGTCATTTAATGGGAAATGGTGATGAAAATGGTGAATGACAAGTAAATACTCTTAGGTAGTTGACCTCAAATATTTATGTTAGAGGCCCCCCTACTGTTTTGGTGCGACTGAAGCCTAGTTTAACCATCTTAAGGAGAGAGATGGCACTTTAGAGATTTGCTAGGACGTGTGTTAGCCTCAGAGAATCCTCATCATTATACATAAGCAAATCACATCAGCACAGTCACACCTTGCACTTTAGGCTTATTATATAGGCGGATAACTCAATTTTTGAAAAAAAAAATATAAGATGGAGCCTCAACTCCATGGTTAGGATTTCATTTTATCCATTGCAAGGATGCCATGAAACTAGACACATTTTTACATTACATTCTGTAGCCTCTGCTTTAGATCCAGAACCTGCCTTCTTCAGAGCAGCACCCCCCACCACCTCCACCACTACCATTCGGTTCCTAGCAGGGAAGATAATGAGTGTAATTACTCAGGAAGCGTATGGAGTTCACCTCTTCAGTGAGGAGAAAATCAGTGGTGCTGTGTCAGTGGGAAAGTTCAATTCCCCACCGAGACAGGGCCACAGCCATCGTTGTCTATTTTGCTGACCCACACCACAGGCAAGGCACTGAGTACCCACGGGGGGGTGTGACTATCATAACAGCAGACTATAGTTTATTAGGAGGGGAAAATTGAATGCCCAGCTGAATATAACCTGTCCTCACAGGTGCTGTGTCCCCTACTCCTCCACAATAACCACAGCACACTCTATATAAATGTGTGTTTTTCCCAGACTGCAGAATCTGGATGAGTGACACAACCACAGTTGAACTGTGTAGTAATAAACCATTATTAAACTTGGGCATTTTAATATGGTTTTTAACTAAACTCATTAAGGTCCAACAACCTACACATTTCAGCTTCAGAAAATGAGTACACATGTATGACAAGTGTAATTATGAAAAAAACCCAAAACAAAACATAGATTAGATGTGTCAAAATGGCAGCGATGATTGCAGAGGAGCTTCTGTCAATATAAGTTGCCCCAGACGCCAGCAAGAAAAATTGTGACGCTGTTTGTTTTGTTATGAATCCTGACTGGTCTACATGAAAAAGAAGAGTACCTTTATAAGGTATGAAAATATACAAGAGAACTATCAACTTCTAGAAAACAAGACCTGCTTAGAAGAAATTGCCACCAAGGCAGTGGGATTTAATTTTTCACATTGAAACCCCCTGTTTTTTTAACAGAATTAAACTGATTGTGGTTCCCCAAAGTGGAAATTTGAATTCATGTTCTGTAGTCAGTTAAACAAGGTAATTAAGAAATATTTCAGCATTTGAATGCCGTAAGTGTTAGACACCATCTGTGTTTAACACCTGGACCAGAAGGAGTCGAGAACATGAAATCAGGCAATATACTCTGTGTACGCTGTCTAACCTTCTAAAACTCGAATAAGCCTTTCACAATTCTAACACAGCTTGGTTTTCTATAGGTAATATCTCCAGTGACAAGCCAGAATTACCTTCTGCTTGTGGTTTGAGGACACTATAGCCTTCCCTGTGTGGCACCAAGAGAATCTAGGAGGCTTTCATAGTAGAGACAGTTTTTGTTCATCAGACATTGAAAGGGAGGTAGATACTGTAACCTCAGCTAACTGGCTTTATGCAGGCTGTTCTCATGCACTGTTCATAACAACAAAAAGTTATGCCACAATGCATATATAAAACACATAAACATGAGCTAGTGATTCATATATGACCCACAAAATCAGGAAGGCTGTCATCAGGTGACCAATGCCCTGATGGGAAGTATTATAAAGTGCAAATGTCCCTCTAAGGAGGCAGGTTGGGGTGATGTATGGGTCAAACAACAATGGACTTTCTCCCGGGAGATCAGTGTGCAGAACCAAGTAAAACCAAGTGAACTCGCCCACAGCCCATATAGCTTTACTTACCTGAACCTAAATATGCAACTTTATGTATGTTTTTGTTATTGATAGGGTGCTAATTTGTTAGATATCATACAAATCATTGTATAAGGATAAATAACTTACATATGGCTTGAAGAACGTACAGAAATATGTTAAATGAACGTAACCTATTTTACCACATTACATGGTGGTGACACGAAATTTTAACACATTATGGAACACTGGCAGGTTTAAACACATGGTTAATATGGTAAATTTGTCACAGTTTTGTTAGGTACCAAAACTCTTGGTTAGGGTTAGAAAAAGATCAGGGTTTCACTTAAAATAACTATGTTTGTAACATATGAGATGCAAGTATGTCATAATGTGATCAATACCTCACATAACATCACACAACTATCATGTATGTTACATGACACAGTTGCTCGTATAATTAAAATTAATTACATTTCTGTGGAATTTGCACAAGCACTTATTTTGCTTGCAGAGGAAAGAAAATCCTGTGAGCCTTTGCATTGAGTTCACCTTTGGTTAACTTTGACACACAAATTTGTGGTGCTGACCAATCACAGTGCTAACCTTTGAGCAAACAGAGAAGTTGAGAGTCCTTGATAATCACAGTCCAATTTTTTACCAAAAAAAGCTCTAAAAAAGAGATTCAGAATGGCATCAGACGCAACATATTTAAATACATACCTTTGAACTCTATTAATTTACCGATTAGTGAGTGAGAAAATAGTCACTATCGACGTTTCCCAGTTCTGTAACTTTTAGAATTATTGGCTTTTCCCATTTGAAGAAAAGGCTATATACTGTATATATTCAACACACACACTCATACACACACATGCACAGTAGGTGGGTAAAATAAGATATAGGCCTACCTGTTGCATTTTCATTTTACCAGAACAGAAGAACTTTAAATAAATGCTAATCTATTGAAAACCAGCCTGTGCAAGTGTACTTAAGTGTAGTATTTAATCGCTTACAATAACAATAATGGTTTATTCGGTTGAGTGAACCACTCCTCAAGTTGCATTTTAGGAACTGGGACATTCTTCAAGATGGAGCACTGAGATTGATTTCCAGGTCACAAGCCAGAGGATCGAGAGTCGAGGAGTCGAAGAGGCACAAAATTGGAAAATGGGAAAGGCCTTATGTCACCAACCTCCCACCACCTACATGAGCTCAAATGAATTTTGATGTGCCACTTATTGGTCTGACCAGGCACTAACAATGACTGTGTTTGATGTTTCCCCAACACCTCCCTCACACTGTGACCATAACAGACACTTGGGTGGAAGGGAAGTATTGTGACAGGCTTCTGGAGCTGAGTGTGGGACTGATGCAGTCGTGTTCACATTCTTGGGATTCTGTGTGCTACAGCTGCAGTCTCAATTGGGGCGAGGTGTGCACTGTTTGGGTGGTTAAGCAGGGTGATTGGAATGCTGTCCTGGTCCCCCCGTCCAAAACCTGTTGAAACACATACTAAACTCATTTAATCTGTCCTTTTTCCAACATCATTTGGCTTAAAACCCTATAACCAGTGATCCCTCTCGTCTCACTCAAAACCTCCTTCACACTGTTTCAGTACTTAGTTTTGCAATCGTTTTGCTCAGATGTTTTTCCATTCCCAGTTCTCCACCTCACCTCCCTCTGGAAAGACTTCACTTCCATGCCTCCTTTTTTCCTGCTTTTAGGGTCCCCCATGTTAACAAAGGAAATGTTCTTGTAACCTGACAAACTATACATTTCTGAGTGCTCCTTTGTGGCTGTGCAAAATGTATATTATTATGCACATAAAGTTCTCACTGCAAGGCGATAAAAACAATGTGTGCAAGACAGATGCCCCATAAACACCCAGGTATGATATGATTAGTGTGATTATGCTATTAACTAAAATTTAAACAATTGTTATAACATTCAGTGGAATTCAAATAATGTATAGCACACACATTGTGGACAGTATAATCATGCTTGGAAACACTGCCACACTGATAACTAGACTTTGTGTCAATCAGCACTGTTCAGCTATTTGGCAATGAAGTACTCTGATAACTGAGATAACAAGGCCATATGAGGAATATATAGTATTTAACTGTATTCACATAGACGCACTGATAAATTATACTGATAAAACAATTTGAGTTTATTGGGGGTTGACAAATGCTTATGATTGTCATGCAGATGATGGTTTTAATCAATGCAGTGATGAAAATAGCTTAATCAGTGTTGCCTTAATTGCTGATTGGGTAACTAGCACTTTATTATGGAGGGGGTTGGCAGCGCAAGCCAGCACCAGTATCTTCGGCTAATGTGGGGCATACAATTAAAGTGAAGAGGCTACAATACTGAATTTGTAATCTTACCTTAAGATGCAGGCCTACAGCTGCATCCTGAACAAGGTGGAGCGCCCATTCATGTTGTTTGGCAATCTCACATTCTGAGACCTCAGTCGGGGACACTCCCTGGCACAAATTTTTGATTTCCTAGGATAGCAAAAGCATGACCCGCCCTGCTCTGCCTTACTCTGCCTCTGATTGGCTTACCCTGGCAGTCTTTTTCACCTCCCCTACTGTCTGGCAAGTAGGGCTAAATATTTTTTGATCTTAGCAGCACCTCGGGGTGATCAGGTGTTCCCGAGTGTGAAAAAATGAAGGTCCAAATGCAGGAAAAAACATTAGAATATTATATGTTTCAGGGCACAAGAGCACTGAAAAAAATGAATTATAAAAAATAATGCTGGCACTTAACCTGCAATATACTAACTTCATGCATATGTGGATGTATGGAGAAGGCAAGATTTTTTTTGTCTGCTCCAAAGGCAAAGTCACACTCTCTTTACACACACTGTTTATGTCCCTGCAATGTGTTTTTCCAGACTCATTGTCACAGTTAAAAGTAAATAAGATGAGCAGGAAGGTCCATTCTTGTCCTTGGGAACACATACACTATGGGCGTTTGGTCGTATTCCAGAGTACATAGGATAACCCAGGGACCTCATAGTGAGCCATTTTCCTTGGAACTACTTTCTGACAGAAATATATGGCAGCAGTTTCAGAGGAAGACATTTCAAAAACTTTTCTGTACTGGTTGCCTACTCAGTAGATTGGTTCCAGATCTCTTACTTGCTGTCCAAATCTCAGATTTGTTCCGAGATTCAAACAGGTCCCGAGTTGTAACCACTGACTGCCATTACCTCCAATTAGAGAAATAACTGACCAATCAAGCTTAGCAGGCAGGATGAGAACAGGGGAGGTGATCTGCCTACATAGCAAGCAAGCTACTTAGCTCCAGAATACAGATGCTGGTGTATTCTCTTGACTCGATGGTACTCATCATAGAGATACCCAAGCTTTTATTGGATAGGACAAACCCACACGTAAAACTTACGGGGCCAAAATAAACGTATACTGAACTAAAATGGAATACTAATAAGAATTGTGGCCAGCAAATTAAAGGTTAGCATATAAAAAGCTAAACCAAAGAACTCCAAAAGTTCTTTGGTGGATTACACATGCTCAAACGAGGATGACACAGCAGAGAAATGAGCTGTGCCTCCCCTGCATTCTGTTTCCTTCCCTTAATCAGCATATATGCACAATGAGCCTCTAATTTAGAGGATGGACCAGCACATCAACATGGCCAAAAATAGGCTTATTTATAGATACTGTCTGGCAGTCCTGTTGCTCACGATGAGCAACAGAGACACAGCGCCAGTCGTCTCATTCAGATGTCTCTTTTTGCTTTCCGTCTATTGTCCTGTCTTACCAAAAGTGCCTAGATGAGCAATGCAACAGAGCAGGCAGGTCGCTGGACGCCACTACAGTCACAGCGTGTTTGGCAGTTGCTTAACCTGCTCCAGACCAAAGAGAAGACTTTAGATGAGCAACCACCAAACACTAACACATGTAGTTATATTGTGAGCTATTGATAATGACTTCATAAATAGCTGATAGATAAATAAGTTCCATCAATAGGATTACATTACATTCAGTAAATAAACTACAGTTCATTTCGTGGTGTTTTACAATGAATAAATATGTGTTAATGTGCACAAGTTAAAGGCTCTATCTAATCTCATATATGAGCATGGCTTACTTGATGTTTACATGGTACACTTGTTGCTAGACTTACAGCCTATCTTATTTGATGCAAAATGTCATTCATTCGTATCTTGGATTGTCATTGGAGACGTCTGTAATATTTAGCCAACCTAAATCTACTCTGAGGTAGAGGGGCGGGACTAAGACCGCAGAAGTTAGGTCGCGTGAGGTCAAACATCAGAATGCTTGAGGACACGGCTGCTTTCTGTACTGTGAGTTGTATATGCATTGACATGTGATCAACAGCCAGTTATTCCATTGGATGTATGTACTTATTGGATCTACCAGAGGTAACTACATGTTCCTTGTGATGTTTAATAAACTATAACTGTCCTGGTGTTGGGACTTTATGGTGTTCGCGCCCTGTGTCCCTCACATTCTCCCGCGCTCGCGCTGAGCGAGCAGACATAGTAGCAGAACGGATCCAAAGACCTCTCAGTACAAATATGTGGGCAAACAAGTCCAAAAGTGGTCCGAACAACTCTAACTCTTCATGTTATATTAGCCTGTGTCTGTATTAACATAGCTGGAAGCTCAACATGTGCAGAGACATTAACTCACGCTGTTAGTAGTGTGAACTGCAGCGCGAGTCCCATAGCAGCTTTGCCCCCCCCCCCCCCCCCCCCCCCCCCCCCCCGCGACAGGAGTGGCGCAACAACCACCGTCTGTCGACTACACGACAACTTACACAGCTCTTCCATTTTTTTGTGCTACGCTCTCCTACGCGACCCTCCAGCAGATAAAAACTACATGAAATTTTTAACATATCGCCCAACCCTAATAGTGAGACACTGGAACAAATAGTTAGGGAACATAAGGTTAAAAAAATGCAAAAAATCAGTTAGAGTAGGTGAAATGTGATGTGAATAGGGGTCTTTAATGTAAAATTCTATGTTTTCCTACAAGAGGTGGGCAGCTTATGTTGAATTAGCCATAATGGTGTGACTCTGTGTGACTCTGCCTTCATGTGAGTCTCACAACTGCAAGCCACTGCTGGCTGGAGTAGTGATGTACCCTTCCGCTGTATTCTCTAGTACTGATTCAACAGACTGTAGTGCATTATGTCAAAATCTTAAAAACAGACATGTTTAAAATAAAGCATAGTATGTTTTTTCATATGTTAATAACTTAACAAAATCAAGCATTCATTATCAAGGCAATTAAAAGATATAACTAATTGCTGCTTGCTCATATCGTACACCCTTCATCCTTTTTGTCACAATTCAGGCTGTAAAGCAGTGGGCAGAGAAGCAAGCTCAACAAGGCATATGACGATGTTGATGGAAGTGTTGCATAGACTTGATAATAAGATTTGTAAAGCGTGGTGCATCTTCAAAGGATCTCAGAAAATCAGGGCACAAAAACATGCTACACACTTAATCATCAGAGGGTGTTCTTCAGGCGGTGAAGGAATCGGGATTTTCATACCCACAATGATCAATAGCTCCAACAGGGATACTGTGGGTTTTTTTCACACTTGAAGTGTACATTTTGGGAATAACAACAGTCTTTTAGTGTATGTATAGTGTTAGTCCAACGGAAGTTCTGCACACAAAAGGCAAAATACAGGCCTTTTAAAAAAAAATTCTGCTGCACAAAGTGTTTTCTCATTCACCATTTTGGAAACCCCGTGAACGAGAGCCATTGGTCACAGGGGGTTGTTTATACTCTGTACCATTTGGCAGGTGAGATTATAGCAGGGACTGATCGAGGCACACCATATTACCGTCTGTCTCAAGCCAAAAGACACGGTTAAGAGCCTCCGTGCAGGCACAGCTGGCCAGCTTTCATGTGCCTCTGGGCTTATGTAAATACCCTCTATGGGCTGAACATTGGTAAACAGCCTTATCACCTTCCCCACCAGGTTTGCACACAGCATGTCTCTTTCTTTTTTCACTTTTCCTCAATGGATGTTAGACAAGTGATCATGTTGGCCTTAGCCCACACAGATTCAAAGGGAAATTATGCAGGTAGAGGAGATGTTTTTTTTGTTTTTTTTTTTTTTTCCCTGCTATGACTACTTGTAACAGTGAAGACTTAAAGCACGAAAGCAATACAGATTAACTTGGTACTACATGTGTTAAAGGTTATGTAATCTCTATAAGCAGTGGACGATGGGGCAAGATTTTGGTATTGGAAGCATTCTGGTATCTGTTTGTAGTCCAAGCAGTATTGACCAATCATGTTTGAATGGAAGATAAACAGTCTGTGTGGAGAGGCAAAACCCACTGGCTGAAATACAATTTCGAAACCCACTGGTTATCATCTGATGACAATTCAGCTTCATATTAGCTTTTTTACAAATGTATCTGCATCGATATGAAGATATTAGCCAAAATGACTGTCCTGGGGAAGAGGGAGTCCGCGCTTGGTTATGAGCTCTCTACACTGGATCAGCCTGAAAGTGGTTCAGAGGTTGAAAATTTTATGAGTCATGAATTAAGTCAGTTAACAGTAAAAACTGTTGTGTATTATGTAGTAGATCAGTTTGTATCAACTGCGTAGAGCTGAAATTGTCAGAGCAAGGATTCACTGTATTTGTCCAAACATAAACATAAAGACTGAAGAAGAGAACATAAAGACTGTAGGGAAGGACAACTAGAGTTTACTGAATCTTGGCTATGACAGTATTTTAGTAGCTCAAGGCAGTTTTTCACATTTAAGGTATGTTAACAAGGGATGGCTTTGCAAAGAACCTACAGAGAGAAACACTTGCTTAGACTGTAAGTAAGACAGCCTACACTATTTTGTGTGTTTATGGCTGTATAAGTGTTGTTAATGTTTGTAGGAGGTTGTGATTAGTGCTTTGATGAGATCAGTTTGACACATGCAGCTACATACAGCTGATAGTATGGTCTAAGTTTAGCACCCGCCAAATTCAGGTTAATTGTTGGCAGTAGCAGATAAAAATGGCAACATCCACTACTTTGGCAGACTGGGAAAACTCAAAACAGAAAGACACACTTAGTAAGACTAGCACGATTGGATAGAATTACACATTTTAAATTTGCCAGCACCTGCTTTTTTGTTTCACCACTGACCAGAAACCAAACTTGTTTTTATTGACATTTAAAGTTCACTTAATTCTAACAATGAACATCATAAAAAAAAAGGATGCGCACACATATTTACACACCCAACTGACACCGGATCAACCTCACTAGCTGACATTTAATTTTGTCTGAAGGAATAACTCAGAGCAGTGAGCTCTTGGGGATTAGAGCAGAGGAGTAACTCAACCGACAAACGCCGACTTTTACCCGAGAGAGCAGTGTTTGCTTCCCCTAAGATTCTAAAGCTAATCCCTATTGTTGCCTAAACCTAACTGCGTTTTTGTTGCCTGAACTCAACCATGCATTTGTTTTTGAAGAAAAAACCCTCAGTTCGCTGTGTTGTACCGACATAGTGCGTTTATTTTGAAAGAGACGTTACATGTTAAATTTTCTGTGAAAACACAAGTGTATGTTGAAAGAAGACAATGCATGTAACACGCAGAACTTGACACGGTGTCCCAGAACATCAACAACCAACACACCCAAGATAGCACATTGTAGGTGAATGTGGAAAGTCCATGACGAAGCACGTCAGTATGTGACCAGGTCAGAGTGAGAATGTGTTGGTAATTCACACATTGTGAATTTACCATGCATGTAATGTTTTTGTTTGTTTGTTTGTTTGTTTGTTTGTTTGTTTGTTTGTCTCTTTTTTATGTAAATTGGTCATTTGTGAGACATTGAGGCATTTCCAGCAGTGCTTGTGCCCCTAAATATGGGTGTTCGCATTTCCTGCAGCATTTGTACTTCTTTTTTCGCGACCCATCACTGTGTTTTCATGGTTTTGCACCCAATAGGGGGTGTTTTTTTAATGACCAATCACTGCATTTCCAGTGGCATTTCTGCCACCAATCAAGGATGTTTTAAGCTAAAACAAGATCATTTCCGTCCTTTACCAAGTATTTTTTGTGTCTAAACATAACCACACCTTCCAACTTACTATCTGTAGCGCTAATAGTGATGACATTTGAAATGGGTGGAAAGAATTGGATTCCTCACCCAAAGGTTGCCAGATGATGAATTATAACAAATAATTTGATTTATGGATGCAGGGGAGGTGGGCAGAAGTAGATAGTGGACCAGGTGATAATTAGCATGACATTATAGTAAGTGGACAGCACTCAGCTCATCCTAGTCTGAGATAATGGGCACTAGAAGAGCAAAATAATATTTATCTGAATATGTTTTAAAATCATCTCCAGCCTCAGTACAGGTTAAATAAGTTAACTTGTCAGCTGTGTTCCTATTCATTGTTCATCTATTCATCAGGGCCCAGTATTTCAAAGTGATCTGATTATCTTGGCCGGATTGGATTAAATCCTGATCTGATCTGAAAACTGGGTATTTCAACACAGATCAAGAGGATCAGGATTCAGATCTGGTAATCCAGTCCTCCATTTAATCCAGATAAAGGCTGCATTTGGGTATTGCAAAAGTTAAGGCGGAGATCTGGATCAATTTGATACCAAATTTCAATATTATTTGGATCCCACCTTAGAGGTGGATTTGACAAAGCTTCAGCTCCACTTCTCCTAGATATTGTTACTCAAGATGTTCATTACACTTAATCTAAATTAGTGTTTTAGTTGTAAGTAATTTCAAGCATAGAAAAATATTGTTTGGCCATACTTCCTGAAACTGCTGTGAATAAGAGTAACAAATACAGACCTATTTCTCATTGTCTAGTTTCACTTAACATTGTAACTTGTTTGTACCAAAACATCCAACATATGTTTGTGGTCAGACAAAGGCAAGGAAATGCAATGGAAAGCAAATTTACTTATATAGCACATTCTTTTCTTTACATAGAGTGCAAGAAACAACACAGGGATTAACATAAGCACATGGACAACAACTCAGTCCTCTGACACTTCTGAATTAACCGCATAATTCATTCTAGTACTGTGTATTTTTCCAATATTGCAGCAGTCTCCTCTGCACACATGTAAACATTTTTTTAAAAAGTCTGCTGTGTTGGCAATAACATAACGTTAAACTCTGAACAGGTTAAATTAAAGCTACAGTAGGTAGAAAGCCTGAAAACGGTTGATTTTTGAGTCTCATCTGAGTTAGGTTTGTTCATCTCCGCCCTGAGCCCCTCCGACCAGATGAGCACGTGAGTATTTTATCCTACTTGGTTCTATTTCTCCCTCTCTGGGAGCCTTGGCTCTCCCTCTCCGTGCAGCAGCCCTCCCCATCCCTCCCTCGCAGCCCCGCACATGTATTCCTGAGGCTCGGCTCCCACGGCCGGCCCTCGCGCCCTCCGGCCGGGCCCGGCCCCAACTCACCCTTCCCCTCCCTCTGGGGTTCTGGGGAACCGAGTTCTGTCTTCCTTTTTTTGGGTTGTTTAGCCGTGTTGCTAAATGCTGGAATAGCTATTTTACCTGGTGCACTATTCGCCATTACCGCTTGCTCTCCCCTTCTGCCGGCGCATATGCAATAGAACAGGCAATAAGAACGCAGTGGTCTGAGCTGACCTTTGATTGGTTGATTCACATTGGCAAGACACTGATTCTTTAGAGGCTGAACACAGATCCATGGTGAGGTGCAGAAACCTATTGTTTGTCTCAGATCACTTGATTTACATTATGCTTAGAGGATATTATAAAATTTTTACTCAGTTATACCAAAACAATGTTGCCTACTGGAACTTTAAGCCATAGACTGCAGAATACACCAACAAAGCCAGCTACCTCACTAGCCTGCTAGCTACTTAACATGCAAGTCAGTGGAGCCGCGTTAGCTACAGTTAGCATGACCTCAGATCAATTAGAGATCGGTACGCCTACGTTTTATGTAGGTGACAATTCAAATAGCTGGCTCATATCAGATGGTGGGTGGGCTTCGTATGGTCTTAGAAACGCTACACATTAGGTAACGGTAAATTAACATTTTGATGTGAAAGCTGTGCTACCAACTGCTCCTTTCGTGAAGTGGTCCGCCATAGAGACAGAGTGCAACACATCATAATCTGAAAGCCACGCCCCCAAAGGGGAAACGCTTCAGATCGGTGGGCGGAGTCATGAGATTTGGAAATATGTATCCAGTCAGATTGGGATCAAAGTGATCCACCTTGATCCCTGACTGAGAAAAGGAGGATTTCATTATCCAGATTATTCTGATCCAGATTACAAGTTTTGAAATACTGGGCCCAGGTGATTCTGACAGTGGCTTTGATTCACTGCATTCCCTAAAATTTGGTCAAAATGTTATGTTAAATGCAAGTTTTACTGTCAGGCTGGTGAAATGATCTACACCTCCACCTATAAAACAAATCATATAAAACTGTTGTAATATAAGTGATTAGATCTAGGATTCTCTCTCTGTTTAATAAAGCAGTTGCTCATGAAATGTTTCCCAACTCAACTGTACGGTTGTGTTACTTGCCCCGAGTGTGACCCTAATACACAGAGGCGTTAATTAAGCCAATCTACAAGTTAATGAATGACCACTGCATTCATGAGAAGGTTTTACTTTGATTATCGATCATCTGCTCTGAATTGTAGCATTGTCATCATTAGGCAAGGCAGTAATTTATTCCATTACACACTGCAATGTCATTACACATCCACAGTGTGTGACTAACAGGAAAATTAGCATTCTTGAAGCTTAAACACATGCCTCTCTCTACTGATCAGCAAATGTTTGCCAATTACTAAACCTGTCTCTTTCATGCTATGTCTCTGTCATTAACCATATAAACTGCACAGACAGGCCTTTCATAGAACAGAGGAATCCAAAGCCCATTAACACTGTAATCACTGTTTAAACGTCCCCAGTGTAAGTCTTGAGAAATCTTTATTTTCTATTGGATAGCCAGGCTGAATGATCTGGATTTACTGTATGGGAAATTATAAATACAGACCTTTGATACATGTCAGGGCCAATTATCTGTATATCAACAGCCAATATTATGAACACTACAAGCTGATAATGAATGGAAATGACCAATATGCCTCAATCCATCCAGTTTTTGAAATCAATAACACGGATCAATCATAAATGCGTGTGCCCACCATCTGTAGCTGTTGTGTACATACATGCTGCAGTCTATGCACAAGTTGCCATTGCTCTCAGACACTGTGCACTGTGGACAAAAAACAGCAAGTAAACAGTCATAGTAGAAGAAAGCAGGAGAAGCTGAGATTTTCATAGTGGCTGCATGTTACTCTTCTGTGTTTTGGAAGCAGGCAGAGAAAGAAATGACTGGGTCGGAGGTACCGCCGACCAAAGAGTAACGAGTGTAAGAAATGTTGCCAAAACACTTCTGAGAAAAAAGTATTGCTCCCGATTTCTCTTGTTGAAAGCAACCATATACTTGATTCAACTGCATTGTTCTGTAGTCATATATCCAAGACACCTAGTGACTGGTTTCACATTCTTCATTTGTTTTGTGATACGAGTAAAGGTAGGAAGGTGCTGCATTTGTGGTGTGTCACTTGCTGTGCTTGAGCAAGGATTGTGTTTTTTGTTACAACCTGATGGAAGCATACAAGAAAGTCCGCTTCACAGGACAAAGAAATGTTGTGCTTACAAAATCTACTCATGTGCATCAGTGAAGCTCTACGGTGCCTGAAACTAGTGTTGGGAGGATTACTTTAAAAATGTATTCCACTACAGATTACTTATAGTATGCCATAAAATGTAATTTCTATCATATTCTTTGAGTATTAGTATTCTTAATACTCAAATTGATTGATGTATTCTTAATATTTTGGTTTACTTTTGGAATACTTTACAATCATCTTGCAGAGCTCATTTGTCTGGGTCTTATTTTTCCATGCCAAAAACACACTGACACTCAAACTGACGCATGCATTCAGTTAGGACGCGGTGTTAAAGCTAATAAAACAAAGACAAAAAAGTAATCCTTACAGGTCTTTTTAAAAGACAGTAACTATATTGAGTATACCACCAATTTAAACTGTAACAGTACAGTTACGTGTATGTTGTATTTAAAACACGTAATGTTGTTACTTATGTTATGTTACTTCTCAACCCTGCATGAAACAAACAGCATTTCCTCATTAGGTGGAAACAGACAATTAACCCTTGATGAAATATTGACATTAAAACTTTTTACAATGCTTAAAACCAGGCCGTCTCTTTAGAACAGTTTGACTGTGGTTCAGTACACAGATTCTCATGAGTGACTCATTCCTGTCTGGTCCTGTCTGCATGATTTCTTGGGCTCCCTTGAGCAATCACAGGAAAATGAAAATACACATGAAGCGCCATTATGTATATATCTTATCTATATGGCACCAGTTGGATTTTGTTTGTGCTAGCACCTTTTTGGTACTTTTGTGGCATCTAACAACCTGCTTTTGCCAAGATGTGTGAAAGAGGCCCATCTGAGGCAGTTTGTATGCAGATCAGATGGTGCGGGAAATTTTGCTTGCATTTTAGCTGATTTTTTTTTTTTTCTTTTTTTTAAGTAAAGCATCAGGAAAAAAAAATTGACTTGGGTGTTGAAATTATTTGTGATTGTGTACCAAGACAAACCACTGGTTTCTCAAACAGAAAGGAACAGAGGTACACATACAGTACAGACTGATAAAGTATTTCATCCCTATTAGTGATGTAAGAATATATGCAGATTTCACACGACAGATTTGTTTTCCCATAAAAACTGTAATGTACGTGTGAATAAATCAGGAATGTGTTGTTTTCATAACAATCATTTTCTTCCTCTAATTGCAGGATCAGATGATTCTATGAGGCTTTTTTCCCTTTACACTCTTCCCAGATAATATAGTACGAAGCACACAAAGGTGGATGTACACATCTCTCTTCTGTCAATCCCAATACATTATGATTAAATTACTTGAAGGTTACGGTAATATATTTTTCCACTCTTCTGACCCAGCTTGAAATTTAATGACCATTTTATGATGAAATGTATATGTCTGTCTCTGATTTGTCAGCTATCGTTTTTCATAACTATTAATTTATTTGGGTCCTGTTCATATTTATTTGAACATGTCCTATAAAAAGCATTTCATTTTAAATGGCATTCTGCCAGTCTGAGTTCATTTTAACTGGACTTGACAGTCCACTACTTCTAGGCAGGTACTGGAGAACAAATATTTATCAAAATTAATAAGGAAGGCTAAATAGCAAGAAAATAGTGCAAAAAAATAAAAAATAAATAAAGATAAAATTATGCGTGACTCGTTAGTAACAAACTGGGATAGAAATACTCATGCATATATCTTTATATCTCTTTCACAGTTGCCTTCTCATGAATATGGTCCAATAGCAAAGATATCTCCAAATTTAAACTGATTATTGTGAATTAATCTCTCTTGGAAGAACAGCTATTTTACACAAGTTAGCTGACTGTACTGACTGACTGAACTCCTATTGTGCTATTCTGGCAGACACTCACATTAAGATATAATCATTTCATCAAGTATGAGCTGCTAAAGTACAAAGGACAATTAGAGCCATGGTAAAGGATAAAAGAAATCTTAGATTTTGAAAATAAAGTCATAATACTTTGAGAATAAAGTTATGATTTGAGATTAGACTCATACATTTACAAGAAAAAAGTCAGAACATTACACGATAAAACAAGAAGGTGTAATATTATACAATTATGAGATTAAACTCATAATTTTATGATAAAAAAAGTCATGGATAAAGACCACAAAGTCGGGTAACATGGTATAAAAAACAACAAAGTATGCAACAATGTCATGTAATGCATTACTCTCATGTAATGCATTACTCTCATAATATTATTACTTTATGCTCCAAATCTAACATTTATTTATTTTTCCTTAACAAGGCCTTATTCCTCCTTTATAGCCAAGACCAGCTGTGATTGTTCTATGACGGCGATCATGTTTTAATGTAACTGATATTTGAGTTTTAGGTAATTATACTTTGTATACTGCATACTGACTCATTTAAAAATATATAAATTGTGTCTCCAGTGCTCCCGAAAAAGATATTTTGCCAAATTTCCAACCAGCTTTGTAGCATAGCAAGGTGTAAAAAATGTGGTAAATTTCCAACCATCCTACCAGTGCCCAGATGTCCCTGCTCGCTTCTCAGCTCACATATGCCTTTGCACTAGCTTAAAAGCTGTTGCTTTAACTACAAATTGTACTTCTGCATTGTCGTGTGTCAGCCACCCCGAAACAAAGAACAAGCAGATTGAGAAAGACAGCCGCCCCCCTGTCTTTCTCACTGTCTCTCAGACTTAGACCAAACTCAAATCAAACTTTAACACTATGCAGTGCGGATCAAATATAAACCATGAGTCTGTCACTGCTTGTCTTCTTTTCAGCTCTGATGTCTTCACAAACATAGTTTAGTGTACTGTTTGGTTGAAATATGAGAATTTGGGAACGAGAAGTGGGTGAGATATTGTTTCCTGTATTGTAAGAGTGGACGCTGAAAATCTGAGATCATGGTAATACTACGTAGTGCTGATCAAATAGAAACCAAAGTTCTGTTAGGCGTTGTTAAACTGTAATTTGAGATTGTTTTTTAACAGCCAGCCACCATATTGTTTCCTGTGTCAACATGGACAAAGTAATTTTATGTCACCTCCCAGCGGGAGTGTTTATTAGTCTGGTGTGGCACAGTACACTCTGATATGTGTAATTTTTCTACCTCTTGAACAAAAACGAATGCCACAGCTGTTTTCTTCTGCATAAACAGCCCAGTTTTATGAAAAGAACACCTATTCAGCAGTGCAATACTTCTTTTAGGCTGTTCTCATTAAGGTTCTTTTTACACTGTACTGATTGTATTGTTTACAAAGGCTCACAAAGTCTGTAGCACTTATTTAATATGTATGTGTGGCATACAATAAATAAATAATCATCTCTTTGTCTGCCATTGTGGAAGATAGATACACACACACCATGCTTCATACCTGATTTGTATTTTGTCTATATGTCCAAAAGTGGGGAAGGCATTTTCAAATCGTTTCCCCTCTCTGTCAGAGTTGACAGCATGTCAGTCAAAATGCAGTGTCTCCCTGACGTGTGAAAAGTAGTAAGGTCAAGAAAGAGATTGATGGAAATCAATTTTCATTTCTCAATCGCTACTCTCGACAGATACAGAATAGACATACAGGACTTGCATTTGATGAAAAACCTCTCCAAAGAGGTTAATCACAGACTGAACTCATCTAATAGGAGAAAGTTGTTTGTCTGATATTGACCCACTAACACAGACCTTAGCAGCCAATAAGTGCTGCTCAATTTTGGCTATTTAATAGCATAGAGTGTTTCATAGAAACACATGAAATGCCCTTGTCATTTATGACTTACCAATAGCTTAATGATGACTGTCACTGTCTGTTTGTCAGACTGACTGTCTTGTGTAGGATGTGTGGTGCTAACAAGTTGTAACAGACTACTGTTTAACGATTGCAAAACTGACTAACTTATCCAGAAGTCTGCAGCCACGTATAATAATTCACAGAGTTTTCAGGTGTAGTATTGCATATTTCATGTGCAGCGTTACATCATCCACACCTTCACACAGAGCTTGTTAAATTTCACTTTCTAATTTTAGAACTCATGTACAGCCACACTCACTAGCCCTGCACATGGCTCTAATGCAGCAGCTTAGATTGTAATTATTCACATGGAAAGGTTATTGGACTGGCTTCTGTGAATAGCAGGCGTCTTGCTCGGACTACGAATGTAAATCGCACATCGCCAAACATGTTGAATTAAAATATGATATTGGTTTGGGGATTTCACAGGATGGTGCCCTTGTAATCTAAGTCTGCCTGAGGGTTTCCTATCAGTCTCCGTGTTGAATTAATGTATGGCAAGATGAGGATAGTAATGACTTTTCTGTGTAATCTGGGATATTGCCCCTGCGCAGGTTTCATATTAAATACCACAGCATTTTCATTGTTCTTGTTGGATGTTCAGATGGAGAGTTAATGCAACGATCTATCTAGACGGGCAAAAAATTATTTCAGCGTCTGAAGTGAGATTCAAATAAGTTCTGCACATTCACTTTATTTTCAAAGTGAAGTTTTCTCCTAAAGTTATGAAAACATTGAAATTGTGAGAAAGTAATTTGGAAGTGTTACAGTCTATGTGTGTGTGTGTGTGTGTGTGTGTGTGTGTGTGAGTCAGTGTTTGTAGGTGTGTTTTATCAGTGTGATGGACCTGCTTCCTTCCTGTTAGCGAGTTGCATTCTCAATCACAATCCTACCAGGGACAATCCCCTTCCTGAAAAATTGCATTTTTTGAAGGATTGCTACAACCCGCAATAGAAACAGATGTCAACCCAGTCGCCATAAATATTGGTATTTTATTATATTATATGTAGTGGACACATGTGGTTAGGTTCAGGCTGAACACAAACTGTTATGTTTAGGAAAAGACCCAGTTTTGAGTGGCAAAACTCCTGCAGGAAAAGCAACATTCTCTCTGTTAAAAACATCATCAATTTTCATGGCACTATACCTGCTAGAACCATAATGACAGGTTGCTACAAAACACCCACATTTGGTGCCTAACAAGCTGCTTGAAACACAGCAATGACTCATTTGTCTTGAGCAGTGGTCTGCAGTGGTCTACGACTTAGCAGGCGTCTTGCCCACATGCCACGCCACTCACCATCCCCTCTTCCTCCTGATGACAAAATCAGCTCATAGACTATGTCACTATAGAAACGTTGATATGGTACAGATGAAATGTGCCAGTGTAACATATTCATTGTTTGCATGAATGTACAATGCCAGTGCTTCTTCTAGTGACCTGGCTGCATGCAAAGAGTCACTCGGCTCATTTTCAGCAGCATTGCTAGCGTGTCTTTTTGTAGCATAAAGATGTAATCAGCAAAGAAGTGGATAATAGAACTGTCCTTAAGATTTTAGCAAAACACTCAAAAAAATGTGGCAATCAAATTTACAAACTCTATTGTGATTTCCCCTTTGCTTGTGTTTATCACATCTATTTAGCTGTAACAATCTGTCCTTCCTGCTATGAAAATGCAGGACTGCAGCACTGCAGTTGAAATCCATCTCAGAAAATGTGATCAGTGATGAGATGTAAGACACGGCATCATGAAATCTAATCCGTACAAAGTGCTACACTTTGCATTTTAGTTATCATTTTAGATTTTTTTTTTTTTTTTTGAAAATTGCAAAACACTGTTTATTTCTGGTAATGGAGAGTCATTTATGTTCCTCATATCAATCACACACACATTCTCTCACTAACATGTTTACTGCTTATCAGCATCACCATTAAAATCTCATTTTCAAAGCTCTAACAATCTGCTAATCATACGAACGCTGATTGGATACCACATCATCAGCACCTCAAGAATTACCCGATGTTTATACCTCGAAAATGTTCAATCACATTATCTTAACGTTCTCACATTGTGCAAATGGATGTATCATAGTTCTGTTTTTCGAACACTTAAACTGTTGTTGAGCTCAAGTGGTTATGTAAGCATATTTACCTGCATGACAGACAAATCTCATGCATATTCAGGACTTGTGGAGAGGTTCGCAAGAGTAAATATGAAAGGGGGAAAAAAGGCAGATTAAGAGAAGAGTAATGGTTGGTAGCACTTTGCAGAGCTTCCCTAACATTGTCTTTATTATGGAAGGCATAGCTTGATTAAAAAAACCCTTTCTACCTCAGCACCATTTTTTTGTTGTTTTTTTTTTGTCAAGAACCTTTTAAACCTCTTTCTTGACAACTACAAAGCACAAAACTGCATAAATGAAGTGTTTTAGAGACCCTCTGTGCAACTATTGCAACCATTAAAGTATTATTTCCACATCATGTTAAATCTATCCGTCAGCTTGCCTAATAAATAAATAAATAAATACCTGTTGTGGCTCTGTGAAATAAAGCTCTCAGCTTTACGAAAGCAGAAAAATAAACAGTATCTCTTCTCTCCTTTTGCAGCTTTATTTGCCCATCTTGATTGAGTAAAGTGCACTTCTAAGCTGTCTGGAGTGGATGTGCCACCTGCTGCAGCTTCCAGTTTGTCTCTGTCTTTGTGGCTATATTGAATTTACGAGTTTAGTATGAATCAAAAAGGTTCTGGCACAAGAGCTTTACAAAAGTCCTGGACAGGCCAATACTCTTCTTCTACACCAAGGGATGAGCATTTGTAATGCAGCAGCTGTTTGAACAACGTTAAATGCTTGAAATAGAACCACTGGCAGCACTGATGAAAATTTTATTGGATATGTTATGGCTGTAACTGCCTGCTTATGGATTAAGTAGAATATTTGACGTGTCAAGCCACTGGCTATTGTTTAAAGCTCCTAAAAGTATCGCCTCTCTTTCTTTGTGGTGGGAACTTCGAATTTGCAGATCTCAGAAAGCCAGTCTTTTTACATGAAATTGAACAGTGCTGTGAGTGAAACAACGGCTTTCCCAACAGCTTATTGACTAAAGCCGTTTTTTATGAAGTCTGATAAAATCATAAAACCGATAGATCAGTTCCTCACGCAAGAGGTGGCTTATCAAGACTGTCTCATCACTTGAATGCATGAAGAGAGCATTGGTGAAAACATAGGTGGGAGTTAGAGGGCCTGTCTCAAGATACCCCCACAGCAACTCTCATTATACGCTTATGAGCTCCCAGCCTACTGGGAGACATGTATGTTGCTCTTTGAAGCTGCTAGCGACACCTTCAAAGCTATGGCTCCTCTTTGAAGATTTCCCTGCCGTTTCCTCCTCCAGATGACATCTCTTTATTCAGATGAGGAATTAAACTATGTTATTGCACATGTATATCACAGGATTGTAGTAGCCATTTGATAGCTGGTCTTAACACTTGGCACTTGATACTTGAAGAAATGTCAAGTATTAGATGCATTTGAAGGATCGTGAACTCTTATCACTCAGTGTCTTTATGATAGCTTCTTGCAGTCAGGAGTGGAATACACGATAAGACAACATTACACGTAAATAGGTATGTTTTGACTCCTTCAGTCTTTAACTGCTGAAAAGACACTGGAGTAGCCATGGTTTAATCTACTGCTGAAAGGCATCTCAGCTCTCAAGACCTGAGCTCACTTGCTTAATCATTACCACCCTAAGGGCAATGTCAGTCTGTCGGCCCACTATTTTGGTCCAGACTGAGATATTTTAACGACTGTTGAACAACTTAACATTCAGTTTGTACCTACAGTGTTCCTACGCAAGTATGGAAAGTATGGAAAAGTATGGAAATAAATTTGATCAATTTCGAGGTATTGAAAAGTATGGAAAATGAAAAATAAAGTAGACTATTTCCAGACTATTACCACTGTTTTAAAATACTGTTTTCTAAAATAGAAAATTAGGTATTTCCAAAAATAATTTAACTGACAGATGCCCTTAACGATTCATAATAAATCATATTTTTGTCACATTACATGATGGAACTGCATTGAGGAAGGGAAAAATAAAAATAAAACAGCTGTCGCAGGTAAAGCAACTCTAGTTGCAGGATGTGTGTCACTGCTCGCCTGCCTTTCTCTCTCCCGGTCCGTCACTCCACTGTCTCCGCTCTGATACTCGCTCTCCCCCGGTCGGCCTGTACTACGATGCACGTTTAACATAGCCAGGCTTTCTCTCGGTGAGCTGGCTTCACAGTGCCTAACAGCACCCATCCAGGATAACCAGTACTACAAAGGCGGGAGTTGTTAATTAGGAGCGGCATCATCATCATGAACTCATATTCATATGAGATGAAACGGTAGCCTATCTGTAAAAAACTTCTGTTTCAGTGACAGCAAAACAGTTATTTTCAACTAAGTAATAACAGCCTTTAATCATGGGCTACAACAGAATAAAAAACAGATAAAAAAAATCCTTGTCAATAATTTTGCGAACATCAGCTTGTCTGATTTAACAGATGTAGTGATTAGAAATAATAATAATAATAGTAATAATAATAATAATAATAATTTACAAATATTAAAAGTAGGCTAAGGCACATCTAAGAATTATTATGACTTAAGTACAGAGTATTTTTCGTTATTTAGTTTGATGACAGGATGAAATCATTCTTAATATCACATACTGTAATACAACTTTAAAATAATTCCAGACTGTTTCTGCTACCGAGTGTAAAAGCAGTTAATGACTGATGAGGTCTATCTGATCGAAATGTTATATTTATAATCACAGGAGCTAATTAACAATGTGGGTTATTTCTTTAGTTTTTATTTCCAGTTATCAGGAGTCTCAAATTATTCTGAGCTGCAGAGTATAAAATCATCCACGCTGTCAGCTGTCACTCTGAGGATAAAATAAAGTTTACACCATTAAAATGCAGCTAAAATCATCATTAGGATATGTGTTTAGTGTGGTTATAAACCATCTCTCTGTTTGTTAGAAACTGTTTTAAAACCACAGTGGAAATAGAAATCTTAGAACAATAAAATATTAATACTGACCTATTAACATATAGCCTATATTAGTTTTGTTTGTGTTTTTAACACTGTCACTCTGTTAAGCAAACTGGGGGCTTTTGCTCATGACATTTTCTGGCCTTTTTAGCTTGGTTAATGCAGATATTTAGCTTACTGTGGCCAAAATTGTTTACAGAAACACGAAGTTCAGGGGGTGGTCTAGTTGGAATTTCCCACTAGGTGCTAGGCGATTTGTTGTGAAGATAGAATACAAATAACAGTTTTTGGCTGTCTGTGGACTCATAATGGGAATTAACCTGAGTTCGACAAGATATACCAGTGTCCAGCGACCGGACACGTGTTGGGATCTACAGGCAGAGATGTGTGGACAGGTGATGGGCTGGCAGGACGGTGTAGTGGAGAGGTGGGGTTAGTGGAAATTTACTGGGTTAACTGAGAGAGTGGCATGTATGGCAGGTCAACAGTGTCCAGTGTTAGAATATTTAAGTTTACGCCCAAACACCTGCCAACTTAATGACACTCCTCTCAGCCTCAGGTGTAATTTATGTTTACAGGTAATTGGCAAACGGTAACATGCTAAGCCAAGATGTATTAGCTTTCAGAAGCGCTGTGTCTTAGTACAGTCTATGAGAGCATCGGGCATGGCTATAGCATCTTACTGTTCTTATTAAAATGCACTCCTGCTGCTAACTCAGTATGTTTTCTTTCTTTCTTTCTTTTTTTTCAGGAAAAAAAAACATCAAAAGGAAATCCCAAATGAGTCTGTTTTTATTCTCCATGTCCTTGCCCTTCAACAGGACTCACACTTCCCCAGGATAATTACATACAGTATGCAAGGACAGAGCTAAATGGTCACACTGTATTCATCACCCTGCAGCAGATGCAGCACCCTTCACCTTTTGACCCCTGGAAGAATAGAAATACACACAATGTAACTGTAATTACATGAATTGAGAAATAGTCATTTGGTCCTTAAATCTGTTACCAGGCCATGACTCCATTATCCTAGGAGTGGGGGTACTTAATTGTTATTGCTTTGGTGTTTTGCATTCCCATTATGCCTGGTTTCTTGGCTGCTTATCTCTTAATTGTGCTTTTGATGTTAATCAGATTGGAAATTTTCATTTGCTGCAGTGCCGGGACGGACGTCCATTGATTGGTGTTCCTTCAGTTGTCACCCAAACCGTACTAGTGAATCTTCAAAATTGTATCTTTAATGCAATCTTGCTCAGAGTGATATGGTTATGCATTTAAATGAAAAACACACAGCAAACAAGAATTCACAGGCAAACCTTAGAGTGCAGTTTGTAGCTTATGAGCTTAACTGCACTGTATATGCAAATATGATCAACACCAGGTTATTTGAATTGTAGCTCTACTGCAATCTGAACACCAACTGTGAGGAAGATAAAAGATGTTCTCAGAGCAAATACGTACTGTACGTGATATGAAGGCATCTCCTTCTTCTCATAAAAAACAGCATGAATGTACTGTAGTTTTTATCAAATCATCTTTCTAATCACGTTATGCTCATGAAGGTGAGGCATTAATTTTTCAGCTCCCAACATCTGCTGTTTATAACACTGCTCAATAAATAATAATAAACTATTATAGAATTTTGAACATCATTAAGTTAATTGTTTTGTTATTAAATATGCATCATTAAGTTAATAGTTGTCTTATTAATTTATGCTCAGATTCTCTTGTTACTCGCAAGTCTTCTAAAGTTGTTTATAACGTGTGGATTTCTTTCTTTTTTTTGGGTCCTCCATGTTTTCATTGCAACATACTGCACTTTCATCTAAGGGTTGTTTTATATTTTTGAAGGGGACACAACCCTTTGAAAAATTAGCATTTAGCTTGTTTCTCTAATGATCATTATCAGTCTTTTACACCAATATTTGTACATTGTAATGTTGTAAACAAATCAACTTTTGATGTCATTAAAACATAAAAACGTGTTGTAGCTGTAGTGCAGTTTTGATCTGTGTACTTAAAAAGAGACAGAGCCAGTCATTCTAATTTTACAAGGTCAAAGTAAAACACTTGGGGGGACATGGTGGTCAGCTGGTTCAGACCCATAACACACAGCAGCAAGTGTGATACTTGCACTTGTCGCTGCAGTGTTTCACATTGATGGGGTTGTAATATCTTTTCACAAAAGGGATTGTACTAGATTGTAAAAATGTTTATTTTTACAGTAAAGGTGGGTATTTAGCACATGTATGTAGAGAAAATACTGGGGAAAATAATTAAAAGTTGTAACATTGTGCAGGAGAGGTTAGAAGCCAAAAATGACTTATGAAGATACTTCCCCTATTAAATAACAACAATTATACATAAGTAGAACAAATTGCATAATTGAACAAGAGTTCCAGACTAAGAAGTAATACAGAATTATTGTATTGTTGTATTTTATCATGAATGTCTATGGAAACTGACTCACTCTTGGAGTCAGCCTCCAGTGGCTATTTGAGTAACTGCACTTTTTTGCACTTCTGCACTGGGGTTGGCTGTGGCTCAGAGGGCTGGTTGTCCACTGAGCAGTTCGTTCCCTGGCTTCTTCAGTCTGCAAGTCAAAGTATCCTTGGGCAAAATACTTAACCCCTGATGGCAGTGTGTGACAGTGCGTGACAGCGTGTGAATGCTTATTGAGTAGCAGATGGCAACCTTGTATGGATTCCTCTGCCACCACTGTGTGAAAATGGGGTGAATGTGAATGTGTTGTCGGAAGACTAGAAAGATGCTATACAAGTGCAGTCCATTTACTATTTACCATTGGCATCATTGTTCAGCCCTTGAGGTTGGCACTTGACCTAATAAATGTGCTGAATTTGGGCCTTTTGTCATAAAACACAGACATGAAATATATAATTTCAATTATACATTCTTTACATTTGGTTTGCTTGCTAGCAGTTTTTGACGTCTTCACTGCTTTTGCAGGTGCATTGCTTTGTTCATGGCATACTAACATCCATTCAGAGGTGGTCAAATGATTCAGATGATTTCACTTGCAAGTTTGAGGACTTGAGGTTTGAGGCAGATGGCTTTAAAAAACAACTTTTTTATTAAACATTTGTATTTTTCAAGAAAATGAGAAGTTCCGTTTAGTTATTGAAACCTGACAAAGCATATGTCACAGCAGGGGATGTCGCTCTGGCTGGTATTTGAGGCCACACTACGAGAGCTCTGTCTTCCTGCACAGCTCTCCTCAGAGGAACTGCTCTATGTACAGAGCTTCACTGTGTGTCTTTTTATTCAGTTCTATCTATGTGATATAG
Source organism: Epinephelus cyanopodus (assembly GCA_026686955.1). Lineage (NCBI taxonomy): Eukaryota > Metazoa > Chordata > Actinopteri > Perciformes > Serranidae > Epinephelus > Epinephelus cyanopodus. Next base: position 10,126,566 of record CM048927.1, read on the forward strand.
GTGAGTTTTTTCTTACTCATTCAGTATTGAAGAGGCCTGGCAACAGTGTCAGCTTTGGGCCAGTACGCACATACAGTCATCACTATATAGTGCAGGTACGTGCACTGCTGGCTGTCATATTCTCAGGCTGTCTTCTAACGTATTTGTACGAGGTTTTGGGACTGTCACAGTGCGCAACAACTGTCCCTGCCTACTCTCCAGCATAAGTTCACTGTGAGATATTGCCATGTGATATTTTCCTTACTGTTCCTGTTTTGCTCACATTTGGGATTTTAACAGTAGTAAATATCATCCGCGACTCTCTCACAGCATTATGTATGGTACCCGAGTGGAGCGTTTTTCCACCCTGACCGTTCAGACAGGGCTTAGATCAGCAGAGGGAGTATCCTACTATCCTTAAATCCTTTGCTGTTGTGAAAGTAACTAATACCACACTGTGGAAATACTCTATAACAGTAAAAGTCCTGCACTGAAAATGTTCCTTCAGTTAATGTATGGAAGTATAATCAGGAAAATGTACTTAAAGTATAAAGAATACAAGAACAGCACTGAGAAAAGATTTCCCTTTGACTGCTGTAGTCTACTATAACTGATATCATTGGATGATTCTGATTTATGCATCAGGATTTATTGCTGTTGTTAGCTGAGGTGGCGCTCAATTTGAACTAATGATTATTGTCATTATGAATCACTCTGCTGATTATTTTCTCTATGTTTGGTGTGTAAAAATAGTGAGAAATGGCGTCACAATGACCCAGAGTCCAAAGTGACACTTTCACAATTTTTGTTTTGTCCAACCAACAGTCCAAACCTCAACATTATTAGAAATACATTAAAATTATTAATTAATAAAAAACAAAAGCAGTGAAAACAGCCCCACATTTGTGAAGCTGGAACCATTAAATGTTTTTGCATTACAACAAACAAACAATGATTATCCAAACTGATGTCTTTTTTTTTTTTTGTAGTGGAGAGTAGAGGTAGAAAGTAGCATAAGAAGAGAAGACTCATGCTGTGTCTCAAATCGCATACTTCTGTACTTACACTTAATATTTTGAGTGCATAAGTGCATTCATACTGAGAAGTACGGAAAAATACAGTGCACAATGAGTACCCGGATGGTGCACTCAAAACGGTCAAGAAGTTGAGTGTGGAACTATGGACACTTCTCACCCTCAATGGTCACCATCTTGGTTATGTAGCGGAAGGGGAGGGACCACTTTTCAAGCTGGAAATAGCGTCCGAGGACTGTGCAACCGTGAACGTCGCTGCATTGTACAAATACATGTGTTTTTTGCATTAAGCACCACTATACTGTTGATGGGTATAAGGCAGCAGTATGTTTGTTGGGTTAATTTAGCAGTCTTTAATGATTTGGTACCACGAACAATAACGCGAATGCTAATGCTATGTTTGCTAACTAGCTAATCAGTCCTTCCAGAAAAGTTTTTTTGTGATTGTTGCAGGCAAAAATCCTTGACCATACGGCACGTTTTTCTTTAAAAATGCGATGAAATTTGCAGGATATTTATGCAATTTTATGAGATGAAATTGCGGGAACTTGCAAAAACTGGGGTTCAATGAAAAGGAGAGAAAAAAGTCATTCCTCCAACACCCTGTTCTCACTAGGCTACTACTTTAATGTAAAGAGTCATTTCTAATTACTTCCTATGATAAGCAAGCATACTACATCACAGAAAATGCAGGAAATATTTAAGTTCTCATCTTGTTTTATTTCAGACCTTAATAAACAGATGGCTCACACTTACAAAACATTGCTGAGTCAAAGTTCTGTAGCTTTACAAAAGGAATATGCTACAAATTCTGCAAAAATGAATAAATAAAATATAAAAAAATAAAATGTGTACTTCCTGTTTTACAGAGGTAGCTATACAAACAGACATCTTCTGTTAAAATAAGTGCTTCCAATGCACAAAGTGCAATCTCTTACTGTAATGTAAATTTACATACTACTAATATACTTACAACGTTAAGGTTTTTGAAACTAGCATGATTTAACCCTCTGGTAACAAAAAAGAGCAAACTTACAACTGTAAAGTTACATCAACTCCTGAATGAAACTACAACAGTCCACTGTGAAAATGAAAACTATAACTGCGTAGCCTCTAACACTGGCCAGTCATTCACCATCCTCATCCTCCATCCTCTCTCCCTCAACGTCCATCTCCTCCCCCTCCTCCATCTCCTCCCAAATCACACACACAAATAGTAGCTTTACAATGAAGTTCACGTCGCGTAATTACATCACTTCATAATGTTCCCAAGGCAACAGGAGGAAAATGGCTGCTCTTGTGTGAAGTAAACACAACATTTTTCAACTTTCTGCTAGGATATATATGACTTTTTTGCAACGAAAATGCAAACGGCGTTTTTGAAAAAATGCGGCCCCCGCATAAATATGCAGACTTTGGGTGATTATGCGTTGAATTATGCGATTGCATAATCATGTTTTTCTGGAGGGACTGGCTAATTTGCGGTCGTCATTTCCGGTGTGTGCACAATGGCTGTGTTTGGTTTGAGAAAACTCTTCCCTGTCTAAATTTGCATACTACGCCAATGAGTACATAGTGCACATAGTATACTACATAGAAGTGTACTAACAGAAGTGTGTGATTTGAGGCACACCATCAGATTTGTACTCACAGTACCTGAGTAAATGTATTTAGTTACATTGCATCACAGGGCACAGCATCTGTTATTTTATCTTTTTGATTTTGCAAGTGTGACCTTTGTGCCAGTTGAACCAACTGTCAATCAGCTAAATACGACAAGTAAGTGTTAAAAATGAGATTATCTCCTATAAGACTGTCTGTGAAAAGACAGTTTTGGGACTTTAGTGGTAATTGCATTATTAAGGTATGAGAAACCTACTTCTACTGAATAACCTTAGAATTCAAATGGTGCCATGTGGGTGTTGCCCTTTTCAAACAGATTCCACGTTGTAATGCAGCATATTTAACATAACCATGATAATATCTTAACATTCATACCTCTCATGACACTGTGAAAAGGGGTTCGAGAAGGATGTTACCTTGAAGAGCGCCTCTTTGGTATTAAATATTCAAAGTGTTGCATTGAGTACTTCAATACAGTATTTGTGTTTTGAATGGTATTTGAAGTTGAAAGAATATTTACCTCAGCGGAAGTTTAGCTGAACTGTTGTGTGTGAGGTAAAGAAAATCAAAGGGAGGGAGAACAGACCATGTTCCCTGTGCCTCCCGGGCCCCCAGGGCAGATGCTTCGTGTACAAAAATAGAAGATTTCTCACTCAACTTGGTGCAGATTGTTTAACAGGGGAAAATAACTTCAAAACATTTCTCCATTAGCTGAAAGAGTAAAATGCAAAGATTTCTGCAGCCTGTAACATCCTTAATGTCAGGCTGTTAGGTTTTATATCTTGAATTAGTTTCCTATTTCAAAGAGTTTTCCTGCATTTGTAATTCTTTGCCAGTCAGCCAGTGTTACACATAATTTATCAGGTGTTAAACTGAGTTACCACAATTACATGCAGTATTCACTTCTGGAGCTGATGCAATCCCTTTAGCTTACATGTTGGGATATCACTTCAGACTGTGCGTGCAATCAGGCAGGTGGTTGTAAAGCTCATGTTCTACCTGTTTGGGTCTGTGATGGGACCCAGCTACACTGCATGAAGCAGACATCTGGACCTCTGCCAAATTTGAAAGGCATCTTATACATTGGCAACATACACACATGCACACACAAACTAAAGAATGGGACCAGCCTATCCCACATTAGTGGTGCAGCCAGTGCTTTCCTGCATCTGCTCATGAGCCGTGGAAAAAAATGAGTGGAGGAGACAATTCGGGCTGGATGCCTCTTGACTTATGCATGGTTTTTATAAGTGATGGTGGTGTGCTCACTGTTTGGAATAATTGTAAAATGAGCAAGTCCTGTTATAGCAGCCATCCGATGCGTATTACCATTGACATTTCTCGTTGGTGTATCATTTATGCGATGCAAAGTTGGAGCTCATCCAGTAACAGATATGAACTCTACCATTCAGGGATGCATATCATTTGATATCAAGCGCAGAGGTCTTCAATATTTCAGAAGATCTAGGCATTTCAATTTTTTTCACCTAAATGCTCTCAGTCAACATGAGATATGCAAATCTCAGACACTTACTGTAAAAAAACATTCACTGACACAACAAATGTTTTTAAGTGTGTGTGTGCTGTGTGAGTGCATATTCAGGGCATGTCCATCTCTCTCTATTATGTGGGAACGTTTCATTTCCTCGCAGATACTGTCCTCAGCCTCACCTCGTCTCCTCTCCCTCTGTGTGATTGGTATATTTGACTTTTGCCTTGTGTGTGTGTGTTCTCTTTCCAGGTCTTTGTGATAGAGACGTGTATGACCCATGTCAACCCTATTTCCAAGAAATGATATTTATATACTACTAATTTCCTGCCCTGACACATTTTTTTATCATCAAACTGAGGAAACATAGAGGGAACATTGCAAAATGTTGATAATGAACATATGGGTAAAATTGCCAGAACATAGCCAGAGTCCGCCTGTTTCTCTCTCAGGCCAGTAGGGAGGTGCTAATACATGTTTTTATTTCCTGTTGCTTAGATTACTGTAATGCCCTGCTCTCTGGTCTTCCCAGAAAGAGTATTTTAAATCTCCAATTATTACAAAACTCAGCCGCACGCGTGCTGACGAGGACCAGAGGGCGGGAGCACATTACACCGGTTTTAGAGTCGCTGCGTTGGCTCCCCGTCCACTTCAGGATCGATTTTAAGATTCTCTTATTGGTTTTTAAATGTCTTAACGGCCTTGCGCCCTCTTATTTATCTGATCTGCTTTTACCATATCAACCCTCGCGGACCCTGAGGTCCTCCGGACTGCAGAGACTGTTGATATTTTTAAAAGAAGATTAAAGACACACCTTTTTGATCAGGCTTTTAACTAATATTTTAAACTCTTATGTTCTTATCTGGTTCTATCATATTTTATGTTGCTGCTTTTATCTTGCTTTTTAAGATGATATTAATCTTAATTTCTGTTTTTATTTATCACCAGTACTGTATCTATTCTATTTTATTTATAATCTTACGTATTTTATTTTTTGGTACTGTATTTATTTTATTTTATTTATCCTTTTAGTCCTATTTTATGCTTTTAGTCTTTAGCTTTTAACTCCAGTGTTTCCTCAGGGGGGTCCTCCACACTGGGAGCTGTGTCGGGCCTGCTAGTGGGGGTGCTGTCCTTGGGTCCCTTCGGCCCAGCCGGCTGGTGGTTCCTCCCTTCAATGTGGGGGTCCACCTGTCTGTCGGAGTCGGGGGGCCTGGGTGCTGGTCCCCCCGATGGCACGGCCTGCGTGTGAACGACCACAAAGGTGGCGTTTCCTTGATCCTCAGTGCCATGCCATGTCTCCCTATTGTGTGTGATTGTGTGTGTGTGTGCTTGTGTGTGTGTGTGTGTGTGTGTGTGTGTGTGTGTGTGTGTGTGTGTGTGTGGTGTCTAGTATGGAGGGTGGGAGGGAGGGGCTTTCTTTGTAATTGTTTTTCTTTCTTGAATTGTGTTAATTGCTTTTAATTCTGTAAAGCACTTAGTGCTGCATGTCCATGCAGGAAAAGCGCTCTACAAATAAGGTTGATTGATTGAGTGATTGATTGATTGATTGATTGATTGATTGATTGATTGATTGATTGATTGAATTGTCACTGGCAATGTTTTCTATTTATTTTCCTACATTACAGCTTTTGCAGTGCAATAGTGAGCTACTACATTACATAATTATATAAAAAAAGATATGTTTATTTGAGATACACAGCACTGGTTAATGAAAGATTGTAGTCTTTATTTAATATTGAACAAGTCCAAAGTCACATAGAGCACAAAACATATTTGATTTTTCTTGACATCTAACCAAAGCCATTTTCTTTCAACTCACTCTCGCTTCCAGGTCATCAAATACTGAGACAAAGCTGAAACACTGTAACACCTGGTTAATGTTGTGAAACGGTCGTGGTTTGGTTTGAAATAAGAATGTTTGTTACGTGAGAAACGACAACGCTTGAAGACTGTACCTAAATTGTGTAACGTTATGTTACAATGACAAGGATTTTTGATTTGTAATGGGACAAGAACTTAGTCGAAAGTCTGGTATATCACACGCCAAGGGGCAAAGTGTTGGTATTTGATGCCTTTGAAATGAGAATGGGCTTTGGGACTACAAGGCTGTGATTGGTCATTTAATGTTTTGGCCTAATAACAAAGCCTGATGGGAACTTTTTCTAACCTTTAAGGAATACTTGACCCACAAAATGATCATTTTTGTGTTAGTTTCTCACCACATGTTATAGTGAATCCTTAAAGAGGACATGAAACAAATGGGACAGACACCAGCATAGGAGATGTTTGCATTATTAAGACACACTGACGAAATAAAAAGTCGGAAAAGTCAGCCTATTTTAGAGAAAATCCACTTTTTAAATGCATTTACGATGCGTTTTGGGCCGTGCTCAGCGCCATTTTTATTTTACGTCACTGCCACTGTCATCGGAGTGGTTGGTTGGTTTCACGACACTGTGTCTGTAGACGGAGGAAGACGAAGAAGAAGCAGTAGTTTAGGAAATTTACTGAGTGAAAAATTGTCAAAGGACGAAGCCAAAAGATATATTGCTCTATCATCAAACCCAGTGGCCTATGCTTTTGAGTCAGTGACGAGGAGAAGGGTGGAAAGTCACAATTTTGCGGAGGAGGCAGCAGCTGCTCCGGACGAGGATGGCAGTCGGGAGAGGGACGGAACACTGCAAATTACTGTCCGAAACTAAAAATGAACCACAACCCATATAAACATCCGGGCCTGAGAGTTTTCACCTAAAACTCATGTTGTCCCACTCCATACAGTCAGCGGTCATCACAGCTGATGCAAACCGCTAAAGAAACACTACTTACCGTGACTCCACGTTTTCCACAGCAGTCAGTCATCAATCCAAACGTAATAAAATCTCCATACATCAACCCCAATCCCCTTATCTTCCTCACCGTCATCCTGTTTATTCCTTTTGCCATCGCTTGCCATGCATGCACTAAAGTTTTTTCTAGCTATATACATGTACATATATATGTTGGAGCCATCACGACACAACGTAAGGCGCAATAATTTACTTTTTCAACTGAAAGTGTTGACCGTCCGTCCAGCAACCCGCTTGAGGCCTCACTTGATGTTGTGTTTACCACAGGGCCGGAATTGGCTCACAACAAAATTAGCATTTTTGATTGGCCGATGTTAGCGCTATCCGCTCGCTACTGCTAATGTATAGTCATGACCAACATTACCATAACACTAAATAGTCAACAGGAATAGTCACGGTGGAAGGCCAAATAATATATTGATGCATTTGACAGTTATTCAGCATTTCATTCTAGTCTAGCTTTTACCTTTTACTGAACATACATTGTAGATATTTATGCAAATAGAACTGGAACTTTGTATTGGTCCTGAACTGCAGTGACACACAACATACACTTCATGACAGATACTTTCAGTCTCTAAAAACTAGTACTAGTAACTATTACCTACTACAGCACCTAGTAAAACACATTGTACAATAGTGCAAATCAGGTCATTGCTAATGTAGTGAGGTGCATGATTCTCCATGGACATTAGAATAACTATACAATGATACTTTTGATAGTCACAGAATAATAATAACGAGTAGAACTGTAGAAAATAAGATAAGTCAGTGAGGAAAAGAACTGGTGACATTATGATTCTGGCTGCTACATTCTGTACCCAGGCTCCTACAAGAAATATGATAATAATATAATTTTGTTAATTTTGTTTAATGTCCCTCAGAAGCAAAGCAAACATCCCCAGTGTTAACACACATTAATCTTATGATAGTAAAACACCAAATAATTATATTGATTCAACAAGCACTACAGCCAGAACTGGTGTGGACGTTTAACCAAAACCAATTTCACCCAACCATCACTGAAACAAAACAGAGGATACATTGGATAGTTTTCTATGCATGGTTATCAAAAGAATAACAACACAACAAAAAGTGTTTAGGGTATATGAATCTTTAATAAATCAGTAGTCAGGATGTAAGTACAAAGTCTTTCATGTTAAGGCTGATAACATCATTTGGGTACCTAAAAAGTATACATTTGTGTTAACAGGTTAGGCAGGCATGCATGCAACTGGTGGCCAGCAGCAAATTCCCAGAGACCGACATCAGTGAGGAGATAGAGCAGGTGACAGGCAGTGTGCACACCCTAACAGTCAGTGTCAGCACCAGGACCGATCCATTTCAACAGGATACAGAAGAGGGAGACAATAAGCATTACATTTGCACATGCACTTTGACAGATGACATACTTACCAACCAGGTCATAAACAATGACCATTCATACTGTACATCTGTGGAAGGCCAGGCCACACAAACTGGAATCGGGACCCGGTTCATCCTTCCCAAATGGCCCCTGGCCCAGAGGGTAAACTGTCTGTAGGCCGTCAACCTAAAGAGACTGATGGAAAAGAAATATATTGGTTAGATTTGTCTCAATTTTTTAAAATCATAAACAAGTTGATTGTTGTCAGGAAATATATAGCAGGGCGTCTTTTTTCTTTTATATGTGTCCACTTAGAGTGTGAGAGTGGAAATCCATTTGGTAATTTAAGTTAACTTGAGCCTTGCTTCATATCCACTTCTATGTTTTATTCTATATCACCTACAAAGTACAAAATATTGAATCATTCCTTTCAGATTCCAGAATATATTTCAACTATGTGTTGCTCATCTCACTCGAAAGTTATTGAGGGTGAACCCATCTGAATGTCTGACATCAAACTGTCTGCGTCACGGTGTTTTGACAGCGGTTTCCCAAATGTTGGTTTCATAACGTGCTGCACAACACGATGTAAACAAACTACGTATAGAAAGCATTCATGTGGCATTATAGAAACGACATAAACAAAGACATTTTGGTCAGACAACAACTGTATGTAAACAAACAGCACATGGAAACATTGTTCATATTCCTGGCTAACGTAGTGCATGCATTTGTTTTCTTTACTGCATACGGTCACTGAGTCATTCGCCCGCGGTTACAGCTAGCTTGACTTACCTGCTGGTGACGGGCGCTGCAGCGTCTCAGCTCTGACATCCCTCAGTGAGGGCATCGCTGTCTCCAACGTGTCCACCTCCCGGCACAGGATGCTGAATGAGCGCACCATGGTGATGCAGGGGTGGTCATGGAGAAGATGGTCCAGACTAGCCTCCTGGCAGCAAATGGACTCTGGCACAGTGGGCATCACCACACTGACACCACGCAATGTTGCCGATACACCCTTGACCCCAAATCACCAGCTCAACCACTTCTTCCTCCCGTACCACTGCTCGATTCCCACGCCTTATACGCTCATATGCGTAGGCAATGGGGCTTGTCACAGACTCAACAGGCCTCTCCAGTTCGTCTTCCTCCATTGTCAAAAAGTGTGGCGCTCAACCCGGTTCAGACATGCTCCACTGCCTTCACTTCACTGTGATCACTAGCTTGACAACCACTCCAGTGACGTCACGTCCAGCGACACAACAGACATGGCGCTGCCCTTTGTTTTAACAGCTGAACTTAGATGACAGGATTTTGAGATTCCTCTCATTTTCAGTGTTTACACTAAAATTATCTTTTTAGGGTGAGAGACCCTCTTTAAATTATGATAACTATGTTTAGTGTTTCATGTCCTCTTTAAAGAAAACTTTGTTTTTCCTGCATTACTCCACAAAGAATCCAAAACAGATTAAATTGTTGATAAACTGGAGGAAACGGGGCTGCATTTTATGGCAGCAAAATGATATCAAAACATCTGTTTACAAACTTTCACACAACTCGAGCAGTGTAATCTAAGTCTTGTTTATCCAGGTGTATACTCAGTACTTCCCAAACACATGTACTTTCTCTAAAACCTTACTGTTTAAAACACACAGAGGTGCACCTGGGCAAGCACATGCATTTGAACTCTGTTCAGTGGGATGCACAGGTTCAATGCACCCACTTGCCCACTTGCAATACTCATGCAGAGGAGTTTTAAATCAATATGTGGTGTGATATCCCACTAAAAATGCATCCACAACAGTTTATATATTCTACAAATTAGTGCCCCACAAATGACGTTACTTCCTTAATGTACAGTTACGTTATCCACGTTAAGTTACAAAGGTTAGGTTTAGGCTGGTAAGGTTACTGTGGTTATGATTAGGAAAAGAAACATAACAAGGACGTACCTTAAAATACTTCAAAGTTCTCTCAAAGTCTCAAACACACGTCTCCAGGTGAAAGTCTAGGTTTTTGTGACCCATCCACCATCCCAACCTGCCTCCTTACAATTTAGCAGAAATAATAACTGCTTGGGAATGCTTCCTTGTTTACTCTTATCAGCACAGTGATCATGTGATCGCAGCTGTTAAAAATACATGTGAAACATGTACAAAGTTAGGTGCAATACTTTTCATAGGAAAACATATGTCTTGTATATTGTAACGGACGAGGTGACATGTGGTGTTAACTGTGATGTTATGTTATGCTGTCACTGTAAGACATGTTATGTTTATCTAGTTAAAAGGTCTGTGATTGAAGTTATTGAGTTTTCCATAATGTCAGTGAACGTGTCATTGCCAGTGAAGTTGTGTGTGTTTAGAGGCTGTGAAGCCTGTCAGTCATGTCAGCTAGCTATGACAGTGATTTGTGAGAGATAGCCACTTGTGATTGGAGAGGCTCTAAGAGGGAGGGTTGTTGTTGTGTCTGCTAGTTCGGGTGTGAGTAGTTTTTGGGACGAGGGGGAGATGTTGAAGTGAGCCGCTAATGTTGACAGCATTTTACAAGCAGACAGGTTTTGTTCTTTTGGCGTCGGCTACGGCCCACAGTAGCCTGTACTGAGTTTTGAGAATAAAGAGCAACGAAACGAGTTCGTGCCTCCTAGCTTCACTGCGAAGGGATGCTACAATATATTGCCTTATATTGCTAACCAAAATAAAAAATAAAAAAAAAAGACTTGGATTCTAAAGAATTACTTATTGTAATCCTTTAATCATCAGTCTTTGGCTTGTCTTGCTAGCCCTCCTCCAAATATTAAAGAATACTATGTTTGTTCTTTTGCAACTAATAACATATTTTCCACAATAACCGTAGTATTTCATCATATTGCATCTGTGTTTCATTTCACAGTAGAGCCGAGTTGTCAAAGCTATGCCCGTTAAGAGAGAATAGCCCACACCTTCCTCAGATCCCATTTGAAACCCTTCGGAAAGGCTCAGGTTGCAGTAAAGAGCTTCTCCATCCCCTCCCTACGTGGTGCCACTAATGATGGGGATGAGAAGTGTCGGGGCGATCTTCCCACCCTTCCCCAGCAGAATTAGCATTAGCATAATGGGCTTTTTAACACTGCACCTTACCTGCCACAAGGCCCTCCGGAAGCTAGCTGTCCAGGACCATTAGTGGCTAACTGGCAGTGAGCCAGCACTCACCTTTCAATTGAAAACAGGGGGCAGCGAGGGGGGGCGGGACACAAAGGAAGAGGTCATCAATTTTTCATGCTGAGAGTGAGTTTATCAATTTGGAAGGAAAAAAAAAGCATTACAGCAGGAGGAAAAAAAAAATCACACTTAAATCCTGAACATGACACGAATCAATTTTTCATCAACCTTTAAGCATCAAATTACTTGAACCAGAGGCTTTTTGACTATCAATAAAAAAAAGCTTCAAAGCCAGAAGAAACACACACACACACACACACACACACACACAAAACTTAACAGCCAATATAATCCTGAACAAAATATTCAGCACTCGCTTTAACTACATAAATTAAGTCAAGATTAATTAGATTAGGTTTACTGATAAATTTTGTGTCTAAATTGGTCCTTTATTCCTTTTTAAATTAAACAGCAGTTAAAGGCAGTGGGATGCATAAAGGAGTTTGCACTACAAAATTGTAAACTTTAAAGGAAAGCCTTTATGTAAGGTTAGTAACCCTTAGCAAAATAATAGCTACATTTTGCTGTTATTTGACCGTCAGAGAGAGACAGGGAACATTGGGAGAGTGAAGGGGGTAAAATAGATAATAATAAAGTGCCTGGCCACTAAAAGATTTTGAAACACTGGTTAGGTAAACTAAACTTTGTTAGGTCTTGCAGCACTGTGTCAGTTACCTAATATGTAGAATTGGAAAGTAAAAAACTTTTAATTTCTAAAAACTCCCCACAGCTGTTACCAGATGTGACTATATATATCTTACAGATAATGTTACTCAAATGTAAACATAAGGCTAAACTAAGGTACATGCCGCCAATTACCATGACTAACAGTGGATAATGCCTCAGGTTTCTAGTTTTCAAGTGTGAGGATATGAAGACTGTCTGTTCTTCCATAGTTTTGAGTCCTAGAGGTTAGACTTAAATGGTTTTCAAAAAGTATTTTGAAAGCCCTGCTGCTTTAAAGGATTGATTGAATCTTAAAGTATTAATGATAAAAGAAAATGTAGATACAGGCTTGCAGTTTTCTATTTCAGTATTCCAATTGAAAAACTCTTCCTTTTGACAGTTTCAGTATTTGACAGTACTTGACAGAATATACATAACTTTCAAGTCAGTGCTGTTTTAGTCTGGTTGCTCCCTGGCACAAGTGATGTCATGTACATTTGGACTATTTCTTTGAGGATATTTCTTATAAGAACTGTTTACAGCAAGTCTGTGTATTATCCTGACCAAGTGAGAAAACAAACCTTGACACACTGTGCAAAGGTGAGTTTTATGCTCTATTGAAAGTGTTTTCAAGGAGTATGCTGGGTTTCAAATTACATAATTTTTCTTTTTTACTGTCAGTACATACTGCAGCTGCCCTTAGAAAGTACTGTTGCATGCAGTATGCACACAACAGGGACACACCACTTCATTCAAATACTGCGCCTTGACCCTCTTGCTCAAATATTCATTGTATTATTTGAAACGCAGAGGATCTTCACCCATTTAGACCGGGATACACATCTATGTCTGTATTCCTTTATATCCCTTTTATCCCTTTTTTGATTTGTCGAAGTGGCTTGACTGTGTCATGGTTCTGTTTTTACCAATATTATTGTTTTGTTGTTTGCTGCCTGCGGTTGCTTCTCTCCCCCCCCTCTCTGCTCTCCTCTCACTCCCTCTGCAGAGCTGGATCATGGCAGGGGGCGGGGCTGAACTCGCTGGCTGAGCTTCATTCACCACACCTGAGCCTCATCAGGCTGATTAACATGTAGCTTTTTAAGCCGGCTTTACCCCTGGTTCGTTGCCAGAAGATTTCCTTTGTCTTGCACTGTGTCTCGCCACGCTTCTGCCCTTTTCTCCTGCCACGCATTTCAGTCTCGAGTTTTTGCCTGTGATCCTGTTGTTCTCCCGTCACGAGTAACTCCCTGAGTAAGGTGATTTTATGTTGTTACTTTGTTCTCTCAAGTATCTACCTGAGTAAGGTGATTTTATGTTGTTACTTTGTTCTCTCAAGTATCTCCCTGTTTAAGGTGATTTTCTGTTGATACTTTTCCCTTATTACTTTTCCCATAACGGTGATTTTGTGTTTTTTCTAGTTGTTAAATTTTTGAGCTTTAACTTCTGTTTTTTGTTCCCAACCAGCCTCCATAGCCCCTTTTTCCCCCTTGTGGTGATTTTCAGTTTTCTTTGTGTTGATACTTTTGTGCTGAATAAACTTGTGCTCCTGTTCTCTGCACTCTGGGTCCTGGCCTCGCTTTTTGCCTCACGGCGCGTAACAGAATCTTCTGGCCAAAAAAAAGATGGACCCAGCAGAGACGGAGCGTCTCAAGCACGCACTCTCCACACAAGGAGCATTGGTCGGCCAGCACGAGACGACGCTGCTGCAGGTGATGGATCACCTGCAGCGACTCTCCACCAGCGTGGCCCAGCTGAGCACACAGCTGGCGGTCGTCAGCGACCAGCTCTCTCCACCCAGCTCTTCAGGCCCCTCGCCTCCCCAGCCGGCTGCAGCACCTCCCGCCTCCCAGACGTCTCCCCCCAGAGAGCCGTTCATACCGATCCCCGCTAGGTATTCCGGAGATTTAGGCACATGCGCACAATTTCTTTTTCAATGTACTCTAGTGTTCAATCAACAGCCTAGCACATACGCTACAGCCCAGTCAAAAATAGCCTTTGTCATGAGTTTATTGTCTGGACAGGCGGCCGCTTGGGCTCTTGCTATAACTGATCAAGAATCAGAGCTGCTTACAGATTACAAGCAGTTTACTGATGAAATGAAACGCATTTTTGATCACCCAGTACGGGGTAGGGAAGCAGTGGGACAATTGCTAGACCTACAACAGGGCAGTCAAACAGTGTCACAGTATGCAGTCAGTTTCCGCATTCTTGCAGCCAGTAGCGGGTGGGGGACTCAGCGCTACAAGCCATCTTCAGAAGGGTCTAGCGGGGGAGTTAAAGGACGAGTTAGCAACGAGAGAGGAGTGTAGATCACTTAATGAGCTAATCACACTAGCCACCCGCATTGACAACAGGCTCAGGGAGAGACGGAGGGAGAAGAAGACGGATCAGGCTCGGCGTTCTCCAGCTTTCCCACCACCCAGCCCAGCCACTGTAAGGGACGCCGCCCCTCCCTCTTCTGTCAACGCTCCCGAGCTCCAACCCGGCACAACCTCCCCTGACGAGCCCATGCAGTTGGGGAGGGCTCGACTCACTCCTGCCGAGCGACAGCGCCGCATGAGGGACAAGCTCTGCCTCTACTGCGGCCGGGGAGGCCACTTCCTCACCAGCTGTTCCGAGTTGCCAAAAGGCGGGGCTCACCGGTAGGCAGGGAGGCACGGGTGAGCCGAATCTCTTCTTCTTCATCCTCCCAAATACGAGCACCAGGTATGATACACGAGTCACAACGTTCTTTGCCTGTCCAGGTGCTGATAGACTCAGGAGCTGACGACAATTTTATAGACGCTGACTTTGTTAAGAACAATAGACTTTCACTGAGCCAGCTTTCCTCCCCAGGAGGTGGCGATAGATGGGAGACCCCTGGAGGTGATAACACACCGAACCACGCCACTTAAGCTGACTCTCTCCAGTAACCATCACGAAATAATTGAGTTTTATGTAATATCCTCCCCACTCGCCTCAGTAATTTTAGGCATTCCCTGGTTAAAACTGCACAACCCCCACATTGACTGGTCCACATGTACTATCAGGAACTGGAGTAACCATTGCCACGCCCACTGTCTTAGATCAGCAGTACCCACCAGTGCCCCGAGCCCCGCCCACGCTGCAGAAGTAATAGACCTGAGTAATGTCCCCAGTGAGTACCACGATTTAAAGGCGGTTTTTAGTAAGGACTCGGCAGGTTCCCTCCCACCGCACAGGCCTTATGACTGCGGCATAGACTTGCTTCCCGGGGCTCCGCTCCCTACCCGCAGACTTTACAACCTGACCAAGCCTGAACGGGAAGCAATGGAGAAGTACATTAACGAATCACTAGCAGCAGGACTCATAAGACCCTCCTCATCTCCTCTGGGGGCAGGGTTTTTCTTCGTGGAGAAGAAAGACAAAACCCTGCGCCCATGCATTGACTACACCGGCTTGAACGCCATCACTGTGAAAACAAGTACCCTCTGCCACTTCTCGACTCCGCCTTTAGCCCCCTCCATGACACAACAGTGTTCACCAAACTGGACCTGCGAAACGCTTACCACCTGGTCAGAATCCGCGAAGGGGACGAATGGAAGACTGCCTTTAATACTCATTTGGGCCACTTTGAATACCGGGTCATGCCCTTTGGTCTCACCAACGCACCAGCAGTTTCCAGTCGTTGATAAATGATGTACTCAGAGACTTGCTTAATAAGACTGTTTTTGTATACCTTGATGACATTCTGGTTTTTTCTCGCTCACAGAAGGAGCACGTGGACCACGTGAGGGATGTTCTCAAGAGGTTGTTGGAGAATAAGTTGTTCGCTAAAGCCGAGAAGTGTGAGTTTAATGTTTCCACTGTTAACTTCCTGGGCTACGTGGTGGAAAAGGGACAACTCAGGGCCGACCCCTCCAAGATTGAGGCAGTCAGAGGGTGGCCGGTCCCAACCAATCGTAAGCAATTACAGCGTTTTCTTGGGTTCGCTAATTTTTATAGACGATTCATTCGCAACTACAGCAGAATGCAGCTCCCCTCACACGTTTAACCTCCAGCAAACTTCACTTCACGTGGTCCACTGACGCTCAATGTGCTTTCGATCAGTTAAGAGATCTCTTTGTAAATGCTCCTGTTCTCATTCACCCAGATCCCGAGCAGCAGTTTGTGGTGGAGGTGGACGCGTCTGATTCAGGAGTCGGGGCCGTACTCTCCCAGCGCCTGCCTGCGGACCAGAAGCTGCATCCCTGCGCCTTCTTCTCCCGTCGCCTCTCCCCTGCCGAGCGCAACTATGATGTAGGGAACCGCGAACTACTGGCGGTGGTTCTGGCTCTTCAGGAGTGGCGGCACTGGCTGGAGGGAGCGGCTCAGCCCTTTATCGTCTGGACGGACCATAAAAACCTGTCCTACCTCCGCTCTGCCAAAAGGCTGAACTCCCCCAAGCTCGTTGGGCTCTCTTCCTCGGGCGTTTCGACTTCACCCTCACCTACCGCCCTGGCTCCCGGAACCTGAAGCCCGACGCCCTTTCCCGTCAGTTCGCCCCTGAGGAGGGGGAGGCCGACACGGGGACGATCCTCCCTCCTGTGTGTGTGGTAGGGGTGGTCCGGTGGCAAGTGGAGCAGGAAGTCCTCGACGCACTCAAAGATCACCCGGTTCCAGACGGATGTCCACCGGGTCGGCTGTTCGTCCCGCCTACCACCAGGACACCTGCTTCTCTGGGGACATGCTTCACGGATCGCGTGCCACCCAGGGGTCCACCGGACACTCAACCTTATCCAACAGCGCTTTTGGTGGCCCTCCATGGCCGCGGATGTCCGAGCCTTCGTCGCCTCTTGCTCAGTCTGCGCCCGCAACAAGTCCTCCCACCAAGCCCCGGCGGGTCTCCTGCGCCCTTTACCCATTCCCCCACGGCCATGGTCTCACATCGCCATAGACTTCGTCACCGGCCTTCCACCATCTGAGGGTAACGACACTATTCTCACGATTGTTGATCGATTCTCTAAGGCGGTTCATTTTGTTCCCCTCCCCAAACTCCCCACCGCCTTAGAGACCGCTAACCTCCTGATCCAGCACGTCTTCAGGCTCCACGGGATCCCCATGGATATTGTGTCGGACAGGGGCCCGCAGTTCACCTCCCAAGTCTGGAAGGCCTTCTGTCAGGCGCTGGGGTCCACTACCAGCCTCTCGTCTGGCTATCACCCTCAGACCAACGGCCAGACTGAGCGGGCCAACCAGGATCTGGAGACGGCACTGCGCTGCGTAGCCTCACGCCTCCCTGCCACCTGGTCCACCCACCTCCCCTGGTGGAGTACGCCCACAATTCCTTAATCAGCACCGCCACAGGTATGTCCCCGTTTATGGTGACCTCAGGCTACCAACCCCCTCTGTTTCCCAGCCAGGAGTCCGGAGTGGCAGTTCCATCCGTCCAGGCCCAGTTCCGCAGAGTCCGGCGAGTCTGGAGGGAGACACGTGCAGCTCTGGGAAGAACGGCGGAGCGTAACCGGCGCCTGGCTGACCGGCGGAGGATCCCAGCCCCAGACTACCAGGTGGGGCAACGAGTCTGGTTGTCCGCACGAGACCTGCCTCTTCAAGTTGACTCCCGCAAGATGGCTCCTCGCTTCATCGGACCCTTCCCCATTGACCGGATCATCAACCCCAGCGCCGTCCGCCTCCAGCTCCCAGCCTCCCTCAAGATCCACCCGGTGTTCCACGTGTCTCTTCTAAAACCGGTAACTGACAGCCCCCTCCAACCACCAGAGCCGCCGCCGCCCCCTCCCCGCATCATTGAAGGACACCCGGCATACACGGTGGATCGCATCCTGGATGTCCGCAGGCGAGGCAGAGGATACCAGTACCTCGTCGACTGGGAGGGATACGGCCCGGAGGACCGCTCCTGGATCTCGCGTTCCCTCATATTGGACCCACAACTGCTGCGGGACTTTTATGCCCGCAACCCAGGTAAACCCGGTAAAACGCCAGGTGGCGTTCCTTAGGGGAGGGGTACTGTCATGGTTCTGTTTTTACCAATATTATTGTTTTGTTGTTTGCTGCCTGCGGTTGCTTCTCTCCCTCCCCTCTCTGCTCTCCTCTCACTCTCCCTCTGCAGAGCTGGATCATGGCAGGGGGCGGGGCTGAACTCGCTGGCTGAGCTTCATTCACCACACCTGAGCCTCATCAGGCTGATTAACATGTAGCTTTTAAGCCGGCTTTACCCCTGGTTCGTTGCCAGAAGATTTCCTTTGTCTTGCACTGTGTCTCGCCACGCTTCTGCCCTTTTCTCCTGCCACGCATTTCAGTCTCGAGTTTTTGCCTGTGATCCTGTTGTTCTCCCGTCACGAGTAACTCCCTGAGTAAGGTGATTTTATGTTGTTACTTTGTTCTCTCAAGTATCTCCCTGAGTAAGGTGATTTTCTGTTGTTACTTTGTTCTCTCAAGTATCTCCCTGAGTAAGGTGATTTTATGTTGTTACTTTGTTCTCTCAAGTATCTCCCTGTTTAAGGTGATTTTCTGTTGATACTTTGTTTTTCCCTTATTACTTTTCCCATAACGGTGATTTTGTGTTTTTTCTAGTTGTTAAATTTTTGAGCTTTAACTTCTGTTTTGTTTTTGTTCCCAACCAGCCTCCATAGCCCCTTTTTCCCCCTTGTGGTGATTTTCAGTTTTCTTTGTGTTGATACTTTTGTGCTGAATAAACTTGTGCTCCTGTTCTCTGCACTCTGGGTCCTGGCCTCGCTTTTTGCCTCACGGCGCGTAACAGACTGACTATAATAAATGAGGACCTTTGACTTTTAAGACTTGTATTTGAGCTTCATAGTAATGTTACAGGGCTCTCAATTAGCAGCAATAAATACGTAAATAGAAATACAATAACACATGGTTGATGATAAATAAATAGCAGCAATAAATAAATACATAGCAGCAATAAATAAATAAATACAAAAACAATGAGAGTGATTGATGATAAATAAATACATAGCAGCAATAAGTAAATAAATAAATGGAAATACAATGATAACATAATGATTGATGAAAGTTTATGATAAGTGAGGCTGATAATCATAGTTGATGATAAAAAGAATAAAATTCATTATACAAATACATTCACTCACCCTCACACCTGCACACATACATACACACGCTCACAGTCTTGCAAGTGAAGGTACTTGATAATGCACATACTGTGTGTGAGTTGAGTGAGTTAGGACTGACAAACACAAACATACACATTACACACCATGGACTTGAGACTGAGACTTCTTTGTTCGTTGTATATACTTATCTGAATAGCACACACTCTTCTCTCTGTTTTATGGTTGTCTGTTATTGATATTTTTGTTGTTTATTGAGTTTCTGAAAATCTAAATTGAAGATTATTGTAAAACAAGTAAGTACAAACATAAGCTACACGTGTAAGCTCTCAAATGCTTTTTATTTCATGTTTCTATCTGCTCCAGAGCCTGAGAAAATAAGGTTTAGTAGGCAAGGTCAATTCTTTTACATTTTTCAGAATATGCTCAGCATTAGGGGTTTTATACAGGCTTAATAATGCCTTTTTTCCAGGCGAGATTATGTCTAAGTGGGTTAATGTTAGCACTTAACGTAACCTTGGAGATACAACAAAACCTTCACCGAGCTCACCAAAAATGGAGGTCAAACCAGAGAACTCTGCTGTTGTTATTTATGTGTAGTTTTAATTTGTAAGTTATAACATTTGCTAGTGACATACCAGGTATCAGGATGAACTTAATCTTTTTCCGGCATGTCCATAGTAGCATGGGTATTTTGCACACACTGTATGTTTCAGTTTTACAAGAGAAAAGACAAAGAATCAAGACTAACTGGTTATTTCAGCAACTGTACGCCTGATTAACTTACCCCCATCCAATAAATAGCATGCACCACTGCCTCCTTGACCTTTTCTATGGAACCATCCAGGACTGTCTCTCATGCAGTGGATGAAACAATCCCATTTGGAACCAGTACTCTTGATACAGTCAGACAACTTTCCCTAAGGAAGCTGATGAATATTCCAGTGCCTAAAAATAAGATCAGATGTCTGTCACTCCAGTTCTATTGGAACAGTGAGGACTACTACTACCTAACTGTGAGATGCTTAATAAAAACAGGCCCTGAAAACATTACAATGGCAGTGGATGTCATGCTCACACTTTGTTTGAGCATACATTGTAATTTATCCTATTTTCTTATTTCATATATTTGAAATTTGAAAACAAATGTCAATTAAATAATTAGTGACTAGGAATAGAAAAACATTGACATATGTGGGTCACAGAAGTAAAGATTTACTGTATTCACATAATCAATAAGAAAATGTTATATTTGATAAAAAGCTGAAGAGATAGAGAAAATATACCAGCTGGAATCACTCTGAAGTAAACAAGGTTAGTCCATTGACAGATGACAAAATACTTTTTGCCAGGTCAACACCCCAAAGAATTTCTCTTCCACTTTGAGCAATGTAACCAACTGCAGTTGAGGACGAGGCAATGAAGCTTGGTGCTCTAGAAATATGTAAAGCGACAGGGGACAAAATTGCCTAAAGGCTTCACCTTGTAAAAAACTGCTTTGTGTTTCTGTCCTATCCAGTAGTTGGTGTGTATATTTGTAAGTGTGCGTGTGTATGAATATTGTTGGTATAAATAAAACAATGAGCTCCCTGTGTGGTGGCAGGGTGCTGGCTATATGTATCATTAAATTCATCCTGACACAAGTCACAGCTTCACCTTCCCTTGACCTGTCCTTTCTTTGGTATTTTTTATATGTCTCAAAAGACAACATTTCCAGAAGGCATTCTCTCAGCTCAGCTCAGCTCATGACACCAGCCTCTACTGTATTTTTTTTTCTCTTTCTCTTGTCATGTGTGGACAGTGAAAGGTAACATTTATTTTTAGAGGTGCCATCCCCAACAGATAACGAGAGCCCGGTGCTCATTACCACTGCTGGAAGATAGTGAACTGTCACGTATGGGTGAGACAAATGTAGAGCAGCCCCCCACTGTCTCCCAAATGAAAATAATTACACTCCAGAGCCCCCTCACCTTGTCCTCATTACTCACTGAGTGCAAGGTTTCAGCAAAATCCAGGCAGAATTTAGAAAATACAGCACTATATAGGCATGAATGGAACCATTTCATTACCATTTGGTTAGTGTGTTTAAAGAATTTGGGGATTTGTCTAATGCAGTGAGAATAACTGAAAAGAAAAATGATGGAAATGAGAAGATTTGTGTGTGTGTGTGTGTGTGTGTGTGTGTGTATGTATAAGTGTGAGGATGCGAGAGACAGACTAAGTGAAAATGAAGTGAAAAAGAGGTTAAGAGTGCATAAGATGATAAAAGCAGTGTGTCATGCTAAGAGGTAATCACACAAGTAATTAGGAATTTTGCTACAAGATTGCTATGAGTGCAGGAATATATTTACGCTGAATGGTGCTGCCATGAATGCATGCGTATGACTATGTGTGTGCATACGCTTAAGAGAAACAGTAACCAGCTGCAGCCTGCTGCGGATAACTGTTCGAGGGGACATAGGCTGCATTTCCAGCCGTGACTGTTTCACCAAAAGATGGTTTTCGAGGTCAAAACAAGATCTTTTTTTAACCATAACGAGGTGGTATTGTGCCTAAACATGACCATGATAACCACAGTATAGTTGAAACGTAAAGAAACTTTCAGCATACATAATCAGGGTATCCGCGGGGTCTTAAAAAGTCTAAAAAAGTCTTAAATCCAATAATTTGAATTTAAGGCCTTAAAATGTCTAAAATTCTCATAAAATCTCATAAAAGGTCTTAAAAACAATTTTGAATGGTCTTAAAAATCTATTGACAATTTCAGTCTTGCTTTTAAATATTTCGATTTTTGAGGTCGCTATAACGTAACTACAAAGTGGAAC
Organism: Epinephelus cyanopodus; assembly: GCA_026686955.1. Lineage (NCBI taxonomy): Eukaryota > Metazoa > Chordata > Actinopteri > Perciformes > Serranidae > Epinephelus > Epinephelus cyanopodus. The sequence goes on from CM048927.1 coordinate 10,148,646, forward strand.
TGAAGTAGGCTACCTGTGCTGCCCTGTCAGAATTTATCGAACACCACCAGCTAATGTGCTGTGCGCGCGCAGTGGTGTGTTGTGACAGACAGCTTAGCATAGCAGTGGAGAAAACTTACTAACAAAAGCCCACAGCAAAGCTGAATTACTTGCATAGATGTGTAAGTGCAGGTTCAACGATTTGTGGCTTCAGAATGAAAAATTTAATACATGGTTGAAGCCGGTGGATGGAAACATTTATGAAGCACACTGCACTTTCTGCAAGAAAACTTTAAAACTTGGAACATTGGGCATCAAGGCTTTGGAATCCCATTGCAAATCAGAAAAACATGAAGCGGTCATAAAATGTCAGCAGCAAACGCTGTCAATCAGCCAGTATTGTTCCACATCAGGAGCTGGAGCATCGAGGTCCAGCGCGACCCAGTCTGCTGCAACTCCAGTCGACCTCCGGACAGCGTTTGGGTCTACACCCACACTAAAAGCGGCGGTGCTATGGACTTTTCATATGGTAACTAAGCACCAGTCATATACTGGTAACGAGAACACTGATGAGCTGTTCCAGACTATGTTCCCGGATTCCATGATTGCGAAAACTTTTAAGTGTGGAAAAGACAAGACGGCGTACATAGCGCGATTTGGATTAGCCGATTACATCAAGAGAGACCTCATCTCCAAAGTTAAGGGCCCGTTCGTGCTGATGTTCGACGAAAGCCCGAATCAAACGAACAAGACCAAGCAGTTGGACTTGCACATGTGTTTTTGGGAAGGCGAGCAGGTCCAATCAAGGTACCTGGGGTCCCAGTTTATGGGACATGCGACGGCTCATGACTTACTGAAACATGTCAAGGTAAGTAACATAGCATTGCGTAATTTTTTATTTTTTTTTTTCATGATTTTTTTTCTTATCATCAGCACATACTAGATTATAATACCATAAGTAACAGAATAAGACTCAGACAATAACTTGAACTATAAAATTTAAATGGTTGGATTGAATGTATTTATTTATTTTCATCTCAGGAGTGTGTGGACCTCAGGAGCCTAGTGTCCATCTCCATGGATGGGCCCAATGTGAATTTCAAATTTTTGGATCTTTTTCAACAAGAGTATGCAGAACTGAATGGAGGTGCTCCGCTTGTTTCCGTGGGCAGCTGTGGACTGCACACATTGCATAATGCTTTTAAAAGTGGATTCACCATGTGGCAGCAAGGCGGGCTCTCAGATGCAGATGGCCCAGCTCATCACAAAATCAAATGCTCTGAGGAGGAGCTACAAGGAAAAATGAGCAGAGCTCAAGAACATTGTGGAGGAGATTGCAGCCACGGGACAAGAGCTCAGATACACACACACGCACACACACACACACACACACACACACACACACATACACACAGTGGCCGTTGGCTGTAGAGTTTACCAATATTTTTTTTTTATTCTGAGTTCCAAACAAATATTAGTTCACAACGGAGAGGTTTCTGATGTTTTTAGTTAGGTTAAGCATTTTGTATTCCAATGTGAAAGAGCTGTGAATAAATTCATATACTTTGCAAGTAATTCCGGGCCTCCAATTTTCCTTCAAGTCTTTTGTACTTTTTTGCCTTTATCGATGTGAAATGGGTCTTAAATTGTATTCATTATGGTCTTAAAAAAGTCTTAAAAAGTCTTAAATTTGACTTGTTGAAACCTGCAGAGACCCTGATAATATCCACTGTTACATATCCATCGTTCACATTTATTCCGGTGATGTGGTTGAGATGCTACTGAAATACTGCTTAGACATAGGCTACTTACAATAGTGGGTCCATTAGTTTGGACTTTGGACTACACATGCCATAATTTCTAATATTTCCCTTTGAATTTCCCTCAGAACTTTAGGTTAAGAAATTAACCCCAGTTCTCTGAAACATGAGTGAGGTATCTCACTATGGGACACGCTCTCTGCGCTGTCCCCCAGAAGCCCTTTTTCACTAGGCCAGTGTTGACTGGCAGACAGATGTGACGTCTGCTCCGTAGGGGAGGGACATCCTCCTGCTATAACAACCTGACGTCACGTCATCTTCCTCAGTCCTCTAAGTAAGCACACCTCTTCCTTGTTCCAGGCAAGGAGGGTGGTCTGGTGAGATACCTCACTCATGTTTCAGAGAACTGGGGTTAATTTCTTAACCTAAAGTTCTCTTTCAACATTCGTTACGGTATCTCACTATGGGATATCGCAACTCCCGTATTGCCAGACAGGCTCACCTGAAAGACTGGTCTTTAACACACAGCCAGTTAGACTGACACAGTTAGAACTGAACCCACACTCAAAACTATATGAGACAGCGTAGGCGTGGTAACATCCAACTTATAAAACCTAGTGAAGGTGTGAGGCGTAGCCCAGCTGGCAGCCTCACATATCTCTTCAACAGAAACACCTTGAAACAGTGCCCAAGACGCGCAGACCAACAGGGGAAACACAGTAGAAACACTGTTTCGTAAGAGATTTTCCCAAGTGCATAGCCCACGACACAAACAACTGCTCTGATTTCCTGAATCCAGCTGTCCTATCAACATAGATGCGTAATGCCCGTGTAACCCAGTGACAGGAAATGGGTTAAAAAGTCATTAAATGCTGATCTAAATGTACTATTTCTATGCTGAGGGAGTGAGAGATGACAGGCCAGTCAGAACACAGAGTTGGTTAAGTTCCGCCTCTGACTGGGCTTGATTGACAGATCACAACATACCTGCGTGATGAGGTGTGTGTGTGGAGAGGAAAGGAGACGAACTCATAGTGATCTGAGTGGTAAGAGAAGAAAAGTGTAAAGAATTATCAAGAAGTTCATAATTGCTAAAACACATAGTTTATGCACGCCAGTGAGTTAATACAGAGCACTGGTGATTTACCTGGAGACGGTCCGGAGCGGGGAAGTTCCGGTTTTCTTTCAGTCGATCTCGGTAAGAAAGCAGTGTTGTGCTAATGTTGCTAACCATGTGTACTGTGTCAAGCAGCCTGCCTGCAATTTAGTTGGTAAATGCTAGCGGCCTAGCTGCTAATATTAAGCAAATCGCTTATGTTAATGCTGCTCATTAGCCAACTAAACAGTATAATATGATAAGAGGGTATTGAAATACAATGTTATGTTCATTTTAATGTTATTCTTTTGAAGATGTGAATGTTTATACAGTTACTGTTAAGAAATGTGAGTTAACTCAGAGAAATATGTATTATTTAAATGTAATTGTATTTTTACTTGAGAGTGGGCATTGCAAATGTTAGCAGAGCCATATGTGTCAGGTTTACAGCTATTATCCTTACGGTGAAATACAGTAATGTATGCTGATGGTATAATACTACTGTGCCATGATTCAAATATTGATAAAGATATAGAGTTGTTGAACTGAAGTGTAATGGAAGGCCTTAAAACGTAATGACTGAGTATTGTACTGTATGTTATGCTTAGTGTTATGTTACTATTATGCTTTACAGTGATAGTTGTACAACTAGATGATGAGAAAAAGAATGTTGAATTCCTGTTTCTGAAACGAAACAGGTCAGGTCTTATGGACGGAGTAGGAGCTTCTTCAGAAGATCCATGCAACTTGATGGCGAGCTACCCAGCGTGATTCTGCTAGGAACTGAGGACCAATACAGCGAATACGCCACCTGGTGGTAGGAGGGTGTCAGCCGCCAGGACTGTCACACATATTCACATACACTGATACCTCACAACATTGAAAACTGAACACTTGAATAAGAAATCCCAGATAGCGGATTTGAAGAGACTTTACTGTGACAGTGATCACAGCAAGGGACACAGACTTTATTGACTTTTGACAGACAAGACTCTTTTTCCATTTTTTATTTTTAAAGGGCCCATTTTATTTTATTGTAACTTGAAAGCATTTCATATTTTGTTAATTATAACCTGCAAGTTCACTTTACTAAAAGAAACAGTTGCAACTCAACTTACCTTGTCATGTGTACTTTCTTGTATGATTTTAGTGGTTCTTCCCTTAGCTCCTTACGAACCTAGACTATCAGTGCACTCACCAGTAGTGGGTTACACCCACACAGGGCAGAGCGCCTTGAGCCGTTCATGCTCATCTGTGGAAAAAGGAGGAGAAAAGAAAGCCAACAGCTCAAGAGGGCGGTATGACAACGCCGGGCTGAAAACCTTGGGCACAAATGCAGGATTAGATTTCAACAGAACCTTAGAATCCCTGGTTAAAAACTGCATACATGCCGGGTTCACCGACAACGCATTGATATCACGCAGAGGCCAAGGCGAGCAACAAAGCTGTCTTAAATGAGAGTATCTTCAACTCTACCTGCTGTAATGACTCAAAAGGTGGACGAGACAGTACATCAAGCACCAAAGACAAAACCCACGAGGCAGCCAAGTTTCTTTACACCAGGCAGAGGTGGCACGCTCCTTTCATGAACTGACAGATGAGAGGATGCTGACCAGCCGTCCTGTCCACAAAGCCTAAGCAACACGCCGATATAGCCGCTAAGTACGCTTTGATGGTGGAGAATGCTAGATCTTTATCCAGCAGCTCCTGTAGAAATGTCAGAATAACGGGTACTAGGCTTTGGAAAGCTGTCGCCCCCGCTTTTACGCACCAGTCCTCAAATGCGCACCATTTTCTGTCATACATGAGGTGTGTAGCGGAAGCTTGGGCGCTCTGGATGGTTGCGATGACATTCCATGGGAGCCCGGCCGTAGTTAAATTCAGCCTCTCACGGGCCAAGCCCATAGAGCCATGCGCTCTGGGTGAGGATGAAATATCTCCCCATGTGCCTTTGTCAGGAGATCTCTGCGAGTCGGCAGAGACCACGGCTGGCCGCACAACAGCTGAAATATCTCCGCCAGCCAGTGTTTCCCTGGCCAGGGAGAAGCTATCAAAATCAGAGTGAGACTCCTCTCTCTCACCCTGGAGAGAGTAGGAGTGATCTGCTCTAATGAGGGAAAAGCGTACAGGAGAACCCGCGACCACTTGTGCGCCAAAGCATCCAACCCCATCGGAGCGCTCTGATCGGTCAGTGAATAAAACAGAGGACACTGAGCGTTGTCCTCTGACACAATGAGATCTATCTCCACCTAACTGTAAATTCTCCATTTCTGAGCCACTACCTCGCCGTGGAGTTTCCTGTCCTTGTAGCGAGGGTTGCCCCTGGACAGCAGATCCGCTCCCCGGTTGAATATGCCCAGGATGTGTGTGGCTCTCAGCGATAACAGGCGTGAGCTGTTCGACACAATCATCCTGTGTGCCAACATATGCAGATGGCGTGAACGCAACCCTACCTATTTGTTGATATATGCCACCACTGTGGTATTGTCTGTTCTGACCACAACATGTTGCCTTTCAGGAAGGGGCGTTCTGCCTTCATGCGTGGCTCCCCAGCCCACCAGAGAGGCATCCGTCATAACAACTTTCCGTGCCAGGACCGCTCCCACGGTTATGCCCGTAGTCAGGAAAGCCGTGCGTCAACATCGTCCCCTGACTGCAACGCTTGAATCGGGGTGGGGTGAACGCAAACTGGAGCCTGTAGCCCTTGACTACAGTCTTTATCACCCAATCTGACGCCCCAAATGCACGCCACCTTTCGGCCCGGTCCAACAGCGGGCCGAGGGTTTGGCTCCGCTGCAGCACTGGGCCGGACAGGCGCACGGGGCTGCACAGCTACGGCGCCTATCATGCCCACTGTGGCAGGTGGCTCCGCTTGCTGCACCACTGGTGGGGTTATGACTCCCCCTTGTGGTGGTATGCAAGGCCGCACAGCCATGCTCCGTCCCCTTAACAGTTCTTTTATTTTGTCTGCTTTCATTCTTTTCATTTTTTTATGAACAAAAAAGCCTGCACCCTTGGCTCGTGGCCTGGGTGCACACAAGGCATCTTTAATGATTTTTTGGGGAGGGACGGGTTTGGGCACTGATGTGTGCTTGTGCACTGGTGTGTTCTTGTGTGACACAGCTGTGGCTCCATAGAGCTCTCTGCAGGTCTCACCGTCCCCCTTTTCATGTGGCCGTGAACTGTGAGCGCCGACATGGCCTCTGCACGCCTTTTGTAGGGACTGGAACATCCCCATCCCCGCATCCTGGATGCGGTAGGCTGGTCGAGCCACAACTTGAGCAAACATCTGCCGGGTCCATTGGGGGGGTTGGGTGGCACTCTTCTGGGAAGACACAGCTGGAGTGCTTCACTTTCCCTCTTCTTCTCCTCACAACATTTCTGCATAGCGGCCACCGCTGGGCCAAACAGGCCTTTGGGGTCCACAGGAGCTGGGACTTCTCCTTCTGAGAGAGGCTGGACAGGTTTAGCCATCTCGCCCTCTCCTGAGCGATGGCTCTTCCGGAGGCCTGAACAGCGCATCTGTGTAGACACAGGCAGAGGTCAGTCATCATGCATAAAGCCTCCCACAGGGCTGGGGTGGGTGAGGTCAACATGTCATCCTCCAACTCAGCCTGGTAGGCCAGCAGCAGTGATGATGCATTCAGAGCTGGGTCCGCAGAGGTTCATGGTGGACTTATGTGTAGGGTGGAGGTGAGAAGCCAGCAGAGGTTCAACCAGAGGCGGGTGGGAAAAACCGTTCTCCTCCATGTTGGACCAGTCCAACGTCTCCCCACCTTGGATGGGGTTTTTGGCGGTGAGGGGATTACTTCACGACCAAGTCGCCTCCTCCAGGCAATCAGGGAAGACCGGCAGAAGCTGTCTTGCAGAGAATTTGGCTTTAGGCAGCTGCTTACCCTCGTACCGGGACGTGGTGGTCTCAGCGGGGGCTTCTGGCCATGCTATGCCTAGCTTTGCAGCTGCTCTACGACACACTCCGTGCAGGTCCATGCTGGCAGTCGGGTTTGGAGGGCTGCTTCTAGCATCGCCCGTAGCCGGCTTTGAAGCCGGCGGGAGAGCAAACAGTTCTGCACCATCTCCTGCGTCATTGTCGGAGCCAAGGCTGATGCACTCGTCCCCCGAGTCAGACTCATCCACCTCTAAGCCACCAAGCTCCGCCAGCAGGCCAGCTTCGTGCTCGTATGGGTCAGTTAGTGGTGCTGCAGCGTTGAGCGCATCACCCCAGCTGGGCCCCACAAGGATGGTGTCTCCTCCGGGGCTGGCCGCTATATCCTGTGACGGGGGGCTGGCTACCCCCATCACCAGGGCCGCCGTGGACAGACTACCTTGGCACATTAGCCTGTGTCGGCAAGTTTTGTTTGACAGGCGTGCACAATGCTCACAAGCAGCTGGGGATGCTAGCGCGTCGTGGGTGTGTTGCAGCCCAAGTTATTAAGCACACACGGGATGTGTATGTGCCCCAGCTATTTTACTACCACACGCACGTACCTTTGTCTGCAACTTGTCCTTGTCCATGGCAAGGGAAGGCAGGCTCTGTCGTAATTAAAAAATACGAAATGTGTTCAGTAGCTAGTATGGCGGCTAGCTACTGCAGCAGCTACTGTTTGATTACAGGCTAGCTTTAAATTCCAGGCAGCCTGTGCAGTGTTGGTTAACGTTAGCGTTCAGCAACCTGAGTGGTTAGCTTGCTCTGAGAACAGTGATGCTAGCTGTTAGCCACACAAACCGTCTGAGAGATAGCTTCTAGGAGCGAGAAGAGTGTTTAGACTGAGGAGGATGACGTGACATCGGGCTCTTATAGTAGGAGGATGTCCCTTGCCTACAGAGCAGACGTCACATCTGTCTGCCAGTCAAGACTGGTGTAAGAAAAAGGGCTTCTGGGGGTCAGCGCGGAGAGCGTGTCCCATAGTGAGATACTGAAACGAATGTTGAAAGAGAACCACAAATCTCTCTACAAGTTTATCATTGTCATTCCTCAATAGGGGGTGGAATGACAATGATAAGCACAAAAAAAAAAAAAGTTCATATTGTAAATACATGGAAAATGTTCAACGCTAATGTTTTTCAATTTCTTTGTCTTACAACATCCATGATTCCTGTTTCAAAAGAATTATAATGGACAGACAGACCCTTTTTAGGCAAACACACTTAAATATATCGGACCTTTTTTACTTTTTTTTTTTTTACATTTTGCAAATATGTAAATACTCCGGCATAGTACATACACATTTGACTACTTGTGCAACCCATCCCACAAGACTTAATTCAGTGCAGTTATCATGTATAATAAAGATACAATATTTATTTTAATGCATTTACTCAGCTTCCCACTTATGTAAGTAGAGCAGACCAACAATCTGTCATTCTATAAGTAAGTGGTAAACGCTGCAGTTACTGGGACATCATATTCCATGCCTTGCCTGATCCATTTTCCTTGCTTTTCACTATCACATGTTATTTAAATCTTATTTCTGGGGCCATATTGTTTCCACATTACAGCCTAAAGCATTTGGTTTATGACAGGTCCAAAATGCCACCCAGAAGCAGTGATATGATTTCTCTTCTGTATGAATCCTGACTGTAGGATGGGATTGTTGGGCTATGTTAACCACAGACTGCTCTTGATGAGCTGTCGCTAAAGCTCTTCGAGAACAATTAAGTGCTGGTGAGATTTGGATGACATGCATTGTTCCGCCTGAGAGTTAGCTAGCATAGCCATCTTGGCAGGTTAACCATCTAGTTAACACTGATGTTATTGCATTGATCTCTTCAAAAAACGTTGTTTGGTTCTGCACAAGTAAGCAAGCATTAGTCACCAAAAAAGTCTCCAGTGCAATTACAGACAAAAAAAGCAGAGGACATAAAGAACTCATTGACTTTATGTCAGGAGAGAACACAAATATTGCTAAACAACAGATCCTGGATTTAATGGGAGGGTTCATAGAGCTGAAAACAAAAAAAAGGACAAAAAGATAACCCTATTGGAGGACAGAGTGGCAGACCTGGAACAATACTCCCATTTGTTAATTGTCAGTGGGCTGGAGACCAGGCCCCGGTCATATGCCAGGGCAGCAGCGTCAGAGGGTGAAAAACCCACCGAGCCTGACTGACTGGGAGCCTGGACTCCCGTGGAGCAACAGGTGATAGCTTTTTTCAACAGTGAAGGAATATCCATGGGCAGCAGTGACACTGAAGCATATCATCCTCTCCCTGAATAAACAAAAAAAGAAGCCTGCCATTATTATACGCTTTGTGAGCAGAAAACAAAAAGCCACACTGCTCAGGCAGGGGAGAAAGCTTAAGGGAACCAGTGTGCATATTAACGAACATTTGACAAAGAAAAACACTGACAGACAGACAAGATCCAATCAATGTGGACAACAAACTGCAAGGTAGTTACACAACTGAAAGGATCACCACAGGATGCAAAGTTGCTGGTCATCAGGGAACTAGCTGAACTGGATAAGTATCAATGATGGCAGCACCTGGGAGAACTACAACCAAGGTTATGAAACAGTTGAACTTGATGTCAGCCTCACCTAGGAAGAGAAATCATGTATTTAAAGAATATTTAAAGAACAAAACAGAAAAAAAATTAAAACACTCATAAAAGATATGTTAAAAACAAGCTTAAAAGTACAGTGCTCAAAAACAAAATTGAGGGAACACATCAGATCTTGATGAATAAAATATTCAAGTTGAATAACTGATATTTGTTGAGGACAAAATGACAACAGTGGTCAGTGGAAACCAAAATCATAAACTCATTGAGGGCTGGATTCAAAATCACACTGAAAATCAAAGTAACAAAAAAAAAAAAAATCACAGGCTGATCCATCCATCCATCCATCCATGGGAATGCTCCTGATAAGTTGGCGGATGTTGTCCTGGGGGATCTACTCCTAGACCTGGATCAGTGCATTAGTGAGCTCCTGGACAGTCTGTGGTGGTACGCAGATGCAGCAATACATAGCTTCCCATAGGTGCTCAGTGGGATTTGGGTCAGGGGAACGAGAGGACTAGTCAATCATTCCTTCATCATCCACCAACTGCCTACACACTCTGGCCGCATGAGGCTGAGCAGTGTCCTGCACGAGGAGGAACCCAAGGCCCACTGCACCAGTGTAAGGTCTGAGAGTCAGTCAGAGGATTTCATACAGGTAACAGCAGTCAGAGTACTGTTGGCTATGACATGGAGGTCTGTGCAACCATCCAAGGATATGCCTCTTGTTACGGAGACAGCTTGACTTGTCCAATCCTTGTAATACCTTTAAAACAGATTTACAAATTAACAAGCTTCTCCCAGCGTGTTCGTTTGATGAAGAATTACAGGAGAGTAGATGACTTCAGCTTAACTCTTTTTTATTGTCTTCCACACAGATCACGATGTACAGAGCTCTGGGTCTGATCCTTCTTGCCCTAACCAACAACAACAGCGAGTCAGGGCACAAATCTGACCACCTATCTCTTCCTGACCCAGTCTTTTAAGCGTGTACAATTATTTCTGACACAATTGTTGCTAGGCGACCTCGTTCCTCTCTGCTGACTCCTCGACCACGACTTCCTGTTGTATTGCGCTTCACCTTTCTCTCTCTAGGGGTGAACGGTCGGTCACGCGCCCTGGTTTCCTGTTGTAAAGACACAGACACAGAACAAACCAACATCCTAACTGACTTTCTATATATCATGCTCTCTATGACTTCTATTCTAACTGGTTATTTTCCACTCAAGCTGTCACGTTCTCTTGCACGTGTTTTAGGCAACTTAATGAGTTACACAACACTTATTCAGAACGGGTATGCGTTCAATACATGTACTATTTACATCATCCTCCATCCTATCAAATATTCAATACCCAACACTCTCCAGACCATCACTGATGCATTGCCAAACCGGTCATGCTGGATGATGTTACAGGCAGCATAGCCTTCACCACGGCAACTCCAGACTCTTCACACCTGTTGCATGGTCAGTGTGAACCTTCTCTCATCTGTGAAAAGAACAGGGTACCAGTGGTGAACCTGCCAATTCTTGTGTTCTCTGGCAAATGGCAATCGAGCTGGGCTGTGAGCACAGGTCGCACACCCCATGCACACCAGTAGTCTGCTGGAGCAGATACCGGTCCTGCTGGGTTAATGTCCATCTACAGCCTTGTCCAGCCTCCTTGTGTAACAGCAGGTCTCCTGGTATCTCCTCCATACCTGTGAGACTGTCCTGGGAGACAGCAAACTTTTTAGCAATAGCACGCATGGATGTGCCATCCTGGAGGAGGTAGACACCCTGTGCAACCTGATTGGGCTGCAGGTACTACCTCATGCTACCAACCAATTCAATCAATCAATCAATCAATCAATTTTATTTATAAAGCCCAATATCACAAATCACAATTTGCCTCACAGGGCTTTACAGCATACGACATCCCTCTGTCCTTAGGACCCTCACAGCGGATAAGGAAAAACTCCCCCCAAAAAATCCATTAACAGGGAAAAAAAAACAAAAAATGGTAGAAACCTCAGGAAGAGCAACTGAGGAGGGATCCCTCTTCCAGGACAGACAGACGTGCAATAGATGTCGTACAGAACAGTTCAGCACAGTAATCTGTATGACACAATGAGACAGAAAGAGAGAGAGACAGAGAGAGACAGAGAGAGAGATGCAGAACAGACGTAACAGTACCTTACAACAACATCAAAGAAAGTAATAATATTATAATTAATAATGATATATTAATATCTGATAGTATACATGTGTGACAATAATCATATGTGTATAATAACAGTAGAAGTATGACTAATGATAACAGCAGCGGCAGGAGGCATTTGGCAGGACCATGGCAGCAGCACAACCACACACGTCACACTATCCAGGCACCGCTGCAATACAAGTTAACCTGAGAGACAGTGGAGCACAAAGGCTCCGGAGAAGAAGCCGAGTTAGTAACATCCAGAATGGCCGAGTTAGCAAGATGCAGTAATAGGACATGAGAGAGAGAGAGAGAGAGAGAGACAGAGAGAGAGAGAGAGAGAGAGAGAGAGAGAGAGAAGGAGAGAAGGTGCCTGGTGTATTATAGGGGGTCCTCCCACAGACTAGGTCTAAGTCAGCCTAACTAGGGGCTGGTACAAGGCAAGCCTGAGCCAGCCCTAACTATAAGCTTTATCAAAGAGGAAAGTCTTAAGTCTGGTCTTAAATGTGGAGACAGTGTCTGCCTCCTGGACCGTAACAGGAAGATGATAAGTAGTTACAAGGACACTGGCAGAACACAAAACTAGAGAGAATCAGTGGGAATATGTGTTCTTTTATGTATTTATTTATTTATTTATTTATTTTGGAGAAGTATATTATATGAAGCCACAAAAAGGATTATTACAGCAAGCTATTTGAGGAAAACAGAAATAATGTATATATATATGTATATATATTTTAAAGATATTGTTTTGGCCATTTTTGCCTTTAATGCACAGGACAGATAAGTATGACAGGGGGAGAGAGAGGGGATGACATGCAGCAAAGGGCCACGAGCTGGATTCAAACCCGGGCCGCTGCAGCAACAGCCTTGTACATGGGGCGCCTGCTCTATCCACTAAGCCACCAATGCCTCACAACAGAAATAATATTAAAGTATATGGAAGCTACTGAATGACAACATTAAACATGGGCCTGGAAAAATAGTTGGTCCCAGATTGGCGTTCAAAAAAGAGCCATGGAAATTGTAAACAAAGCCACTTACAGAGAACCAACAACCCAATCTATATCAAATTAAAAGCAAATCATTCAAAGATTTGAATGACTTGAAAATGTTTCAAATCATGTGCAGAGCAAAAAAGTAATGATTATCTAATAGTATCCAGAAGTTGTTTCAAGTGAGAGAAAATAATCTGGGAGAAATGTGTATGTTCAACAAATGTTTATTGAGGTCTAATGCTAGATATCATTGTATTTCAGAACATATACACATTTAAACACATTTTTAAAAACAACATATTGAGGGGGTATGAGATGGTTGAATAGAGAGGGGAACTGGCATAGTAAGACATTGTTCAAGAAATGTAGGTTGTTTTTGTATGACTTTGTTTTTTGTTTTCTTTTCTTTGAGTGTGTGTGTGTGTGTGTGTGTGTGTGTGTCTGTGTGTTTTATTCACATTGATTTGTCCTTGTTTTATGTTGTATGTTTCATTTTTGATTGAATAGATTGTGGTGTGTATGGTGAACACGGGCAGAAAGTGGGAACATTTATGTTTAATATGAAATGAATTTACTTCCTCCTACTTCTTTTTTGAACATGAAATACTTATGGTGTTTACTGAATATGTCTGCTGGATATTTTGGTTTTGTTTGCTTGTTCGAATTTAATATCTAATCTAAAAATCCAATCTAAAGCTCATGAACAACCCAAAGTCAATAGAACGGCTGTCCAAGGAGCATGTGAATACACCATTGGCCTTGGCTGGCATAGATATCAGCAATACCCTACGATAACAGCGAGTAGGTAAGTGAGGAAAGTCAGGGATTTATGAGCACCTGGACATTCCACAGGTCGATACATACCAGACCAAAAACAGTCTTTGAAAGAGATCTGTTTGTTCATTTTCTCCCTCACTACAACAGATGCCGAGAAAAGACCCAAATTATCTCTCAATATATACCTTTTGATTTCCGTTTGGCACTCTCATAAGTATTTATGTTAGCAAGACTGTGTATGTAGGATTGAGTCAAAATAAACTACTTAGCCCAGTGTAACAGTGCGGCTTACTGATGTAGTTTTCGGACAACAATAGAGCTCTGTGGCATAGAGCAGGCCTATTCAATTGGCAACCTGCGGGCCACATCCGGCCCAGAAGCACCTCGGATTGGCCCAGCTAGGGATTGGTATGGAGACACAGGATTAAACAGCCTGGGGCAAAATTAATCAAGACCGAAGTATTAATAAGCTCTGCCATTATCGGCTCTTTCATCATTACTTTCTAAAGTTTTGGTTTCATGTATCATCATGCTGCAGACTCTCTCCTGAATACTGCATGCTGACCTCCTCCTCACACACACAGACACACACGAACATGACAGAGTGAAGTACGACAACAGCAGAGAGGCCAGGGTGCCAAAGAAGGGAATATAACTTCAAGATTACTGTAGTTGATGACAAGTACTTACTTTAAGCTAGTGCAATAAAACCTGCGTCAGTAAAAAGCCTATGCATTATTAATACACACAGTAGCGGCTCGTGGTGAAATTGGGTGGGAGGGCTAACGCATTAGGTCTATGGCCTACACTGATCAATAGTTCAGCTGCAGTAACAGTAACAGCACACCGAGATACAGTATCAGGTTACAGCAACAATGCACTACAACAAAACCAGAGAATTAGGCTAACTACAAAAATGTTCTGATGCCAAAAGCTCTCTCTCTCTCTCTCTCTCTCTCTCTCTCTCTCTCTCTCTCTCTCTCCCTCCCTCTCTCGCTCGCTCGCTCGCTCGCATGAACACACACACACACACTCAAGCACACACATTGACTATTTTCCGTTGTGTACACAGACAGGAAAGGTAAAGAAAGGGAAGGAGTAATGCTCCTTTAATAAGAGGTTGTCGGGGGTATCGGTACAGTAGTAGATAGTTGCGCCCCATGTATAGGGGTGATGCCTCGCTGCAGCGGTTGCAGGCTCGACCCTGGCTTGCAACCCTTTGCTGCGTGTCAACCCCCACCCTCTCTCTCTCACTCCATTTCACTCTGTCCTGCACATTAAAAGCAAAAAGCCAAAAAAATAACCTTAAAAAAAATAAAATAAGAGGTTAGGGCTTGGGACTAAGGCTGGGCAGTATGGCGTAAAATCAGTATTTGGGGGGATGCGGTGACAGTATGATATTGCGGTATAGTCTTCTCTCTTTTTTTTACACCTTAAATAAAACAATTTAAAAAGCCATACAAGTCTAGGATGGAAACTATTTATTGTCAGAAGTAAAACGGTTGCTAATCCATCTATCATTGTGTATAAAATGTTATATAGTATGTATAAACGTTAGACAGAAGAGGGAGGGCCGGCGGCTCCTGGACCCCCTTCTCCAGTGGGCCTGGATTTGGTGTGGTTGGTCAGGTCACCTCCATCACGTACAGAGTTGGGTATAATGCATTACAAAGTAACGCGTTAGAGTACTTTGATTACTTTTTGCAGTAATGAGTAACCTAACACATTAGTTTGCTGTTTGAGTCATCAAAAACTTGAATACATTTTCAAACAAGCCATCAGTTACTTCCATTACTTTTAGAACGCTGGTCCTTCAGCTCCGAAACAGCAACGACTGTCTTTTGTGTTAATAATAATAATAATAATAATAATACATTTTATTTAAAAGCGCCTTTCTCAACACTCAAGGACACTTTACAGAGCATTAAAAACACAGAGAGAATTAGAGAATTAAAGGCACAGAGAATTAAAGGCACAGAGAGGTGGAGGGAGGACGACGGCCTGAGGGAGCGAGAGGGAGTGGCGATGTGGAGGAGATCAAACAGGTAGGGGGGGGGGGGGGGGGGGGTTTGAATGGCCTTGAAAGTTGGAGGTGAACCAGCATTTAATTTCTGAGAGGCAGTGGGTGAGGGAGGAGGGTGGAAGAGAGGTGTCGGGTTTACTGGATAGGTAGAGCTGGGTGTCATCCGAAATCATCTGAAAGAGAATACCAAATTTACGGAAAATATTGCTTAGTGGGAGGAGATAGATAATGAAGAGGAGAGGCCCTAGGACGGAACCCTGGGGCACACCTGAAGTGATGGGGGAGGGCTGTCAAGTGAAGGATTTGAGTTGGATGAACTGAGTGCAGCTTGTGTGGTAAGAGTGAAACCAGTGAAGGGGGGTGTGAGTGATACCTATGGAGGAGGATTGGGTGAGAAACAGTGTCGAAGGCCGCACTCAGATCGAGGAGGATGAGAATGGAGATTAAACCGGAGTCAGCTGCCATGAGGAGGTCGTTGGTGATCTTAGTGAGGGCTGTTTCTGTGCTATGGAGGGGACGGAAGCTGGACTGGAACTGTTCATAGAGGCTGTTATGGGTGAGATGGGAGTGGAGTTGAGAGGCAACTGTTTTTTCCAGAATTTTGGAAATGAAGGGGAGGTTGGAAATGGGGCGGAGGTTATTAAAATCGTTGGGGTCTGAACCAGGTTTTTTCAGGATGGGACAGACGGTTGCGGTTTTGAAAGGGGTGGGAACAGTTCCAGTGGACAGTGAGGAGTGGATAATGGCTGAGATAAAGGGGAGCAGAGAGGGGAGGCAGGATTTGACCAGAGGAGTGGGGAGGGGGTCTAGCTGGCAGGATGAAGGTTTGGACTTTCTGATGAAGTCAAAGATAACTGAGAAATGAGGGAGTTCGAAGTTGGAGAATGGTTGATGAGGAGGGAGGAGTTCAGAGGAGGGGAGTGGTGAGAAAGTTAAGCCTAGGTGCTGGTGAATTTTATTGATTTTGTCATTGAAAAACCGGAGGAGGGACTCACAGGTGTCTGAGGAGTACATGTGGGGGGTAGGGAGTCCGGAGGTTGAATGATTATGTAATAAATGGAGAAGAGAGTCTTGATGTTTCCAGCATTTGAGGAGATGAGTCCAGAGTAGTATTGAGATTGGAGAAATGGAGTCCTTATAGAGAGATAACTGAGCTAAGTAGATGTCTTTGTGGATATTGAGACCGGTTTTCCTGAAGAGTCTTTCCAGCTGTCAATTTCGGGATTTCATGGAATGGAGATGTGGGGTGAACCAGGGGGCAGACTGGGTGAAGGAGACAGAGCGAGATTTGACAGGAGCAACTGAGTTGAGTATGTTGGAGAGTCCATTATTGTACTGTGTGACGAGATCACTGGGGGTGGAAGTGGGGTCCAGAGTCAGGGTGGTGATGCAGGAGAAGAGGGAGTCCATGTTAATGTCCGTAATATTGCGGTATGAGATGATACGGGGAGGTTTGGAGATGGAGAGCTTGAGGGTGACGTTAAAAAAGAAGAGGAAGTGGCCCGTAATGTGAAGTTTGTCAGCAGTAAAGTTGGAGGGGGTGAGACCTGAGCAGCAAATTAAATCTAGTGTGTGACCTTTTATGTGTGTGGAGAAGTCTGCAAACATTGGAAACCAAAGCTCTCAAGTCGTGATGAGAAGTCCATGGTGAGGGCAAGAGCAGTATTGTCCATGTGGATATTGAAATCTCCTAGCAAAGTTATATTTGGGTGAGAGAGTGGAGAGGTGGGTAAGAAGGGCGGAGAATTCATTTAAAAAGTCACTGTGAGGCTTGGGGGGACGGTAAACTGTGGCAATGATTGTGGCGGTGGGTCCGGGGATCTGACAGAGAAGGCATTCCAGTGAGGAGAAGGGAGGCACAGAAAGAGGAAGGACCTTCCACTTCTCCCAGTAGAGTATCGCGAGACCTCCCCTGCGACCCGAGTCACAAGGTTTGCAGATGTAAACAATTCAACTGGGAAGTTACCAGGAACTTGCCACGTCTTGTTTAAGCAAAGAAAATCAAGCTTACGGTCGTTAAGGAGATCCTGGATAACATGTCCTTTGCCGGTGAGGGATTGGATGTTCAGCAGACAGAAGCTGACGCTGGTGTTGTTGTTGTGGGGGAGCACTAGCCGACCTAGCCAGGCCGGCTAACACACTGTGGTCCATAGACTGGCTGGTGTTTCTGGGTGAGTGGCGAGTGGAGGACCAAAAGGAGGCAATCTCCTTGGAACCGCCGTAGTGGAACCCCCGCCAAGACCCACGGTGGATGTACCTCCGACAAGGCAGGAGGGCGATGTCCGGATGGAGGTGCAGAGCTGCCGGTGGAGATCCAGACTGCGGGGAGCGGAGCCTGAAAAGCTCTGCTGCCGAGAACTGGAGGAGTCCTTCCACAGGAAGATGGAGGAGCGACAAGACAGTCCACACCAGAATAGCCGACACATAGACCTCGCTGACCCACATTGTGGAGCGTGGCGGAGAGGATGAGACGCGGAGCCAGGTGGTGAGCCGAGCAGGTAGGCTGAAGTTAGCCTGTTCTCAGAAACACGCTGGGCGATTGCAGCACGAATAACAAACATCAGATGAAGGTAGAGGGTTAGATTCCCACTAGAGAGGAGTTGCACGGACAGTTTGTAGTCGGAGAACCATAAAAACACTTAAAAGTTACCGGTGAGACGCGGCAGCAAGACGCGCCAGCGTCCACTCAACCCGGAAGCAACAGCCAATGTTGTGTGTGTGTTGTTGTGTGAGCTGTCAAATGAAATTGCCCTTGAAGGGATTAATAAAGTTTAAATTAATCTTGAATCTTTTGGTTCTAATAACGGAGATAACATTAAACCTATCAGTCTGAAAGAAGTCATGAAGCCTGTGGGTAGCTACGTGGTAAAAGAAAAATCTAAAAAAAAAAAGGTGGAGGAAGACTCGCTGACAGACGGGTCAGACTCAGAAGGACTTTCATTATACCTGGTACACGACTTTTCTGTCCATTCTGAAAGTCACTATGTCTCATTACACGATTGTGGAGTCATAAAATCGTGCCGTGACTTGTTCCAACAGACATGGCACACTACACGATGGTACTCACCAATCATCCCCGCTGGTCTTTCACGGCGTGTGTGATGTCGTCAGGTTATTCTTGTGCTATTTGTATTACTTTTAGTATTATTTGAGTCACTGTGTGTGTTCGTGTGCCAGCCAACATGTTGTTGTAGTCACCTAAAAGCGTCAGCAGATCGCAGGAGCTACATTTGAAGTACCCTACGTAAACATTCAAGCTACTGTATCTTCCACAAAAAGTTCTGGCAAATGTTTCACAATAAAAGCCTATTTAGAAAATGGAGGGATTCTCTCAGCCGAGGTTATAAGCGGCTTTTAATTTGAAAGAAATTCAGGAAGTGTTGAGTTTGAAATGATGGCGCGATATGTAAACTTTAGACAATAGGAGCGGATAACAAGTGAAAATATAAAGATACAGAGGGATTAATGAATAACGGACCGTCTATAATGTAGTTTGTTTCAAATGAAGCTGGGAGCCTCTGCAGTTGTGGTGAGTAAAAGCCCCGCCGCTATTTGTTAATGTTATTACTTTATGTCTGACCGTGAGGATGTACCATTGTTTGCTAGCTTGATGCTAATGACAGTAACGTTAACTCAGCGGGTTGACAAAGTGCCTCTGCTGTTTCACACCATCATTTCCCCCTTTTACTCTGTGTGGTAACATCCCTAGAGGAAATATTAAAAATGCTGGGGTGTTGTTGTCATACAGTGTCTACGGCAGCAGATTGTTCTGTGTTTCTACTGGTCAAAGTGACGGCTGTGATGGGAGAATTGGATCTCAGTGAAGGGCAAGTGGTCCATAACTTTAATTTTGGAGACAAAAAATGTAGGTTAAGCGACCTGTGGTCCATTGCCCAATAGGAAATGTAGAACACTCAAAAGTACTTTTTTTTTTAGTGCTTGAGTTACTTTTCTCAGGGAGTAACGCAGTAAAGTAACTGGTTACTTTAAAAACAAGTAACGTAGTAAAGTACTTTGATTGCTTTTAAGGTAACCTTTACCCAACTCTGATAATGTAGCAAGGGAGGTGCGTGCGGCAAGTAGGCTGGCAGGTAGACCGGCTGGCTGGCCACTGGGCCCTGTTCTGCTACCGTAGCCAGAGTACTGCGGTATGAAGGTAGCCACAAAAGCAGTACTCATTTTTATTGTGGTATGTCACCGTCACAGCGAATACCACCCAGCCCTACATGGGCCCATCTTATTTGAAGAGAAGCTCACATCGACGGCCTTTCTGGGATGCAAACAGGTTAATCACCAAGTCATTTAAGTCTGATTTGATTTTCGGATGAGGTCCCGCTCGATAGACAGCATTTAAAATAATCCACCTCAGTCAGCATGATGCTAACGCAATTCGCAAGACTCAACACTAACTCTCCCACTACAGTAACAGCGGGCAGGCCCTCACTGTACTTCCACGCACTGTCATTGGCCAAAAGTCAGTGGCCTGGGCTGAATTAATTTAGCCCAACAACAGTAAATCAAGGGGCTTGTCACAACACCTGTCACTCACGATGTGACAACAATGATTGGAAGCTGATTCTAGGAGTATGGGCTGTAAAAAATCAGCCGATTTAGATAAATCCTGCATTTTTGTGATTATTTTAGTGCTGTTGCTGCTATAGGTTCCACCAAAAACAATCAGTTCTAAGGTTCAATAACTAATATTTTAATATTTTCTTTAATTTAATAATTTTTTTGTCTCTATTGTAAAAGACAGGCAGGGCTTAGCCCTGCTAGCCCATTTATACCAGCACAGTTATGGTTAACAATCCTGGTTTATACATTGCTCCAGTGAGATCAATAGCAAATTGTTAAAAACAAACTAAAATGAAAGCTGTTTGTAGTCTAAGTTAGTTTGCCACTTATCTTAAAATGTACCTGAGGTAGCCTAGCTGCAGATAGTGAGTGCCCTCAGTAGAGGGGGGACAGAAAGTAGGAAGAATGATTGATACTGATGTCTGCTCTTCATGTAAGGGAAAATGTATAATGAGTGACTAAGTGACTAATTTTCTTTTTCAAACGTGAAACGATAAACGTTGCTACTGTCACTACAACAATTTGCACTTTTTGCTGCTGGAAATGTCTGACCCATCAACATTTTCTGCATTTAATCTGGCCCAGCTGACTTTGTAATTGAAAAGCTCTGGCATAGAGGAGTAAAATATATTGCTTGTTTGCAATCATGTGACACGTGAATTTCAAGCGGAGGGCAGGAAGTAAAATGCTACATGCAGAGCGAGTGGAGATGGAGGACACTGTGTATGTGAAGAATCTAGATGAACCTGCACGCAGCAGGTATAGTGACAAATCAAGGAACATATTGAATACATATCAGATTTGCCCACTGTCGAGGCGATAGACATCATCAACTTCCTCGTCCTTCAGACCTCCACGGCTAGCCACATGAAAGCAAACAAGAGTCTGGAGGCTTTCAACTACTTTGTATGTGGCTGGGTCAATGATCTCGCTACCAAAGAAGCATTGAATAAATGTCGACTTGTTTTTGCCCGGGTGAGTAACATTAAATGTGTTTTAAAAGGCTATATTATACTACTGTTATTCCGAATCCAACATGTAACTTAGCTAGCTTGGACTCACGTCAGGCAGCTAATGTCACCTGGCTAGCTAACTAGCTAGCTACCATTAACATTCATGTCCTGATGAGTTTGCACGCCTGATGTAACGTTACGCCCTCGGTGTCATCACATTTATGTTGCTAGCTAGGTAGTTGTTAACTGTCGCTACAATTTTGCAGGTCAACCATTCCCAGAGATCTGGAGAAACACCATTAAAAAACGTGGGTTCTAGCTGAAGAAGATGGAGTCAGCTAGGTAAGTCATAAAATAAATAGCCCAACCCAAGGCATGTTTTACACAACACTTTAGCTCTGACAAAATAATGATTGCTGTAATTTTCATGTTGTATCAAGTACTAGCTAGCTGGCAGACGCCACCCCACCACACTTAAGACAGAGGCTTTTTATCCACGCCTGGCTGCGTTTCTTCGTCGGTTTTCTAAAATCATCCCCTTTGTGGTTCATCACTTTGGGGATGCGAAAGCAGCTCTTGTTTTTTTCCCTGTTCAATTGGTTGGAACAACCGCAGACCGAGCAAAACATCGGCATGGTCCTTGGCTTCACAGATTCCCAAGTAGATTCCTGACCAGCCCTCCACTTCCTGCCCTCCACTTGAAAATTGTGCGATTTCGTGACATAATCTGCAAACAAGCTATTAAGCTTTATCTACACAGACAGGCAGACAGGTCAAGTATGGCCAGTTCATTTTAGTTTTGGCCTTTTAATGTTAACAATCGAAACTGTTAGCATCCTTATATTCCAAAGTTAAGTTCAGGTTCAGGCTAAATCAGAATAAAGTCAATGCTATATAAGAAGATAGGCTGGAAACTGTAGAATTAAATATGAAATTTCAACACATTCTCACTCCGACCTTGTCACATATTGACGTGTTGGACATAGACTTTTCATGTCCACATATGACATGCAAGGTACCCTGGGTGTCTTGGTTGGTGAAGTTCTGGACACTGTGTCAAGTTCTCTTCTTTCAAGATACACTTCCATTTTCACAGGAAATTCAATGTTTACATACATTGCGGTACAACACCGCAAATTGACTTTTTTTTTCTTCAACAACAAACACACATGCACATCAGTGCTCGAAAATTTCCCTTTATTATAAATTTCTCCACTGAGCATTAACCACTGATGCAAAATAGCAGCCATATAGTAAAAGTTAATAATGGGAGACAGGGTTGCCTGGTGGCAGGTGAGAACCACATTGCTATCTTACCTACATATACTGCCGCAGGGGCATAAGGAACACTTAGGCCAACTGAAACAATGCAGTGATACAACAGTACACTACTACATTTCAGCAGCGTGTAGTCAACCACACACATTTTACACTAAGGTTAATGATGACCACAGTATAAGTGGTAGTTACACACAGAATAATTAATCAATCAATCAATCAATTTTATTTATAAAGCCCAATATCACAAATACAATTTGCCTCACAGGGCTTTACAGCATACAACATCCCTCTGTCCTTTGGACCCTCACAGCGGATAAGGAAAAACTCCCCAAAAAAAACCCTTTACCGGGGGGAAAAAAAATGGTAGAAACCTCAGGAAGAGCAACTGAGGAGGGATCCCTCTTCCAGGATGGACAGACGTGCAATAGATGTCGTACAGAACAGATCAGCATAACAAATTAACAGTAATCTGAATGACACAATACAGTAATCTGTATGACATCCTCGGTAATGACAGTAGCTTACAACAACATTCATGAAAGTAATAATATTGTCGTTATAGTTCTGGCTACTGTGGTACAATATGTTGAAAGTATATATTAGTATCTGGCAGTATACATGTATGATAATAATCATATGTGTATAATAACAGTAGAAGTATGACTAATGACTAATGATGGCAGCAGCAGCAGCAGCAGCAGGCATCTGGCAGGACCACGGCAGCAGCACAACCACACATGTCACACTATCCAGGCACCGCTGCAGTACGAGTTAACCTGAGAGACAGTGGAGCACAGAGGCTCCATGAATTAAGTTCTTATCCTTTGAATACATATATGCCCGTCTAAAAGGAAATAATCTTCGCTGTGAAACTTCTCCAAGGTGACAGCGTAATTACCTGTTTTAGGAAAAAGGTTTTGCACTGATGACTCATTGATAAAAGGTTGGATTCTATGAAATTTATTACCAAAAGGTGGTTACATTAATGGAATCAGATAGGAGTTCATTGCTCATAATGATGCAAATTGCTTTTGGATTTATGAGAATTTTAGGGTCACTATAAATTCACTAGCGTCTATTGTATATCAGTGTAAATATCTCTAGCATGATTGACCTGGTCAGGGTTATGCTGGACTGCTGCATACATTGGATAAGAAGTGGGGTGCATCCAAGGCTCTGACTTAATTTCAATAATGAACCACAACATACAACCATAACTAAATGTTATGCAGATAAAGCTTATAATAATAATTCAACCCTTAGAAATGTAAAATCTAGACCTCAACATTTTTCCAATGTTGGAAACTAATTTATCTATGTCAGTTACAAAATTGATAAAAAAAAAATCAAGGGCATTAACAGCACTGAATATAAAGACATACAGTTTTGACACTATAGTGGATGTTTTCCCACAGTAAAAGGTAACTATGAATTATTTTTTATAAGAGAAACTGTCCTCATTCAAAAGATGTCAAGGGGAACTTGTATACCGCTATGAGGACAAGAAAAATATAGGAAAAAGAAAAGACTAGCCATCTCAAACCTCCATAGCTTTTTTCCCAGATTCCACTCTGCCAGGCAAAGTGAACTTGAGCATCAAATATTGAGCACCTTTCTGAAGATGTCCTAGTGGGTATTTTTTGCCACCATTAGAACTACCTAAGTGGCAAAGGTCAAAACACATTAAGAACCATGCCTGTCTTTATGCTGTCACTGCAGCCTCCACAGTGAAAATTTTCTTTTGCGAAAATGCACCTGTCCTGTGTCCCTTGAATGTAAAAAGGACTACAATCCCTTGAGACTGAAACCTTTGTCTCTTACTCTGTTATCCAGCTGTCAGAAGCTGGGGGGATCATTTATTCTGAGTGAGAAATGGGCCCTCAACTAAGCGTTGGAGACTCATGAGTTATTAAGCAAAGAATCCATTGATTATTGATTGCAGATCCTTTCGCACTTAAGTCTTTAATGTGTCAAGAACTTTAGCTGTGGAAATTCTGGGTCATTCTAGCTTTTGAAGGATTTTCTTTGATGTTTGGCCTGCCATTTTCTTAGCAAGGCATAAACATGAGACTGCATATGGAATTACTTTAGTGATATTATATAATTATGACATTAAAAACAAAACGGGTTTCAAACCAGATGAATTTACAGCACAGAGATGTGGACTTTGTCAAGGTGGTTGGCATTTCACCAGCCATCTCCACACAACATTATCCAATGAAATTGGGGCGGCATGGTGGTGTGATGGTTAGCACCACCCCTGAATTTGGATATTTATTAAAGTTCCACATAAAAATGATAAATGACTCTAATTAAACATTATATGTTTAGTTGACCATATGAGTGACGGTCAACGGAGTGAGTTAGGGGAGAATGACTCTGGTTAATATGTCTGTCAAAACTTTAGGTAAGCTTTTCACAGCAGCATTAACATGAGTTGTTACTCTTGTTATGTTCCCAGGCCACAGTGTGGCTCTTTATTTGCTCAGGCTAAAGTGAATTACATAAGAATGCAAGAGTGAGCTGTGAGCTGCAAGCAACACTTGTAACACCACAGTAGCCAATACCTTAAAGAACAACGTAATGTAAATAATATTAGACTGTTTAGAGCCTCCTTTCTGATATACGCCTATAGGCTAAGAATCTAAGCTCAACCAGCTAGGGTTAGCTAACTTCATGGCATTTCTTAACTCAATTACTAGTGGTAGTGAGTACTGTACTTGAGCACCAATTTAGCACCAACGGCCAATTTAGAGTCACCAGTTAACAGAGCACCTAGAGAAAACCCACACTGACACACGGAAAACATGCAAACTCCACAAAGAGGTGCTCCCCAACCCCGAGGTTTGAACCCTCCGCCTCGGGTTCAAACCAAGAACCCTGTTGCCGTGAGGCAACATTGCTAACCGCTGCACCACTGTGCTGCACTATGTCAAGCAAAATATAAAATAACTTAAAATTAGCTACATTATTATAGTGATCAACACATATTGTATCAATAATTATAATCCAATAGTATAATAATTAGTAGGCAAAAAAATGTCATCATATTCAAATCTCAAAACATGCCAAAGGCTTTCTTTGTGTATTGAAATTACTAAAAATTTTCTTCCAGGGGGAGAACGCCCCCAGAACTACCCTACCTGATCTTTGTTTCATATCTCTTCACCTTTTTCACTGCTCTGCAGTCTGGATTAAATGTAGAGCTATTCAAATCTGAGGTTAACCAATGTGCTCATTTTTTGGGGACCATAAAAGAAACATTTAATAGCAATCTGTCCAATAGCTGTTGAGATATTCTGGTCTGCACCCTACTGTCTGACTGACAGACCAACCGACCTACATTGCCTTCCCTAGAGGCTAGTGTGCTAAAATAAATTTTCACAGTACAGTCTCATCTGTGGTTCAACACAAAATGATTCTTACCATTTTGCAAAGAAAGTGCAACTGCTTGGAGGCAGGTTGACTGGCTCGGACAGCGGGTAAACAGACACTGTGAGACATGGGGGATGAGCTTGAAGTGCCAGCTGGAGGCAGAGAGGGAAATAGTTCCCTCCTGCCATGCCGGCTCAGACACCTGTTCAGAGCCAGATTAATTGGCTCAGGACAGGTTAAAGTGCACACACTCAGTGACAGAGAGAGAGTGAGAGAGAAGTGGCGAGAGCTGGAAAAGAGCTATCTAGGGACAGTTACATAGTCACTCTCTCCATTTCCAACCCTGTCTTAGTCCATGTATTTTAAAGCCAAGTCTGAATGTGTGCGGTGAAATGGGGCTCATATATGTACATAACTGAATTGTGTGAATGGTTTCTAGACTGTGTAAAAGCCATGTGCCAATAAATGTGTGAAAATACATTTTCTCTCCGTGCCTGTGCTCGCAGGCCTGTTAAAAGCCACTCAGGTGGGTCTGTGGTGCATTTATTGACACTGAGTGGGAGATTTTTTGGCTTTACCACTAGGCATTGTAGACTGACTTCAAGGGCAATTCAACCTTGATTATGGAGCCAAGTACTTGTGATCTATTGTCCTGGGATTTCTGCAGATCAGGTTCTATTTGATGATCACGGTTATGATCACAGAAATGGAATAACTGACTGCAATACAAAGGTTTCAGCTGTGTGAGGTGCTGTGGCAGAACAAAAAACATGTAGTCTAGATTCAGTTGGACCTCAAGGCGACCCTTCAATCCTAAACCATTTAATTAAATTGATGTTAAAAAAATTTGTCAGCTACTATTATGTTTAATTAGATTAATTTACCATTTATATGTGGAAATGTAATTATTAATTAAGATTTCAAATTCGGGGCTGATTTTCTGTGACTGATTGAATGGGCTAATGTTGCACAGACCACCTTGACAACATCTTTCTACAATAAACCTGTCTGCTTTGACACCTGTCATTTTTTTTATTGTCATATTTATACAGTGCCACTGAGCAAGCAGATAACATGTTTAGCACAGTCAGTGGTTATATTAGAGGTTGCATACAATTAGAAAATATAAATGGAACAGCTGTAAACACATGTCATCAAAGCAGTGCTATAAGGCGACAAACCTAAAGAGGGAATAACTTGACATGGTTAGATGTTAAAGGAAACATACATCTAAAGCAAAGCTACCCATGGATTATACAAGATTAACATTTTAATGATGAGAAACTCCAGATTCATCCAGATTAAGGCTGTATGATTTGAGATCAAATGAGGTAAACTATCTGTACATGACTCATACAACATACAGGTGAATTGACGTGACATGTGTAGTATTCACTCTGCGGTGCCTGGCACCAGGGACCAGGGACCAAATGTGATGAGATTTCTACTTTTCTGGAGCGTTGATCTATGTTGTGGCCGGAAAATAGAACAGCAGCATAACTTTACCTGTCATTGTAGGTTGAGGTCACCAGTGTGTGGGCTTGCAGAGAAAAACAACAGGAACTGCACCACATATTGAGTGTGTGTTGCCCCTTAGGCACAGGATAAAGGTGGAAACCCCTCATAAGCGTAACCTGAAGAGACACAGTGAGGGAGAAAGAGGGAAGAGAGCAGAGCTGGTGTGGGTGTGAAGAATTGTGAAAAACACAGCACAGCTGGGAGAAGGCCATCTCAGTATAAAGCCAGTAATTGGAGGCTGCGAAGAGTTACTCGGCCCGATCAAGTGCAGTCCTTACGCCTGAAATTCAGTTATTATGAAAGCTCCATATAATATTCAGCAGGAGAATAATTTCTGGGGGGGAAAAGAATAGGGAAGAAAGAATAGCCTCGCAAAATTACACCCCAGTGGAGCCTCTTGGTCTTTCATGTCTGAGTTGTGAACTGCACAGTTGTTGCTTCTGTGCATGTCTTAGCCGTAGTCTTGAAGAAAGCAGGAAAAGCTCGCACACTGATCAGAAAACTGGGTTGTCCACTCCAGAGGTTAATGGATGTAAAATAGCATGTTTAATGGTCCATCAAAAATATACAAAAATATATAACAAGTGCTACCATAGTGTGAAAAACAAAAAGAAACAAAAGAAAACTGACCAGAAACGTTTCGGCTACACAGCCATCCTCAGTCTGCCTAAATGACAAATCACACACCTGTGCTTTGTTTGTAGATTGGGGGCAGAGTCAATCAGTGCATGGATCCATACTTGTTCCAGGGCCACAAGTACAATTACACAAGAATGATCTCTAAAGCTATTATAGCATATTAAAGCATGATCAGATTACTAAGAGAAGAGGCCTGATTTTAGATCAACACTAACAGTTTTAAAACTAGCAATTACAAAATATGCAAAATACATAGAAAGATAGAAAGACACATTTCTCATCCCTGATCATGGCAGACAACATACCCACCAGACTTTGTTTAACTTTATGCACACTGTGCATGGGCAAACAATTTGCAAAGTGTTTATGATTATGTTTTGTTTCACCAAGGGACTTGTTATTTTTCTGTAGCAATATTTGTTAGGTGGAGGAGGACTTGTCAATTGGTGATTGATTTTTTATTTTATTTTATTTTTTATTTTTTGTAGAATAGAATGTTGAGTATCTCAGTGACATATATGATCCCCAGATGTAAAATCCTGGTATGTGTGTGGTGATCCAGTCACTTTTCTTCTAGTGCAGCAGTGAAGATATTTTTTGTCGTTGTTGTTGTTTTAGTGACAACTACTTGATGGTTTGCCTTGAAATTTGGTAAACACATTGATGCCCTCCTCAGGATGATTTGTCATAACTAATGTAACTAGTCCATACCCATTGAGTACAGCATACCATACCATGACTTAGTCATACCAAAAATTAGGAAAAAAACCCCCCAAACATTTGGCAACAGGGGGACCAACAGCGATCGGTCGCATTTTAGCCATTTTTAAGCATTTTTCTGTTATTATAGCCAGCTGCCAATTAGAGTTAAATTTCTCCAGTCACCTTGAGGCGTCCTGTTCTACATATCTACCAAGTTTAGTAAAAATCGATATGGCAGTTAGGCCTAGATAAGAAATTAGCTTTCTAGCGCCCCCATTTTCTTTGACAGGGTCAATAATGGAGGGTCCCCTCAGATTATGTGTGGTCATATGCCTACAAAGTTGCGTGGTGATCAGTGAAACCCTTGAGATGTTACACACCTTTTTGTGATGAGCCACACCCTCCACAATATTCATTGCCTTATAGTAGCTCAGCTTTAGTTAGTTTTCCAACTTTTGCCAAGAGGGAACTTTAGATATTGGTCCCTAGATTATGTTCACTGAGTTTCATGCAGATCGGTCAAACTTCTTAGGAAGATTTTTCAAAAAATTCAAAATGGTGGAAAATCTATATAACCGGAAGTTATGGGTTCTTGAGGCAAATTTGTTCCTCATGAGGAGAGGCATCTCTGTGCAAAGTTTCATGTCTCTATGACATACAGGGCATGAGATATGCCCATTCAAAGTTTGCAATTTCAGTTGGTTGCTGTAGCGCCCCCCTTTGGCCAATTGATGTAATATTGCCAGTCAGTGAGAAAAAAAATGTGGAACAGACACAGACAAACACACAGAATTTTAGTCATTATATAGTAAGATAGTAAGATAAGATACCAGTGACATTCTCATCAGCCTCAGCTGCACTTGTGCTCAGTATGCTTTCATGCTAAACTAAGATGGTGACATCACCATCATCGTCACCATTACCTGCTTAACCTCAGCGCGTTAATACTGTCATTGTGTATACATGTTATTGTGCTGGCATTAGCATTGAGCTCAAAGCACCACTGTGTTTGAGCACAGCTGTTAGTTTTGTTAGCCTTTATTAAGCAACAAAAAATGTACGTGGTTTGGTGAGCTACACCTGATAGCACCAACACTTGGCAAGTCATGTTGTAGCTGTATGGCTGAGTTGCTGAGCATCCTGGAAAAGAAGGAAAACGTGGATGGCATGTTTGGTTGGCCTGCAGAGTACTGCATCAGGTCAGGTACAAGCAGGTACCCAGTAAATGACTTGCAAAGAGATGATTTGCAGGTGGTATTTTGTATAAATTTTAGAGATGTGATGCTCACTATTAGTTTAAATTGTATTTCCTGAATTACCTTCATCTTAAAATATAATATCTTAGTTTCACATGTATGAAATGTCAACAAATTATGACTTTAAACATGCTGCCTGACCAATTATTTATTTAGTATTATTATTATTTATTATAACAGTGCATGGTTATTGAAGAATTCGCACTCTCAGGTCAGGCCATGAATCTTGTGTTGCCGGGTCAGGTTGGGTTGCAGAACTAATTGGTCATATGTCCGGCTAGCAGGGTGGGTGCAGTATGGCACATTACAATTTCGGTTCGTCCCATTAAGTCCGTTAACCCCTTGACCACCCCGACAGCAGCTGTTTGGCACCCTGCATGTGTTTCCTCAGTCTCACAGCCAAACTATTGCGTCTGACCCAAAACATTTCATTCATATTTAATAACTATTGAAATGATGCATTTTTCTTTCCCTCCTCCCCCCTTTTGCAGATTAGATTTTTTTAACAAATACATAAATTAATAAAACAGAGTTGTTCACAACTAGACATTTAATCAAAATATTTGTTGCAGCTCACATAATTATTATTTCTTGCCTTTGGTTTTATAAGTCTCCCATGGCTCATTACTGTCATGGCACCAAACGCACACATATTCTAATGTAATGTCAAAGGATCAGATGCACATGATTATATTAGCGTCTGTGAACTTTTTCATTAAGGTTCATTTGGCAAGTGGGGAATTCTGAAGGCAACATAAAAGCTAATTTACTCAAACCATTAGGCTTTATGCTATCATGGCAATATGCTCAAACTTGTCTGCAACACTAATTTAAAACCGACCAGGCAGATTAAACAGAAATAACACCCTTTGGCCAATAAGAGTTGTACTGTATAATTATCATGTGGAAATCTACTAACAGATGGCATCTCTAACTGGTGTGTCTGTTCGTGTTAGTAAATGTGAAACCCCATTATGTTTGATTGAGATGTTGTCAATGGTAAAGCAGGAATACGTAGTCTGAATTCTGTTCTTTGCTGAATGATCACAAGTGTGGCATTAACACCTCTAACACCTATAACCATGCAGTAATTAGGTTTGAAAATGAACATTTTGTTTCTAAACTTGTAATCTTGACAGACAGGGAAATCTTGAAAAATGAAAAGCATCGTGCAACTTTAAATGACAATTGGTTTTTGGCTGAGAGTCTGAATCATCACAAAAAGGAAAAGAAAATCTTCCTTTATCTGTTGGAGATCCTTGCGACTACATGCGGTGACACACCATTCGTATAAGAATTCCTTTATCGAGCACGAATAGATCTTTTAGAAAAATGACTCCTGCCAAATGTGGGTGCAGAGACTGGCAGACACACCTTTACGTGAGATCTTTCCCTCATGAGACTTGACAAGATCCTGACAAAATTAGCTCTGTATTTCCTTTGCCCTTCTTCTACAAATCTAATTTGTCTGGCAGCACCGAGTGAGCTGTGATTCCTAATTAAACTATAGACTTGAATATAATTGGTATTTCCTGGCATGACAAGAATGTTGTCCTGAGCCATCCAAAGTGAGCAGGTGGACAAATCCTGAGCTAATGTTTTTTGTTGTTGTTCTTTGTGTGTTTGTTTTATTTTTGCTAAACAAACCATCTAACACAGGAGAGAAAGAGAAGCTGCTGTTATTTATGTTCGCCTTTATATTGATAAATCTACCGTATCCATCAATCTTTCTGACTATTTCTTTTGACCTTATTGGAAAGTCACATATAAATAGATAATCCAATAATAACTTAGCTATCTAATGGCATTAAGTAGTCCTGGGGCAGCTGAGTGACAGCTGTGTTGATTCATAGGCCATAATGCTGTGCCACAAAAAGAGTGAACTGCCCCCTTTGAATTATGAAGGAGTTGCCCCAAGTGAAGGCTTATGTTTCATTGGGTCAGATGGAGCACGAGATCCACAAGCTGACTGGTGCTGTATTGACAGTAATGTAGAAATGGTACTGTTGTGGTGACAAAGACTCTGAGAAAAGAAAGAATTTCATGGTTTATGTAAGTGACTGATATCAATAATGAATAATAAAGAAAGGGTGTGAAACTTGGACATCCAGATGAATTTTGGAGTAGAACCACTGCTCCTTCACTTTGGAGGAGATCCTGGGGTAGGTCCAGTACACAGTGGGATCTGCCTTGCAATCCCAACGGACTAGCTAAAGGAAATTGCAACAGAGACCCAGTCAAAGGGACCACAACAGATGGTAGATCAATGATTAGATGGCTTAATGGATGATATTACAAGAAACTAAGATGAAATTGCCCCAGAAGATGTGCTGATACATTGCATGATGAAATTCTATTAGAATAAACTGCAGGAAAATCAGAATCATAAAAATGATTCATGTTCATGATTTTACATCATTTATGTTAACTGGACTGGCTACCTTGTCATTAGAGAGTAACTTAAGACCCTCTGAAAAGCTTGTCTTTCTTGACCCTCTGTGATTTAACTTCTGACCTTCTTGCAGTGATATACAGATGTATTCCAGGACCCTCTGACATCACTGTTCAGTATGGTTTGGTTTATTTGGATCCCCATTAGCATGGAAAACTGTAGCTATTCTTCCTGGGGTCCACAGCCATCACACATATACATTTCTGTTGTTACAGGTGCACCAAAGTAGACCTCAGACATCACAGAGCAAGGTAAAACAGAATTAAAGTGAAACACCTTTTCAGCCTTTTGCCAGTTTCACACTACGCAATATCAGCTCGATTATAGCCCGATGCAGCATTGTAAGGTGGTCAGCTCAGATCATGGAAGACAATGAGTGTTGCATACCATAATCCATTGTTTTATTTTGTGTAGTATGTCATAGTAGACAACAAGCAAAGCATTGTCTGGGATACCTCAGGTCGTCCCAACAGAAAGTCTTGCATGTTTGATTTTCTTTTTGCCATCCACAACTTCTTCCATCAAAACTGTCACTTTGTGCTGTCATTTCAAACTCAACACTTCCTGTATCTGTTTCAAATTAAAAGCTCATTATAGATTTGGTTGGGAGAATCCCTTCATTTTCTAAAAAGTCTGTTATTGTGAAACATTTGGAACTTGTTGTAGAGGATTTACTGGCTTGCATAGTTTGCACGCAGTGCTTCAAATTTAGCTCTAACCATATGGTGACACATTTTACATTACTACAATAATATTTCGGCGGGATATGGACAGCCATAGTGACTGAAAGGTATAATATGCAATTTTTCCACATAAAAATGTCTAAAAACGACTAAACCAATATTATATATTTTGTTTAGTTGAGTACTTTGATTATCAGAAATGTTTCCAACAATTTTTCAAACCCAGATAAATATGAAATATTAATAAAAGTTACGGACCGTGTCATTAGGTCGCATATCAATGGCGACGTAACTCCAGTTACCATAGACATTAAATGAAGGAGAAGAAGAAGAAGCAGACCGGATGAGATGTCAGAGAATGAACGTTACTGTTGCTAGGCTAAGCTAACTCATCATGGATCATGATTATGCATTGACGGTTGTTGCACCTTTTGACACCAAAGCTGTCCCGGTAAACAAGCCGGTAAAACAGAAATGTATGGGTCAACCAAGCGATCCCAGAAGAATTTGGGATAAGAAGAGAGCTAAATCAAGGATAAATATTGGTGTGACCTTTCCAAGATGGAGAGAGCTTCGTGAAAATCTAGGACTACAATTCGACGCCGACCTCTAGTGTTCTACTAGACAGGTAAGCAAACATCTGGCTGATGTTATCGAAATATTAATCATTTACACCAGTGTATTGCAAGCACCACTGCCCGCCGGGGGACCAGCGCTCCGGTCAGCGGCCTCCGCTGGGGAGCAGTGTGGAGCGGAGGCTGGCTAACCACAACATCTAACGATAGGTTTCTATAATGTCGAGCTGATGCCCTGGTAAATGAACTGCATTTATAAAAGAGGCAGAGGAATAGCTAAACATAAGACACTGAGCAGGAGAGAGCAGCAGAGAGGGAGAAGCCGTTGCTAACTGTAAAACTAAGTAACTAGCAGTTTGCTCAAATAACTAGCAGATTGCTAACTGCTCAGCTAAAGTGAGTAGCATTTCTGAATAGAGTGCAAATAACTGTTTATAACGGTTTCACGGAGTGAGGAATTTCAGATCTGTATCTGTTTTATGACTACAATTCCCATGATCCCACGCTACTTTGTGATGTCATCCAACTCCGTCTTCTGTTATTGTTTTGGTTTGAGACCCCTAGCAGCAGAAAATTACATATTGCACGTTGAAATGATAGTAATGATAATAAAAATAGGACAAGAATAACCAGATGACATCACACGTCTTGAAAAACAACCAGCATTGATAAGTTGTAGACCAACATATAGTGTGTCATGTCTGTCGGCCAAGTCGTGGCACAATTTTATGATCACAATCGGCTACTCTGACATAATGTGTGTTGGAACAGACAAAAAAATGTTGTGTAGTGTGAACCCAGCATTAGCTTTGGGTTGTCATTTAATGGTCAACATCCCTAAATTGCTGTGTTGCTCTTATTCTCTCTTTGCCTGATATCGGACAGTATTGTAAACTCATAACACTCTGTTTCCATTTCCAGTCTGACATTGCTTCCACTCTAACCAATCACTATAGACCAAGTTGTCCATCTGAATCTAATGCCATTTTAAGTCCACTGGGGGTAAGCATCATTTACACACTGAGCAGTTGGCAGTCTACATACCATTTGACAGTTAGTGGAGCTGGCAGATCTGATAAATTTCAGTGGCAAGAGCAGCGTTTGCGTCACCACTACCACATGGGTCAAGGGAGACTGATCAGACAGAGAACTGATGAATGTCCGTCAGGCTTACATAAAATCATATTGTGAACATTACTGTTCATGCAGGCAATTATTTGTCAACTAGAAAAGCTACCATGGCCTTTGCCCTGTAGGCCGACACTGATGTTTGTTTTGCCAGTTGACAATGATGTTGTTGCTGCCACTAGCTGACAGATTACACCTCATTCAGACAGCTCTCCTGGTCATCCCCGTTACATGTTGAGCGGTGCACCGGGGCACTGAAATGGAGCTGACCTACTGATGCAAAGCCATGCCAACATACTTGTTTTGGCAGGGTTTTAAGAGTGGAACAAAGCAAAGTAAAAATAAATAAATAAATGCAATGTCAAGTGACATTGAGAGGACATTTATTTAGAAAAGCTTTGATAGCTGAGTCTGTCTTGTCCAAAGAGTTCGCCATTTGTTCCAGCGCACTGCTTGACAGCACTTGACAACAGCTCGACAATGTTTTAGCCCCACCCATGGCACTGATAAGTTAATCTCTAGTCTGTAAGCCATGCTTATGGATTGTTTCCATTCTTTATTTTAACCAAGAAACTGCTGTTTCACATCACAACGCCAGACTGATCACTAACTCGATCTATTCAAAAGACTGGACCCGTGCTCTCTACATCTCAAACACACACACACACATACAGTAGAATACTGGCCTTTTTGAATCAAATACATGTAACACAAAACTCTGTTTCTCGTGTGCTTTCATGCTCTGTCAGTTTGGCCCACTCCCACGAACAAACTGAGCCTGATCAGTGGTTTTTTGATGGGTCTAACTCTTCAAGGTTGCTGTTCACCATTTTCATCTTTTACTGTGGACAGGTTCAGTTACTGAAGCTCATCCCAGATATATACTGAGCTTTTTTCCTTGACCTACATTTCTGTGCACCATAGTTAAGCTTTTTTTTGTGTGTGTGTGTGTGTGTGTGTGTATGTGTGTAAAAGAAACATTCCTATCTATTGTTTATAATAGAAACATCCTATTTATTGTGTGTCACACCTCAAATGGATTGGTTCGGTGAAAACTGTGGTGTGTTAGCCATGTGAGTTCCTGTACTATAACGTGCCGATTACTATGCGCATTACTATTTATTTAGCTTTTTTATCTTGTTAGCTAAATCTTTATGTTGAGTTATCTACCTGTATATCTCTTGATGAGCACAGTAAGTACACTTACAGCTAGCTCCTGACAACCAAAGTACCTTGCATGTGTCAGTGTACTTTGCAAATAAACTTGGTTTTGATTTTAATTTTTAAACCTGTGGAAAAGGGATCTCTTTCAGACTGACCAAACTTTTAAAAAATTATGTGGTATTATGTGGGATTATTTTCTGTTTATTTCTTTCATGTTTAGACATCTCTCAAGAGACCACATTTATGTCACAGGGGATTTATTTGCAAGCATGCAAGCTTAATGAACATTCCATCAGTTGGTTATTTGCAGACATTCCACGTTACACAGTGCACCAATTATCAGCCTTATGGGACACATCTGAAAATAAACAGTGACATGAAAATGACACTATCATCTTGCCTGTATTCATATTTTCTTCTTTAAAAATAAAACCAATTCATATTTCCACTGCCAGCAATGTCGATGTTCAACCCTGACTCTTCCCCTTGCCCTGCAAATATTACACATAACCTCTATCTTTTGACTTACAGGTGGCAAGTCCACAAGGTATAGGTTCCCATGGTGGTTTTCCAGGCTGTGCCAAGCAAAGCCAAAGGATTAATAAGCCCCCAAGTTCTCACCTGTGAGTACTAACCCAAGTGCCTGGCTCCAGAAGTGGGTCTTAGTGTCCTAATTCTACCCCTGTTTCTTCTCTGCAATACGAGGAACCTGATGAGGTGTGGAACAAGGATGCCTCAGGCATGATCTGCAGGGACAAGACCACAAGGCAGACTCTGGACACGCTGGAGGCATGACATCTCTCTGATGGCACTGAGAGCCAGGAAGGGGCACAGGGTTGGAGGAGAGGGGCTGGTGTTGAGGGACCCCAGAGTAGCCCCAAAGTACACCGATCACCAAATCAGAACTAGAGGCTGTAGCAAGGGAGAAGGGCATACGGTCTAATTTGCTTAGCATTCTACCACTGTGACCACCCAAGTCAGGGTCTTGGTCAGTGTGTGCTGCATGGTGGAATTATATTCGAATAAACTGCAGAAAATTCCCTTGAAACAGCCATGGCCCAGTGATTAGCTGGAGGAAACTGCAAGGGAAAGGAACACTAGGCTGCAACCCTAAATAACTTTAAAATGGGAAGGATGTCTTGATGTCCTCAGTTAAATTTCAGTAGCATGGGTGCACTGTTGTGCAATACAGTAAAGTGTACATCTTGGCTAGGAGGCTCTAAAATTCACACTGCAACACAATCTTGCAAAAAAATGGTTAACTTCCTGTGAAAACAGAAGTGCAGTTTGAAAACGGACAATGCATGTAATGGGCAGAGACTGACACGGTGTCCGAGAACGACAACAATCAACTCATCCAGGGTAACTTGCTTGTCATATCTAGATGTGGAAAGTCCATAACCAAAAGTTGATATGTGACGAGGTCGAGGTCTGAGTGAGAATGTGTTGTTTCAACAGGAAAGGGACTACCACAAATATTTGTCACAAAGTTTAAAGTATACACAAATATCGTATGTATTGTACGTCTGCTCATTGTATGCAGTAACATTATGATTTCTCTTCATTCTTGACTTTTTGGTGTCCATAAACATTTGACCATATAGATTTTATACAAACTGAGGAATTTGAATATCTTTGAGATTTTTTTTTAAAAGTTTGCAACCTTAAAAGTCTTTTTTTTTTTTTTTTTTTTTTTTTTTTTTTTTGTTAAACCAAGTACAAGTATCAGCTTATCTTTTTTTGGTTGAGCTATGACTGGACTGCCATTTGATGACAAATGTTCCTCATCTGGGACACTATGAGACAGTTTCCTTCTTAACTTTTCTTTGAGTTTTAAGCCAATTTCAGACTAACCTGACGGAGTGTGACAAAGAGGTTGTTATCTGTCTAAGATAAGCCTTGTGTAGCTAATCCAAACCTTGTCATGTAATGACAGTTACTCTTCTTGATGGTGTCTGTGCCATTATTTCAAGGACTGTTCTAAAACATACAAGAATAAATAGACAGAAAAAATTGAGCCTGTTGAAAGACATTACATCTATTTATCTGGATTTGACATCTTTCATTACACCCTCCCTGCTCTGTAAATGATTCATTTTCAGTTATTGAACCGATGGTAAATGTGTCTAACTGGATGTGAGCTTATATGATTACCTTCTATTTTTACTTCAGTGAGGTGTGAAGAGTAGATTTTCTCTCTATCTTGTCATTTGGACACAACACTCCCCCAGTTTTATCTTGGCAGCAAACAGAAAAAAAATCCTATTATTCAAAAGGATGCCTGCAAAACTAATATCGTGTGAGATGGAATGCTGTTGAAATAAAATACTGTATTATTCATGCCATGGGCATATCAGTAATATCCTCAGTAGCTACGATTTTAAATATTCAATTAGGCAGAGGGAAAAGTTATTTTAGGTAACTTGGATAAATGGGCACACCAGATTTCTCAAAGCAAAATTGAAAATCCCCCTTTTTTTCACGTGGACTAGATATACAAACAGTGAATCACTATTTACACTGAATGCTGAACAAAATGCAGTCAGGAATAAAGCAAATATGGGGAGCTGCACACAGTGTTCTTATATCACTAATTAAATGTATGGATACAACAAGCATAAAGCCATAGTTGTATGTATGATCCATCTTTCAAATGTTAAAAAAGGATAACTCCTTCACTAAATTAAAACATGATTGGATCATGGACAGGAGCAGCTGCATGTGTGGAGTGTCAGGTAGCCTCAGGATTTTAGCTCTGCTTTTTGCAGATGATGCGGTTCTACTGGCCTCATCAGACTCTGACTTGCAGCGTATAGACTGTTTACATCCAAGTGTGAAGCGAGCTGGGATGAAGGTGGCACCTCCGAGTCAGTGGCCATTGTACTCACTGCACCAAATGAAGGAGTTAAAGTAACTTGGTGCTTTGTACACAAATTAAATTGGTGAAACACAGTGTGAGACTGAAAGATATCAGCAGTGATGTGGATGCTGTGTCGGACTATGAGGAGGGAGCTGAGTCTGATAGTAAAGTTTTCAATCTTGTGGATGATCTAGGGTAGAGTCCTGCATCAGGTTGGATGCCTTGCAGCGACCTGCAAAAAAGGAGATTTGAAGGTAGTATTTTCTCTTAATTTTATTTATGGGTCCGTTTAAGTAGAAAAAATAATGTGAGTCAGACTGCAGGTGTGGGGTTAGATAGATAAATAAAAAATTATAATAATTCTAATTTAAATTTTTTAAGGTTTTAATCCTCTGACTGCTGACTTTGTGTGTCAGCTCCGTCTTCCGTGTCACGTGGAATATGAGATTGGCCTCAATCAGGTGCGTTACCATTGTCTGAGGAGATGTGCTGCTCAGTAATATAATTACCTTTGTTTTAGAATATCTTCTTTCACATGTATGAAATGTCCCAAATGAATGACTTGAAATGTGTTGCCTAGGCTCTGCGGTTTCGTATTGGACTGTGGATCTTTGTCTCAGTGGGTCGAACTAATTGGTCGTATGTGCAAGTGGCCGGGTGAGTGCTATACTGCATCTTGTAGTTCCGGTTTTGGGAGCAGTGCTTAAAGATCAGGGCCCGTATTCACAAAGAGTCTCATGCAGTAAATACCCACAAAACCACTATTAAATGCAACTATCTGCAATCATCACATAAATGTATCTTTATATCGACTGTCCCGTCACATCTGATGTCAGATCAAAGGGGATTGGCACCGTTTGGCACGTTCGGCACGCGGAATGGAAACCCAGCCTGATTTGATTAGCACAGCTGCAAACTTATGAGCTCACATCCCTTTCAGCCAACCACAAGCAGCCACAGCATCAGATAGGGAGTATATATTCAGCATCTGTCATCTTAGAAAAGTCAAAAGAAAAGAAACAGAGTGAGACTGCGAGAGAGAAAGAGATAGCGCGCGCACATTACGCGTGCCAAACGGTGCCACGCCACAGTGCCAAACGGTGCCAGACGGTGCCAATCCCCTTTGATCTGACATCAAATGTGATGGGACAGACGATATAGAGATACATTTATGTGCTGATTGCAGATAGTTGCATTGAATAGTGTTTTTTGTCTCCCTCATTGTATATGGTGACTACTCCCTGTCAGCATGCATAATTAGGCTACAGTTGTCTGGGTGTGCAAAGGTGAAGTGGCTGGTCTTGTCATATAAAGTTTGATGGAGTGTCAACCAGACAATATAGAGATATTTGCATCTTGAAAGCCGGACTACAAATGTGGATAGACAGGGAGAAACACACGCAAGCCTAAGACGTGGTAAGATACAATATTCCTCACTATATAGAGTGACTGATAACAAGATGGATTGTAAAGAAATTCATCAGGTTTTTATTTTGTAGACAATTGGTCTGTATTTATGCATGATGGAATGACAGCACAATGATGTGTGTGGTATCACTGGAAAGCTCCGATCCTGCGCTTTCATGCGATATACATGGCATTTCTGTGCGAGCTTGCATTTGTGAGTAATCCATCTAACAGTAATGTGTAAAGCTGTATGAAAGCTCTGTTATACATAATTTTAGTGTAACATTGGACTACTGACAAATGCTTGGTCTTGTCGGAAAGCTACTGTTCCACTGTTTCACGTGATATGCATCTTCTCGCTATGACATACGGTCACAGAGAAAATCCACAGAGAAGAACAGGTGTGAAAGCACCCTTAGTCTTAGGATTCTTTGTGAATACGGGCCCAGACCAGTACAGGAGTCTGATCTAGGTTCCGATGTACATGTGGTCATGAGCTTGACTGATACAAGTTACAGAAACAAGTTTCCTCTGTTAAGTGTTTGGGCCCACCTGTAATGGAGCTCAGATATCCAGTAGCAAAAAGTAGCACCACTGCTCCTTGGCAATGCAAAGAGCCAGCTGAAGTGGTTTGGGCATCATCCAGGCATGACCAGCTGAGACCAGACCACAAGGGAAACTCAGAAAGTGCTGGAGGGATTATAAACAGCACACATCCCATCTGGTTGGGGAACACCTCAAGATGCCCCAGGAAGAGCTGGAGGATGTAGCTATGGGAAGGACATGTTCCCTTAGCCTACTCCATGGACCCAAATAAGCAGCAGAAAATGGATGGATGGATAATATTAGTAGCAGTTGTTGGAAAAACACTCATTTCTTGGCCTATGTTTTGATGTAACCATAAGCAGAAAAAATAAATAATTCTAGGGTATCACTGTGGCTTATGATGCATACATGGTTGATGGCATGGGATCTATTTTGTCACGCCCCTTGCTGTCTTTCTCTCATACGTCTTGTCTATTGAGACGGTCAATGGTCAAATAATGGCAAAAATACCCCCAAAAATGAAATATAGGTTTTTAAGATGATGCACAGTTGAAACAACCAATTAGGATGGTTTAAGATTTTAAATTAAAGAAACCTTTAGCAAAAGAAAAACTTACTCATCTCTGGGAGATGGGCATTTTTCATCCACGCTGTGTCTTTTCTTGACTGTTATTCACTCTGAGTAGTTTGACTAAAAGCAATGCTTTCTTTTCCAATACATCCTGCTCCACACACTTTCACACATTCACACCAGGAAGAGCTGCTCGGGATGACCACAGTCTGATCTGTGGACTAAATGGAGTGTTACTCAAATTGTCTGGCCACCTTCCATTACTTCCACAAGCCAGCGTTGACAGTTGTAAGTAAGCATCTTTCCATCATGCTCAAATATTGATCCATGTTACCAGCTTTGCTTTTGAAACAGAGGACCCTTCAACACACATTACC
This sequence comes from Epinephelus cyanopodus, assembly GCA_026686955.1. Taxonomy (NCBI): domain Eukaryota; kingdom Metazoa; phylum Chordata; class Actinopteri; order Perciformes; family Serranidae; genus Epinephelus; species Epinephelus cyanopodus. Next base: position 10,190,024 of record CM048927.1, read on the forward strand.
TATTTTTGCTGAGTTCGTGATCATGAACTGACACTGACAGAGCATGAAAGCACACGAGAAACAGAGTTTTGTGTTACATGTATTTGATTCAAAATGGCCAGTATTCTACTGTGTGTGTGTGTGTGTGTGTGTGTGTGTGTGTGTGTGTGTATTTTGTAGACACACTTACTGTAAGTGAATTTCACAGCTCCTGTAGGAGAACCAAGAATAAGTGCGGGAGGGAAATGACTGTAAAAACAAGACCTTCTGTTGGTTCAGTTCCCTTCAGATGAAACTACCTTGAGTTCTCCTCAGTGAGTAGATTGTTGTTGAAGGAAGACAAGTCTGTTGTCATCACAGTAAAATGCTCATAGTTCTACAAATGTGTATTTCTAAAGCACTAACATTTATACATCCTTCAAAGTAGCAGACATGAATGAGGAAACAGAAAACTGAGAAAGCACAATGGTATTGTCACACAGTGTGTGATCACTTTGGTTGCAGCACAAATTCTTTTTACAACCATAAAAGTAGTGATGCAGCCAGTACCATTATCCATGCATATCCCTTATATATGTCTTGAATAGTCAGACAATGGATGATATGTTTGGTTTGCAGAACAAAGATAGGGTCTCTAACATGGCCAGTGGTGTTCACGGATATGAAGCTGATAATAGTCCTCTCACCTGATTTCATGAAAACAGCAAACAGCCATACCAATATGACCCAAAATGTTTTATGTCAACAGGATAACAGACAAATTAATAAATATAATTTAGGTTTAGAATGCAGACAGAAAAAACTGTGTTGTGGCAATGACAAAATGTTTTGTAGGGCTGCTGGTCAGACACATAACCTTGAGGAAAACTGAGTTAAACAAAAAAAGGAACACAAATCTGATGAGAGCTTTTACCAGCTGGACCTTGGAGTACATGCAATTCATATGGCATTGCTACATTCAGAGATTACCCTCCTCAAACACATTATTAAACACATTCAAGAGAAGCTTAAAAAAACATCCTCAAGTCAAGTACCTGTCATGTCCTCCTGGATTCCCTCATCTAAACATCAGTGGATGGTCAACCTACACAAGGCAGTGTGTGAAGCAGGTTTTACCTCTTTCATTCCTCACAAAACTAGACACTTGTATTTTAGAAGAATGGGCCAATATTCCTCTGCACACAATTTTAAATCAGAGCCATTGTGCTCACTATATTCGAGTCACTGAAGCTGTTCTGATATATATTGTAAAGTTTTTCCATTAAAAAAAGCACATTAATGTCTCTAAACCTGTCAGTGTGTAAATCCGTTTTATTTTTACCATTGTAGAAGGGCAGCATCAGTAGACATGTAAACTAATTCATCAACAGCGGGAAACAGCTACCCTGACTCTGTATAAATCCACCTATCAAAACTTCTGAACCAGTGTGGACACCAGACAAATCTGCAAGCTCAAGTACTATTTGCTTTGGCAAATATTTCTGGTCCCCTCTCGATTCAAACAGATACCTAGGCAACCTGACCCTAATCGGGCCAGTCGCAATGGTTTTTCTGATATGGAGCAGGTTTGATACAATGACTGACAGTATGTGATGACGCTATTTCTGGCTGGTGCACCCTCACGCCAACACTTCGGCAAGCATAAACCAATTTGTTAAGAGGATAATTACTAATTATGTCAAATGATATGATTTAATTTACATTAAATCACCTCAGGAACACCCCCCTTTTGAAAAGGTAAAATAATAGCCAATTAACTAAATTAGCCTTATTACTTATACCAAGCTATTCATTTGAAACTTTGATTAACAATTAAAATATCTATTTATCTGTCTATCTATTGACATAGAAGGTGTTGGCAATATTTACTTCCATACAGCTGTAAATACACATGTAATGTGTAAGAAAGGTAAAATGCACGATATGTATTATAAGAAGATATAATGCTGCTTTGTGAAGGTGATTCGGTCTGCTTTGAATGATGCAGGGCTCAGAATATTTGTGGTTTAAGATAGAGTCTTTGCTGTGCTGTATTCCAATCGCTGGTCACAGGCAACTTGTCACTCCTTTGTTCTTCTAGCATGTTTGCAGCACGACACTAACTTGGCTTCGTTGCTCCTTTGTTGCTTGTAGGGTAGCTGGCAGACTTTGGGACCACTAACCTCTCAGGCAGGCTCCCGTGTCCTCTGCCATGAAAAAAAAAACAAGTTCTTTTTCTGCTTTGAACAGGCCACACATGATGATCAGACAGCCATGGTAGAAAAAAGCTGTTACTTGCTGTTTGGACTGCAGGGAGGTGAGAAAAAGTGGTGTGCAGCTACCTTCTAGGGAGTCCTAGAGAAAAAGAGTAAGAACAACGCAAGACTTGTGGTGACATCACAGGGTGCTGTAGATCACAATAATTTAAAAACTTGATGTGCAGGGTTTCACATCTAGGTATGAAAGCCTTAGGACTTCTTGGAAAATGAATTCATCCAGGCATAGGCATAGGAAAGAAGCTTTTCCATTTTACAATGAAAGTCCAGTTTAAATCACACAAATGAACAAGTTTATCTGTTCATTCATCTGTTCTGTTTACCATCTGGAGTTCCAGTGGTCCCTACACATTCACAGACATTTGAAAGCTAAAGTCCAGGTCAGACCGAAGATTTGCAACGAGAAAAGTTGAAACAGGCAACTTCTTGCACTGCACCATTCTGCAACGTTCTACAAACCTGCCAATTCACATCAGTGCAACTAGATGAGATGGTGTATCATCTCTGTTCAACAAGTCTCTGTGCCTCTTTTCTGATTTCCAACTTTTCAGGCGTATTTTGTGGCTGAATATAATTTGTAGCTTCTTAAAATATGAATGAGGATAGTAATGGCGAGATACTGGCTTCAGTTGCATTTGGGGTGATGAAACGGTGAAACACAGAAACAAAACCAGCATCAGATGGACTATTTACAATGAAGACACCACAATAATATAAGTACGCAGGACCAACCATCTGTTGTTGAGTCTGGTTAAAGGGGCAGAGACAACTGATTTAATATGAATATCTTGCTAAACATTTACCTGCACTGATTAAATGTAGGTTAAAAAGGAGTGAAACGTAGGCTAACACTAGTCTGTAGCTAGCTTATTTCACTGTGGACATTAATAAGCTAACAGGTTCATCTCTACCACTCAGTCTGTTGTCTATAGGCTACCCACTTTTCCTGGAGAAAAACTGGGTCACATATTGACACCCTTTCTTTTGCCTCTCCTCCAGGCCTGGAATTTCGTCATTTTAGGGGCAAGGCCACTTGGCCTTTCGTGTTGTCAGTTTTTTTGAGGGCACAAAGGCCAAAAGCCAGGGCAGCAAGACCATAAAATAAAACAATGATTTTAAGTCCACGTCCATAATGAATTTAAGGACTGGACTAAGGATATATAACTATCTGTGAAATGAATAAATAAAACAAGCTCAAGTAATAATAAGTAATAATGGGATTTATTTAATAGCACTAATAAACCCAATGTGTTTTAAACATAGAACATAGAATATGAGGCCTAAATATTTTTTGAGTGTACATGGTAAACTGATAGACTGAACAAGACTGGCTTACAATTAGCCTATTTTTGATGTGTTGTTAGATAACTAACAAACAAACAAACTACAGCAGGGCTATTCAATTTGGCTACTATTTCAACTGGGCCGCATTTCAAAACCAGATCATGTCGACGGGCCACATTTTTAGCATCGAGCAACCGATCCACTTTTTTTTTTTTTTTTTTTTTTTTTTTGCATATATACATATATATATATATATATATATATATATATATATATATATATATATATGTATATATCCTGGCATGGCCCTCCTCAACATGATGCAGAAACAGAATAAAAAAGAGCTGTCAGTGCACAGAAGCATAATAAGTGACATTAACAGTATCTAATAACACACACTATCTCTCTACCAGCATCTCCCTCTCTCCTCTCCTCCACACACACACACACACACACACACACACACACACACACACCTCACCTCCTGATGCTTTCCTTACAGGTCAGTTACACAGGATATAGTTTTATACAGTCCATGGCAGCAACAGTCATGTTTACAACAACAGTCACTATTTAAAACCCAATAATATCTCACTGGAATATAAATATTTCTCCTGACATCACAATACTGAGTGAAGAAAGTAAGGTTATCTCAGCATGAAGACAAACATCAGTATCAGTCATTCATCCTGCTCTCTGTCCCTGGTTGGTGATTGGTGTCAAACTGTCGTTACAGCCCGTCCGAGCACTTCATGCCAGGCTCGGATCAAACCCCCCACTGGTGATGTACACATTGTCTCATTTGATGTTTCTCAATAACAGTCCAGAATGTCATCGCATTGTTTTTCTCAATAGACGCAGGTGTCAAAGCCGTGTTGACAGGAAAGAGGCAGAGGAGGAAACCGCAAAATCACCTGGGGAAGTGTGGGTGGGGCATCAAGGCCACTGTGGCCTTAGGGCAGATATTTTTTTTCAAGGGCACAGGGCCAAATGAGGAGGGCACGAGAGCCATGGCCCTCGTGGCCCTTGTGAAATTCCTGCCCTGTTCTCTTCTCTCTCTTTTCTCTCTTTCCTTTTTTGAAAACTGGATTTTCTTTTCGTACTAGGTAGCATGATGATGACCGTAGCGTTCTAGCGCAACTGCTGACTGCTACTAGGCACTGTCACCATCAGTGAACTAAGGCAGGACTTTTCATGCAGATGCAGAGGGTGGTCAGTCAATATGGGGATATTTAACTTTTACTACCAAACACAAGTAAAAACAAAGAGATCATTAATTTCATTACTATATTTGAAAAGAAATATGCTAATGATGATGGTTTAATAATTTTATATTAATTTGTACCTACCTACTGACAGGGGCCCCTGGAATCGTCCTAACTTGTCTCCCCTATACGGCGCCACTGTGTATGAGACTTCACAGTTCCATCTGGCGCCACAAAAAATTTTTACAACTTTTTTCACATGTGCAGCAGTACTCCCCAACACCTGCAAACAAAGTGTGATGTGTAAAATCAGTGCATATTTGCTATAGGGACAGATTTGACGAAGGAATCAATCTTTTCAACTCAGGGCAACAACAAGTGTTTTTGTTGTTGTTGTTTTCAAAAATGGCGACTATTCCTTTAAATTAACAAGGCTTTTGTGTATTGTCATTATATATATGAGAGCTCCTCATGCGGAGTCAAAGACACTGTTAAAGCTTAAATTTGATGTCAGTCATAAAGAATCCCCACATCTCTATTGTACAGCACTAAGCAACAAACCCAGGCAACAGCATGTCATTTCTCTCTCAGCCAGAGTCAGGCAGGAATATGGTGTGCCCGCGCAGTTTCATCATCCAAAAAACAATCTGTAGGGTATATTAATGATCCAGTATTTGTCTGATGTTTTCAGCTAGAAGGTGAAAAATGAGCACAAACTGCATGACATGTTGCACTGTGCATTAATCGTAGCTCAGCCTCTGAGGCACTAGTTATACATAGTTCCTGTAAACAGAGAGACCTGAATTTAAACTATTGACAGCTGCAGCCCATTCTAATGGCTTTTTGGAGTGTCTTAAACAAGCAGTTGGTTTTTTATCATGAAGGGATTTTTTTTACTACCCTGCAGCTCTCTGGTGTGTTTTTAAATAAATCAGAAAAACAGAGTTTAAAATGACTGTCAGTGACTTCACAGTGGATGAAGTGACTGCTGTTAACATCAGATTCTGAAAGAAGCAGCTCTATGCTGTTCGAACACGTCTGTGTCAGGTATTAGATTAGCCTCCACGCCTAGCCCTTTAGACAAGAGTGTGTTTGCTCCCGCTGTAATGCTGTTATCTCCCTTTCTTTCCCTCTTCTAATCTGGACACCACAAGTAAGCGGTTCTGACAAGGGCTGTGCACAAATTGAATTTTTCTTCCCCTATCCCTTTCGATTTATAATTCCCTCTCTCGCCCTACAAGCAAACTCAATTTCTGACCCTTTAGACAAAAGGCTCAGATAAAGCAATTAGTTTGTGATTCTGTGTGAGCTCCTGGCTCGGCCAACCTGAAAGGGAGTGTGAAGCACTAAAAGCAGCACAAACAGGGGCGATGACGGTCACTGGCAGACAAATTCAGCTCTATAGAGATGAACTCCGAGTCACCGGCAACAACGAGGTGGGAAGGTAAACTGTAAAAGTGGCCAGAGTCCAGACAGCCCTTCCAATACGTCTCACCTGCATCTCTTTGATCACTGCTATCCTCCTATGAGTTTCTCAGCTCAACAGGGCATTCTATTACTTCACTGCACTTTCAGACTCTCAGGTGACAATCTATCTTTTATTGCTAAAAGGCAGGCTTATACGAGGTCAGTGCTTTGAGTTGAAATGCACAGAGCCATGGCATTTTCTTTTAAGTGAGACACTAGAATCCAGTGAAGGTTGCACAATAATCTTAGAAAAGAGAGCATGAAAATGAAGAAAAGACATTCTTCTTTTGAGTTTCACTCCTGATAAACACTTTGATATGCACATTCTAATGCTAATACTTGTTTACCTTCTCATAAGTCAGTGTCTGAATTCTTTTACCTTTGATGCAGATTTTTCCCCCCCGCATCCTAGTGTTTCTTCCGGCACTGTGGTTTTTATTTGCTTTGTGACATCCAGTGTCTCTCCTTTCCAAATTACACTTATACAGAGCTTGTGAAAAGTAAAGGTACAGGCTATTTGAACTCTGGACAGTTTTTAAAGTCACCCTGGCCATATCTCCAGCGCAAGAATTCAATTTGGCCATCGCAGGAGAAAACTGAAAACCGTAAAGGAGGATTTAGAGTGAAATACATGGCATGGGAGATTCTTTAAGAAATATAGTTATCTTGCAGTCTGGCTGGGGAGATACGGATGAGGCAGAACTGATGAGGTTCTCAGTCATTATCTTCTAGGTGATAGCATGGTATATTGTATGCAGCCTCTTATCACTATAATTGCCTTAAGGAAATATTTTATTTTCTAATCAATTCTGTGCTTGTGGACATATTTCTAATCATTTTGCTATAAAATGATGACACAGGTTATATAGGTTTCAGTGATGGTAGGCTGTTACTTGTATGGTACAGTAATAAATGATATGTTTGGTTGTGGCAGTGGCTTAGTATTCGGTGCCATAAGACAAATGACTGGTATCAAATATTCAAATGTTTCTCACTGGTACAGTTCCTCTCTCTGTAACTGCTCGCTGTGGTCTTCTGGGGTAGCATTGGTGTCAGTGTGCGGTCCAGTCAATAGGAAAACATCTATGCAGACGGTGGCAATTGAACCACACAGTGCAAATCCTGCTGGTTCTGTGCTATCTGCCCTGGCGCAAATGCGAGTCAAAAGCATGGGCGGAGAGCCATGCTGTTTCCCCTGCCAGAGATTCAGACCTTGAACAGAGAGATATCATGAATGAACCGTGGCAGTCTGTGATGACCCATTTGCACAGATCCAAAAGCAAGCAACTATAATACACTGATCTGACATGGATTTTCTGTACTTAATTGTGCGGTTAAAATTAGGCAATTCTTCATCTTTCGTCTTTGTCTTTTTACAATCTCAAGCACCATAAACGCCACACAGACTACCCACACTGTATAAACTGTTTGTGTTGCTCTGTGGCCCAGCAGTCTGTACACTGGGAGTCTCCAGAGATGCAAGCTAATACTGAATCACTATGTCTACTCAGTGGGGAGCTGGGGGGAGTACAATAGCCAAATCCCTGGAGTTGGATATCAGGCCAGCAGTCAAGCAGCACACAGTATCTGCTGAGTGCCAGTCTGCTAGGTTAGTGTTTGTCCTCACAGCACACATGCAGGTCATGCTAGGACACTTGGAAACACAAGTGAAGTACATTCACAGTATTCAACTGCTCAACTCTTTCAGGTTTTTTTTTCTCCAAAAGCTTTTCATCATTCTTTGTTGAGGTTATTTTAATGTCATGCATTACTGGCTCTACATGAGATGAAGAAAAGGAAAAGGAAATGTTAGTTCAAAATAATTTCCCAATGTGGTTTTATATTTTCATGAATTACTGAAAAAAAGGACCCCAGGCATTGATGCCTTAAATGACCTCTTAACTGCTAATTAACCAGTCAAATGGGTAAAGACCATGAACATATCAACAACATTTCAAACGTGTGCTAAACTAACCACAAGGCGTTTTTAACTGGTTATGAAACAGAACTGAGGTTCTCTCAGCCATTCCGCTCCGGTGTTTAAAAAAAAAAAAAAAAAAAAAAATACGAACGGGTCCACTGGTATGAGGGGACAATGTAACCAGAAAATAAAAAATAAATAAAAACAAAGCACCCCCTCCTCAGCTGGCTGGAGGAGAAGCTGGGTTTTGGTGCCTCTCGCTGCGATTGCGCACAGATAAGTGAAGAAACGTCCCCTCGCGTCATGACGCCGCAACGGCGGTCCAGTAGGCGCTCCGGGCTCCGGGCTCCGGGCTGGCCCCTGCCGGCGGTGGCGTCCACCACCACCCGCGCCTGCTGTCTGTCCCGCGGTGCAGCTCGGGTCCCGAGACGCGTTGGCTGCTTCGCTCCAACAGTGGCGAGACACTCATTCAACTCGCAGCCCGCGTTCCCACGGCGCAGTCGCCATAGCAACAGCGGCTCCAGACATGCGCGCTCACCCCCGCCTCTCTGCTCCGGCTCGCCGGAGCTAGCTGGGTCAGAGACCCTGGAGCCTTCAAAGCCTCCTCCTCAGCCTCCTCTGCTGGAGTCAGAACACCTGGAGCCTCCAAAGCTTCCTCTTCAGCTGGAGTCACAGCAACACCAAAGAAAACCCAGAAACAGGCATCAAGTGTGCTTGAATCATTTGGTTTCACCTCCAAAAAGCTAAAGAAATAATTCAACCCTCTAGTTCTGGCACTATTGCATTCTATTTTGTTTCGCTAATTGTTCTGTTTAAGGTTGTTCTGTTCTGTTCTTCTAAGAGGAATAAAACCTGCACAGAAAAGATTTGTAGATGGTTAATTATTTGTTTGACTACATTACAAACTGAGTCAAGCCCTGCAAAAAGTATCAGTTTAATTGAATAGATCAAAACATTTAAATTAAACGCAAACAACAACAATAAATAAACCGCTCAAAATCACCTTGATCCTATGCTATTGGTTTTCAATATTTAAATAGTGTAGGTTTAAGTGTTCTTACAACTTAAATGCTGTATTAGAGAAACTGAAGGGCTAATATAGCATTTAACCTTTTTACTTGAAAGCTTTGGGAAACTATTGCACGACAGAAAAGGGGTCATTCTTAAAGTGTGGTGCAGCCTATTGTGGGGGAATATAAACTGTCCAGAAAAAAAAATTCAGTCCAATTTTTTTTTTTTTTTGCTTTAATCCCTGTGTCCACAAAAGCGGACGAAAAGTTTGATGGCATGCCATGTTTGCCAGGTAAAAGGAAGCAGGAGAAGATTGTCTCTTTTGATGATTTTATTTTTGATGTTATGTTGTTTTAGATTTATGTTTTTACATTTTTTTATTTATTATGTTATATTCTTGGCTGTATCTGATACTGGTGCAGGATCAATGTATTAGAAAATACATTGTGAGATGTTTTACATCAATCAGCTAACATTGGTGGCTAAAACACAGCTGACTTTGTCTCCCTATTGTCATACTGCAGTAACTAATCTTATATGGCCACAAATAAATTATCTCATCGCTATGCATGCTGCAAACAGAAATACTAATAAAAATCTGATGCATCTTTCTTTCATGCTCTTCCTAAACAAATGTTCGCTCTTGCCAGATCAAGATCTTTACAACGCGGAGCAGAGATGTTCATGGAAACACTACCGCTGCCAATCAACACACAATGACAGTTCCTTGTAGTTGCGTTGATATTATCAATGCCATCCATCAATGTCTCCTCATTATAAAGATTTTTTATTTAATATTTTTTAATCATGGATTTAAATTTTCATATTAGCTACCAAGCTAATTTGCTAGCTTGCATATGGTAAGCAAATTCATGTTATATCTAACACAAATTACATTTTTGCTTTAAAGATTACACTAAATTTAAGTTCCTACACACTTACAATGCATACCTACACAAGTGTTTTCACTTATACTGCCTGATTACACCTCTTATAAAGAATATGTGAGTGGGTAGCCTACTGTCATTGTCATAGAATTTGTTGAGGGGGGCATTAGAGCAGATACTGGCACAGAGGACAGAGGTGCACAAGATGGTCCCTGAGGGGTTGTGCTGGATGCAGGGCAGAGTAAACTGTCGGGGGATGCTGTTTTGGCAGGTGGTTGGATGGAGATCATGTCCAGTTGGATGATGGAGTGGAAGATGGACTTTTCCTTGTTAATGATGCAAGTTGTTTGCTGACACCATTTGCTGCAGATGGAGGGGGTGGGCTGTGTGCTAGCTCGCCAGAGGAGTAAAATGATTAGTCAGGGGGAGTTCATTCTTGTGGTCCAAAGGCGAATAGGCAGCCCTTTATCACTGAGGACCAGGCTAGGATGTGAGAAGGTTCAAGAATGCCATGTCAGCTAGCTTGAGGCACAGCTGAGTCTGATGTTGCAGAAGTACTTCAAAAACATTTTTATTGATTGCAACTCATTTTAATATGGATGCGATCAATAGTTTACACCATTACACTGACCACTGCATTTGCCTTTAAAATGGGATACAAAAAATGCTGCTGGGACCTTTGAGCCCTGGATGCTTCTTGGACCTGGAAGGCCTTGATGCTCCTGAGGCCTGGTAGCCCTTGATGCTGCTGGGGCCTGATAGTCCTGGCTGCTGCTGGGGCCTGGTAGCCCGGGCCAGGATGCTGACAATACTAGGCAGAGGCCTGAGCCCAGATTAATTAGGAATCAGAACAGAGTTTGCATTTAAGAATTGCTTGAGTTGACAATTTACAAAGGACTCAAGTTTTTGCCAAGCAAGAGAATTTGGGTATGGGTCTATAGTTATTTGAATCGCTCCTTTTTCCACTCTTGTGCAGGAGGACAACAAGAGCAGTTTTCTAGACTCTGGGAACAATACCAGTGGAAACTGAAAGCTTTTAAAGTGAGTGTTATTTGCTCAGAAATTAGTGGAGCTTAAAGTCAAAGTAGAAAAGATTGGATTGGATTTCTTACGATCTATGGCTTGGAAAGCCCTAGTGACTTCACCAACAAGACTAGGGTCAGGTGTAAACCGAGACCATGGTTAGGAATGGGTATATATTAAGAAAGAGAGACCCCCCCCTAGTGTTACTTTCCTCAAGAATGTGGCCAGCTGATGCAAAGTGTCTATTGAAGGCAGAGCAGATCTCACCATTGCCATCCACTAACCAACCATTCAACTTAAAATGCGTTGGTATGGAGATACCACAACTGTTATCATGATAATTTACAAATTTCTGGCATTAAATGTTGATATATTATTAAGGCAGAATGGAGTGAACTCAGGTAGGCATGTTTGAAGATGAGGAGAACCACAAGTAATGACAGAAGTAAAACTTGTAGAGGCAGCAGGCACAGATTCAGGTGAGCCTTTACAAGGGAGATCAGAAAGAGGATAGTTATCTAAAAAGCTATTTCCAGATGTAGATAATGGTCAAGTCAGCAATAGGACCATGTACAGGTCCTTCCTGGGCCAGAATGAATGATATTAGATAAACTCAGACAAACAATAGGTAATGCCACCAGGAATTTTGACAGACCTGATGATAGGGTCAACGATAAGAAGAACCTCTGGCTAACCATTAAAACATCCCCACTGTAGATGGCTAGGCTCCTGGGAAGATTTACAGGTAGGCCAGCTGTGTGAGCTTCATTGCTGTGTCCTTCACTCTCCTGTTTGCTTTGTTGCAAACTGACTTGCTGCTGACCCGTCATACATGTTTGCTAACCATCCAACAACCACTAAAGCTTAGCCCCACTGACTGCATTCATGCACTCTGAATAATAACCAGGGGATTCCTGAATGAAGGCTTACCAGTGATAGTCAACGTTAGCAAGACAGTTAGAGAGACATAATGTAAGACAACTTTGGTACTAACCACTGTATTTAAGTTTGTTTTTTTGTTTGTTGGTTTGTTTTTTTGGTGAAGGCTAACTTACATGGTATGTAGCCTATGATATGCAAGTCAATAAGTTTATAGCATTGCACATTTTTTGAGCAGACAGCAAAAAAGATGAAACACCAGACTTAAAAACAACATATATATGTATACATATCAATATGTAGAATTAATATGAAAATAGGCAAGTCAAATTTGAATCTATGTCTATTTTGCACTGCATTTGTACAAGTTAAAAATTGTCTGAGCTATCTTCAGTTCTCTGACAGAATAAAAGAACTCCCTCTACCACGTTGATCTCTGGCTCCAGTGCTCCCTCTAAAACTCCATGAAGCATGCCAAGTCCATGTCCCTTTGCATTGAAGTCTGGCACTGATGGAGTCCACAGCTGCCAAGCGCTTCACTCAGGGCTTCAAAACTTCTTCCTTTGACCTGCACCTTTTTAGCCCAGGTTTCAAGTCTGCCCAGAGAACCATCCTCATTTTGCTCAAGTCATGTTAGGTCCCCACGGCTTTGCTCAAAGCAGAGGTAACCTGCCTTGGCATTCACATGGGTGCATTTCTGTTACTAGTTAAATGTGATTTTTAATCAATACTCTAAATGGCAAATCAAATATAAAAAGGCTGATGCTGACATAATGGTAGTGAACTTATCATTGTATAAAACTTATTCCACAGAGACATCTTTATAAGAGGCATTTGGATATCATTATGCTGGCTACTGAAACATTAAATATGGTTTCTGACATTCCCAAGATTTAAGGCCTGGCATGCTGTGTGGTGTGTGTGTGTGTGTGTGTGTGTGTGTGTGGGAGAGAGAGAGAGAGAGAGAGAGAGAGAGAACATATTTTAATTTCTTTTTTCTTTTTTTCCATTAAACATCTGAATTCCTAATTGATTCCTAATTTAAAGTTTCATTCTATTCAAATTCAGCGGGAGCTGGTGATGAAATGCAATAGAGCTCCTAAAAAATGTTGCGTTAGGGGGCATGTGCCTGTGTCTACCAGCCTCCAATGGCACACAATGTGATATTCTATAGATAAAATAAAAAAGGCATTGCCTAGTTTCCTCTCCTCTAAGATAAAAGACAAGTGCAATTCAGGGGATACAGCATGGATTTTTCGGAGTCTCTCAACCACATCTAAAGGGGGCTGTCTTGTGGTGTTGGCAGCATTTAAGAGCCGTTACTTTCTCATTCAGCACATGTGCCAAGGTCGTCAGACGGGATAATGAGGTTTTAGCATCCAGTGACTCCCTTCAACACTGCTCTATTAGTTATGTAAAACGGGCAGGTTATTGTCTTTACCGAAGGGCTTGTGCTAGCTTTTGGGAATTTTAATTTTATTTGCATGTGCAAGTTAAAAAAAAAAACATGGGATAGATGTGCTCCCCCTTTTTTCTCTAGATTTCAAGTCTACTTACTGCAGTGATTATGTGAATGCAAAATATGTTGATATTTGGCAGCAACACGCTGACCTTGTAACTACCACAAAGATAGACCAAGCTCAGCAAAGCAGGGATTGGGAAAGAGACATTAATAACTTCTCCCAAGGGGAGCTCAGAGCCTACAGGTGGAAGCTGGGGTGGAGATGGGGCTTATAAATTGCTGTATTAACAAGGTTACCCCAAGTTCAGCACCTGTATGCTAACTACTGTTGATGTGTCTTTAGTGTTTCATGGAAAGGCAAAAAAAAAAAAAACACATTAAGAGATTTTTGCATCTATTGTGATGGTTGTGATTTGCTGGGGCCAATTTTGGAGAGCCAGAGGAAGGAGTGATGATAGACATGGGAGAAAAATAGCAAAGGATTTGTTTTTTGGTAGAGCTGTAAATGCTGGCACATTTTGTATTATGTATTATATGTAGTATAAATGTGCAATATACAAAGTACAAACATGTATGTAAATTTCTTAAAAAAAAAACACACACAAAAAAGGACAGTGTACATATACTGTACATGCACATTAGGCTTGCTTACTTACCCTTACTGGAAACTTATTTCAGTCAGAACTTGGATCCCTGTCTCCTGCAGGAAAACTGACAATCTTATCTAATGACCCATCCAGCTACTGTACATAGATGGTAAATTAAATATATATATTTTTTTGTAAGTGATGAAGGATATAGGTTGAGATTAAATATATATATTACTTGTATTAACATATAGACCCTTTAACTGTTAACAGTCAAAGTAAGTAAACAGGAAACTGTAAAAAGTGAAATGTTTTTTGGTGGGCAGGGCTTAGCTGGAGGCAAAATAATTCTTCACAGACATCAGCCAGCCCTAGCTAGCAAGTTTTGTTGGCTTGTTTTAATCAGTGGAGGAAGATGATGCGAGTGCTGGAGCGCAAACTGGACCGTTTGTAAATGTGGAGCGCTGCCTGAATGTACCATCTTCATATATCCAGAGAATGTATGTGATAATATAGCAACATTATTCCTGATATAGGGGCATATATAGTATATCATATATTGCATTTCTGTATGAGTCAATTGTTATTTATAGAGTAAGGATTGTAAAAAAGAGTTCATTCATGCTGTTAAAATTATTCAATATCTGTAAAATTAGCCAGTAAAAATTTGGTCACGAAAGAATCAACATGAGGTATTTGACTTAGAGAAAGAGCACATCCACATTTGAGTACTCACTTAGCTGAATTTCTATTTGTGTGTGGAGTATTTGTGACAGTGCCTGTGACAGGTCTTTAAGTTGATCTAAGTAATGTTTCATGCCCATCTGTGTGCCTGGAATTGTAATGCTCCTGTCAGCCATGTAAGGTTTAGATTGTCTGTGCAATAGCTCACCTACAAACACACATTGTGCACTGCATAACAACAATGAGGTGAGCAAGTGAAACAGGACATGAATTCCTGATGTGATGCAAGGTCATTTAAAAACCAACATTGCATCATAAAGGCTTCAAGTTAAAAGAACATTTCCTGCACCGTAGCAGCCACCATAAACACAGTTTGCCTTTAGTGAGTTCTGTACTACTTGTGTCATCAAACGTATGAGTGCTGATTCAAAATCTCTTTGGGGAGCACAGACCTGCCGCAGGCGTCCATAGACTGAGCTGTGAGATTAGAGATTGGGAGAGTGCAGTACTAGATATACACATTTGGCTGGCATTTCTGCCTGAGTGACTTTACTGTTGGGAGCTACGAAGGAGGGGGTGTATGAGTAGGGCTGACTTTATCTTAAGCATACAGTGGCATCAATAGGATAAAAAGAACTCCGAAAAGTGAGAGTGGAAGGTCTTGATATCGTTGTGCAAGATAGCATGGAGTTGAGTTAGAGTTCATGCGAATGTGGATATAGTTCACATAGTCATCAAAAGGCTTGACGTAGGCAAACTGTGCTTGAGTGAACTTCCAGGAGATGCAATTACATTTGCTGAGGAAAGCGATGACTACCAGTTCATAAACAGCAAGTATGCAGAATCCAGCTCTATTTCAGAAAAAAGAAAGCATCCATAAAAGATAAGAGAAAAGCAGTCCACCCAGACAAGCAATATGGAGAGGAGAAGATTTAAGAGCAAGTTTTTGGGGCTTGGGAATCAGTCAAATTAAGGTTGTTATATAAAAATGGCAGAAAGAGCTCCGTGATTTAAACTAATACATGTCAACAAAAACAGGTGAGTCAGTGTCAGGGATGTTTGGGATTGTGCTCAATGCTCTGAAGCTTAAGTGTTGAAGAGGTTGTATCAATGTACAATTAAACTTTGGAGTATCATTTAAGTAATTATTTTTGAATGGCAGTGGTTTCTGTTATTAAAAAAAAGCTATATTATACTGCCAGCCCCCTGGGGTGCACCTACAGTTTGGAAATTGTTTCTGCTGTTGAGTAATTGATTCTGGGTGCAAAGAACTCATCTTTGCTCCTATAATCACAGTAGGCCAGCATGTTTATCTTGAGTTTTCCCTGTAATTGCTTAGACTGTATGCAAATGGCTTTGGCATGACACTGTAGCATTGCCTGTAATGCCTCTATTAATCTCATATCCATTGTGATTGTTGCTGGGTACTAGATGAGACTGATTTGTGCTCCCTGTGCTCAGTCATCAAATGATGTTTGTTAATTCCTGTTTGTTGTGTCTTGTAAGGCCAATTGTTAGAGCAGTGTTTCTGAGCTCAGCGATTAACACTGTAGTAGTAGCTGATGAGAATGCAATGCAGAGCTGCCTGCATAGGCGGTAGAGAAATACATTTGGGGCACAAGCTACTGTAGTGCAGCACAGTGGCTGAAGGAAATGAATGAATACATGTCTGCAAGCTGCTTTAGGCAATCAACGCAAGCCTGCTGCTAAACTCACATAGCATAATCATGTGACTACAACATATATCCAACACACTCTTTTCATTATGACAATGTACTTGACATGCCTGCTGTTAAACTGCTCACCTGAAAGCTATGCTGCCACCACTGATGCAGTTCATATAGCATTTCAAAAGCCCCATCACCTCCATGGTGTCCACATGTAAGCTAAAAGTTCATGTTCCCCAAGGGAGGGAGTTGTTATCGTTACTCCCCACTTCATGCTGTGCTGAACTTGGTATAACCTTGGTCATATAAAATCATCAGCAAATGCAGTCAGATGAAAGATCATGTCCTGTGGGTTATTATTATTTGCATAATGTTTCAGTCAGTAACTAACTCATTTAATGCACCACCTGGTGAGCACATGGCCCAAGTCAAATACACCTACAATGTTGTGTGACCCTGGTGCATGCTGGCTCTGGCTAATGTGCTAAAATGCCTATGGCGGATCCTCCAACTAGACATCTGAGCTTTCACTGAGGAACTACATCATTCAAATAAAAACATTGTGAATTAAACATTGTGTAGTGGACTAGTCAGAGAAGGACAAAAAGGCTGAGTGTACTGGTTATATAATGCTTTGACAATAAATGAGCACAGAACCTGGAGCAGATTCAGGAGGACTTTGAGGGGCACAAGACTCACAGAATGCAATTTAATTAGATGAGAATTTTGTCTAAGTTTGTGACAGCATGAAGCAGGTCTGATGGTGAGGGTTCCTTTGATGTCACTGTGGAGTCAGTCTCCACTGTTGCAGGACTTGCCTTGTAGATTTTATCTGGTGTATCAATCCTTCCCTTGCTCGAACACCCATCTAGTGTTTAGTGCAGTTTTCTCATTCTTCTTGGTGACTGGTGTAGGAGCTGTTATGTGTAAAATTAGGTCATAAAGTATGAAAAAAAATATCTGTGTTTAAAAACAATTATATGCGTAGCAGTCTAATCACACATCTACTCCACTGCAAGTCTAGCCACACCCCAATTAGATATTTTAAGATATGCCTTGAACTCCCACTCCAGATGAGTCAACAACCAATGCATTGTCTAGCAATGTAGCAGTGCATGTGTGTGCTAAGTAGTGTATAAAAACTGTGCAGGTTCTGCTTTAGCTTTAATATGTGTGTTTGTGGCTGCAACCACTGTGGACTTTATATTGTTTATACACCTCTGGGCTGTCTGCCTTGGTAATGTTTTATTCTGTTATTTCTATAGCAAGTGGCAGGCTACTTCATTTAGTCTTATGCTTTTTGCACCTGCAGCGATGTCTATAGACATTTTCATCAAGTCAATAGACATTTCTTTCGAAGTTTTGTGTCTTTTTCTGGTTAATTTTTGTAAGGCTACATTGAGTCAAGTGGCTGTACATTGATAATTGACAAACAGCTGCATGCTCAGGCTACAAGAGGCCATAAGAGTGCTGTCTATAGAAAAGGATTTAACGTTGGTTAGGACAGTGGTTCCCAATTGTTCAAGCCAGGAAGTCCAGGTTTCTCCTTTGTCATTAGTTCAAGGTTCACACATTTTAACACATCCAGTGTCATACTTAAGTTGTCAACTACTTTGCTCTCTCTGTTAAGCATCTGTCTGTTAGTTGCTCACTCTGCAGCAGGGAAGCACACTGCGCTGGAAATTCACTACATATGAAATGTTTGCAGGTCACTTGCGGTCCATTCAGAATGGACCCGTGACCCACTTTTGGACGGAGACCCACCAGTTGGGAACCACTGGGTTAGGATATACAGTAATGGATCATGGATCGCTGATATCCTTTCACTTGTGGGTTTACTAAATTTGAATGCAATTGATTAATTGATACAATATCATTTATTACATAAACACCTTGCCACCCCACCCCTTCTCTTTTAAAAATGTAATGCAGTAACATTTACTCACAGTACGTTTTAACTTACCCACTTTTTGCTTTTATTTAAGCGGCCTACATTTACACATATGCACGTACAATATTCTAGTGGTCTCTCCACCTCTGGATATGCGTGTTGATTACAGAGGCAAAAGTGCTTCCCATGTTATCAGTGGATGATTCTCTGTTGTATTTCTGCCTATTCAGATCACGTCTTATCAGCAACACAAGGATAAAGAGCAGTTTTCATGATTACCTGGCAGAGGCCTGGGTTTGCTTTACCTCCTTTTTGTGCTGTGCAAATAGGCTACCTGTCAGAAAATGCACTTAATTTTAACTTTTGGAAGATAAAGTTCTGCTATGGCTTCAGAATTGCTTTTCAGATAATAACAAATTCAAGCAGGGTTTGGAAAATATTACGAGGTTTTATATTAAAAAAAAGATGGCAATATATACCCGATGCAAGATATATAGTGAGTGCACGGCTTTTGCTGATGGTGTATTATGAAAAAGGCCAGTTAAAAATATGTTTGAAAGTTGTATCTCAAAGGTTCTTAGAAGCATATTACTGCACCGCACCGTATCTAGGTCAAGAGATTTCAAATTAATTCAGCTGTAAACTTTTGAGGACATTGCAAACAATCCCTTTGGATCTAAATCACTATAGGCCTACATATGGAGAAAAATAGCCACATATACTCAAACTTCTCTTTTATAGACTCTTATTCATTCTATCTATCTATCTATCTATCTATCTATCATCATCTAATCATTACCTATATCTTAGATTGTGTCTATTTTGATTATTGCCAGTGGCGATGATGGCCTGCTTTAGCAGAGCAAGGGGCAATGTAACTTGTCAACACTGAACAGGTGATGGCCATTAAAAACAGAGAAGCCTCTGCCTGTCAAGTCTCTCTCCACTCTTTTCCTGGATTTGGTGATGGCGTTATTGATGGCTGTGTGGAGAGCTTTCCAGAGTAGCAGACAGACATAGGTGTGGACAGCTACGACAGGTTTCTCCACATGGATTTCACCTCATTACTCGGTGAGGCCTTCCTCTTAATTGGAGTTCCCGACACTGTCTGTCCCACTGACATGACTCACATGCTTTTTTTTCAGTGTTTTGTTTCTACCTTACTGGCTGCTGTAGCAAGATCCACCACTGTGCTTTGCTCACCACCATAATGAAAATGTCTACCACAAAACGGGTTACAGCTAGATTTTTATTGTGCAGCTAGAAGTTACTGTGAGTGCATGTAAATTATGAGATGAGCAAATAACTGCAATAATGATCACATTTTATTAAGACATTAAAATGTCATAAAAAGGCTCATTATAGAGACAAAATGTTGATTGGATTGATTGCACATCATGTTGCGTTTGTCCTTTGAGCCATCTGGTAGTGTTTAAATCAAGAGCAATATATAAAAAAAAGTTCACCTCTGTTATTCATGTCCACAAACCAGAATTGTTCTGTTCTCAGTAGGTTTAGTTACATGCCTGGCAACATAAACAGAACACTGATGATGTTAGCATTTAGAAGCAGTTTCTAAAGCATAAGGTAGATTGGTAAATCCACTAACATCAGTGTGTTGCATCATCCTGCCTCCTTTGGGTCTCCTATCTATCATTCAGAAATACTTCGATGAGACTGAGGAATCTTTGATAAAGTATGGATATAATACGGAGGAGAATGAACTGCATTTTGATGGTGCAAACTTGTCTTGTTTGCTCATCTGGTGATTCTTTATTACTATGTGGAGCTTGTGGCTGCCCTTAAATGGACTCCATGTACTGCCACCTGCACGGTCACTTGAGCAAGTAAATGAAAGTCCCATTGAGCAGTTTTGATAGACCACGTTTGTCGATAACCTTCAAGTGCAATGGCATTGTCACTATTGTAATGAAATCCACCAGTAGCACCGGGAGGAGCAAAATCACCCATTGGTGTTAGACACGATGTAACGAGGGAGCGCGACCATCCGCGTGGAACACATGCCTCTGTGTGTGGCTGATGTGAGAGAGTGGCTTGTAGGTGTCATCTGTCTTCCACCGCATGGATACACAAGCAATTGAATTGGTCTATTGCTTGCAACCTTGCCTATAGGCTACAGCTACAGTGCATTTGTCCTGGGCGCATTACTCAAGACAGTCAGGGGGTGTGAAAACATTTCATTTAAGAGGTGTTTCATATATTTGCCATTCTAATTGCACCAGTCATTGAGCTAATAAACCCAAAATAGCTTCTTGTGAGTATTCAATAAAGCAATTGGGATCCTAATGTGGCATTTATCTGTGATTAGCAGAAAGCAATCTTTCCTGTTCAGTTCAAGAAAGGGCACTGTTGCTCAGTGAAAATGTAAGGTCTGTTCTTTTAGACACTTAACAGCAAGAATGTCCTCAAAGAAAGTATTTGTAATACATTAGGTTACACAGCTGTTCAGTGGAAGCTGTTGTAATTGGTACCTGCTGATGTCAAGTGTAAGCAGCTTGCTTGAGATGATAGTTTTATCTGAAATTTGAACTTTATTTTAATCTAATAATCGCAGCAACAAAGCTGAATTCTGCAGCTGAGATGTCAAGTGGTTCAAATCTAACAGTAAAATGCTTTCTCACATAAACCTGAAGAAATAATTGAATCCATTGCAGCAGACAGCATTTTTTTTATATGACACACATTAACTTGTGACATGAACACACTGACATACAGTCTCAATGCGACATGCCTTAATAAGAATATTATAACAAATGATATGTTACAAATAGAGGGCAGGTAGGTGGTGCCATTTGGTAAAGGTCATGAGGTACAGCATGGTCTGTGTCATATACACCAAAGCAAGGTGACATTGCTCAAATCATGTAGAGATGTAGAGATGGGAAAACCACAAGATAACACAATAGCAGATGTCGTAGTTTCAATGTTTAATGGTCCATTGTGGAATATATTAACCCATTCTCATACCCGGGTCACCAAATACCAATGCTTTTTCACACCCCTCTTCATCTTGTAGTATTGCACAGCGCATCCTTTAGCAAATCTGTGTGACACACAGCTGAAAAACATTGTAACACACGGTTGTGAAATGGTTGTGATTAGGTGCAGACAACAAAACTACTTGGTTAGGATCATGTAAAAGATCATGTTCTGGGGGCGTCGGTGGCTTAGTGGACAGAGCAGGCGCCCCATGTACAAGGCTGTTGCCGCAGCGGTTCGAGTCCAGCCTGTGGCCCTTTGCTGCATGTCATCCCCTCTCTCTCTGTCCCCCTTTCGCACTTGGCTGTCCTATCCATTAAAGGCAAAAATGCTCAAAAACATATCTTTAAAAAAAAAATCATGTTCTGGGTTAAAGTAAGTATATTTGTTATAAAATGTGGCCTGATGTCAATATGTCGCATATGACAACTGAGGCTGTGTTCAACAATCGTATGTCAGTTGTGTAACATTATGAACATGAACTGTGGTCTCCTTGGTGAAATTCCGATTTTGTTTGACCCAACCACCTCCCCTCCCATCTGCCCTACACAGTCTTTCTGGCTGTTTATACTATGTCAGTTGCTCTCAGCTTCAAGTATTGCAGCATATAGGTTTACATTTGAGCTAGCTGAAAGCACAGTGCATTTAAAACAGATGTTAAAGGCTAGGATTAGAGTCGATATTAAATATTGAGGGGCATGACAAAATCTTTGTGTTTGATGCCCTGAGGGTGAGAACGGGCTGGATATATTGGCAGAAATAGAAGATAATATTCATAACTAGGATTTTTTGTTAGTTTATAAACAAAGAATCATTGTGGTTCTGTTACCTTAAAATGAGCTGTTTATAAACACATAAGGAGGGGGGTCTCTTCCACGGAGTCCACCATGTTGTTCTACAGTATCCCAGAATAGACGAATCAAACACTGGCTCTTGGTAGGGCCAGTCGTGTTTTTGCCTCAGCAGCTGTACATTAATTGATTGCAATATGCAACCTCACCACTAGATGCCACCAAATCCTACACACCAGGCCAGGGGTATTCAACTAAAAGTCAGAGAGGTCTAGTTAGAGAAAATTTCTTAACGCAAAAGTCCGGAACATCATAATGTCAAACTTGCAATATGATTTAGTGTGATAGTCTACTGAAGTAGCCTAGTAGTTGTATCAATGCCTTCAAGTAATCAACATCCGAATGTCAAATCAAATTAAGACACTAGACAGTATGATTCAAAAACACTTCAACAATATTAATTGTCACTTAACATTGAACTATACAGATATGCATTTAAAAATAAAATGGAGAAAATAAATGAAATGGCTTTTGAAAAAATGTGCATCTTAAAATAAAGTGCTTAATTTTAAAAAAAAAAAAAATAGGCTACAATAATGTGTAGCAACAGCTTTAATTTTCCTTTTTCTTTTATAACTGTTTCACATCTTGACTAAACAATCTCAACCAGTTTTACAATAAGTAAAGAAATGGCAGTTTGGTTATTTATTCATTTATTCCCTTTTCCCACCCTGCTCATTTTATGTTGTTCAGTGAAAGAACTAAGCTCAAGCCTGCTCTGCCAGGATTTTAAATCTGCACTGGAATGGTGTCAGGGCCATTCTCATACACATGTGCAGGTGCTCATTGGTGAGCCTGAAACGATATTTAGTTTTTATTGTGTTCATTGTGCAGAAAGCTGCCTCGCAGCTGTATGTGGAGCTAAACATGGTCAAGATGTACAGGGCTACTTTCCTCAGACCTGGGAAAGCTTCCTCTGTTTCTCTCCCTGTCTCTCACTCACTTGACTCTTCCTTTTCCGTCTTCTCACCCTGTATCGGTTCCTTTCTTTTTCTATATTTCTATCGTTCTATTCTTCTATCGTCTTTCCGCTTGTCACTCGCCTCTCACTTCTCTCATCTGACTGTATACAGAGACATGATGTTAATCACCCAGAATGCAGAGATTTGATTGGCTGGGTGGCATCATGTGCGATGGCTTAAATCGCATGCAATTGATCTGTGCGTTTTCTGATCAGCTAAACCAGTGCCTTAAAGACTAGGAAAGCTGCACCGGTTAAAATAGAAGCGTCCTGTCAAAATTTAAAATCCCTTAATAGTTTACTGGTTATAGGTCTCGGGCTGAGGTCCACCTGTTAGTGACGACACTAGACCTTTGAACACAAGGCAAGCTTATCATGGAAGTATAGACCCTTTTATGTATGTAACCACTGATGACTTATTTTGTTTGAACAGGTGGTAGAAAGGGACAGTAGCTAGTGTGTCGGTGTGAGTGCCAAATTAAAATGCATAAAGCTCTATAACGCTTCTATTTCCTAACTTCTTGTAATGGCTTGTTTTTATATCCATGAGTTTATGATCTACCTGTAGTGGAAAAAAAGTTTGTCCCTAGTTTATTAGAATCTTGATATTTAGGCTAATCACTGCTGCCCAATGCTCAGTAGAGGACTGTGGTTATTTGAATTACTTAATTATTTACATGGTGAAAGATAAATCATCATAAGAATTGTAAAAACCGTGGAGGGGTTGCCAACTCTCACACATCTGGCATGGCTGTCACTCTTTCACCATCTATGTCACTCTCTCACGCCCATTTAAGAAATCTAATGCCGGATGTCCATTGGATCCTTTGCATGCGCAGTTCGCCCACGGGTGACACATCAGTGTCCGAGAGCCAGAGTTTTCATGGGTGTTTTATTTTGAAAATTGACCGGATACTCATGTCTTTTCTGCGGCTGACTTCCCGTTTGTCTCATTTAGTCCATGAGTAAAGTAAAGAGTAGCCGGTGTGAATGACACAATCGGTTAACATGGGCGCCGAAAGGAAACTGGCCTCACTTCTCAGCGCTTCAAGGCTATTCGCGACGCTTCCGTGGGCAGTGTGGCCCTGACGTAATGCATGTATGTCTATTGAGGCAGGAGACTATTTATGATTAAAATCATCATTACTCGCTGAATTCTCAACCAATTTTCGTGCAGTTTGGTTTGTTACAATCGTCAGACATGTAGTTCTGATACAGGATACTTAGTCAAATAAAAAAATGCAGCTTTTCATACCAAACTATTTGAAGTTATATAGATAAAGTAACAGTAATAGTTCTACAACACATTTCAACTAAACTTTCCCCATGTAATACATATTCTTTTTTCTTACTTGATGTACAATGCCCACCATGATGTCATTTAATTATTAATTTTGATTATAAATGTTTATTCACATTTTAAGTCACATAATGTGCAAAAATTAGTGCATCAGCAGGGTTGTGCCAAGCTGCATAGTAATTAAACATTCTGATTAACAAATGTTGGTTTTGTACAAGTGAAAATAAATGACTTAGAGCTGCATGTTTACACAAAATTTTGCTTTAATCTCATATGTATAACACCACAGTGCTCATGGCAGCCTGGGCACAGAACTGTTTACATTATTAGGTCATATTTACAAAAAATATATACAGTGTCCAGTAGTATTATTTTTAGGAGTCCTTGCAGAGATGCTCGGGAAAATTGAATACAGAAGGAGTCACTCCGTCCTTTAAACGGATGGTCTGCCCAGTCCTGTCGAAGTCCTCAGGTCGGAAGTGACAGCTGCAGATGACTGAGGAGTCACTCGGGACAAGGTCCCTTATCCTCACTGCTGCTACCCATGCTCGTCTCCTATCTGTGTTTTTTGGAAATCTACACACAACATAAGTGTGTCAGAAAAACGCAGTTCCATATAATTTGTAGTTACAATTCAGGCCACAAGTGAACTACTAACGTTATACTGCGTTATGTCATGTTGGTGGCATGAAACAGATAGTGGACAGTTTGGAATAACAGCTGTTTGACAAAGCGTCATAATAAGTATTATTATGTAAACGTTTTTTTATAAATGTCTTTTTTCTTTTAAGTTGTGTGACATAGTGTTAGCTTAATTTGGCATTAGGACCAGATCAGGACAGTTACTTTACTTGATTAGCTCAAAAGAAGGATCACTTTTTGAGATATATATCTCATTAAACATGTTAGTAACAGTAAAATATTGTAAAACAACTTCTTACCTGTGGAATGTTATTCTCTTCTGCTTGGTTTTAACACGTCTTTCGTCCATACACCCAAATGCAGAGCAAAAATGTGGCATCTTTGCAGAGTCTGACATGGGTCTGAACCGGTCAGAGCACCGAGGCTAGATGGCGGCAGTATTGACGCAGCCCACAAGCCAGGGTGCGGCATCTATGTATATATGTCTATGCATTTAGTCTGTGCAAATTGACGTGCCATCGTGCAGCATCCATCAGATAGACCCGGCGCATATTCAACTGTCGCCGGGTCTTTCTTTTTTTTTTTTTTTTCCCGTCCAGCCCATTGGGGGCCTCATGGGGCTACCTTGAAGTTCATGCTACTTCGTCCTTCCCGTAGTCTCCTACACTGGTTACCAAACACTGGTTTATAAAGTAAATAGCGTGAAAGTCGCCTGTCGTCAATTCATTGCTGGTCGGAATTGTACCAAGGTAAGCAAATTGCCAACGAATTTACATTTAACTGTGT
Organism: Epinephelus cyanopodus; assembly: GCA_026686955.1. Lineage (NCBI taxonomy): Eukaryota > Metazoa > Chordata > Actinopteri > Perciformes > Serranidae > Epinephelus > Epinephelus cyanopodus. The sequence continues at coordinate 10,215,766 of CM048927.1, forward strand.
TATGAAACCATGCGCCCTGCCTGAATAACTAAAACACACTTATGATGGACCAAGGTAACTTTTAACTGTTTGGTTTCTTGGAATAATGTTAACTGACGCAATCAGAAACCAGAAACAAGTAATTTGTTTTCAGGCAGTTTTTGGCAAAAAAAAAAAAAAAAAAAAAGAAACAACAAAATTCAGCTCAATTTCTTGTTTTCTGATCCTACTGCAAAAAAAAACAAAAAACAAAATTACCACTCCATATTTAGTTTCATTGGTGGGCGGGCTCTCAGCACTCTCTTGCTTCTGATTGGCTAACGTGGTCTGTCACTTACATTTGGGCTGTGCCCTTCAAAATAAGGTTACCTCTTGGCCTCTGCACACCCGGAGGCTGCAGATTCGACCTACAAAGACAGGCAATGAAGTAATGCAACAGCGTATTGTATTGCCTGTTAATATGCAGCTAATAGACCATGAAAATGAAAGCTCTATGTACCGTGAACAGTGAAGTCTGCTTGCGTAAAACTATCAACATGACAGCAAGCACACTAAAAGTAGTTATTAAAAATGACCAGCAGGTGTCGCACTGCATCAAAGTTCAACAGATGCATCAAAAATATAGATATGAATGAATAGGCCTATGTTGACAGCCAGATGGGAAAAAAACTGATGTACATCTATGGAAAGGCATTTACTATAGGCTACTATCAGTTAGAGTTAAGCTGTCACTGGACTTTCCCCTCAGTTTTGGTCACATGGAGACACTTGATAATAATAATTGTGCAGACAGTTTAGAGATTCACACTACCTGCTATGGTGGAGTAAAAAGAACCATCTAGTTTTCAGGTCTACTCTAGCAGACTGACTAGATCAGCGGGGTAGCTATTGCAGACAAACTCTGAGTAGCCTATGTTAACCCTAAATGAAACTCTCAGGTTTTCAGCTCCAGAAAGAGAGGTAACTGAAGCCCGGTGTCAGTTACTATAGCAGCTGAGTCTGTGAACCTAAACTGGTCGGGAGCAGATTTTCTTCAACAAACCCTGAGTTTTTCTCTGTCTCTTCCCTCTAGCTGTTTCATTTCCTCATTCATTCAGTCCGTATCAAAGGGCATTAATTAGCGGAGCTTTTACTGTCTGCCACAATCTAAACCCTGGCTGGATATTAGTTTGTTACTCTGGACTATCTAAAGTTAGGCTACTGATTTTATGTGCATCGTTTCTTTGAACATCATATTTTGTCTTCATTTTAAAATATTACACAGAATTCATTCACTCTCAGCTCAGAATAAAAAATCTGTCAGTTTTGTTTATTTTTTATTTTTATATAAGTCTGTGCCTCTGTGCACATGGATCAGACAGCTGTCAGTCTGTCAGGGCAGCTCCTGCACTGAAATGTTTATTGCAAATAATGTGTAATCTCAGTTAAAATGATAAAAATCTGTGTGAAGCTTTGACACGTAGGATCAATGAATAATGATCTCAATCGATGTGATTGGTCGCTCTGCATGCAACTCATATAGTGTAATATTGGAGATTATTAATTTTTGTGAGTGAGCAGGATTGTGGTGCAGCTGCAGAATGTAGCAAAAAGTGAGTTTCTTTAATAGTCTGAATGTGTTTCAACAGCATTGGACAGTTTATCAGATTCCAAGAAACACTGTGTTGTATATAACATGCAGCATTTGGTAACATAGCATTGTGCTGTACTGTATATAGCATGTATCATAGGCTACATACTATCCCCTATTCATTTGTACATACTTTCCCTTTTATTAATACTTTTCTCACATCATGTGTATATTTTTTACTCAAATTGTTTTGATTGAATTCTTCTCTTATTTTTATATTTGCACTGTGTGTCAATGCCTGGGCTCAATAAAGGACATCTTAATATTACTACTTAGCACAATTTTGTCTGTAGCTGCTATTCACCCATACCCTACCTGATGTGTGTCTGTTAAATTAAGAATGACAGGTTGGCTCAAAAATTAAGACAACAGCAGAGCTCAGTTCAAACGGTTTATAATTTTAACTGAGATTAGACATTATTTGCAATAAACATTTCAGTGCAGGCGCTGCTCTGACAGACTGACAGCTGTCTGATCCATGTGCACAGAGACACAGACTTAGGCTATATATAAAAAAACTAGATGGTTCTTTTTACTCCACCATAGCAGGTAGTGTGAATCTCTAAACTATCTGCACAATTATTATTATTATCAAGTGTCTCCATGTGACCAAAACTGAGGGGAAAGTCCAGTGACAGCTTAACTCTAACTGATAGTAGCCTATAGTAAATGCCTTTCCATAGATGTACATCAGTTTTTTCCCATCTGGCTGTCAACATAGGCCTATTCATTCATATAAAAACTACTTTTGGCGTGTCATGTTGATAGTTTTACTGAGAGCAGACTTCACTGTTCACAGTACATCCTGAAGAAAACTTACTATAGAGCTTTCATTTTCATGGTCTATCAGCTGCATATTAACAGGCAATACAATAAAACGCTGTTGCATTACTTCATTGCCTGTCTTTGTGGGTCAGTTCTGCAGAGACATCCTGCTGGCAGAAAGGCCAAGAGGTAACCTTATTTTGAAGGGCACAGCCCAAATGTAAGTGACAGAGCATGCTAGCCAATCAGAAGCAAGGGAGCACTGAGAGCCCGCCCACCAATGAAATGAAATATGGAGGGGTAAATTTGTTTTTTGCATTAGGATCAGAAAACAAGAAATTGAGCTGAATTTCGTTTTTTCATTTTTTTGCCATAAAAAAAACAAAAACGAAATAACAAACTTGTTTCTGGTTTCTGATTGTGTCAGTTATTCCCAGAAAACAAACGCTTAAAAGGTACCTTGGTCATGATGAAAAAACTTTTTGTCATATGAGTATGCTGATTTTCTTTAAGAAAGAAAACGACGCAAGAAGAAGAGAGTAGTTCTAATAGGCGTCCCACTACACAAGAACATGATGAGGCAGGCTAATGTAATGCGTTTGTGTATTATCTATTATCTATTTCTGTATGAAATTGCATGAAAATAGGATTTTGCCACTTGAATTTTCATTTTTGAAATCTGTGTTTTTGTCACAACAGGACATATTACTGGGTTTTTTTTAAGCAGATGATCAATACTACCATCAGATTGATGAAATTGACCTTGATCTTCCCCGTAAAACAAACATTGAGGGTCTATGGATGTATGTGGGGCTTAAGCCTATAGATATGAATATGTAAACGTACGCTCATTCCTTCTGTTTGCCACATGTGCATATTAACTCTTTAACTGTCCACGTATGTTCATGACCACGCACACATAAGCAGATAGTACGTCACAAGGTCAAATCTCAGTCCAGCTATCTGACCAAAGTTGGCAACCCTGGATATGTCCCCATATAATATAATTTAATGTGGAAGTGCAATTTATCAACGTGCTTGTGTGCTAGCTAACAGCTGACAGCTTGAAAGAAACGGTAATCCATTGTCCGTTTATTAATCTAAACAAAGACCATGTTTTCTTGTGGTGTGCTTTCTAAAATGAGCAGTAGTGAAAGTCACTGTTGTGTGTTCAAGGAGTTAATGAGCAGACTGCGTTAGCTAGCTGGTTAAAAAGTTGTCTGTTACTTCCACATTCAATTATATTATATGGGGACATCTTCACAAGTTTCAACCACGGACAATAAGCCAAATCCATGCTTCACAAATACGGGTTTTTACAATTCCTTATGATGATGAAAAATCGTTAAACCACGTCAGTAATTCTGTCCATGTAAGCCAAACACACACTCCTCTACTGAGTGTCCAGCAATTTTATCTTGAATATCGAGATGATAATTAACTGCCGACAAAACTATATTTTCTACTACAGCATCCTCAGGCATCGGTTTTCTATAAATATGACAGTTACCTCAATATGTATTCCTGTTCTGACATCCAATGGCAGAAGAAGACATTTCTATTATGGGTATGTTTGTCTCCGATGTCCATTTTTTTTTCTGCTGCCGTATGCGTACACAACTTAACCTTAAAATTGGGATTTTTCTGAATCAGCATCCTGTGTTTTCCTTATTTGAGTGTGTGAGACCTGATTTCTAAGTAGACTGTGTAGTTCTCGATAACTACTGTAAAACAGCAAAGTCTCTTTTTATACACCGTGGAGGATATCTACCAAGAATTAGAAACATTGTCTACTTGCTCGTGTTCATTAAGGGAGCCCATTGTGGTTTTGCAAATGAGAACAACATATTGCATATTTGTGCTGATGTAATATGTACTTTATAGTGTTCCTAGTTTGCAGTAAAAGAATATGGGCTAAGGGGACAGAAATGTATACAAATAGCCTTCCTACCTGATTTATTACTACCGACTGACTGCATGAAAGGAAACTGTGTTGGAAAAGGAACATATACAGAAAGCAGGGGTAGAATTTGTTATGTCGGACACAAACACAGAGCAAGAGAGGCTAAATCCAGGCCAAAAGAAAGATGAAGAGGAATTATGAGTAATAACAAGCTTTAGCTTGTCTTTGATAATCAGACAGTGAAAACATTACTGTAAAGAATCTTCCAGCACATTTAAATATGCACGTATGGTTACTTTACACGAGCAGCCTGTTCAGCACTTCAACAATACATAACTTTACATTTCTGTTTTTAATCACAGGCCTCCTGATGAATGTGTAATTTTCTTAACTTTTGCTGTTAAAAGTGTTCAAGTCACAATTGTGCTGACTTCCTGGCCTGACAAGTAGAAAACTGTCACACCAATGGCACTTAATAGTTCAGGAAGACTTTAATTGGTGTTTCCACATAGAGCACAAAGACAAATTAGGTTTTTTTTAATGAAGATGAACCTCCACTTGTTTGTCAGAGTTAATCTAATTGTGCCAATTGAAAGAACTAATGCACTGGTAAATGAAGTGTTACTTTAAGTGCCGCATTGTCTTTAACTCATAAGAATAGTGCACCTGATTCAAACATGTAATTTAATAATAATGCATAACAATTATCTGCATTACTTGCAGCAGCTGAGGCTTTTAACTTGACCTCAATATTTATTGCAAATCGGTTATAGTGGATTTGTGGTATAATCAATTGCCCCCAGTTCCACATGGCTGGAAGGGTCTAGATATTGTAAGAATTTCCACAATGTGGAGATAGATAAGAATTGACAGTTTGATTGACATGAACATGGTTGGAGGTGTCACTGCGTGCTGTATTCTTTGCATTTCCAGCCAAGAAGCAGTCAATTGTTTTCAAGGATCAATGAATTCAACAGATTGCCTGATTAGTTTGCCAACGAGGTGCTATCAAGTTTGCTGGACAGAATGAGATTAGTTTTCCTGTGCTCCCAACACTTGGCAGCCTTAATCACAATGATGAAGTGAATTCATGAAAGTTTTGTTATGCTCTGTTGGTAGTGGCAGTCCTTGAAACAGTAATCTGCTCAATGGGTGTTGATGATTTTAGATCCAAAATCCGTCCAGCAAAAGTGTGTTTTGACAGTCAAGGATTTCTTTCTGTAGTCTTACATTGGCGGTACCAATCAGTTTTTGAAGAGTAGTTCCAAATTCTATCTCATGATTGACATCTCAATTTTGGAGGAAACTCAGACACCGTTTAGGATAAATACAATGGTTGATGATAACAATTTATGTCTGTCAGCTCCTCGCTCATCCCTGCTGTTCCAGCCTGTCTTGATATTGTTGTCTGGCCTTATGAGACTGCTGCATGTTTGAAATCAAGGGCAGTAGAACTTGGCCACTTTTTTGCAGTGACAGCTCCTTCCTTGCAGTACAGTTGCAAAGATGGAGGAGGTGCTGATTATGGTTTTACCCCTCTTTTAATGAATATTTAACATGTTAATGAAAATCTCAATACTGTCAACAATATTGCAGGATTATGTTAAAGGGATAGTGCACCCACAAATGAAAATTCAGCTATTATCTGCTCACCCATATGCCGATGGAGGCTCAGGTGAAGTTTTAGAGTCCTCACAACACTTGTGGAGATCCCAGGGGAGAGGGGGTATCAACACAACTCCATCTAATGGAGGCTTATGGCGCCCCAGATTTAAACGTCCAAAAATACATAATTGAAACCACAAAATATCTCCATACTGCTCTTCTGTAGTGGTCCAATGGTCCTGGAGCACTTGGACTTGGATGTGAGGACTCTAAAACTTCACCTGAGCCTCCCTCGGCATATGGGTGAGCAGATAATGGCTGAATTTTTGGTGCACTATCCCTTTAAGGCCAATAGATAAAATATTATAAATATTTCAACTTTGAAAATATCATGGTTTTTTTTTTATTAGTGTATTGTCGCAAATATTTCTAGAATACCTTCTTAGCCGGGAGCGTATCTATGTTTTCCAGGTTCTCTGTTCCCTACTTAACCCAGCAAAAAAGGTTCTATGTTCCCTGCTCATCCAAGCGAGAAACATAGAACCCTTTTTGGTTGAGCGGGGAACATAGAACCCGGGAAACATAGGGATGACCCCTCTAAAGGGCCGTCCACACCAAGAACTATAACTATAAATATAACTATAAATATACAGTTTTAAAAATCGTTCTAAACTCAAATGTTTGGCAGCGTCCACACTACAACTATAACAACAACGATAGTGGTGGACGATATCGTTTGGATCACTTTCACAGCGATTTGATGAACGATAGAAACACTGACAGCCAATCAAAATCCATCCGAAATGACAGGTCAAGACGTTCATCACATCACGTATACCCACTAAGAAAGCTCCAGGATTTCCATATACCCATTTAAACATGTGCAAAGATCTGTAACAATATAGCTTTGTGACAGAACCTAAATAACTGCAACAAAATACATTTTGCAGGGGAATGCGTCTCCTCTTTTCCCCTCCATTCATAAAATTCAGGAGCCAGGATAAAGTTACTGAGAGGGGCAAATCTTTATTATGCGACATAGGTTCACACAGTGAGTTATAAAGAGCGCGCAGCCGTGCGTAATTGTCGCGCGTAATGACAGCTCGTCGCCGGTGAAACACAATAAACTGCACGTCTTCATTCATGTTTGTCTCATGACAGATGGAGCTTACAGACAGACAGACAGGTGGAGCGAGCGGCAAATTGGTTTTCTTTTTCTGTCTTGCAACATACAGCAATAACAGGTCATCAATACCCATTTTATCCATCACTCTGCTCCCCTGCCGACCGCACCGAGCAGTGTGTGTTTGGCGTAACCTAGCGACACGATGATATTGTTCATTGGTGTGGATGCTGCCATTGTTATCGTTATAGTTAACGTTACAGTTATCTTTCTTGGTGTGGACGGCCCTTTAGCCTAAGCAGCCATTGTTATGACAGAGAGCCAGGGGAGCAAATCAGCAAATTCAGAATGTTTTACCTTTGTAATTTCAAACAAATCACTACATTTTAGTTGCACAATTCACTTGAATTTTGGCACTGGAATCCATAACACTGTTGAAGTCATGAGGAATACCTGTGTCGATCATGCCAGTGGCTAATGTAGCCTCGAGCCGCTGGCCTCAAGCAGAGGTGAGGAGCAAACTACAGAGACCTGGTCAGTGCACTTCTCCCTAACGCCACACTTCTAGGTTTCTTGTAGTCTCTCCAGTTGTGAGTGTAAACCTCGACCACTGCTTATCAGACTTCACACAGTTCCCTCTGGAGAAACAAAAGGCTTTACACAACCTCATTCACATATGCAGTAGTTCTCCTGAACACCTGTAAACAGACTTTGATGTGTAAGTTCCCCTTTAAGCTTGTAATTTTTGCCGCAAACAACAGCATGCTAAGCTCTTCGATAGGATACATTTTAGTTGGAGACATTGTGCTTGACTTCCATTTTTATCTACACAGTCTCTTGGTCTTTTTCTATTTATCAACCAACCAAACATTTTCTAACATATTTGCTCATCCAAAGTATTTATTATTCAGTAAGGAGAGTTTATTGCCCATTCGAGCCTTGGCAGTGAATCTATCAGTAACCTCATATTGAACCCTGAACTCCCCAAACTTTCTTCTTCAACTTCACTATTGTATTTCTGTTTGGCTAATTGGTCCATTTGGCAGAACGTGGCTCATCTCTTTGTTGGCTACTCAGCCTGACTTTATCACCCGGCAATACGGTCAAATCTCCAGATTTCCTCCAAACAACTGATGATGTATTAAAAGAGACAACTGAGTTTCAAAACATGAAGAGTGGACTATTGACACTCCAGAGGTCACAGGATGTACCTTAAGGCAAAGAGGATCAAGCAGGAAATGCAAGAAAAAGGCTAAGGCAACAGCAGAGAGAAACTGATATTTTAATGAGCTCATGCTTTGTTATGCACATTGTATTTGGTCTGCACTGTGTAGAAAATGCTACAGAACACACAAAATCATTCATCCACGATCTATACCTGCTAATTCTTTAGATGGTTGTGGGGAGCTGGAGCTAAAATTGGGTGAGAGGTGGAAAAACACCACAGACATGTTGCCAGTCTATCACAGGGCTGACACATAGAGACAGACAGCAGTTCACTCTGAATTACCTGTGGGCCATTTAGTCACCAGTTAACCTACTCTGCATGTCTTTTGACTGTGGGAGGAAGCCGGAGCACCTGAGGAAAACTCACACGAAAAAGAAATAAAGGAAAAAGAAACAGAAATATTATAGGCACAAAAGTGGCAATAACAGAATAGCAGTAATAGATCATAAATTCTATTTCTTAACCATAACTGTGGAGAAATCCTGTAATATGTGATTTTCCATGTCCTTCATAATATTGTCCACAGAGGATTGAATGTCAGAACTGTGCCCCCGGCTTCAGTGTCTTCATTTGCATTCTTGGGCTTTGCCCTCTGCATCACTGATTGGATGGAACAGAATATCCTCCTTAAAGGACAACATCTGGTGACTTGGCTTCCTCATTTTAGAGCTCAGGGGGGAAAAAGATGTCGAAATTATTCATATTGGAGTGTTAAAGACTAACTAATGTCTTGAGCATACTGTACTTTGTTCAGCATGTGATCACTGTGGCCATTTAAAAAAACTTTTCTTCCCTATTTCTAATAGTTTAGAGGGTATATTATAATGCTCACAACTGCCCAGCTGTCACTGATAGCCCGACAGATAATGTTGGCTGTTTTCACACATACTGAATGGCCCTCCCACTCTGTGCCCTCTTCCACAGACGGAGAGCAGTTTGCAGGGTTGCAGAACTGCTCCCTGATGTCTTTATCTTAACACTAATTCACTGCGCCCTTCACGTTCTACATCTTTTCTTCCTGAGGGCTGTTTGTTATTCTGCTCATGTAAGTCTCTCTTCATCTGTTTCTGCCTCTCTTTTCCTGAAGCCTGGTCTGACCCCCAACCCCCCCCACGCCGTCCCTCTTGTCTCTGCCTTCCTTGTCTCAAGGTCTCAGTTCTGAGCCAAGGTGGAAGTCATAATGAAGCCATCACCATTCCAATGAGCAATGCCTTTATAATATCTCATTTGATATTAGCAAAAAAAAAAAATCTTGTGGGATCTCTTAGGACTCTTGTTCAATTTATATTGTGCTTTGTATGGTGCCTTTTGTCAGGGAAGATTAGTGACGTATAGAAGCAAAGAAAGGCTGTAATAATTGGAATTTTATAAGTAATTCAAATTTGTGGAACCTAAAATGGGAAATGAAACTTAACATCAAGCCAAAAATCCACTATCATTTGGGCTATATTCAGCAGTTGTTAAATTCAAAGCAGTAATTAGAATATATATTGGGGGTGGGGGGTTGAGTGGGGGGGTTGGGCGGGGGCATATTCATCAACATATTGAAACATGCTTAGAATGTCCCCCAATTGGCTACACTCAATACAGTAGTTCACATGGATGCATAAAGAGACCCAGTTAGAGAAATGGAGGCGGGACTCCTTTCATTCCTATGAAAGTTGGTCAGTGGCTCATAAAACCAAAATCGTTAACATGGCCTATGACATATTAGATGATTGATGCTGCTTCCACAGGAATGGGCCCATAGAGCAAGTGCACTTGACACTCCATCAGCGGAGCCAGCTACCTCTGGTTTAGCTCTTCAATAACTTGAATGGAGATAAAAAATTATTTCATCTTTCAGCTCTTTTAGACTTTGCAAATGTTATTGGACAAGTGGATCAAATCCTCATAGTTAAACAAGTCATTTTGTGGGCATTGTGAAGCTTTATCCGCTGATCTACAGATTACTCCTTCTCAATGTAAGTCTATGGGAAAAAGTCGTTTTGGGCCCTGTGGCATCACATGATGGACATGGAAGTTGGAATTTCATTGTTTGTGATGACTGCGTTAACATTTTAACATTCCCTTCTCCATTGTTTCCTCTTCTTGAAGTCACTAGGCTTTTTGGAATGGGTTTTTGGTTAGATCACTGAAATAACAACTGTAGTTATCGCAAGCTTTAGAGACTTTCATCTTTTATTCTGTGACATAAAATACAAAGTAAATACCCCATTCATGGATTTTGAAGCTTTTAGGTGCCTTTAAAAAGGAGTTTACTAATTAGGAGGTTGGGAACACAGTTTTACAACCTCGTTGTAGTGGCAACGTTGAAGTCATGCAAATGTTGTGTAGTCCTTTCATAGCTTAATGTTACATTTTAGCCTACTTCTGGTGATTGCATCCAGGCTTCAAACATTATAAAAGTGGTGTTAATTTGTGAAGATTATCTTACCAAAGTGTATAAGCTTTTGTTTGCCACAGAGTTTATTTTCTGCATAATCCACAACCCAATGGAAAAATTCCATTGGCTTTTTGATTACGCAGCCAGGGCGACCCTTACTTCCACTCTGGCTTACAAAAAGACATCATCCCTGCAGCACTGTACTGTATGCACCACCTCTCTGTTTCATTACCCCACTTCAGAACTCCAGCAGATTTGCCCCCCCTCAGTGTTGACTCCATGGCTACTGCCTTGGCTAAATTTCACAGTTAGTAATGTGGTTGCTCATGAAAATCATATCTTGTGGCTTGTCTTTAGAGGTGACTCATTCTCAGGATTTCGTTCTTCAAGGCTGAATAGCAACTCAGACAATACTTCTTTTAAAGTGGCAATCTTTTTTGTAAGACAATGTAATTCTATTTAACTCCACTGGACATTGGCACCAAATTTTAGTCTGGCTTCAACTGTGCAGTAGCACAAACACAGTCACAGTGCCATTTTTAGTTGCTGAAACACCATTTTATTACACTTGAATGGATTGCTGAAAGGCAAACTCACTCTACTTAGTAATGAATTCTAATACTATATGATCTTAACATTTATGTCTGGCAGTTTTATGAAGTTTAACTCAACAAAACTGCACAAAAACCAACCTCAACACTATGAACATTTCAAAGCACCCATAGCAATTACGTGCAGCAAGAACACTGTATTTAAGGCTAAAAAATTGCAAGAAAATTGCTGATCTTTAAAATGCCTGATAGTAGGATGCAGTATCCTCAGCACATCCACCTGCATCTGTGGCATTTGTGCCTGTTGGGTAATTTCTGCCTCCAAAGGAACACTATTGTATTTGTTTTCCTTTAGTTTACTACAAAGTGCACTACAAATGCTTCTTTACAGAAACACCTAGCTTCACACATTCACACCTGAAAGATGCCCTGAACAACCACAGTGTGTTCTGCTGGCCACAGAGCAGCATCACTGGAGCATATATGGGTTAATGGCCTTGCTTAAGGGCACCGCAGCAGTAGGCATGAGGCAGGGGAAAGTGCTAATCTTTAACTCAACACTTTTCCAACCTCTAGGCCAATACACCCTCCCCCACACAGCAACGCCTGAGCTTTCCTACACACCCGAGTGCTAATGTATTCCTCATACTCCAAGTTTGTACAGTGATGTTTTTGAGAGTACAGCATGCATCCTGAGGATGCCTCCTGAGCTCCTGCAAAGATGTTGGTACAGGGCGCACAGCTGGTGCAGCGGCAAAACAATTGCTCACCGCCGCAGAGAACAGGGTTTAGTTCCAGGCAGCAGCGCCTCCAGCTCAGTAATGAATAATGAGTGAATGAGCACCAAAATTGCATCGCCTCACCTGATCTACATGAACACAAGCTCAGATGTACCACTGCACACACCTTCAGCACGAATTGCTTTTTTTGAGCTTAGTAATGAAATTACATAAATGATGCAAGTCAATTTAATTCAGTCCAATTCAGTTTTATTTACAAAGCCCAATATCACAAATAATAATGTGCCTCAGAGGGTTTTACAGCCAACGATCCTATGTACCATTCTTTATTACACATTTCACGGTGATATATAGCATGTGCAATACACCTGTGGTGCCACTAAGTTTGTGTTGTCATGAAGAGGATGGTCAGTATGTTAACTTTTGTATCGTACCAATTTCATATTTTGGTCTGTGTTTCCTTTACTGACAGGTACAAAACTATGGGAAAATGACAGAATGACATTTTGCCATTAAGTTAAAGCAACAACATAATTCAAAATTATGTCTACTTTTTTTTTTTATCCATGTTAGCAGTGTGGCTGTAGAGATGACAGTGTTGGCCCTTCCAGTGTTTGGTGTCAAACTGAATCATCTTAACTATTGTTGCATAGATTGCCATTACTGTTTGGTACAGAAGTTTATGCCCCCCAGAGGATGAATCTTACTGATTTTGGTGACCCTTTGGCTTTTTTGTAGCACCACTATTAGATTGACATTTGTGGTTCGAAGTAAAATGTCTCAACAACAATTTGATGGATCGTCGTGAAATTTGGTTCTGACATTCATGCCCCCCTCAGGATAAATTGCACTGCCTTTGGTGATGTGCTAACTATTCCTCTAAGCATGATTAACATTATACCTTCTAAACATCAGTAGTAGTAGCATTTAGCTCTAAGCACTACTGTGCATAAGTACAGCCTCACCATGCTGCTAATGTGGCTGTAAACTCCTGTTTTAGATTTGTTTGTTTTTTTTTATAGATATATATCACACTGCAAACAGACAGAAGTAGTGGGAAACTCATAACTTTGATGCAGTAATACTCAGAAGTGTTCTGGCAACAAGTTGAAGACTGCTTGTCCTTCTAAACAACTGTTTACAATGGCTAAGTATGTGAGTGAAAGCTCTCACAGAAGGTCTGGTGAATGTGCTATGAAATAGTGTGCATCAGACATGATCATGTTCTCCTGAAAACTGACTGGCAAAGGGAATCGGTAATGAATCCATCTAAAATGACCTTGTAGCCTGCAGCCAGGAACTGATGTTTTAAACATCTAGACCCTAACTGACATCGCCCCGCTTTGTTTGAAGTTCTCTCACCTGCTGTTAAAACAACCATCTGTGCTGCTCATCGCTGTAGGAGACACTCCTGGCTGGCTGACAAAATGGTTTCAGTATGTAGAACAAAAATGTAGAATCACCTGTATGCTCACTGAAATTTTTTTTATGTCCACACAGGTGTATAATTGCATGACAAGTGTCAGTACATTTTGCAAGATGGAGCTTTCAGTTATTTTAAATTAAACTGCAAGTTTTACCAGGTGGACTTAAGGCAAACTGAAATAATTGCAAATCATGTTTCATCCAACACAGCCTCACAAAAATATGTGAAATGAACACAATTTCTTAACAACGCATTACATGGAGGTGGGCATGAAATGTGCTAAAATGACATGTTGGCAACACCAATACAATGCCAATGCAAAGTCTGATACAAACAGTCACAGTCTGGTCTGAAACAATTGGTTAGGTTCAGTGAAAAAACAGAAAGGTTGTGGTTTTGGTTAAAATAACTACATATTAACTACATATGGGACGTATGTTGCATAAACTTACGTATTTGGCTAGTTACCTACAGTATCTGCCCAAAGTATCATGCAGAAGTACATAGTCTGAAAGTCACCCATCTATGTTGACTTTCTTTACACTATAGTTGTGTGCCCACCAAAACCAAACGTGTTTCTATGAGGCTGGGCTTGTTTCATCATGTTATCTCCCATGGTCTTTATGACAGTGAAATTGTTCTGACAGCTCAAAATTCCTAAACGCCATTAGTCAGAAAATGTCCCACCAGACCAAAAGCCCATTTATTTGACAGGTTGTTATCCCAAAAAGCAAACGGCCGTTGCTGCTAAATGTCCCATTTCTCTGAAAATACACACTCCCTGCAGTTATACAACCCATTCACCAGTCATGTGTTACATTTGCCAACAACATTGTGGTGAATGTAAGGCTAGATTAAGGCAAAAATACTCTTTGACTACAGTTAGGAAAAGATCATGGTTTGGTTTAAAATACCCACGTTTGGTGGCACAAAAGTGCAGAAAAAGCAGGGACAGTTCAGTACGAAACATCCAGGTTTGATGGCTCAAGTGTTGCTGAGAACTAGTGTGAATGGTTAGTAAAAACACCTGGGACTGATGCTTAAATGCCACTGGAATATGCCAAGAAAGATTGGTAAAAGAAAATGGGAATGGTGGATCTAGGAAACTGCAGGGACTGAGTGTATCTGGAGAAAGGGGACGTCGGAGCAACAGCCAATATTTCATAGGTTCCAGTGTAGCCGGCAAATAATTTGCTGTGTTATTTAATTTAAAGATACCTGCCGACAATAAATGTCCCAGAAAGCTATGCAAGCAGTAATGCAGAATTCCAGGGCCCTGGAGATAGTACACCTACCAAATGTAATGTACCCATCATTACTGATGATTACGCTTTTCTTGACATGGCAGGTCAAAACACCTATAACCAATTTAGTTTTTAAAAGGGTCCAGCATAGGTATGAATAAGACTTTGTATTGTATGCATGTACTCTATGCTACACCAACATAAGTGCATAGACGCACATACACACAAGGACAAAATAAGATGAGAGCAGCATAGACATTATTCAGACACAAGTGCTGGAGGTCTTATGAAAACTACAGTCACTGCCTTTGCTTTCACTGCGTAATTATATTGATTCAATAGGTGCAGAGCATACAGAAAACTAAAAAAAACAGTCAAAATATTCAGTTATACTGATAAAAGAAGATTTCAGAGAAGTGCAATAAGAAAGACATCAAACATTCTGACAATGAGGGATGAGAGAAATAAGAAGTAATTTGCCTGGAAGCGTGTTCAAGTCCCCAGCTCTGTAAAAATGTGTTTTTACGGCTTAAAAAACACAAAACAGTTTTTAACACTTTTAAGACTGTAAGACAATGTCCAATAACACCAAAGGTGTTTTGACAGGTTGCCAAATTATCCCAAAGGGAGTATCTATTAAAAGTCTACTGTATAGCATTTATCTCACATCCGGAACTAGTTTTACACACGCTCAATATCAACACACTTAGGGAGGGTTAAAGTACTATATTCATTCATATCATATTCATATCAAGTTCCCAAAACAAACATAAGCCTGTTAAAGTTTTTACAACTGTGTGCACTATTTTTAAAAACCTGTTTAACTATGAAAAAGATAGTCTTCCATTTGCTTACAATTTTACAGTGTTGTACAGGATTTTATATAAATACAAATGCTTTAAATTAGTTTTAAAATTACACATTGTGTGTAAGTACTTTAAAGATATGTGCTTACAGCTGTGTTGTGATGTGTTTTGAGGGCTTTATCATTATCTCACTTGGCAGACAAGAGGAGTTACAACTTCTAACAAAGCCTGCACTTCTCATGTCTGACACTGCATCACAGATTGCCCTTGAATGGCTGAAAGACACAAAAGCATCTGAAACTGATCCTCACAAACCAGGAAATTGTGGCCTGAACATGAACAGAAGTTTTTTTGTCATTTGATGATGTAAAACAAAAGATATCCACTTGATTAGCTATGAGGCTAGTGCAGTGTTTCCTAAACCATGAGGACAGTTTGTCTATTTTTAAAGCTTTCCTTTAATTTGACAAAAAAAGGTTCTTCTTTCACTAGTGTCTGCTTATATTTATATTACCTGGACTTTTTCCCTCCTCACATGCATTGTGTGCCTGTCATTCTCCCCGGTATCTGACTGGCATTCTCTCAAGAACTGTCCACTGTCTGGCTGTTGGTGCGCTGTCAAAAGTGAGTCAGATTCATATCCTCCTCAGCTCATATGTGTTGTCATGGGGGGGCCTAGGTGGGCGTGTTATCTTCCCCTCAGCAGGTGCTAACGATAATCGTGGCTGCTACTGCATTGCTAATAATAACCTGATGCTAAAGCAGCCATCGCACAACATTTTAGTGCTATGGAGGATGCAGAGTGTGCAGCGTGCGTACAATCCTTTAATAGAAAGTTTACGAGAGAAACTTTCCATCATGCATATATTTGCATCAATGGTTGTCAGCCTATACTCACCGGTGGACAGCACATGGCAAGAGGAAAATAGCAACACCCACCTACATAAGTGGGCTGTGGAGGGTGTGACACTGACAGTACAACAACATCACCTACTTCACAGTCAGTTTGCAGAGGGATCATGTGAAAATGTAAATTTAGGCTCCAAGGACGCTGACATCCACACAATGCACATGAGGGATAACAACACATGGAGTAAACATCCCAGCAAAACACAACTGCTAATGTAGAAACCTGGAAGAGGAGAACATTTTGAAGACTGCAAAGAATAAACTAAAGCATAGCCTGTGTCATGCTGTGGTCACACTATGAGTGATACAGCAACAGGCTGCAAGTTATTTTCAATGGAAGTCACTGACATGAGGCTATACTGAAGCCTGACACTTGTCGCTGTGGACTGGTGTGAGCAGTAAAGATCAAAGCAGAGCTGGCCTCAACTTTTGTCAGCACCCCAATAACATGGTGAAGTGTTTACCAATCGTGTTTATGTTTCTAGCTGTGGTACTGTTTTAGAAAGCTAAATAAGCTGGTGCTACACGAGCTTTATGTGCACTGTGGTGCACACAGGGATGCAGTGAGGCGGTGAAATGTGATGTTAAGATGGGGCTCAGTCATTTATCAAAAGCAAAAATATTTTTTGACCAAATACAAACTTTAGATGATGTTCTTTCAAAGTGCTTTTTTGGCAAGTAGCAGACACTCACAAGCCTGGGACAATGTAACGCGTTAACAAGTGCTTGTGCAACACTTGAACTCAGCGATAATGTAGCTGGTCATGCTGTCGCATTAGTAATTGTGGTGTGAAAACAGCATCAGGCAGAGCATTAAAGTTGCGCTTCCATTAGCTGACTGTCATCAGCTGCTTCATTGATGTTGCACCAGCTGTTTGGCAACTAGCTGACTTGTCCCATCCAGTCATATCAATGCTGTCGTTATACCTATTCTCACATTACTCTGCTGATACACTCATGCTAGTGCTGTTTGCTGGCATCATTCCCACCACCACCCCAGGTAGATTTTCGGTTTTGTTGATTAAGCTAAGATCTAATGTTCTTGTGCTTTTTCAGCAATTTCTGATTTGGTATCAGTACGTGTTTAGGAGGTTTAGATCTCTAGCAGGATTGTCATTGCTGCACAGATGACAGCTCCTTCAAACAGCTGCAGCTATTCTGTTAAACCTAACTGCATAATCATACAGCATGCAAATGTTTTAAATGGTTCAATTTCTTGTCTCTGACTGAACTGAAATAATAACAGACGTAGTAATGTGGCATCACTACATCATGTTGTCATATACAGTATGACTGATAAACTATGACCACAAGTATGAAAGTGGTCAAAGTTTTGGTCCAGTATATCAGTCTTCTGACACTGTTAGAATGAGTCATCCTCTCTTGATTCTACACCTGAAGCATAAGAAGCAGGACCACAGCTACAGCCTGTAGCACAGACAAATATGGAGCAGAGAGTGGGGGATCAAAATTGATATGATATCATTATTACCTGTCCTTCACCTATTAATTCATAATCACAGAGGAGCTCTGTGTGTTAACAAATTGACTTACTGAATTTCTATGCTTCCTAGATGAGTTTGCTGATCTATTTTAGGAAAATATACAGGAGACAGGCAGAGCAAACAGTTCTGGTGTTGGGAGAGAAGGGTGAGGATAGCATTTAGTGGTTTATTATTTTACATAAAAATACCAAATGTTGGTTGATATTGTAT